>CM077623.1:14736328-15980930 GCA_039566895.2 Turritopsis rubra | reverse complement strand
TGTGTTATATTCTATTAACGTATTTCATCTTCTTATACTAATACGCAATCTTGCTTTTTTCTTACCTAACTTTTAAAGAAAGAACGTTAGGTAAAATTTCCCGGGAAGTTCGTCAATGGATGTATGTTTTTCAGTATTAGTATAGGGAGAATCTCCCATTAGGAGAATCTCTAGCTCTATCTTACGGGTTTTTATTACTTCATGGAGTGTTGTACCTTAAGAAAGACATCATAAAGCCGCCCGGAGGAGAAGGCAATGCAATGTTTTTGCGTTCGAAAGTTCATCAAATTTTCTCAACGTTCATTTCCTTAAACGAGAAATGAAGACGCTGTGTGTAACATCTTTTGTTTTTGTTTTATTTTTTTATTCAACGCTTTAAGTTCAGTAATAAAGAATAACCACATTGATCGGTATTAGTAACTATTCTATCTGACGAGATAGTCGATGTAGACCTGTTATGTGTTTGTGTTATCAGTTCATCATTTTCTACCGATTTCTATTTTTTTTTTAATGTGTTTGAACGTAGCTTTTTCGTATCAGTTAGTTTTGACTACTATTCCGAAATGTGTAGCTAGCAGTTTATTTGGTATTTCATTGTAGTGTGTGGATTGTTATTGTTAAGGCTCGCCTTTAGGGAAACGAAGGTAGTAAGATCATTATTATATTGTTTTGACAGTATTTGATTGATATCTTTTTGTTTTAGATTAGAAAATTGAGTAGTATAGATGAATGTAATACAAGAAGAGATACATGGTTTTTGTATCATGATGCACGAGTGGAGTTTTGGGTTTTAACATTTCCACAATTCATAGCAGAATAAAGATTTGAAAGATAAAATAGTCTGAGAAGGTATTGTTTTTGTTAGCTTTAGTTAATAGGGAAATGTGAAGGTATTTTCATATATTTCAGAAATTTAATCGTGGTAAGGTAGGAGTATACGTTGTATTGTCTCTTTTTTAAATCTCTGAACATTGAAATTTCAGCTTTTAGTTTAACTGTACAACTTTAGAAATCTCTAAATAGGCCAAATAGCCAGAAAGCACTGAAAAATAGGGATAATAGCATTCTTTGAATGATCGATCCAAAATATATATACAACAATTTTGTGTTAAATATGATAAATTCCAACATGGAGAAACACAACAATTTTTGTAAATACACAGACTTATCATTGCAGTATTGCGTGTAAAAACAATTTATGGAGAAAAACTGTAAAATGTTTTTATACGCTACACTAGTTCATTTATATTCAACCCCCGTAATAAGCTAAAAAGATTCATACCTGCTCATGCACTAAAGTTTTAATCTGATATTAATTCTTCCAAGTTTTTCAAAACAATTGGGTATATACCATGATAAAAAACACACATTCTTTTATACTAAAGTTTTCTAATCAAAAGACATTGAAGTAAATCAAACACAAGGAAACCATCATAAGTTTTCCAGCATTTCAATGTAGGAGTGTTAAACTTTTTGCGCAGTCTCCCAGCAAGATCCATGGTTGTTTCGTGGAATTTCTAGATTTTATAAAGTTATGAAGTTATTTTTACCTTTATAGCAATCTTAAGGAACGTATGATCGTTTTTAAAGTTCTTACAGTTGTAAGTATTCAGTTTCGCTAGACTCTGAATTAAAAGCGCCTATAAAAATTTTCATATTGATTTCAATAAGAAACTATTGGTTCCAGATTCCATCTTATTGAATAGTCATTAGATATTAGTTATTACCTCGTTCATACTAAGTATTACGTCCCCTTTATTCTTAATCTGTTCTTGAGCTTATTGCATGTTTATTTCATTGGTTTGACACACGACGATGATCTGCGCTCATTTTGTGAGATACAGTCGCCTTTAGATTGGAAAAAATATGGTTTTTGAGCGACTAGCTGTTGCAAGCACACACTAAGAACGATTTAGCAAGAATAGACCTTTCCCGAATTCTGTATAAAGCTTGTGTTATGGCCTCATCAACAAGTTTCACCTCGCTTTCAATATCATAATTGCTTTTAACTGTTCCACCGGAGAATTGAAATAGAAATGAGGCGAAACTTGTTGACTAGGCCTAAATGCGGTGTTAGGTGTAAAACCATATTTAAACAGCTTTATCATGTCTCCACAATATCTGCGCTAAATCTGTACTCAAACACAGTATCAATCACGAACTTCTAATGGCAAAGATGCCAGCGGCAGATCTAGGGTTAGGCAAAAAATTGGAGGAGTACAGCGTCATTAATTTTCTATTAAAACTTAAGTGTTGATTATTATAGGTTATTTGCACGTTTTTCTTTTATGGTCTTAATGATCTTACTTTCCTCATAAATTTCGCCAGGGTTCTAGATCCACCTCTAGATGCTATCTAAGTAACCGATACCAACGTACAAAACTTGGAACATATTTTAGCGACTGGCTTTTGATTCTTAATCGTATTTCTTAAGGGTCGATCCTTGGTCCACTCTTTAAATTAGTGTTTTTCATACATCATTGAGAAAACAGACATCTGTAACTTTGCAGAGGATAATAATATTTATGTAGGTGCAGAAAAAATACATGATGTATATTCTCATCTTAGATTCGATTTGGGAAAAATTCTTAAATGGCTTTCCCATATCCAATTTGCTGCAAATCCTTCAAAATTTCAGTTCATGGTCCTTGGAAAGATATTCATGCTCCATTCACTATCAAAATGAAAGACTCCACTCATATGCTAAAGCAAATGAATTCTGATGAGTAGATCGATTCACACTGCTATAGTCACTGACATGACTCAAACAGCTTATAAACACTGACTTCCCGTTGCTGTGGCGAATACTCTAGCAGGGCTTGTCGTGTGAAACAGTCGGTTAATATTGTACAGTGGACTCTCTCTGTCTCGAACTCAAATGTCAAGATGTCAAAATGTCACAAACACAAACACAACTTAAAGAAGCTTTACATCCACTGGAATACTTCGTTAGAAGCATTGCATCCTTTAATTCTTACAAAAGAAAAAAGGTCTTGGGAATCTCAATATTTCAAAATTTTTCCTTTTGCCAAAGTAATTTCATCGGGGTTTACAGTTACATGATTTCAAACCACGTCCAATCTTGCAACGACGGTATAGTGGTTGCACCTTAAGACAGTAACTAGAACTGATTCCACGCCGATGCACTTAGAACGCAGCGTTTTCAACCCGTTTGGAGCAAAGGATTGACTGCGTGCTAGACAGTGGACATGTTAGAGATGCTTAAGCCAATTTGTTAGTTAACTTACCGTTAGAAATATACTGACTGACGCTGAGATTAATTCGCTTGACGTAAAAACCCTTTTCCTGTATGGATTAAAGTTATATCTTAAACTTACCATACCTGTAGGAAGTTCAGTTCATCTGGCGAAGTCTCATGACCTGAACCTGACAATAAAAGGAAATCCCGGTGTCCACCAGCTGTTGTGATAAATTTGGACATGCTTTGACAAAATTGAAAAAGATTTTATCTTTGATTTAGTAACTAATCTTGATCGATATGATCTATATTAAACTGATATATTGTAATCCTTATTGAAGCATGCCAATCTCCGGTCGGCTATTAGCGAAGAAAAATCTTCAAATGTCAATTAAGTATCGCATTACCTTTCTTCAAAGATAAATCTTTTACGCAAATCCGCAATGAAATCGTGTTGGAATTTCCCAACAGGAAGTCATCCCTATTTTCTTACAATTTGGATTGGTTATAAGCGTTTTTGGAATTCTCCAATTTCCGACTATGTGATTTAGAAAGACATGTGAATTAAATTATCATTTCCACGGAACATTTTAAACAATAATATTTACTTTATCTCCCTGACACTGTTAAACTGAAACATTGAAGGAAGACTAGTTGTTGTGTGTTGATTCAACTTCTCTGTTGAAACGGAGAAAAAGATTGGCTAATTACGATCACTGTTCTGCTCCTTTAATATTTGCTTGAGTGTTAAAGTGCCTTACAGTTTCGTACACCCTTTAAATAAACAATTTGTGGCATCCTTTAAATTTTGCAAAAAATCTTTTTTAAGTGTTTTCTTGGATTATAAAGTTGCACAATGACAATGGACACTTATGTGTTTGAATATCCTGAAGAATCGAAACTACTAATCGAATCTATTTTACTATGCAATCTGACGCAGAAGCACTGAAATGGGAAGATCCTTACTGCAAAGTTGTTTATACAGGATGGAAACTAAAATTGCTATAACTGTCAAAATATCTGCAATCTGATTGGTTAATCAGTAGAGTATATCTCGTTTATCAGTGCAAATAAAAAATAAATGCAGTGGAAATAAATTATTTGTATACATTTGATGCAATGCAAGGGTTTCACCAATAACACGTTTTGTAGCATAAATTCTCGAAATAAAAATAAAAAGTGCGAGGGTTTCCCCCCTATACTAATACGTGTACACAGATAAAAAAAACTTATCACATTTGAATCCTAAACAAAGTTTACGTTTTTTCCTTTTTTTCGCTTTTTTGTACTAATGATCAGTCAGTTATCGCACATTGCCGAGTGCAATATGGCGAATATTTTTCGAGTTTTTTATATTTCTGCTGTTATTTCACAAGCATTTAAGCGAGTGTAATACGAATTTCACTTTTCAAATTGATTGTTATTTTAGCCAATTTCCATATTCATGCACCTGTTTATCTTTGCCCGTTTCCCCTTTCTCACAATTTAGCAATTTAGCAATCAAGCTGAAATTTAATACGCCTGGTGCGAACCAAATGACAAAGTATGACAAGTCATTCAAATAGTTGGCCATTTGACTTAATGTAAACCAGGTCAATTTAAAGAGGCTATAGTTCTTTACAGTAAAATAATTTTGCATTATAGTCATAGCCGACACGAAAATAAAACTGTTAAACTTCACAATGATAGGCAGTGCCACTAGAACTGCGATCATATCACCATAACCTTATATGTTTCCCATATATTTTTAACGTGCTTTGAATATTGAATTGAGTCTGATTTACCCTAACTTTCTCTCCGGTGACGCAATACCAATGTTCAAATAGAAATTCGGGAAAGGTGTATATACCCCACGTTAAATGCTGTGTTTGAGCATGAACGTATAACAAGAGAGAACTTACAACAAACTTCTAAAGCCTTCGAATTCTATTGTTAAAAACTTTTATGTCGGAATTCCTTTGATATAAAACGTGTCTCGCATTTCACTGGATTTTGGTTTATATGAATGTTTATGTTTCACACATTGTTAAAAATCAAAGAAATTAGAAGAAATGTGAAATTGCATATAAATCTACGACTTTCATTAGTACTTCAAAACTACTACTTACTGTTTTCAAGATGTCTGACGGACCGTTTATAGCGAATTTTAACGAGTTATGTAGTTAACTTAATACATCAAAAAATTCGCAATTTAGAAAGAAAACGCCGAGAAATCTACAGGAAGAAGAAAATCTTGTTTCTCAATTCTGAAAGTCTGTAGGAGTCAGAGGCGTAGCCAGAGCTCAGTTAAAATTTGTGAAGGAGAGTTTAGTCATTTAAAGTAGAAAAGAAAAACGTACAAGTGACCTAATCGATACTTAAGACTGAAAAGAAATATCATAACGTTGGACTCCTCCACTTTTTTTGACTGACCTTGAATACGCCTATGGGAGTCCCTAAGGAATCAGAGTTTTAAGATTGACTAGCAAATAAACGGAATATCTTGAAAAACATTTCTGGTAAGTTGTTAAAATCTCGGAAGCCAATTAAAGCATGTACAGTGTGTTTCAAAAAAATGGAACCAAGAATTATAACCGCATTTATTTCAATGAATTTTTGTCAACTGGCAATACATTTTATATCAGTATAGAGCCCATTTTTTAAGCTTTCTCAAGATATATGTTTTTTAAAAAAATGAAAAGTACACGAAGAGAAAATCGAAAAAATAAGTTTGGAAAAACTCAATATCTTCTTAACGATCAATTAAGATGTTCAACAATAAGATTATTTTTAACTGTGCTTGAGGGAGTTTTAAAACTGCCTTTGTAAAAAATTCAATAAACCGAGACACGCTTTATTTGAATAGATCAATGAAAGTTGTAATGCTTTGAGCATAGAATTATAAAAAGAAAAGGACTTGCAACTAACTTTAAAGCCCTTCAATTCTATTGTCAGAATCTTTTATGTCGGCATTCCTTTGATATAATCCTCGCCTCGCGTTTCACTGGGTTTTTGTAAAGATGGGTGGGTTTATACGAATGTTTACGCCTCCCACATTGTGGAAAATCAAAGAAATTAGAAGAAATGTGAATTGCATATTAATCTGCGACTTTCATTAGTACTTCAAAACTACTACTCAACCTTTCTCAAAATAATGTGGAATGAACGTTCATTGTGAATTGTGACAAATTATGTAGTATTTAGTGCTTATAGCTTTTACGAAAAATTCGGCCCTTAGAAAGATGCCTGACTGACGCCTATAAGGTACAGGAAAATGAATATCTTTTCCATCGATACTGAACGTTTCATGGTTGAGGCTGTAGGAGGTGACGAGGAATCAGACTTTAAAAATTGGCTACAAAATAAACGTATTATCTTGAAATTCATTTTTGGTTGGTTGTTACGATCGTAGAAGCCGATAGCAGCATGTATTTTTAACTGTACTTGAGGAAGTTTCAAAACTGCCATTGTTAAAATTTCAATAACCCGAGGCGAGCATTATTTCACATTGTCACATGATAATAAGCTAAATTTTATGCTTATTGCTTAAAGTGAAATTGAAGTGATTTGAAAACAATCCTAAGTTTTATCCGTGGACTTGTTTTGGAATTAATTAAACCAAGGAAGATTTACTATCACAGTTTTGTTCACCTATGTTTAACAATTGCTTCTAGTAAGTTACTACTAACTTAACTTCGTATAGGAGCATTGAAAAGATGATGAACATACATATTTTCTACACATTTCATAAAGGGATTCAGGTTTAAGAGACAGAATGGCAATGAAAGTACGCTTGGATATTGTACTTGGAATAGGTAAGACACAGAAAGGGCGCCATATACTTGTTTCCTTGTCACTGCCATTGAGAACTGAGAAGAATTGTTTCGTTTTGAATTTGTTTATTGTCATTTTTAATTCTAGCATACATATATTACAACAATGTACAAATTGTACAATAGAAACTAGTCTTGGAAAAAATATATGTACATATAAAGCATATCAAACAGAAATTCTAATTTTTTGAATTTAATACAACATACACAGGAATACACATAATCTAGAAAAACTCTGGTTATCTCGAAATTATACATTCATAATATTTCTTGTGTTGACTCTCATCAAAATTTATTTCCATCTTTCACTAACGCCAGGTCAGCACCAGATTCGATTAAAAATCTTGCGCAGTCAAACTGCCCAGCGGTTACAGCACATTCTAAAACAGTTTTACCGTAAAGATCAAGTTTGTTAATTCTTGCATTATGTTCTAGAAAAATTTTGATGAATTCCACATTTCCGTCAATCGCAGCTAAGTGTACCGGCGATAAACCATTTTCGCAAAGACTGTTTACTAAGTAAGGATACAATCTTAGAAGATTCTTCAGTAGCTTGTCGTCTCTGTTTATCACAGCATAACATATTAAAGAAACAGCTTCATTCTTCGAGAGAGGTTCTTCTAAACTCCTACATTTACAAGAGTCTTTAGGATCAACATGAATCTGACATTTAGTAAAATCTTTTTTCTTCATTATCAAAGATCCTGGTTTGATGGAATTACTTTTCACAGCAAAACCAGTATTTATAACCATCCTTTTGTATGTTCTGTTTGTACGTTGAAACGTTAACTGAATTGAATCAGTACAATTGCTGACAATTTATGTTCTTGAGCAATTCCGTTCTGGCGACACGACATATAAATTAATATGGATTAGTTTATTTTAGATCTATTGAAAAGAAAATCCAATTCAATGATGTCCCAAATGCTATTATGCATCATTATAACGTATCCTTCCGTTGCACTGACGTCAAGCGCTAGCAACCGTTACAAGATTCAGCAACAACATCCTATGCGTTGTGTAATTTTCATCATGTTTCATTTGGCATGGTATTAAAGCAGGGATTTTCTATTCTAATCAAAATAAAAAACACAAGAGGCATTTGTATAGTTTGTTGTTGTATAACAATCAGTAATTAACATAAAATTTTTCTTCCAACCATATGTTTTAATCAATAAACACTAATCTTGTTAAAATCGTGCAGCAATTTATTCACATCCGATAGAATGGAATATGTTAGTTACAGATTGCTTGTAATCAACAATGAAACTATAGGTGGCATGTCACGTTTTTGACATTAGCATATAAGCAAGAACGATCATTTTGGTCATTGATATATGATGCATCAATCTGTCCAAATTGTAGATTGAGTATGCCGTATACGTGGACACTTGAATTTCAGCCTGTCTCCCCCTTAATGAGTAATTTCTCAATAAAGCTTTTAGACATAATCCATAAAAATTATCTCTGTCAGAAGTCAAAATAGTGTAGTTGATTTGCATAATTTTTATCAAATCTTTTATCACATAGATTACATGGACTAACTTTGTATGGGATGACCCAACATTATTAATATCAGGATTTTGAAACAATAATTTTAGGAGATTAACAGCCATGACGGAAACATTGCATAACATCTTCAACATTATTTTAAACATGCATTTTTTGTTGCATACATATTGCAAAGCTGTGAAAGATTAAATAGAAAAAGAAGGCTGATTATCTTTTTAAGTTTCACTCCTAAAATTATTAAATTGGATAACTCCGGCAGAACCATTTTAAATTATTCAAGTTAAGTACCTGACAATAAATTATTCAAATTAGTACCTGACATTGCCAACAACTTAAATAGCTTACATTGGCTCCAAACGAACAGAACTTTTGCAAGAGGAAAGACAACTCAAAGACAAGAAGGAAATTATATTGAGCATAATGACATTGGCTGTCTCTTGATACAGTTATGTTTTGATTAACAACAAAGATTTGGTTTTGTCAGAGTATTTCAATACAGACAACACGAAAGCTATTTTATACTATACTTGGATCCTGTTTTGAATTCACAAAATTTGATATTTTGTCTAAAATATTAACATTTTCAAAAATTCTTCTTTTTTTTCTACCACTGTTTTTTATTATTCTTGTTCTTTCATTTTATATTTTTATTTTTCATATTTATATTTATATTTCTAAACGTTACATGCAGCAATCGCTCGAAAAATAAACATTTTCGAACCACACCTTTGATTCATTATCAAGAATAGCTTTGGTCTACTTGACCATATTCATCCTGTTTTTAATGTTAAATATGAAATTCGCTATTTGTTAATTAAGGATAAAATCAATTTATTTACACTGTTTCCTTTTCCAGATGTTTGAGCAAAACTGTAAGCACTTACTTTTTGAAAGTTGTCCTAACAATTACTGAGTCAGACGAGAGGCGATACAAGGAATGTAAAGGAGTCTTTCGAAGGTGGAGAGGAATTCAAGGAAATCAAATTTCTTTCAAAAACATTGGTTGGTTGTGTGGGCATATTCCATAGTTTTTTGTGTGTCTTTACCCACTTTATTTTGATAGCTCCGTACTCTTCTGATCGAAAAGTCATGTGACTTGACATTTAGCCAATGAATTTGCTGTTTTGGAGGAACACAAGCACCGTGCAAAAATGTTTTGGCAATAATTCAACAATTTAGTGTGATTACTGAAAATCGTAATCTACAAGAAAATCTTTAACCTTTTACTGTATCTTGTTTACAATAATTAATGTAACAGCATGATTTAAAGTATTGCAATTCTTCAAATGTTTGTGGTGATGTGGTGGTCAGTCCATGGTCATTGTAACGATGGTTAATTGAAAACATTTAATACATCTGTTTATAAACAGGTTATCTATATGCTACAGGAAGATAGCAATTAATTTGATCGATTCAAGAAAATAATTGTAAACTGATCAAGACTAAATGAAATGCTTGAGAGATGAAAAATGCTGAAGTACAAGGAAGACAAAATGGGCATTCTTCTCGCTTATTTTGGTGCTTCCTTTCCATTTTATCCGTTTACAACTATTTGGGATCCCCAATTCCTGCATCTCCGATCACCTCAGAGTTTCAGATAGCAAGAGTTTACTGAATAAATGAGGCATGGTGTTAACGTTGTTTGGATGACTTTCCCACACGCACAAGGATGCTAATATTCCTGTTTGAGGATGCTACAATATTCTTTAGAATGCTAAAGATCACTTTAATAAGGTTTTTGAACAATCAGCTGAGATTTGCAATTATGTGACGATTGTGAAATTTCTTGTTCTTGCCCTTCCTTTGATTGATGATCATTACATTACTGGTTTGACAAAAAAAATAATTCTAGCGGTCACAATATATATGCGAAAATATATTCTTTTCATTTCAAATATTGCGTCACTCAAGCATTTCGAACTGTCTACTGGGATTTTAAAATTTCTATAGAAATTTAGTAGATGTGTTAAACATTTATTGACCATTTACAAGAGTTCATTGCATAGTCTAATATTCCAGAAGCTGCAATTATATAAATCCTTCCAATAGCATCACTAAGTCGGTCAAGCGGATGCCAACCGTGTCCCTATTTAAATCAATAACAAGTCCTTCATTCAGGACATTTGACATTTTACGTGTCTTTGTCAATGGTTTCTTTACACATTCTCGAGTACTTTCAATATCTAGGTGAGGAAAGCATTCTGTTTTTTTCTCCGTAAACAAATTATTACTTCCTCAAATACAAATTTTGTAATTTCCTTTCCATTTTTTTTATGTGTGTTCTATGAGAATTATTTTTGTGTATTTTTTGATGGGTGGTATGACATCTTTTAGTGGCTTGCAGGGGTGGGAACATGTCATTGTACAAAAACAAAAACTTGATTGCTGAATTATTGAAATAAGCCGCAATTACTTACTTTTGTCATTTCATTTTAAAAGTACTTGAAAGTGATAACGTCTTTACTTTACGACACTTTTTTCAGGAAATGTCTCAAGTAGTTCTAGAAACACTCTTGTGTGGATACATGGGGAGGAGAAAAACAGGATATGCTTATTTATTCGATACTGTTTATTTATTCAATATTGTGTCTCCGCAACATAATTGTTAATGACGCATCAACGTTTCTACTTCCGAATGTGATTTACCATCAAGGATATTTAGGATTTTCTTATCTAATTTTCAAAAAATTTCTCCTCTCGAACACATGAAACTTCTGTTGTAAATGCATAGTGCAGGAAAAATCTGATTATTTCTGAGATCCTTAATGCAAAGTGTATGGAACAAAGGGCATGGAAGCAAAGTATTATGGCACATTCACACGAATACTCTTTCCAAACAAACAGGTTCAAAGGCCAGGGAAAATGATTCTTACATCTATACTCAACATTTTCCCAATGAATGTTCAACTTTGCAGGATGATATTTGCGTCAATGATTGCAACATAAACAACATACTTTCGATTGCTATTTAGAAGAGAAACATAATGTAGGACACTGTTAAAAGTAGAAGTGTGAACGATATGATTCCATTAATAAGCTTTTGTTCTGCAAATTATTAGGCGAAAATGAACACGGTGAGATGAGGAATTACGGCATTCGATACCTCATATTCCTGAGTATTTCGTTTGTTTTATGTTAGCAACTGACTTGGTAACCAACTTGTTTATGCTTTCGAAATAAAAGCAAACTACCTTCATCATTATGTGATGTATCAGAAATGTCTACCTTGTATGAACGGTTATTTCATTCATCAGTGGAAACTATACCCAACCTTTTGTTAATGTAGCTCTAACTTGCTGGATGACGTTTGCGTCAATGATTGCGACATTATGTAACATACATTTGCTGTTTTTGAGAAGAAAAGAATAATGCAGGATGAATGTTTAATATTTCGCCTACAAATGATGTATCCAAAAATTTTCATCCTACATATTGGATACTGTTGAACCTAACATACCACTAATCTCTTCACTGTGTACGTTTGGTAAAAAGTAAAGATTGCAAGGACATTGCGGGAATACATTATAGCATCATCAAATAACTATGGCAAATTTTCTTAATCTAAAAACCCTTTCCCTATTTCGCCAAACTATCCTACCCCGCCTCGTTTTGATGCGATTATTTGATAAAAATTATCACAGGGATTTGCAGTTAAGTATAATCAAGTAATTACCATGAAACAATAAAACGCATCGAAACGAGGCGGGTATGATAGTTTGATAAAATATTGGCGTTTAAACTGAAAGGTCTATTAAATTGTGTTTATGAACGAAAAACAGAATGCTTTCACCTGACCTCATCTAGGTATTGAAACTGTTCTGGGATGTATAAAGACACCATGGGACAAGATAAGTATAATGTCCAATCTAATGAAAGTCCTCAATTAACGTAGGGCTTGTTAACTTACATGGATACAGGGACCTTGCAAATAAAGAGAAACTATTTTCGTGCCAGCGCTTTTCATTAACCTTGAAATCGTGTAACTAGCTGTTAAGGGATAAAACAGTTATGCAATATCAATCATCTGAAATTGTTTCCTTTGTTGTCCGACTTGCGTTCATTATTACCACAAGATCCGCAAAGAACAGCGTATGGATTAATATTCACTTGAATTGAAATATTGCTTCTTCTGTTGAAAAAAGTTGTCACTTAATAATATTGTAATGATTTTCATGAAATCCGAGTTGAGCATCCACAAAGAATATAATAAATTACTTTAAAGAGCAAATAATATAGAAATAAAATGCACAATTTCTTATGACGTCAATAAGACTTGAGAGCAATTTTCCCAATGGATATTTCTTTCTTACTGAATTCTATAAGGAAAACCAAACTTGTGATTCGTTCACGGTTAATTTTTCGTAACGTGACCACACTGTAATGATATTTCAGAATTCCTGACTTTTCCCTGACTTATCTATCCCAGAGAGACTTGAATAAAGAATCCCTGACCAATAATCTGCTCCTTCCAGTGAATCTTGGGGTGGTAAAAATTGAGAAAAAAAATGACACCTAGCCAGGAAATGGCCCTTTGGGAGAGAGCTACCTGTGACCTGTTCAGAAAATAGGATGAGTAAATGGTTTCATAATCATAAATGTGGAGGAGTCCAACGTTATGATATTTCTTTTCAGTCTTAAGTGTCGATTAGGTCACTTGCACGTTTTTCTTTTCTACTTTAAATGACTAAACTCTCCTCCACAAGTTTTGACTGAGCTCTGGCTACGCCTCTGATAATTATTTCATTGTTGGCGGGGGCATTAACATTACGAATATACAGTGTGTCCAAAAAAAAAGAGGTTCGAAGTTTCAAACAATTATTTTTCTTTACATATTTTTCTGATTTATGCGATTTTTATATCGTTCGAAAGAGCTTTTTCTCCTCTTTTAAAAAAAAAAATTATGACAGAAAAAATCTTACACCCAGTGCAACTCTAAAAGTGAAAGATAATGCATGATTTTTTTTTATTAATTCCCATTATGACCCATCAAAGAACCTAATTAATGAAACCCCCCATCAATGATCTCTTACTTAAGCGGGATTTCCACCTCACGTTTTCATACGCGGATCACCACAAAATAGGGTGGGGTACGTTCGATTCAATACGCGGTATTAATATCCATTTAAAAAATGTGTTCGTATTTTTATACAGAATGTTTATGCAAAACTGCAGACGTTGCAACATTTTAGTAGTTTGGTTGGTTACCTTTTTCAGTGATACGCGTATTGCAAAAAATGAATCACGGTTCCCCTCGGAGTATAAGGGTTTATTATCTACATTTTATCCAAACAAAAAGCAACCAAAAGGATTCGAATAGCACCATTCCTCTGAAACGTAATGTTTGATATCATTAATGTTAACTGCTTCCTCTCCCTTCTTCTCCCAGGAACATGGTGTAATGGTGAACAGGACCGTACCAGGGTCAATATTTCAAGGGGGCACGATACCAAAAAACCAAAAATGTAATAATGCCTAATCTTGTCGGCCACCATGGTTGGGCGAGGAAGAAAATTTCGAATTCCAGAATCTTTTAAATGGCCTTAAAAATGAATTTCAGAGTTAAATTTAAGCTACTTAATGCTGAATATTTTTATATCTCTTTAAACCAAAAATAACTCGGCTGCTTAATTACTCCTTCCCACAGTTAAAATGCGCGGAAGATGGAAGACTTAAGAGACAGGTATTAGCATTCTATTCTTCACAGTATTCAAGTTATCGTGAAGTGAAGAACATTTACAAATACAAATGAAAACTATTTGTTTAAGCAACGGCGATCTGGACCATTTAATACATCACTTATGAAACAGTTTACGTGCTAGTAGACACTATTACTCTCTTCTTTGGCAATTTTGGCAAATTAATGCCTACAAGTCGGTTGGAGACCTCGATTAAGATCAAAATTACCAGTCATATGTTTATGTAGACATGCATGAAGAATCATAAGATTCACAAGATTCGCGCATGGCGGCTGATCGCAGATAGGTTTCCAATCCTTTCAAGGCTGTGTTTTTCGTGAGACCGTAGCATGGTTAAGTTAAGGAAAATTTTCTATCAGTTTGGCAAGATAAATAAAAAGTGGTTTTCGGAAAAGAAATTTTTATTCAATGTTACCTTGATTTCTTTTTTATCAGTTTTTATTAAGGAGAGAGTGCTTTTCTTACTCTCATTCCTTTAAAGCCATGTTTTTTGAGAATCATTTGAATGGAGGAATGAATTTCGAGCACGGATAAAGAAAACAAGGAAAAAGTGCCAAAAATCCTATTGTATCTTCTTCTCCCAATTCTTCATTTGATGTTACAAATTGGATAAGAGTAAATCTATCACTTTCTTTTCTGTGAAACGTTAAAATAACTGGGGAGGAGAGAAAATGAATTGTAGTTGATTATGACACGGTATGAAAATGGTTCATCTGAAACTCGTACCGTCATGAAATATTAGTGGCGGTATAAAAAAAGAGTTTCAAAATTCATATTGCCGCTATTATTCATAGCAGTATAAAAATATATACCACACTAGGGAAAATTTCTACTGCCATAATTATTTTATAGCGATACGAAAATATTTAACGAAATTCTAGCGTCGCCTAAATAAAGAATGACAACAGTATGCAAACATTTCTTTAAATCTGTACTGTATTTTATATCTACACATTTTGGATGGCACTAATGGGCTTTCGTAGTCTGATTATATCTCTTGTAGCGGTTCCTTTAAAATTGAACAGAAATGATTAGTTACATATTTTATACCAAGAAGTTGATGTTTTTCTGCTATAATTTTGTGTTATAAAATGTTTTGGTGCTTTGTTCTGATTTGCCATTGCTATTTATGTTTTGGATAATATAATATTAATATGGATGAAATATTCTCCATTTTTGAAGTAGGTGAAAGTACCGGGTGGAAAGGTAGCAATAAAAACGATTCTTTTGACGAAGTAAGTATTATTAAACCTTTAGGAGAGAAGCATACTCCAGTTATTATTCCAAGATGTTGAAGATAATTAAGAGCTCCTGATTGATGAGTCGACATCATTTCAAGTTTTTGTGGAAAATCCTGAATTTGTAATAGTTGGATTGATTAATACAATCTTTGATATGTTTTGGATAACATTACGTGTTCAACTAGGCTTTTATGCGCGTCTGAAGTTTTTACCTTTATGCTATTTTTGGAGGTCTTTATAATATTGTTTTATTGGAGATCGCTTTTAATTTCGGGATCTGTTCCTTAGTTGTGATGGTCGTATTAGATGATCAATTGAAAAGAACTTAATATTAGAAGGCAATGCATTCTAAACTGGACTGTCATTGTGCACTTCTTTAAACGGGACTGTCATTGTGCACTTCTTTAAACGGGACTGTCATTGTGCACTTCTTTAAACGGGACTGTCATTGTGCACTTCTTTAAACGGGACTGTCATTGTGCACTTTAGGTGTTTTTTGTGATTTATAGTATTTTAGTCTATTACCTTAATGGTACTAATTTTCGCGGGTATTAATTTTCGCGCTTTCAAAATTTTGTACCCACTTACCGCGGATTAAACAAAAATTCAATTTTGTTTAATCCGCGAAAATTAATACCTGCGAAAAAAACTGAAAAAACCCCCTGAATTTCTAAGAATTTTCCACCCTTATGTCAATAGCAAAATATACAAATTAATTTAGTAACAATATACTGTTATTTTCTTCATCTTTAAATTAATCAATTACAATTACTTCTCTTCTCGAATCTTAACAAAGGTTTTGACGCGGGTTTTGGAACATGTCACGGATGTTCATTGATTGTACCTCCGTTTTCTTCTTCTGACCAGTTTTTTTTAGGTGGCTCTCTTTGCACTGCTTCAAACTCAATTTCTATCTCTTGATTTACATTTTCATGTTCGTTCCTTATTGAAAGAAATGTACCGATAATTTCTTCATCTTTTGGTTCAATATACAGTTCCTTTAACAGCGCTTCGTATCGTAACAAGTGAATAAGTAGTTTAATGTTGATCAAAGTTCTTTCGTTTTTAATTTTTCGATTTTGGAACTGACTGAAACCTTCAAAAAATATACTTAATTTTTGACTATTCGCAAAACTTAATAACACGCGAAAAATCTTCAAACGAGCCATTAATTTTCGCGGGTATTAATTTTCGCGCTTTCGAAATTTTGTACCCACGAAAAATTCAATTTTGTTTAATCCGCGAAAGTTAATACCCGCTAAATGCAATTTTTTTTATTGTCATTACATCGTAGGTACATATTTCCACGTTTTAAGAACGTTCCCATATTACATTTGCTGCTGGTGCAACGAGCCACAATCTCACCAATTTGATGACATAACATAATGAACAACTTTTGATGAATGTTATTTAATAAGCCAGGCAGAAGTTGATTAAAGAAATTAAACAATAATGAACAACTTTGGTTGACATTGCATATTATAGCTGATGTCTCGATAGACATTAAAATCAGCCTAAACAAATCCCTTATGATCTCGATAACCAAGACAAGAAATTAGTGCTGCTGAAACTCTCGGGTGTGAACTTTGGAACCTTAATTTCTTTTTCCGACAACACAGATTTCCAAAAGAAGAACACAACCCGTGCCATCCTCCCCTCGCTTAAATTTTATTTTCGTGGGACCCACTAAGTAAAAATTTAAGTTCGATAAATTGAAACGGTGTATTACTAAACTTTTCAAATTCGACAAATTGGATTTAATAAATTTGATTCAACAAATCTAATCGTATATCGCCCGCTTCTAAAAGAAAGGCATAAACACAAAAACACAGCTTGCAAATGAGCATGTATTTCTGGAAAAGTTTTCATTACTCGTCTTCTTGCTCAAGCTTCTTACGGAAAGCATCTTTCTTCTGTTTGGCACTGTCGCGACGTTGTGCCAAAGACATCTTCTTGCGAGAAAATCTGTAATACAAAAATATACATATTGAAATGTTACCATAAAATCGGCAACTGAACCTATAACAAATTTGTGAAAGGACAATTATGTATCTACCGTTTTCCCTTGAACTTTTCTTTACCTGAAGCTTTACGCTCAGGATCAGCGCGAATACCAGCATGCGCTTTCTTGTAAAGCTGTTCAATCTACAAACATATTAGGACACAGAAAATATAAAAAACAGAGGTGGAAAGTGTTATGACAAGAAGTGATTGCTTTACGATCATGACTGATCGAGACAATCACCACGGGAATTCCCACAGGGTATCCACACAAAATGATCCACAATTTTCCAGGAAAATGGGGAGGCAACTCAAATCACTTTCCACATATTCTCATCATTTTATAGGGAAGCAAAATTTATTTACATTCAATTAAAAAGTAAATTATATGTCTTTTTTACCATCAAACAAGGAAGTTCTTCTTATATGATTATTCCCTTAACAAGTTTTATTGAAAACTTTGATCAACTGGTAGAAGTCCCAACCATCATGAGAATGTGTAAAGTAGTTACAGTAACCTTTTTAAAAGATGTCTATTAAAATGTGTTGTGCATGAACACATCTGTTTAATCATCCTAGGGTCTATTATATCAAAACTTTCTTTGTTATCCACTGTTCAGCCTTTTTCACCATCATTAAAATAGGCTTTAATTTGGGGCAAATAGGTAATAAGTTTTCTTGGAACTTTTTCGTGTTTCACCACTACGATCCTTGGTATTTTCAGTATAACTTTTTTTTCAAACCTTGTAATTGTTTTAATTTGGGCACAAAAATATTTTGGCAGAAGACATTTTAGACACCC
The DNA here is from genome assembly GCA_039566895.2 of Turritopsis rubra. NCBI lineage: Eukaryota > Metazoa > Cnidaria > Hydrozoa > Anthoathecata > Oceaniidae > Turritopsis > Turritopsis rubra. The sequence goes on along the minus strand of CM077623.1, from coordinate 15,962,667 downwards.
TAATATTACTACTACTACTCAGAAAATTTTTCCACACTGACCAAGTGCATATAATACGGTGTGGTTAGTACATAATTGCAACTGTGTGAAAGAAGAGTATCAAAATTTCTTACATTGTCAGCTGTAATACCTTCCTTTATGTACTGAGAAAATTGACGTTTAAAAGCTTCTTCATCATCATCCTGTAAAGCTTTCATATAAGCAGAAATGTTATTTCCATAAATATGTCCACGATGTACATCAGCACTGTAATCACCAGATTCTCCATCATATCCTGGAAAGCGTCGGGTGCTATAATTTAAAAAGTGAATTGTCTTTATTAACTCATTATGATGGGTATATACTGTTTCCTCAAAGAAAAAAAGGGTTCCCTATTTATTTCCTTTTTGCTGAGTTATAGCATAATTTTTGTCATAAAAGAAACTTTACCAAAATTAAACTAGCATAGTGCAGCTCGATTAAATTATTTTCCCCTTAATCGCTCCCAAACCCTGGCACAATTTTGTTTTGGAATTAAATCAGAAAAATTTTTGTTTGTCTATTCACCAAGGTAAAACCCCCTGGTACACAGGATTATCTCCAGGTACATCATTATCGGCTGCCTCTCGGGCTTGTAACTCATTATATTTATTAGAAACCAAAGTGTTGATAGTTTTCAAAATTTCATTTTTTAAAAACCCCATCGATCCTTTTATAACTTCCCTAATATTTGCATTGTTTGTACCTGCTACTACTTCTTGTGCACCACCATAACTCTGGTCTTCAGACTTGATTGGATAAATTATAACATTTAAAATGTTCCCAAATTGAGTGTTCTGTCATGCAGACTTACTTGAAGAATTACGCCTACATTGCCGAATATTAACCCAAGACTAGGGCTGGAATATCACACAGTCTATGTAAAATAGAAAATTGTGGATTTTAATGAAATTGCTGTTACTTGATTTACCTGTGAGGTATGTCCAGTCCCCCATCAACTGCACCTTTCAACGCACCAAATACCCTGGCACCTGTTGTTGTACGATTCAATCCGACATCAAGGTAGCAGCGGAATGCACCTGGGCCATCATCAACATCCTCAACATAATACTCTTCACCGTCTGCCTCTTCTTTACCAACATATTTCTCATTTAACTTTAGTTTATGCAAGAGTCGTCGAGCTACCAACAACCCAGTACAATATGCTGAAGCATAATTAGTTAACCCGACCTTCACACCATATCTTGTGAGTTCATGAGAGTAAGCGGCACTTACAATCACGTCCCCTTCGATTTTGGCATAGGCTATCTGGCATACAATATCTTTGTTTGTGAATCTTACAATCAAGCGGTACTTTGGAGTGTTGTATTTATTTTTGTCTTGTGTAGTCAATCGCTTTCGGGCATAATAATCAGTTTTTCCTTCTCTTCGTCTTTTGAACTTAACTTGAAACCGCTTAAAGTAAGCTTTGTTTTTGATCACTTTCACAAAACCCTAGAAAATACAAAGGTCTAAAAAGCTCATCTCTTGTTCCAATCGTCCAAAATCTTTGCAATCATAACAAAATCAAAGAAGTGGTATATTTCTACACCTTCAACTAATGTTATTTGATATTAAAGGAAAGAAATTTATTTCATGTACCATGTTATCACAATTTACAATCAAAGATAGCCAGGTAGCTTCGGTTATGGGGCAACCTATGCAAAGAAAGAACGCTGAAGATGGCAGCACGAGTTTTAAGCATTTTGTTTATTGCGAAAAATCAGGACCTGCATGATTTCGAATTTACAGTATGTCATTTTTAATTTATATTACATTTCATTACATTTCATATCCAAATTTTACTTTTAGTGTTAACATGATATATTCACATTAATTCAAGTTCAAAAGGTTTGTAGATTATTTCACTAGCCGATCTTATAATATGGATGCCGAAATGAGCTCAGGGTCTTTAATTCAGTTCCGTTTTCATTTCGACGATTTTAAAATTGCAGATGGATAAAGCACATGAGGCAAACGAAGAGCACAAAATTAATACTCTTTATCCATCTGTTCCCTCGGTAAATGACCTATTTCATTATAATAGCATTTGTCCTTTAAGTGTATATTCATCCTGCACGAATTGAACACAGGGCATATACATCGTTTTTCTGTGTGCTGACCGTTGTGTTATTGTGCATTATTAGAGAGTAACCTAATTTCCATAGCAGCGTAAAAATGTTCCCACGTGGTTGGGGGAGAAAGACAATTTTCAATTTTAACCCTCCCTAAACACCTCTCATTTCACATTTAAAGAATATGAAAGGGATAAAAATTGACGTTTTTTGTGACAAACTCAAGTCTGTTTTAGATTTTAGTAGTCATATAAAAAGGGTAATAATGAATAAAGAACGTTTACTAAACCCAAAAGTGGCATGCACCCCCCCTGCCATGTGCCACTAACCCTGCTCTTCTCTCCCATCATTGCACTCATCCTAGTGGAAGAATTTTTTTTGGTGATTTTTAAAGACTCTATCTATTTTGCCACAGAAAAGGCATTGCTTTTTAAGAGCAAGTATATATATAAAAGACATGGATCTTCGTTAACTATTATTTTTACAAGACAAGAAAATTAAAAAAAATATTACTTGAATAACCCAAATGTTGTTATACAATTTAGAATGACCTATATTTGGAAAAAATTCTGGGAGGGGGAGCATGAGCACAATCGTCAATTTCCATCCCTCAGTTTCTTCTGACCATGTTTTACATTTTTATCTCCTATTTTTATCTGGGTAAATATAGGTTAGGGCTGATTATTTACTAGGACGGGTATACAGCCTTCACCACAATTGTATAAACTAGTTTACTTTAACAAAACTAGCTGACTGTTTTATTTTGAGTGAAATATAGAAATATAGTCAGTATAATTTTGCATCTTCCTTTCCGTAACTTTTAGTATGGTCCATATAATGTGAAAGATGTGCTTCAACCAGGCCAGATTAAATTGTGGTGTGCATGTGGACTCAGTAAAAAACAGCCTTGGTGTGATGGTAGGTTTTTGTTTTTTGTTCACCCCATTCATTAGGGGCTATGTCAAAATCAGCTTTGTCACACTTTTATCGAACTTCCAACAATAAGCCCTCTCACCCTCTTTGTTAGTGAACAAACCGTATTTCAGTCTTGTGGATGAACATTTTTACACATGATACACTAGGCGGTTTGGCATAATATGATTAGTTCACAGCTTAAAGAGGCATTAGCTGCCTTAAATGTAAATATTATTATCACATGATAAAACATTGAAAATTCAAAACAAATATGGCGCGGGACAAAATGAACAACATCTGTTATTTCTTGCACACCCTGTTTACTCCAACAATAGAAGCAGCCATCCATATTATTAGCTATAAATAAAAAAGCAACACTTTTTGCTAACAATTTACATTTTCAAACAAAACAAAAAGTCACAGAAAAGCATTTTCTATCAATTCTAAACAAATGGTGTTTCGTTTATTTTGTGTGGAGTTTCATTCCATTTAAACTAGTTCATTCCATTTTTTATATCATTTTTTATTTGAAATTTGCATCACCAGCAGCACAAAAAGTAAGGTGACTTTGCTATTATTGCAATTGTGTCGTTACCTAGTGGGCAAAATGACTTATATATAAATGTTTCTAATAAACACAAAAAGAACAGTCAATCTTGTGTTCACACAAACCACCGGTAAAAGTAATAATGTTGATCTTCATTTTCAAATATACCCTGAATTTTTAGCTATCTCATTATTTGGAAGATTAATGTTATTAAGATCTGTAAAATGAACCTAATTTTTTCTTCCAGGCTCACACAAAGGTACTGGTATACAACCGGTGAAGTGGACGGTTCCTTCAAATAAACAATCATGCTACCAAATATGTGGTTGTAAATATACTAAAGACCCTCCCTTCTGTGATGCAACTCATACTTATTTGCCACTTGAAGTAATTAAACGACAAAAAAACTGCAAAATTGATCATAACAATATCTTCAAGCTATGCACGAATTGTGGAAAGGTCCCAGATTGGTGATTTTTCATTGATTTTTGTCATTACTTTGCAAGGTTTGTTATTGAAAATTAATATACAACAAATATCACAGGTTGTTGGATTCAAAGCCTGCCTAACAGGACCAGCTCACCTCCAATGAACATCCCTTATAAACACCCCCCTAAGAATCCAGTATGAATAACATCTCTTATATAGTAGGGAATTTCATGATTTTATCTTGAAATCTTGAAAATCCTGAGTGCACTCTGGGTAAGCACTTGACCTCCTCACCCTTTCGTGTTTCATTTCCTGGATTGAATTCTTCCTTTCGATTGACTTTCCATAACAATCAGCAACCAACAGGAGAGTCAATAAAATAATGGCTGAAGGACGCATCAGAATAAAATCAACGAAATCAATCCCCAGGTGATATTTTCTACCAATATAAAACAAGAGTTCAATTATTTATTTCAATACATAACAGTATTATAATCATATAGTTTGTAGTATTGCAATGTTATTGTTTTCTCTCTCTAAGTTCAGTCAATGTTTTGATGATGTTATATCATGATATATTTTATTGTTTCATCTGTTTGTTTCCATACTGATCTGTTTCCTTACAATTCACTACTGAAATATAAAAGTCAGAACTAAACTCTATTACAGAAGCTAGGTAAACTTCAAATCTATTATTTTATTTTTTATGTAAATGCAGATTTTAGAACTATATGAAGTGCTCCTTTACAATGATTCAATCATTATTATGAATAATTATGAAAATTATGCTTAATGATAATTGGACCAACAAAAGAGGATTTAATTTTCCGAGTGTTTGCCATGTTTGTCTACTGAGATTTTCTTTGCCAGGAATCACTCTATTGTTCTCTATTGTCTTGCCTTGCCTTACCAAGATGTGCACATTAAAGAAACTTGCAGTTTAACATAACACTTAAGAAAATAGCCCATTTACAGTATTCCCCTTATTTTAAAGCTAATGATAATGACATTTGTGTCATTTACAAATTAACATTCAGAGGAAAATATTTCACAAAGTTCTCTTATCCTGGTGTAATACATAATAATTATTAAGATTAGAGTTGACACTTTTCTGAAACAGTTTATTGTTTAAATCTAATGAGTTATGGTAAAAACATTTTCTTTTACTGATGCTTCAATTATTCTAGTTTACATCCAAGATGTTTTTTAATTGAATTTGGTAATCACGGTATCCGGACTGTAGCCCGATGGACAGTAGCCCACCCAGATAGTAGCCTGACCAGACACTAGCCCGACCGTACACTAGCCTGACTATTATATTTTCGAGGACAATAGCCCGACAGACAGTTACCCACCCGGACAGAAGCCCGACCAGACAGTAGCCCAACCAGACATTAACCCGACCTAAATAATCCTTTAATTGGTACTTTAAAGTACTTTTAATCCCTGTTTTTCGCACAAAACTTGATATCAGAAAGATTTGGAAACGCTTACAATTATTTAACCCTTTGCGTACTGAATTGACCGATTAGTTCGACTTAACTATCTTATTGAATCCTTATTTCTTGCACAAATCTAACAATTAAAAACATTTGGGGACGTATGCAATTAATTTAACCATTTGCGTACCGTAATGACCGATAAGTTTTGCTGTACCCCTATTTCCTGCGCAAATTTAATAATTTAAATAATTTAAAACTCTTGGCTGGACGAAACCAATAATAAACAACCTTTCTGCACGAACCCCAGACATTTCTTTTTGCACCCTTCTACTCTCCCTCTCCCTTCTATTGAGCTTGTATCAAGGGTCATACAGAAGTTTACGGATTAGATTCGGAGACACAACAGGCATAGATGAGGATGGAAATCTTATAGGCCTTACCATTTTTCTATTTCTTGGCGGACCAAAACCCCCTGGAAATTGCAAAAATAATACAAAAAAATCAACAAACAACCAACCTCCCTTATTTCATAGTATAAATCATTTCCACTTCCAAAGTGATATGAAACGTAACCTGTGCAAGTATATGATTTCGAGTTGATACACGGGAGAAAGAAAGTAAGCAAGTAGCGTAAATGCTCGATTTACCGCCCCGGGCACTTATTTAAAATTTTGACTTTTAGGGTGCTTATTCGAGAGGGGTGCTTATTAAAAAAAACTCATTTTGTGTCAAGTAAAAAGTTTCTTTTTAGGAACTACGATGGTTGTGAAATAACAAAACAGAAGAAATTAATGTGCCTGTAAAAAATGTTTTTGAGCGTAAATGTTGCTTCGATTAAATATTCTCTACATCAATAAAACCGTCCTCGATATCATCATCGTCCAACATAAAAACTTCAGTTACATTATGTAATGTAATTCTTAACTTTTTAGTCAAAATCATCCTAATGTATTCTTAAGACATTCTTAAAGGTCGTTTTTCCTAAGATCTCCATCGCTATGCATATTTGTCCAAAGAAGTTGATAGGAGAAAAAGCTGCAACAAAACAGCAATGGAGCGCCACGAGAGAGAATGTTTACATTGATAATTACAAAAGAAAATAGCACCTACATATAAAACAAGAGAAATTCTGACAAAATAAATTTTGAGCTCACAAAATCTTAAGATGGCAATATTCTTAAGACATTCTTAACTTTTTGGCCAATTTCATCTTGAACATTCTTATAAAGCATATTCTTATAAAAAAAAAGCGTGTAAAACGTTTTTTCTATATTCCTAAATATTCGAATAAGCGCCCACTTTGGCTCTTAAATTGTATTCTAATAACCGCCCATGGGCGCTTATTCGAGAGGGGCACTTATTAAAAAATTCACAAAAAAGGGTGGGCGCTTATTCGAGAGTGGGCGGTAAATCGAACATTTACGGTAAGCGAAAAACTGTCGGTTTTAACAATATTTACATCAGAAATAAAAGTGTTCAAAAGACAGAGTAAGTCCAAGGTAATGTTGTGAAGCTGAGCATAGTCCAGCTAAATTAAGCGTAACATGACATTGGGATTAACTGTCGTTAACTTTTGGAAGGAGTATACTATATAGACACACAAACAAATAAACAAAAACTATATACAACCAAGGTAAGAAGGACCTAGGACACCCTAACTATGACCAAGGGACTCACGTGAAGACTTCACAGGTTTTTTCAGACTCTTTCGGTTACGATTCAAAAATAAAGTTTTTCTGACTTGTGTTAATAACCACCCAGGAAGGCAGGCGGTTAATCTTCAAGTTATTTTCTCGATTTATTTTTTCGAGTTACTCAAATCTTGAGTTTTGATGTCATATTTCTCATGAACTGAGTATCCTCAAATCCGTAAAGCGTACACGATCTTGCCGAATGTTCATACTAAACGATGGTTGGTGGAATACTGTAAACACATCCTATAGTGATGAAAGGTTCAAACAAACTTTCAGGGTGTTGAGAGAAACATTTGCTTTGATATTAGAGAAAATCCGTCCAGTCATAACTAAAGAAGATACTGGTACGGACTCAATTTCTGCTGAAGAACGTTTAGCCATAACTTTGTATAAACTTGGACGTGGAGATTACAACTACACCATTGGAGAAATGGCTGGGTATTCGGAATCAACTATATGCTACATAACTAGAGAAGTGTGTCGAGAAATTGTGGAAGTGTTGTGGGAAGATTATGTTACAGGATTGTTTCCAAATGATGAAGAGAAATTTCGCCAAGCATTGATGGAAATGGAAGTGGAATGGCAGTTTAGGTTTGCATTCGCTGTTATTGATGGGTCTCATTTACCCATTAAGTGTCCATCAGGGGGACTAGAAGCAATGAAACAATATCATAATTACAAAAAATTTTGTTCAGTTATTCTCTTGGCACTAGTCGATGCCAAATATCGCTTTGTATGGGCTGCTCTGGATGCACCTGGCAATACCCATGACTCCACTTACTTTCAATCAACTCGTTTGTGGGAGAACATTACTGAAGGTAGAGTTCTACCAGAAAAATTTCAAGTTATTGATGACATACATATTCCCTCAATGATAAAAGAGACGGTGCATTTCCGCTAAAATCTTGGATCTGCAAACCATATGGTGCCGTTTTAACTGAGAAAAAGCGCTACTTCAATTTCCGCCTCAGCCGAGCAAGAATGGTGTCAGAGGGTGCTTTTGGTAAACTAAAAAGTAGATTTAGAATTTTTCACCGCAGAAATGAAAGTTCTAAAGACTCAGTCAAGGCTATGGGTTTAGCGGCAGTAGTTTTGCATAACATCTGCATCGAGATTGGAGACCTTGTTCTTTGCAATATGGATTTGATTGTTGACCCATCTACCAACAAAAGAAGGGATAGAAACGAAATTGCATCAATACTAGACCTGATGGACAGACATCAAAAGAATTACTCGGTAGATAGTGGGGCTAAGAATATTCGGCATGCCCTCACAGAATTCTTTTGGGAAGAAAAAGAAAATATTTTGAGAACGAACTGGCTATATTTCCATAAGTCTATAATGTTTTACTTTGTATGTACTAAAAAACGTTCAAGAACATCATTGCTGCTGCTTTCAGTGTTGTTGCTATTTGTGCTCAGTCCATGGACCAGAAAGCTTTGATAATATGGATAACTGGTGGCTGGGGAATTGTTTCCAACATAAAAAGAAGTGTAAGGTGCTTGTGCTTGGGGAGGTGGCATAAGTAGCCTTTCCATCATATGCATAAACATCTCGTCTCTTTTTTCTTGCCTGTCAGCATCAGCTTTTAAAAAATAAACAAGCTCTTGTGTTCCATTATTTTTGACTGCTTCACAAATTCCATTAAGAGTATTTGATAAACTTCTCCAATTGCTGTTTTTTGGCACCATTATTGATGGTTGGAACGAATGCTTCAAATTCAAGAAGTTTTTTTTGAATTTTTCATTATCTAGAATAATGTCCACAAGGTCAGTAACCACTGTTTCTGCCCATAAACACTTTCTTCCTCTTTTTGGCATTTTCTTGGAACTTTTTTTAAATTGAAAAAGAGTACTATCATCGTCATCGCTACTTTCTTCATCAGCAAAGTCTTTGTTCAAGTGTTTCTCCTGAAAAGGTTTAATATTCGGTTAAAATATATTTTACGTTTTTTTTAAATCCTTACATGAGATTCCGGAGCAGGTATAATATCTTCTTCCAACATGTCTGTTTTATAATTTCACTTTGAAACTCTTTGAAAAAGAATCTTTCTTATATTGAAACTTTTTTATCATAAAAATTATTGGTAAACAATAGGAAAAGCATGTTGCCATGACAATCTGTTCCGAAAAAATTATAATTCGGCATTATTTGGTTTTTCCTTTTACATGAAAACACTTATATTTTGAATTAGACAAGGCATAAAACAGGCATATAAAGCGCAGGTGGATTTAAGTCGAACTTGTGAATTAAATTAGATACAGTTTCTTGATTTTAATTCAAGTTGCAGCAAGTAATTTTTGAGTGGAAATAAACAGTTGTTTTTTGCCTTGTCTAATTCAAAATTTTAAACATTTATTAAATTAGACAAGGCAGAAAGTAGGCGTTTAAAGTCACCCTAAGCTATGAAATTGTTTCTTGCCTTCAAATAAATTGCTGTGAAAACGATAATTTTGTTAACCAGTCTTCGTTATCAAATTATCCTTATCAAATGATTGAAGATGACGTCAAGGATGCGTTGAATTCTGACAAATTATTTATGTACATTTGAAACACCCGACATGGCGCAAAGCATGAATCTCGTCTAATTTTGTTTGATAGTACAGTTATTCAATGCTTCTTCTGGACTTCTATCATCTAAATAACACCCTTCGCTCACTACAAAATCACCTTCTCCCTGCACTGTATACAATCCATTATTTCTACTCCTCTCGTACTTGCTTGCCAAATATACTCTGTCCTTTACTATAGTGTTAGTAGCTTGTCCTTCAAGGTCAACATCATTTTCTGGTTCTTGTTGTTCTCGTCGCTCGATATATTTAATTGTTCGAGTGAAGTGCTCTTTTAGTTTTTGAAAAGAAATTATTAATGGTGTACCACAAGGTTCTATACTTGGCCCACTTTTATTTAACATTTTTATCAATGTCTCATGTTTATTCTTAATGATAGAATCAATGTTAATATTTGTAATTACGGAGATGACAATACTCTGTATACATCTGGTAGAAAATATGAGCCAATTAAATTTAGTTTAGAAAGTGTATTCTCAACTGATACTACATCGTTTTCCAATAATGGGCTTCAGCTAAATTCTGAAAAACCCAAACTGCTCATTCTTGAAAGACCAAAAGAAAAGGATTTTGTTAGTTTGAATTTAGGAACTACTATAGTAGAAGAATCAGAATATGTAAACCTCTTGCGTATTGTTCTTGACAGTAAGCTTTCATTCCGACTACATGTTCTTCCATTGTGCAAGAAAGCTAATGGCAAGATCAATGCCCTTAAACGAATATCACCATATATGTCAATTTATAAACAAAACATAATAGCAAATTCTTTATTTTTAGCAATTGTAGTTACTGCCCCCTTGTGTGGGGTTTTTCAAGTAGAATGTCACTACACAGAATTGATAACGTCTGTAGTAGAGCCAATAGACTTTTGTGTAGAACACCTGAGAATGAGTGCAAAATTAACATTCATGACAAGTTCTGTTAAATACTGTTAAGCCAAGGTTTTTAAATCAAAAGAAAATCTATCTCCCTTCTACATGAATGACATTTTTGCATTCAAACAGACTTCTTATAGTTTCCATGTGTCCAGTGCCCTTAAGCACGGTAGAATTCGTTCAACGAAACATGGCCTCAAAATATCTCCTATATCGCTTCTAGGTTGTGGGAGAAACTTCCGGATTCCTGCAGAAATGCCTTTTCGTTGTCTCTTTTTAAGTATGAGCTAGAGAACATTCCATGTATTCAGTGCAGTTGCCGTCTCTGTGCCACTTATATTTACAATCTAGGATATATAAATTAATTTATTTATTTATTTTTTTAATATTTTCTTACTATTTTAGTTTTGTTTTTAATTTCAGTGTTTATCTTACTTAATTTTATGATAGTCGATTTGAATTAGCCGTATGCTATATTTTTATGATTGTATATTTATATATTTATACTTTGAAGAAAGAATAAATAAATATAAAATAAATAAATAAATAAAACTTGATTTGGACTTGATTTGTTTCTTGATTTGGACTTCATATCCACAGCACTTACATTGGTTTGTCTGTCCAGTTCGCACGATTCTTTCACATTCTTCACATCCGTTATGGCTGTTGGACATACGCTTTGCTGCAAATCGATTGAGTTTTCTTCGGTCGATAATCCGTTCTCCTTTGTTATTGCACCGTATAGCAACGATTTCATGTCCGTGGAATATTTGTCCGTTTCGTTCTCCGCAGCTTGTATAGAATGTTTCGTACTTGGAAATTCCAAATCTTCAGAATATCTCCTTTGTTCCTCGTTCAAATTCTCCGACGTCTGTGCATCGTAATGTGTCATTACTGAACCTGTGGTATCTGCCATTGTTTATAGTTACATGAAACAACGAATACTTTATTTTGTTATTTTCGTTGATATACTCTTCTTCTTCTTTTTCTCCTTTCTTGTAGAACTTCTACTTTAAAGAAGTTAGGCTTACTGTTGCTGGTTTTTTTTTTTTGGTAAAAACTGAAGCTGCTTTCTCTGTCCTGCTTGTTGTAATAGGTTGATTTAGATGCGACAACGCGAACGTCTAGATAATATGTGTGGCGTCATAGCATGTTCGCGTCGTCATTATGAAAAATTAGATTTAGAAAAAAATTGAAAGCGAGCCAAAGACATAAACAAACAAAATAGCGACAAATCGCAGTTTGAAAGCTGTTCGCGAGCAAATTCTTGTGGCCTATGCTGAAGATATAATCGATGCAGAAGAATTTGTCTTATTGTATGATGCAAATAAATCAAAACCCATCTATCCTTATTGGAAATACGAAAAATTTGATATTGGAATGATTGACGATGAGCAAAGTTTCATTGATTTTCGCTTTGGGAAAAATGATCTCCATACCCTCTTGGATGTCTTCAACATACCAGAAAAAGTTACCTGCATTCAAGGGACTGTCTGTAAAGATATCGAGGCCTTATGTATCTTACTCAAAAGGTTGGCCTTTCCTACTCGCTACTCTGATATGGCTCCAATGTTTGGCAGAAATATGGCAGAGATTTGTCTAATTTATAACAAAATGATAGACCACATCTATGACCAACATGCTCACAGACTGAACGATTGGAATCAACCCATGCTAGCACCTGCTTAACTACAATTGTATGCAGACACAATCCACAGAAAGGGGGCCCCTTTGGAAACCTGTTTTGGCTTTGTAGATGGAACTGCGAGGAGAATTGCTAGGCCTAAACATAATCAAAGACAGGTTTATAATGGTCACAAGAGGGTGCATGCACTAAAATTTCAAAATGTAACTTTGCCAAATGGAATGATTGGTAATTTAGCAGGGCCATATGAAGGAAGAAGGCATGATAGCTATATGTTGGCTGAATCTGGATTGCTAACTCAGTTACAACAGCATGCTTGGTATAATAACAACCCCCTTTGTATATATGGTGACCCTGCATATCCACTGAGTGTTCATTTACAAGCTCCTTTTAGAGATGCTGTATTGACTCAAGATCAAAAAAATTATAATAAAGACATGAGTGCAGTTAGAGTGACTGTTGAGTGGTTATTTGGATTAGTTTCAAACTATTTTAAATTTATTGACTTCAAAAAAATGCAAAGAATTGGGATGAGTCCAGTTGGCAAAGTTTATATAGTTTGCTCAATCCTTCAAAATGCCCACACTTGTTTGTATGGAAACCAGATTTCAGAAACATTTGGGATAGATCCACCAACAATCAGAGACTATTTTCAATAAACAGTTTGTTCGAAATTTCCATACAGAAAATGATGACACAGTACATATTTTATTTTTTGAAAATATTTTCACACAACCAATGTAAATACCCATAAATATATATAACTTGCTTTTTTTCTGTTTTCTATATACAAACACAAGAATTTTCAACGTGTGTGACCCAAAATAGTGTTCAATTTAGTCTTTTTGTTTTTGTTTCAAGAATTCTTGCATGAGAAAAGTTTGCTGGGCCATCATCTGTTGATTAGATTGCAATAAATTTGCCAAAAGCTGATTTTGCATGTTAGTTTGATTTTCTTGAAATTCTCTATCTTTTTGACGGTTTTCCCGATCATATTCCAATTTTTGTCTCAAAAACTCTACTGTATCTGAACTTGATCTTTTTGGAGGTTTATCCTTCTTTTCAGCTGTCTTCTTTCGTTCAGCAGTTTCTGCTCTATGCTCCATGGCAGTACGTCTCACATCCAAAGCTGCTTCTCTATCAGTTCTTTCTTTTTCACTAGCCTCAGTAGCAGCTTCCTGAGCTTTGTGAGCAGTATCATCAGAAATGTTTATCACTTCTTTGATTAAAACTTCATGTTCTGTTGGTTCATCTCCTCCTAAACCAGTATCTTGAATGTTTTTGTTTATCAAAGGTCTATACTTTTTAATCAAGGCATTGATCTTATCTCGAACAGCACGATCAGTAAGATGGAAACCATCGATTGGATTCAGGGTGTCTGCAACCTTTTGCCAACCATTACTTCTCTCCTGAGTTCCAGACTTGTGCACAAGAACGTTTTTCCCAATCACCTCTCGCATCATCATGACTTCTCTCTCCTCTGTCCATTGCATAACCCTACAAAATGGAAGCAAACGTTTTTTTAGTTGCTTAGAACAGCTAAAAAAATTATAAACATTAACACAGAATTTACACTAAAGTATTTTCAAATCAGAAAATGCTCATTTAAAAAATATAGTTTGTATTAAGAGAAACAAAAAATATTCGAAATATTGTCTTATTTTAATTAGATATCCACTTCAATTTATTTGCAAATAAGATTCTTACTTTTTTTTCTGTTCCATTTTCAAAAACTTCTTGAGAAACTACTTCTCTCTTCTCCCACCTCGTCGTGTAGAGAACAACACAAAAGTGGCCTTTTTTGTGTTGTCGACGCCACATGAATTTTTCAACGCGTTATAAAATGTCTCGACCCAGTCTTTTTGGGGTTTCCCCAAAGAAAACCGCGTTGTCTGCACGTTCGGGTTGTGGAGTCTAAATCAGTCTAATAACTCATGATGAATGACAACTACCCATTCATCACATATATATTTTATTAGACATCACGTGATATCCTGTTTACTTTTAACACTCCATTGTTCTATTAGCTTATACTATTCTTGTGTGGTTAACCCTATAGACTATAGACTAATGGATAAACACGCAAGTATAGCATAAGCTAACAGTCTAATAGACAATGATGTAAGTCATTCATTGTGCTGCAGCAGCAAGGTGCACACTGCCAGAAGGTTTGCAGGGTTAGCGAAGTGTACTCTTGGCGAGGTTGTTGATAGAAGCTATCCATTGGATTGTCTGCAGCTATTCTTCTTGGTGGTTAAATGAAAAGAAAAATAAATGTTTATTCAATGGTCCAATTTTCACTAAGCATATAGTTCATTGAAACAATTGAATTCTAGTGTGGATTTTTTGACATTTTTTTTAAATAATTTATGTGCCTTTGATGATTTTGTGTTGCAGATATTATTGTATATTGAAATGATGGGGGATCTTTCCTTCTTTTGTTACCATTATGTAGAAAATTTATGCTATTATTATACTCGTATGAGATTTGTATGAAGAAATCACAGCTCTTGTAAAATCCTTCATGTTAATAAAATATGCTTAACACAAGATTTTCACATTCCTACTTTTTGTGTTTCTACTTTTTAATGAAAGCTTACATTGTTAATGCTTTAATGGATGTCTGATTTATAATTGATTCATTTTAAAGTACCCTTCTGAAAATTACATTGTTACTGGACTGAAACCTTAAGTTTGACAAAAAAGAAGATTCCGGACTTGATGTCTGTGTTATTGTAGTTTACAGATTGATGGGAGATAAATTAAACAACTGGAGATTGAGTGCAATAGATTATATAATTGCTGGTGGTGCATCTGGTGTGATAACACGTGGTGTCTGTCAACCGTTTGATGTTTTGAAAATAAGATTTCAAATTCAGGACTATAAGGTTGGTGAAATGCTTTACTTAATGCATTTAAGACGTAAGCACTGAAATATATACTAGTTCTTCTTTTAGCATGGTAAATTGAAATATGTTGGTGTGCTGTCATCTGGTATAAAAATAGTGAAAGAAGAAGGAGTGTCAGCTCTTTGGTTATTTTCTAATTTTTTTTTTTTCATAATCCTGTATTCTGTGTTCCGACTTACGTCACTAATTATTTTGAAATAATCAAATCTCGCTATTTTGGCTGTCATGATGTTTCCAAATACCCTGTTGCTATGACTTCTGACAAAGCTTGTATGCTTTACAGCTATTGATTATCCTCTAGATGGTTCCAGTCATAAAAGTTGTGACGAAACACCGGAACACAGAATATTTACACTCAAAAATACAAATTGATCACAAGGACAAAATGTTTTGTGGTATTGTAGCATAATTCACCATTTCTTTTGTTGAATTTCTATTTATAGGAAAGGGCACATACCAGCTCAAGTTCTTTCCGTAGTTTATGGAGCTGTGCAGGTTAATTCATTATAAGCTCCTTTTTTTGTGATACAGTTCAATCCCATTAACCCATATGACCCTGAAACACTGGGACTTTTGTTTACTTGCCCCAATGATTCTCATTCCATATCATGGAAGTCCCACTTATCAGGAGATTCACTTAAATAGGACATCCATTCAGTGGAACCATTTTCTTATTTCCCTTAAGGATCCCACTTGGCGGATCCTAAATTGTATTTAGGTGCAAATGCTTTATTTATTGAAACGTTACAATGATATTATACGTTCTTGTGCCATCTACATTATAATTGTTTTTAGTTCTTAACATATGAAGTAACTAAAGAAAGGTTTGTGCAGAACGAATACTTCCATGATAAAAATTTAGCAGGTATCACCTATTGATTTTTTTATAAGAAAGATTAATATATTCTTAGAGAAGAATTTCTATTTCCTCTTTTCAATACAAAATAGGGTTGGAATTTCTTAGTGGAGGTGTTGCTGGTGCTGCTTGCACCATAGTTTGTCAGCCCTTAGATGTATTGAGAACGAGGCTTGTTGCACAAACTGGCAAGACAGTTCGTATTTTTGATTAATTGTTTGGGGTTTATGAATGTTTATGAGAAGTTCCTACATAATGGCCTGTATTCATTTTAGGTTTATAAGAATACATTTCATGCTTTGCAAATGATGATGCGTGAGAATGGCATCAGAACATTCTATAAAGGTTGTTTATATTTTTTTGAATTTTATTTTAGGAATGTGTAAAAATTAAAAATAACAAGCAATCTTTATCATCATATCAATTACTTGATTCTAGGATTTGTTCCCGCGTTATGGCTTATGTTTCCGTACACTGCTCTGCAATTTTTATTTTATGGATCTTCTAAAAGAATATGGTCTCAAATTTTACCAAGCAAAGTAAGGATATATAAATTATAGAGAATGACAACTTCATATAAAATGGTTTGATTGGATAATGGAAAGTTTTTTCACCATATTACATTCCTATTATTTGAAGGATGGTGCAGAAAGGAACATAATGCGCTTATCTTGCGGTGCATTCAGTGGCTTGTGCAGTAAATTAACCCTTTTACCATTTGATGTTGTGAAGAAACGCCTGCAAGTACAAGGCTTTGAAGCATTCAAGGAACAATATAATGGGATGGTCCATTGTTTTCAAATGGTGTTCCGAAATAATGGTTTTCTTGGGCTATATAATGGAGCTATGCCAACTTTGTGGAAGGTATGTTCATATTATTGTCCAATAATTGTCTCATTGTCTCATATTTCTTACCATTTTCTTATGATTTCCCACTTCTTTGTAAGTACCTTTTGATATAATGCCTAACAGTTATTTTTCATTTTTAGGCAACTTTTACTAGTGGTATTATGTTTTTTAGTTACGAGTATATTTGTGATAATTTGAATTCCTTAAATACTAGGAAATATGTATAAGTGATAATCTTAAAGCTGACACATATGACCAATAGCTAAACATCTAAACTTTATTTACCGACTGGTGGCCTTGTGGTAGAGTGTTCGCCTTCAGTGCGGGAGGTCAGGGTTCAAATCCTAGCTGAGTCATGCCAGCGACTATAACAGTGTGAATCGATCCACTCAACTTAGCACTCAGCTTGAGAGCGGGAGTGATATCTAAGGGGGTTGTCTGGTTTAGCGGTTGAAGCATACTTGCGGCTTCCGTAGCCCAAATGGGGGCTTTAAATGCTCTGGGACCTCCTTTGCAGGGCCCTCATTGATAACAGTTCTATCAGAACTGAAGAGGCTATCCTGGGTAAACATTAATAATAATAATAATAATAATAATAATAAAATTATGTAGACCTAGAAAGTAAAATAAAAATAGCTTACATATAGAATTAAAATAAGTTCCCTTAGTTCATCTGCAACTGCATGGACCATACCATCCATCATACCATCCATCATACCATCCATCATACCATCCATCATACCATCCATCATACCATCCATCATACCATCCATCATACCATCCATCATACCATCCATCATACCATCCATCATACCATCCATCATACCATCCATCATACCATCCATCATACCATCCATCATACCATCCATCATACCATCCATCATACCATCCATCATACCATCCATCATACCATCCATCATACCATCCATCATACCATCCATCATACCATCCATCATACCATCCATCATACCATCCATCATACCATCCATCATACCATCCATCATACCATCCATCATACCATCCATCATACCATCCATCATACCATCCATCATACCATCCATCATACCATCCATCATACCATCCATCATACCATCCATCATACCATCCATCATACCATCCATCATACCATCCATCATACCATCCAGGAACATGATTCAATTGTACAATCTTGTTCAGGTCAGGAGAAATTTTCAAAGATTTTTGTTGAAACAATCTGGCCTATTAGTTTAAATGTTCCATTCTCCACTTAAACAACAAGGGCTCAAATGAAAGATTTAAGTTAACAAACAAATAATTTAAAAGTCTTTTTTACAAATTTTAACTGAAACTCGACAAAAACACAAATAAAGTTGGCCTCCACACAATCAAATTTCTAACAATTTAAGACTTTCCTTCTGTAAATAAAGGGCTTCTATTTTTTTTAAAAAGTGTTGCGAATGGTTGGTTTTTATACTTTTTCGTTACATGAAGATATTTAATTCCGGCGAACAAACGTGAAATTCATGTCGAGCAAGAATGACCTGGTTTTTATTATCCATTTTATAAGATCTTCTTGTGCTAGTATGTTCAAATTCACGAAGAATACTGACCAGAAAGCAGGTGGTTAAAACATATTGCACAACACTTATTCACCCTCGGTTTCTTAACATAAAAAGCAGACTTTAAGGTTGTAACCCCCTGACGTACCACCTCCACGTTATTTTCTAACCAATCTATAAGGTTTGCTGTACCCATTTGTAAAAAATTGTGCTGTAGGAAATGACTTGTCTATTTTGGTTTCAGAAATCGTAAAAATATCAAGATTTCCTTTTATTCCGTTCGAAACCTCTCAAGTTTGTGGCCAACTGCAACTTTAAGTAAATGTTTTAAGTAAATTTAAATTTATTTCTTAGTGAATCTATGTTTATGTGTCAGCTTTTAGATACATTGTTGCATATGTTTTGGTCTTTTTCATAGTAGTGAAGTTTAATATATATTTTGATGTTCTGAATTGCCCAGACTTCACTTTTAATCTGGAATATAATCGGAATAAACGGAACTACTTAAATGACTGCAATTTAAATTAATGAACAGTCAGATTTTGTGGCGGTTTTTTTTTTCAGATTTATTCCACATTTAACCCCAAACGGATGTTATGAAAATGCGTTCATCCAATTTTCTTTAGTTCTACTTTTCGAATTTCTTACACCTTTATGTTAGGATTTACGCTAATTCTCAAAAACATAAAAAATATTGTATATGTTTTATTTACTATTACAAGTTCTATGCATTACATCATATGAATGACAAGTACATTATGATCTAGAAATTACCTATATTTTGTGGCACTGTAAGTAAAACTGATAATGGGATATTTGCTGAAATATCTTTTGTCCCTTGACTGTGTGTTTTTACTTTCCAATCTATTATACCATGGTCATTAGAAAATTCCTTGGTCTGGACACTCCCAGTTTATCTTGCACTCACTTTGATCACATGACTTATTACAACCAATGCAAAGTAATTATTTACTATTATTTTCAACCGATTTTAATCGATTTTGGTATCGATGGAAAGGTATTATCGAGCACTGTAATATGCAATGAAAATTAACTTTAAGAAAGAAGAACTAAAACCGAAAATTGAAGATGAAAAAACGAGCTTTCACAATGCAAAAGTTAAGACAATCGTTTTTATATCAATCGAAACCTTCAATCTTTTCTGGTGAGGAATTTAAAAAAAAATGTTTTACGATAGAAGGTAGAAGATAGAAGATAATTTCACAAAATACTAAAGACAATATTTTGATATCATATCAGTTTGCACCGGTTACAAACTAATACGAAATTCCATACCTATCTCGCAGACAGGACAGGTATGAGATTCATTGCCGGTATGAGTTTTCATATCACCTACTTCGTGTAAACGCAAACAGGGAACTAACCGCCAGGTAAGGAAAGTTCGAATTTCATGCTGGCATGAACTCGTACCCGGCATGAGTTTTACCATGTAGATACTATCTAAGTTATCTTGCTGGAAATAATGGAAGTCATAATATAATCCGTTGAAAACGCTGTAATGCTTGGAGAAACTAAACTCCCATCGATATCAAAATTATTAAAATCGGTTAAAAATTATGCCAAACAATCATAAAAAGTGTGACCTTTTTTCAATTTATGGAAAAAAAAGTTTGCCTATTTATCCAAGCAAGTGTTATTCTCATCATTCAAGTGTTTTTTATTCTCATCATTCAAGTGTTTTTTATTCTATCATTCTGTTATCTATCTTGCTTTTACAAGCATTGTTTCCAATGAACAGTTACAAAATCCCGCAAATCTACACAGCTCTTGTGAAGAAGCAGACAGAAAATCCTAGTAACAAGGTTTACAGGATGAAAAAAGAACAACTTGCCTGTGGTATGATTTCCTTCATCCAACCTTGTATGTTCAAGTAAATACAAGACTTGATGGAAAATAAGTAAATACAGGATTTGATGGAAAATTTGTGTTATTAACGAATGTAGCTGGGTTTACGGGGTTTCGATTCCGATTTTGATTTCAATGACAAATGAAATTGTAAAAACCAAGAAATCGAATTCTCTATTCGATTTGTACACTACCTTAACTGTACTTCAATAATATGGGTGCGCGGATTTCAGAGGACGGATTTCAGAGTATGTATGTATGTCCATGATAGCTTCAGTTCGAACGAGATGTGAATCAGGAAGCCCTCCAAATGAGTATAATCAGAACGCCAACGAGTCAATAAACAGCGTGATTAAAAGGTCTAAAAGCGCTGTAGAGTTGAAATTTTTTTCACAGACTAGTTAAAAATGTTTGCGTCTCTTCGTTACTTCTGCTGTGAATCAAGGTAAACAGAGCATGGAACGTGTTTATTTTGTAGCCTCTCATCTTTCATTGTTTTTGTTACTATAATCCTGGACAAAAATTGTACTGATGTTTTCAAACACTCCATCTCCCCAGTATCAATGTTTTGATTTATGTCCAGATAGTGGGCCCCCTATAAACCTTGATAACATTGATGGTGGGGGAGGGGGCCTCATGTTGTGAATGTGATGCTTCTAAACAGTTTACTGCCACAATATTTTGTTTAGGATTGTAGTTTGCATATTTTTGTTAAAAAAGCGTTTTTTAAAGAAAAGCCAATCAAGATTTAGTTTTTCATTTTGAAATATATAGCTTCTTTTATATTTGTATCTTTAGTATTTCAGTATTATTTTTTTGCTGAACGTGTTGAAATATATGTACGACATCAATAAAGATAACTACCCTTAGAAAACCATATCTCAATTAATTGTAGTTTGGTTTCGCATACCTATTACTCACCTATTACTCACCTTCATTATGATTTACACACATATTTACTCGCATTCAATTTGGATCCTCTTTTAGGGTCCTCAGTCCTCCTTTTCCGGTATGCCAAATTTTATTCCCCATATATGTGTAGCGGTATTTATGATGATGTAGCGTAAAAACGACATAAAAAGGTTTTACGATATGTCTATTTATTTAAAGCTACCAGAATTCCTGATGTGATTGATGGTGCGCGAAATTGGCCATGAGCTATAACTATTGATCCGCGTGAATTTGATCGTAAGAAAGGTATTCGATTTGTAGTAAAAAAGTAAAATTGGTTTAATTAATTAATTACGGAATCATCGACTTACTGGACCCAAACGTCTGGACCACCACCCTACCCCCTGGAACCCTGGACTTTCGTAAAAAAAACCATAAAACAATTCTTGTTAAAAATGCCAAATTTTGTCACTTTTTAACGAGTAAACTGAGGAGAGATAAGCAAAACTAGTAAACAGAAAAATGAACATAGCTGTGAGGCGGCGTTTACACAGAGTTTCATTTCGGCCTTTTCTTAAACCTTCATTAATGTTCGCATGATTTCGGGTGAAATGAACCTCGTGTTGGGGTCAATTTCATTTCGGTCACAATGACAGAAATGAAAATTCATGTTGTGTCCCTCTATTCATGTAAACACTTAGGGATAAAAAATCTACCACCTAAGGATAAATATAGGCTTCTAAATCGATTTTACTTTTTTTTGGTTCTATTGAAAGTTTTATGGGTATTCAAATGGTACAAGTACCAACATTTTTCAAGTTCAAAATTTTGAAAAAGTAGGGATTTTTGGATACATATTCACAAAACATAATTTATGACAAAATTTTGGACAAAATCAATGCCGAAGGTTTTTTCGACTAAATTCAAATTTTGTCAGGCTCAGTTTTTGTGCTACAGGATTTTTGTTATTTTCGTGTGAATCGTGTAAAAATCATGTTGTAAAAAATCTCACCATTCGTTCAACCTTAGTTACCGAATTTTGGACAAAATCAATGCCGAAGGTTTTTTCAACGTCAGAGCATCACTAAGTTTTTATTTTTATTTATGAATTTTTAAACAGGATAATTCTACAGACAGTCATATCATATACAAAATATACACATACTGTTATCACAGAAGTAGTTAATTAGAGTAGGACTGATATTATTGGTTTTATCCACAATCTTTAAAGCTTCTTTTGAAAATTATTTATCATGCGCCTGACGTCAGAAAAAAATCTAAGATCTTCCCGGCATGAAGAAAAAACGTCTTGGCTAGGCGAGATCCCGCTTCTATGGAAGTGAGATCCCGTTTAAGCGGGATGATTATTTATCATATAACCTAAATGTGATAAAACAAAAGAAATGAATGCATTAGCGAGATCTTGTTAAAACGTCACGGCTAAACGGGACAATTTCTTCCATATAACCAGCCACTAAAAGGGGCTTTTATCAGATTTTATGATTGAAAAAAATCAATCCCGCTTATAAACGGGAGCTCACTTGCGCATAGAAGCGGGATTTCGCCTAGCAATGACGTCTTTCTTCATATAAGATCGAGACTCGATGATATTAGAGTGTTTTAAAACACCATATATTTATCCTTAAAATCTTATTTCTCCCTCGCCCGAAACGAAGTTTCGTTACGAACGTTAAAACGTTACGGCTGAAATCAGCAGATCCTTTTCCGTTGTTACGACCACGCCCGAAATGAAATGTTTAATTTCACCCCCGAAATTAAACTTCGTGTAAAAGGAAACAAATCTCGTATTAATCGGCAGTAATCAAGTTTCATTTCGCCCCGGAAATAAAGCTCCATGTAAACGCCGCCTAACAAAAATTCTTATGAAAGAGTATAAGTTAGAGAGGATGGAGTTATAGAAATTTAATTTCTAAACAGCGAAAGAACTTGCAGTTGAAACAGAGGTGAACAAGTTTAAGACAGATTTGCATCGTATTTACTTTTTACAATTTTACAAAAAAAAAGTCTAGTTTTGTGAGTTATTTTTGTTTTCGGAACCCGACCGAGGCGCTTATTTATAAAATCGATCATTTGAGGGAGAGGGGGCAGGCACAGTTTTATATAGTTTATATATGATCCTGTTTTATTTATATTAAACCTAGTTTTAAGTGTAAGAAATAGAATGAATTTTAAGGGGCGGGGGTGCTTATTCGAGATCGGGGTTATTAGCGCACTTAACGATGGCGTTTTTCATTAAAAGAAGACATAACTTAAAATTAATAGGATTTTTTCTGGGCTTATTCTTTGAGAGTTTTTAAGGTCCGTTTTATTTCGGGGTATTTCGAGAGTTCGTTTTTTTGCAGGAGGGTCCAGGGGTCCGGTAAGTCGAATGATGCTCAAATTTGACAAAAGAATTATGAATTCA
Source organism: Turritopsis rubra (assembly GCA_039566895.2). Classification (NCBI taxonomy): domain Eukaryota; kingdom Metazoa; phylum Cnidaria; class Hydrozoa; order Anthoathecata; family Oceaniidae; genus Turritopsis; species Turritopsis rubra. The sequence continues at coordinate 15,939,123 of CM077623.1, read as the reverse complement.
CACATAGATACCTTACTGACCTTAAATGGCGTTTATTTTCATGACTTGGCGTTAAAAGGACGGTGCTAAATCTTTGTCTGTGAAGGTTTGACCGTGGACCTTTCAATATTAACGGCCTCTTTTTTACGCCTGTCTTTATTATTGGCCGGTTCTTTCAACGCTATTAAAGGCCGGCGTAAAAAGGACCGATTATTAGGTAACGCTAACCCCGCTTAAATTGATTTGAAGTCTCTATGATAATGACATTTTTCACTTCCAGTAAAAATAAGTTTCGCATGATGCATGCGTTTTTTGAATTGAGCATGTGATTTTCAAAAACGCATTGGTGTGAACCGACCTTAATGATTAAAGCAAAGCATTGTGCCAGATTTATGATTCTAGCAAATGGTAATCTATGATCCAGAGCATATTGAGTGATAACAGAAGCGAAACATTTCGTGAAAAAGGAACGTTTTCTTATAATACCCGGAGAAATGGTCTTAATCAAAATGATTGCAAATACATCGCCATGGAAGTCATTGTTCCGTGTGATTTTCCATTCAGCGAATTTACGAGATTAAATATAGGGGTGGAAGCTAAATCCTATTCAGTTTAAATTTATGAGGCATCTGAAGTCTTGAAGAAACGAAAGTTTAAATTTTCAAATCAAATAACATTCCCTTCTGATAGCAGATCCGGATAGAGAACGTATACCGGTTTGAACTCGTCTTAGGGCTAGCAAGTATGATAGGGGAGTCTTTATTTGTGAAAATAATAAATATCCCTGTGGTTGGATTGTAGAAACACACAAAATCACAAATTTACGATTATAATATGCTTTGTTTGAATAAGCGTTAGTCCATTTTTACGTCAGAATCAGTTTGTTTGCCAACCATCAATAACCTAGAAAAATTTGAGTTAAAAAATAAAGAACTTAAAAATATTTATTTATAAAATCTCGTTTTATAAGCACAAACAAAGATAAAATGAAACAGAGAAAACAACACAAAACACGCATAGGCTCGTTACATAATACAGAACACAAACAGGGTGTTTTGGAATTTCGCTGGATCAGTTTTACCGCCCATTGTTATTTGGATTTCATCTTTCCCATTAATTCATCAGCTTCAGTTGTACCTTTCACCCTAACCAAATAGGTGCATGGGGCATTGTTATCACCATCAGCTGGTCTGGAATAAACAGGTGGATTAGGTAGCGAAACCACCATGATATTATTTTTGCCACTTCTGCTGATCGGCATTTCATTAGTAAGCATAATGTTCATCAATACTTTTCCAGTAACTGTCTCCATTCGAATTAGCAATTGCGTCTTCTCACCAGCGGGTTTAAGATACAGCATGCCAACCCCAAGTTCCTTCCATTCGCTGCCTTTTTTGAAGAACAATTTACAACGTATTTGATAAAATGCGTCTTTTTCAACAATCCTGATCAAACAAAAACAACAACTTATAAATCCTGTATAAATATTCATAAATTGCAGTTTCCCAGACAAATCGTGCAAACACGTAAAAGTAAAACCTGGATGAGCCGATATGATGCAATAAACTATACTCCCTGTACTGAGACGTAAGTTTGCGTCATCACGTAAGTTTGCGTCATCACGCAAGTTATATCCAAAGCAAAAATCCATTTATCTTAAAAGTTTATGTGCGAAAAATTCATCCGGTATTGGAAAAATCTACAATTAAAAAATTAACCCCACAGTATGCGTGTGATTTAATCTGTTCCTCATTAAATGAATTTAATGAAAGAAACATACGTTTTCCGTTCAGATATTGGTTGAGCATCATCACCCTCTTCTGGTTTAGGGTTCGAGTTGACATTCAAGTTAGCATTTTTTGATTCCGTTGATTTTTCCTCGTCCGTTTTCTGAATTTCTTTCGTCAATGTAAACGGCGAGGTGCCAAACAACTCTGATTTAAAGGGTGCTACTAAAAACAAATTTCACTAGTTGTTTGATGTTAGGTAAGTTTATATAGGTTTATTCAGTAGTAAATAGAATGCTTTTATGGGTTACCTGATGAAAAAGTACTTGGTTGTTGTATGGGTGTCGATGATGCAAAAACAGACATGGTTGTAGAAACTGTCGAAGTAATGGGAATACTCTTCGTCTGTAGTATTGGAGTTGATGTACCAAACATTGATGAGGTTTTTAAAGATGTAGCAGGTGCAACAGAGAACAATGGATTCGCTCGTTCAAATGAATTTGATATTTCTGAATGGGAAGATAATTTGCTGGTGGGTTGAGCAGTAGTCAAAATGTTTCCGTTAGAATCAGTGTTCGCCTCAGATGTATCGCCACTTTTCGTTTTGTATTTTGAAGCTAAATCCTTCAGATGACTGTCATAATCTTTAAATACTGGTGTAAGATCAATGCAAGGATTATTGTTGACATGCTTTTCAATCCATGACAATACCGAACGGTTTAAGGAAATTAACTGCTCAAAGTAAATCTCCTTTTTATCGTCACACTTCTCTTTTTTATCAGGTTCAAACATCTCTTTTGCAATTGGGGGTTTTGATTCTTTCTTTTCCACTTTATTCTTGTTTTCAATTTTTGTTGAGTCTCGGTTACTGAAAAATTCTACACTACTGGAGGTTTTCCAGAAGTTGAGGGAATTGTGATCACTTTTAATGGATGGTTCCTGCTTTAAACTTTTAGTAATATCTGATTTTTCACCATTCGGGGGTGTTGCAAAGGCAGCTAACGCAGAAAATGGGTTTTGGGACTAAAACAAATATTTGAAGATATATGATCCATCATAAATTTATATTTCATACTTGAACAAGAAGATACAAATTCACACCTTCAATTCACTGAGTTCAGTGGCAGTTTTCCTTTTAGCTTTTCTGAAGCTGAAACAAGTAAATAGTATAATTATTGACCAACATAATTGAAGTGAGTCAGTAGCAAAAGGTGAAAGTTGTAATAAAAGGTGGGGGACCAAGGCACCAACTCAACTCACAAACCTATTTTTTTGCACCAAGTTCCCCCACTTTACTTTTAAGTGGCAGACTGTTCCATTTCACAGAACAACACAAATATAAAGACCATTAGCTAATTGTCTTTCAGTACTTACGATCGTTGAGCAAGTATTTCTTCACTAGCTTGCTTAAATTGACCAGCCTGTAATAAATAATTCAAAATTATCTAGATGATAATAATAAACTAAAAAATATTTTGAAATAATAATATAATTCAGACAAATTAGATCAGAAAGTAATTTTATCGCTGTTGGGTACTGACACCATTTTTTCTCAGACAGGTTATAGTGTCATAAAGTTAATGAGGGGAAAAATGAGTTATTTTGCTACATAAGTATACAAAACTTTCCAGAACTGTTAAAAAACCAAGTTTTAAATACACAATATTTGAATTTTGGACAATCTATCATCTTCTAAGCAAGCACAGTCAAAATTGGCTTGTATAAAAATTACTAAATCCTATTCACCTAAACATCCGCACACCCTTACTTGGGCGTAAGAAAGCGAAACATGGCATTTACTATCTTTTCTAATTTCGTGAGGATGCATGTAATTTTGTGAAAGCATGAAAAATATGCTTCTATGTTTGTAATTTTAAGAAAATACCTATATAGAGTTTCTGCTTCTCCTTTGCTTTTCCAAAAATGTATAGTTTTATATGGTTTCCAATTCTAACTCAAAAACCACTGTACAATGTGTTTCAGCAATTTACACGGCACTACAGGACCCCTGTTGACAATTTTTAGATATTGGTTTGATCACCCACCAAGAGGTTGAGGGTTAAGCATTTGATTTCTATAAATCACGAAATTAGGTAAATCACGAAAGTTACTGAATCTTATGCTAGATAGATGGATTTCTAAAATATTTTATGAAGAAAGTTTAGAAAATCCTTGACACTGTTGTCCCAATAGTTTAAATAGTTTAGTGTCTGAAACCCCTTTAAGCAAATCCAAACACCAAAAATACGATTGAAATGAAGTTGTTGATATTCATTAGTGCTGTTATATCGCCACATTTTGTTTACTAATGGAACGGAAAGATTGACCATGGGGCTTCAATCATGACTTTTAAATCCCTATTTTGAAAGCAAATTTCCATATAGGGGGGGGGGGGGGGTACGTTTGCCGGTGCAACCTTTATATTCTCAACATGTTTAATAACCAGCTGGTTACCAGAGTTTGAATAGTTATGAAAATGTTACGAGTAGCTTCAAGTGTAATTAGCGGTTAAGATCATCTCTAGTGTTTCCTTTGGGACTATTACAGCATGTGTTTTTTACGGTATCTAATTTATTATTCTACTGTTCTGTGTTTTATCTCCAAATTGTTTTAAAAATTTATGTTGAAAAAACATTTGGTAGGTTGAGTATGTCCTCTTGTTCCTTTTCTCCTCCGTTTATCTCTAATCTTCAAAGGAAAGAGAAATGTTTTAATATTTATTACTAATGTTGATTTGATATTGTATTTCATATACATCCTTTTGAATGTGAATTAGGTTTCCTTTTTCATTTATTGGATATTGAAGTTGATGGGTTAAACATAGATGAACTAACCTTATATAAAAAAAAATATCTTCTTTTTGACCTCCCCCGCCCCCTGCCTTGACTTTATAAGTGTCTGCTGGGGGGATACCTGACAATTTTTCGTGCATGGTAGTATAGCTACCATTCAAACATTGTTCTTTAAAAGGAAAGTAAAAGAGTAATCAAGTCAACTGCTGTGCATGTAAGGAAAAGAAAACATATATGCACATAAACAGTCAGGGACAACTCCTAATTAGGCTTCGAAGCCAAATTAGACTTGACACCTAATTAAGCTTATTTTTACGCCAACTTAAGCGTCCTTTCTCCAAATTAAGCTTCCATTCTTTTAAATCATAAAAAGGCACACTTTAACTCTTATACGCAAATTACTACTGTTCACAAGGTAAGGCAAGGCTAGTTAACCGTCAAAAAACGAAAATTGGGTGTAAACTAGGAGAGATGTTGAAGTTTTACGCTTTTACGCCTAATTAGGATTTGTGTTACAGAAACACAAAACATTTTGAGCCGCTAAAGGCGGATTTACAGTTCTCTCGCAAATGGACCATACAAATAAAGTTTAAATTCACTATTGCACACATGTGCTGAGTTTAAAAACAGAAATTTTTTGTTAAAGTTAAAGAATTTAAACTTCTTCGCCTAGTCGCAACAAATTTTTGTTTTCTGATCAACAGAAAGTGTTGATTTTTACTGAATTAACAAAATGAGTTGCGTGAACTGTAAACTGTTTTCCAACATTTGCGCAATTGAGTAGCTGCTTGATTTGTGCAATTTATTTGCGAGAACTGTAAACCCACCTTAAAGCTTAAATAGGTTGAATTACGGCAAATTAGGCGGAAAACAACAATTTTGTAGATAACTAACTTTGTAGTAACTTTGTAGTTATCTACACTTTCTATACATAGGAATATCGAAACATTGCACTAGAGGCTTCGATTCCAGATGGGCTATTATATAGCGTGTGTTGTCAACCAATGGCATGGAGCGTGCGTGCAAATGGTACTTCCTGTTTTGATGAAGCCTAATTAGGAGAATGTGTTCCTAATTTAGATCTCTGAGACAACTAATTAGTCATAGTAAGCGTAATTTGGATTTTTGAAATTTTAAATCCTAATTTGTTGGGGGTGGGGGGGGGAGTTGTGTCCCTGACTGGATAAAGCAAATCGTTCAATTTCAGCACATCTGAATATATATATATATACAATAGACCCACATCTGGTTAATGCTGAAATCGCCCGCTGACCAACTGGCATCCTTAAATTTAACTAAAAAATATCAGAAGAAGAAGGACACGGCCAACAAAAAAGAGAAAATTAAAATAAATAAAAAATAAAAATGGACATGATCGATCGAGTGAGAAAAAAGTGCATCAAACATGATGAAACATGATTGTTGCTAATTACCTATAACTAAACCAAAAAATAGCTTACCTCTTCTTTCTCGTCCCCTTCTTCATCCCAATTCTGGTCCGTGAGATAGTTGCCTGCACCTCTCTTCTTTTTCGCTGCCATTTTATTTTCCCGCGAACGTTTAGCCTCGATTCCTGGCTCCTTATAAAAAACACGAAACAAAAAAAAGCGGGCATGGATAGTTTCACTTTTGATTCAATTCTTTATCTTTTTGTCCCTTAATGTTTTCTTTGTTTACTTGTCTGATGACATCCTTGCCGTGTTGTACGTTTTGTACTTGGACTAGAGGTTGAAACTTCTATATTATTGATAAAAAGTTTGCGTAACGTATCCGATATTATAAAGCCTGTATTTTTTAGAGAACCTCATCATCATACACACATAGGAATGCAGGAAACATAAATGCTTTATTTAATAAGCAAAGAAGAAGGTCTTCCAATTTAGTTGGGGAACTTTAATTATTAAAGTCACGTGGTTCACTGACTCAATTACAACACATTTGTGAGAAAAACAGAACCCACAGTCACCAGTTCAGTCCGGGTCCCTCTTGATTGCAGAGGAAAAATGTTTTGGAACGTTTGATTGTGCTATTTGTTTCCCCCAACATTAACATGAAAAAATAATGGAATTAAATATTGTAGAAAAAAATCTTATATCTAGTGCAAACTAAAAATGTATAAGAGAATGCATGATATGATAATACATAAGTACTAATGGCTATTGTCGAAAAATTATATTAAATTGCCATGATATGACCCCTCAGAGAACCCAATTAGTGAAACTCTTGCAGTGAATGATCTGATATTCATGAATGTTTTTTTCTGACATAGTTAAATATATGAACAAAGCAAAGCAAAACTGATTTGGTAAGTGAGGACGACAGAAGATATTCAAAGCAAATTATGTAAAAACTTATAACTAATCAGTGCACCTTAGCCAATATCTGACTACCAGGTTGTACCAAGCTACCTGTGGCTTCTTTGAGTATAAGCAGGCAAAGAGTTGATGGGTCTCCTGGCTATATGTATACCTTCCAACCTCAGATTAAGTGAAAATGGGAAGGTTTTGAAGGTGTTAGAATCAGTATAAACAGAATTCACATTGAAAAGGCATTTTTTATTTTCAATTGAAGTTCAGTAGACATCTACTGAAAAAACGTCTATGATAGACGCTTGCTCACTTGGGAATTTATAATTGCCGATTTCAATAGAACTTGACACTTCAGTCTATCTATATTAATGTTGTTCCACATGAATTCTGTTCAAAATGTAAACAAATCAAAACTCAAGAAAATGAGATGCAAGAGTTTGTATTTAACTCCCTGCAATGTTTCGAAACAATTTCTACACAAACTACATGTGATGCTAGCTGTCTTCTCACCACAATCATTCCGAAAGCAAATAAGCATAAATATAATTAGGGTTTCTGTACGCGTTGAGAAGTATCCCTTTGCCTTTTGACATAAGTTAGTACAATTTATTGTAACTGTAGAAAACTGACATTAAAAAGATAAATAAATAAATAAAATATATAAATAAAAAAATGCATAACATTTCCCCATAAATGACAAAAAACAGGTGAAAAATTGAGAAATAATAAAATCGACTAAAACAACAGAATAAGAATTAGAAAACAAGACAGCTGAATGTAACTGTAGTCGCTTTTTGTAAAAGAAGTTTTCTAAAACCAGTTTCACGCAATCTTGTTTTCATATGCCTTTTGTAAAGAAATATTTGGCACACCTATATATAATTTTCACTCAGCTAAATGTGCAAAAATATACTTTTCATGTATTGCGCAATTTCAGACTAATTATTCTATTACCTATTCTTCTTGCTATTATTATTATCTATTATTGGTTATTATTTTTAGCCTTCAAGATACTGCATGTTAGACAACATGGATAGCAATGATGTAAACCCTAGTAGGGAACCCATAAAAGTTATTGTCAAAAACATTGAAAGGTACTTGGTGGATAAAACTTTTGTGATCAAAGCCGCTGATCATGTAGTTGATTTATTTGATTTAACTTTGATTGCAAAGAAGAAGCAAATAAAATGTGCTCTACATCCAAATTTGAATAAGTTCATCTACAAAGGACTATTAAAACTCTCTTCTGTCATTAAAGTAAATGACTATAGTCTACATATAGATGAGACCCAAGTTGATTCAAAGGAATCAGTTATTATCAATGATATAACCTTTCTTACTGCAGAGAGTGCTGTTTCCAATGATGAAGCGTTGAGTGTTTTTCCTATTGGTTATGATAAAAACATCCCTCTTCTTACAAGCAGGGGGTACTATTTACCACAACATACCGATGAAGATACCTATGGGAAAATTTGGAATGAGAAAGAGATCAAACTAGTGCAGCTTGATGCTTCAATTCTTCGTGTAAAGGAGTTGACTATAGATAGCACAAAACCTATAATGGGAACTGTTATTGCTAAATCAAAGCTAAAGCATTTTGGTAAAGTTGATGATACAAAGCATAAATTCCCCTATTTGTTCTCTGTAGAGCTTGAAGATGACAGTTTTTCATGTGGTGTAAGTTTTTGGAATACCCAATGTTCTCGTTATTTTAAGCGAATCCATGTTGGACAACATATCGTTTTGAAAAATTACAGAGTTAAGCGACGTTATGGTTGTCGCAGTAATACAGTATTTGGAGTATCAAAAGATACTGGTATGGAATTGTCGTTAAATCCGCCTTATGGTGAAGTGGAATTGCTTACCTCTCCTGGTGAAAGAATTAAATACAAGTAAGTGTCTTCACTAACTATTGATTCAGAAAACTTTTTTTATTGTTAGTGTTTAGAAAACCATTGATATTGGCCCCTAAAGGTTTCATAGGCTAACTTGACTTCATTGATCGATTTTAATTTTTGTGGAGATCACAATATTGATGAAAGAAGGTTTAGATCTCATGTTGACTGTCATATTGCATGTGCAGGACTTGAAATCACGAGACATGTAGCTAAATCTTTACTGAATATGATCAACATTTTACAGTAAAAATATCAATTCAATTCCATGCAAAATATGAAAATATAAATAAGTGCTAATAAAGGTAAGAAATCCACCAGAGGATTTTGCTGTAAAAAACTGCATTTTTGTTTGTGTAAATTCTTCAAAGCCATCTTGAAAAGTAAAATACACTAATACTTAGAATTTATGTAAAGGACATTCTTGATAAATTGACTAAAACAACAGTGATATCAACTAAATGTTTGAGGTGATCAAAGTTATTGATCTTCAATGAAAATCAAACACATGTTTTTCTTTGAACTTCAGAAAAATCTTCTTAATCACATTAAATTTAATCACATCTTAGGTTTAAAACATCCCATTCATTGTGCAAAGCATTACCTCAAGATTGCATAATTGATACAGCTGGTATTGTTTGTTATATTGGTCGATTTGAAAAAGAAAAGAAACTCTCTTTTAATAAGCCAGTATCTGCAAATGATTTTTGGATGTTTAAATGGGTCTGTATTCGTGATAGTAAGTGTATAATTTCCAATGTAACTCTATACAGTTGATCGAGGTGCAGGGATTGTCAGAATATATATTATATATATTAAAATATTTCCTTTGATGCATTTAGATGAAGTATGTAACAGTGATTCTTCACCTTAGATAACGGTGATAACAGATTATCCGTTAAGTTACAGTATCTTTCGACATTTTCTTTTTAAGGAACTTGTAAAAAGTGGAGCAAACTCAAGATCTACTCATGTTCGCAAGGCAATGTGTTTGAAGAGATATCCATTGGAGATATATTAGTTGCAACTCGCATGTTATATAAGTTGCACTGCTACATATCCAATGGTAAACAAACATTGAATTCCTGGCTCACAACAACAAAAGAGAGTCAGTTCACTCACTTAAAAAAGCAATGGATTTGGGATGAAGTCAAAAGTTTACCATTTATTGATAAACAAGAAGTTTTAGATTTACTACAAGTACGATGATGTTTTTATTATAGTTAAACTTTCTATTTGCTTCAATTTCTTTTGGAATTTCTACGAGATTATTGGAATTGTGTGTTGCTGCAATCTTTCTGTATACCTTAATGGTACTAATTTTCGTTGGTACTAATTTTCGCGGTAAAAAAAAATCGAAAAAAATTGCATTTCGCGGGTATTAATTTTCGCGGATGGCTCGTTTGAAGATTTTTCGCGTGTATTAAGTTTCGCTAATCGTCAAAAATTAAGTATTTTTTTTTGAAGGTTTCAGTCAGTTCCAAAATCGAAAAATTAAAAACGAAAGAACTTTTGATCAACATTAAACTATCTATTCACTTGTTACGATACGAATCGCTGTTAAAAGAACTGTATATTGAACCAAAAGATGAAGAAATTATCGGTACATTTCTTTCAATAAGGAACGAACATGAAAATGTAAATCAAGAGATAGAAATTGAGTTTGAAGCAGTGCAAAGAGAGCCACCTAAAAAAACTGGTCAGAAGAAGAAAACGGAGGTAAAATCAATGGACATCCGTGACATGTTCCAAAACCCGCGCCAAAACCTCTGTCAAGATTCGAGAAGAGAAGTAATTGTAATCGATTAATTAAAAGATGAAGAAAATAACAGTATATTGTTACTAAATTAATTTGTATTTTTTGTCCCTAAGTTGCTATTGACATAAGGGTGGAAAATTCTTAGAAATTCAAGGGGTTTTTTTCAGTTTTTTTCGCAGGTTTTGGGCAAAAACCGCGAAAACCGCGAAAATTTATACCCGCGAAAATTAGTACCATTAAGGTAAATCCTTTCTGTTATTTGTTTGTTTTTTAAAAATTGGTTCATACTACTACAAAAAACCCGTCATAACAGCAAATCTGTAGAGAATTTCATTCATTAATACAGAAAACTCTTATTTAGTTATGTCAAACAGACGATGTCTATCAGGAAATTTTGTGTGGCTCTTATCAAGGTGGATATTTCACTTACCCATCATTACCAGATAAATTTCAAAATTATCAGAGTTTGTTTTCAATAGAAAAGCCATTGGAAATAATCTCGACAGAAAATCTTCATGACATCGCACAAGATCTGCATATCTATCAATCTAGACGTGTTTGTGTTCAAGCGAATTTAGTTATTGTGGAACTTGTTGGTTCGTACACTTCTATTATCACTTTCTTTTATGGTCTTCTTTCTTTTCTTTTTCTTTTCACTTGCCAAAACTCTTATCTATCTATGAGAAGAAACTTGCATCAATTTTTATCAGGCTGACCAGAAACGACTCTTTTTATTACATGTTTTTATGAGCATATATGAAACTCGAAACCCAGATGAAGTAAGCTGAGAATATACCTGAGTATGTCCTCATTAAGGAATGTTAACCTGCTTTAACATTCCTTTTCCCTTCAATACAATCAGTTCTAGGATATGGAAAATGTAAGTACCTTTCATCGAGTGTTCATGTTGAGGATTTCTGTATGCTCATAAAATACATGGAAACCTTTATTATTGAGTTTTACTACCATTACGAATTTATGACTATTCATTTACCTTAGATGAAGAAGAAAATGACGAAGAAAATGAGTTTATCGTACTCGACGAAGTGACGTCAGCTTTAATGGACGACTTGAGAACTGTCGGACAACTACAGGTGTTGACCAAAGAACGAAAAACCCAAATTCTTGGCAATCAAGACTTTCAACCGTTTTTACGAGTGACTTTTGTCGGACTAAATAAAAAGATAGGTATTGTTGGTTTCATCATACCGAAAACAGATCCGAATTCGTCTGCAAATTTAATCGATGTAATGGTGGGACATCCTGTTTCTGTGCATGCGTTAAAGCAATGGTTTTCCGGAAACGAGTTAGATATTTCGAAGGATGATAAATTTCTACTTGTTCTTGACTTGTATTTCGAAAGTAAAAATAACCTTCAGGTGTTTGTAAATAGAGCTTATAAATTATAATTTATTTCATTTTAATTATTTCAGTAATTCTCATCTTAATTTAATAAATGTTATTAGAATAAAGTTATTCATATTTTCATGCATACGGTACATGAAGTTGATGATTCACAACAAAACAACGCCACACTTAAACAGATCGAGATTAATGAGTTTTCGAATATTTCGCGAGTACACAGTGAAGTCTCTCTTATGAGTGTGTCGATCTAAAGGATTGGTACCTTTAAATGTTTTTGTTCAAAGTCTCTCTTTCTTTCTTTTTTTTTTTGAAAGAGCGAGACATGGCGTATCCATGACTTCGTTATCCCGGACCAAAAACATGGTATCCATGTTAGTTTCAGAAGTTTTCACCACAAACATCTGCGATACCAATCCATGCAAAGCAATACTGACTAAGTATTCAAACAAATTAAAACAGTTAAAGAACGGTTAAAGCTGTCCAAGCCGGCAAAAAGGTAACATTCCTTCCCCACTTTTCTGAGAAAGTGGCCAATATAATGGTGGATGGTCAATGCGATAAATGTTCCAAATGTTTCTCAAAACTAACACACAAATTCGTCACAAGTTTGGAGATATACCAGACCTGGAAGAGATATATATTGCAGGTAATGATGGTAGTGCAGAAATTGTCGATACATGTCAGAACAGTGAATGTGACTCATGCAAGTCACTGTTAGTTGATGATGAAATGCTTAAATGTACTCGTTGTAGCAAAAACTATAGTTTTGTGTATATCAAGCAGAAATGTTTTTAATTTTTCTTTGAACGTGTTTTATGTATTTGAACATATTCTCTCTTGTTGATTTCGGAAGATTATTAAAAATTCTCATAGCTTCACTTTCAAAGGTTTTTGGCTTTATCACGACTTTTAAGGATCAATACTGTATTGTTGTTGTTATTTCGTAATGTACATACCTGTACAAACCTTCCAGCTTGATGCTTGCGGAGGTGTTTGTATAGTTGATTGCTTTGTATGCTAGAACGGCTATTGCGTATTCATCTCTTTCAATAATTGGTAGCCATGTTAGTTTCAGCACGTCGTTAATTGCGCCATATTTCCCAAAGAACAAAACCAGCTGGATCTTTTGTAACCGTTTGATGAGATATAATGGTGTTGCTTCAATATAAAGTTGGGTTTCCATAATCCAGTTTGGAGAGAACGAGAGAGGTTGCTAGTTAGATTATCAGTTTAAACGGTGTGATTTGTTTTAGAAGTTTTTAGGGTGTCGTCTTGTAACAACATTTGATGACTTGTTAGCTCTTTAGTTTTCTGTTCAAGTTGGGATGGATTACGTTGAGTATATATGGTGGTATCATCAGCTTATTACCTGCGTAGCAGGGCTGTATTCGATACAAAAAATTCGCGCGGTCCTATTGGTCAATTACGCTTAAATGTGACGTCACTCCGGTTCTATACTCACCGGTACAGCACGGCAGCAATATTTTTTTATAAAATAAGAGGCATGAATGTACACAAATACAGAAAAACATAGATAGATAGATAGTAGATAGATAGATAGATAGATAGATAGATAGATAGATAGATAGATAGATAGATAGATAGATAGATAGATAGATAGATAGATAGATAGATAGATAGATAGATATACACGTTCTGGCCTCGCCAGCTCGGGCTTTACTATGACGTCAGTCAATATTCTCCTGTAATGCCCTTATAACCAGTTAGTATAGGGTTAGGATCGTAGGGAATCCGATATTTGTAGGTGCTTTGGCATGTCTGTTACGTAGAGATTAAACAGAATCGGTCCAAGGATTGAGTCTTTTGGAACTCCGAAGATGGAATAAAGTAAAGTGGATGATTTATCATCAAGTTGTACATAATGTGGTCGGTTTAGTTAAGTAATCTGTCAATGAGGAACGATTTGAAAAAAGCCGTAAGAATAAGTTCCATACTAAAAGTTGAATCCGAAGCTTCCGATTATTGTCCCATATCAGTCCTTCCAGTTCTCTTCTAATTTTATGAAAGAATCATTCTCGACCAACTGGTCATATTGAAAGTCTTTACCAATCAACGCAACACGAAACTGATGATGGTTGCTGTTGTTTGGTTTCAGGATCCGGTGGATAGTATTCCTAACTTCTTTTATGTGATGACAGGACCTTCTTGTAAAACGATCGTTTCGTGCATCTAATTTTTGTTTAAAGTTGGTTTCTGATGTTTCGGAATAGCTGCCAGTCTTACACAGGTTATGTTTGGTGGGCTATCTTGCGAAGATTGTTTCGTTTGCATTGAAGGTTGTTAATATGTAGATCTCACATCTGTGATGCTAGAGGTTTTGTTATTTTACTACTACTACAACTACGTATTTACTGTACTGCCATGCCGTCCCCCCTGAACTAATGCTATCCGTGGAGTAGAAATTGTTAAAGCCGTAACGCTTGTTCCGTAAAATACGCAAACATGGTAACGATGTTGTGAAAAAGAAGAGAAGACACATGTATAAAGTTGTTTGTGGAATTCCAAGAAGTTGAACTCATAGGTTTAATATCTCATAATGGACGGTTCTCTTCCAGTTTTTATTGATTTACCAGAAAAAGATCAGGTAAGATCGTGTTTCTTAACGTTTAAAATGTTTATTTGGTTGGAAAGGATGTCGTCTTGAGGGACCTGTTGGTTTTGAAACCTAAAAAAAAGATCGCCACACCACAACCCCACGGACGGCGCCACATCCAACACCCTAAATGTTGTTTTTTCTGCTCGTTATGTAAAATCTACTTAAGCTATCATGAGTTTCGAGAACTTAAAGAAATAATGCCGAATAGGGCCCCTTTTAAGTAAAAACGTAAACATTATTTACCCGTCTATTGGGAAGTTATTTCCAGATGAGGATTAACCAATATCGGGATTTTTGATTTCCACAACAAATATGAAAGTGCCAATTAAATACGCTGTCAATGTTCCTAATTCCGAATGGCCTTCCTAATTCCGAACACAAAGTCATAAACAAAGATTCTGGTCATACGTCCACACTCACCAAAATCACCAAGTATAACTAAAAGTTTGTGTTTGTCTTTTAGTTTGATTGACAGTGTAGGATGTGCAATGTTTGTAATTTACAGACAGTTGGAATATACTGTCAATGTGTCTAATTCCGAACAGGCTTCCTAATTCCGAACACAAAAAAATACAATCTTTAAAATACAAACCACATCAATAATAATGCATACTGCGTTGACAATCGTACTAAATCCAAAACCTAATGAACACAAAACTTCTGCCTCCAATAAATTGACTGCCTCCTTGAGACTTGCGCATAATTTTAAGAGCTCTGCAAAATTCCTGTTTCGACGCGTATATATTCAGAGATATCGAAATGGTGTAGGGCATTATTACCTGATTATTTACGCTGGTAATTGATGTTCAGAGTCTTTTCTACTTCATAAACATTTTAGTATTTGTGGTGTTAACCAGACAGGTCTGTTTATTACTTTTTTCGGAATTAGGAAGGCTGTTCGGAATTAGGCACATTGACGGTATGTGTTTGAAATTAGGAAGACCGTTCAGAATTAGGAACATTGACAGTAGATATTCACTCTTAATTCTTTCAAAATTTTGATCTTTCCGGGATAACAAAATAAACCTAACCAGTTTTCTTCTGTCAGGAAAGCAAAGTGTATAATTTTGTGCTCTGCACAAAGAAAAAGATAATCTTCGTTCCCTGATTAACCCTATGTGGAATGAAAGCCAGAATATAATTGTGTCCAAACTCTGTCTATCTCATTTGCATGGCTTCTTTCTAATTTTGGACAGACGGCACAGGATTATGTCGCCATAGACCTGTTCTGTTAATTATTTATGCATTCATTTATTTATTTTTTGTAAACTTTGCCGACTCACCAACTTCACTTTTCAACTTCTAAACAAGTAGGTCGGAGGTCGCTTTTACACAACATATTTTTATGGTGGCCTATCAAAAGAGTGAAAAAGCTGGTTCGATAGAATAAAAACAAAATGTAAAATGTTAAAATTTTATTTTTGTGAAGCTTTTTGTACTCCTACACCATCAGGATAATAATGAGTTCACGTTCAAAATGAGGTAAGATATGAAATACAATATCAAAACAACATTAGTAATAAATATAAAAATATTTCTTTCCTTTGAAGATTAGAAAAACAAGAACAAAGAGACAATAAAGAACTATAACATTAAGTTGCTCCCAAACAGCAGAGAATTCTTGTAAGGTGGCATATGTTTTAAAAATTTTTTAAACAATTCAGATAAAACATGGAACAGTTAGAATAGCAAAAGAGATACCAAGATAATAATATTTTCTTCTCTGTATATAATTGTTTGCTTCATTGATGTGCTAATTCATGTTTTCACTTACATTTTTAATTGGCTTAAAAATGAACGATTGACGATGAAGAGAATTTCCAACCAATTTGTATTTTCTCCCTTACCTTTTTGAATCCTTTGAATCCTTTAAATTTTCAATTTTTTTGGCGGACGAGTTGATAAAAAAACTTATGCTAAAAAGTTTTTCTGTGATAAAATTAATATTGAAGAGATCTACACCATTTTTATGCTTCTCAGTTCCTCCTCTTCTTCCACTAAACATTGTCATGTCTATTTTGGGCAGTCTTTCTGTTCTATCATCAGTGCTCTGTATGTAAGTTGAGTTGAACGTAGGGGAGATGATATCCCATTGTGAAATCATCTCAATTTCACCCATATGGACGTCATTTAAGGCTGAAACCCATTCTAAAGAACAACAAAAACTGCTGGAAGAAATGGGATAATGTCTCCCCTTTGTTAAATTATGATCGAACTAGTGTAGCGTGTAAAAACATTTTACAGTTTTTCTCCATAAATTGTTTTTACATGCAATACTACCATGATAAGTCTGTGTATATACAAAAATTGTTGTGTTGGAATTATATCATATTTAACTCAAACTTGTTGTATAAATATTTTGGATTGATCATTCAAAGAATGCTATTATCCCTATTTTTCAGTGCTATCTGGCCTATTTAGAGATTTCTAAAGTTGTACAGTTAAACTAAAAGCTAAAATTCCAATGTTCAGAGATTTAGAAAAGAGATAATACAACGTATACTCTTACCTAACCACAATTAAACTTCTGAAATATAAGAAAATACATTCACATTTTCCTATTAACTAAAGCTAACAAAAACAATACCTTCTGAGATGTTTTTTTTTTTCTTTCAAATGTTTATTCTGCTATGAATTGCGGAAATGTCAAAATCCAAAACTCCACTTGTGCATCATGATACAAAAACCATGTATATATATGTACATAACCAAGATTTTTACATTCTCCTCTTGTATTACATTCATCATACTATTTAATTTTCTAATCTAAAATGAAAAGATATCAATCAAACACTATCAAAACAATTTAATAGTGATCTTGCTACCTTCGTTTCCCCAATAGCGAACCTTAATAATAACAATCCACATATTACAATGAAATACCAAATAAACTGCTAGCTACATATTTCGGCATAGTAGTCAAAACTAACTGATACGAAAAAGCTACATTAAAACACATTAAAAAAGACATTGGTAGAAAATGATGAACTGATAACACGAACACATAACAGGTCTACATCGACTATCTCGACTATGTTGTTATTCTTTATTACTAAAATAAAGCATTGAATAAAAAAATATTAAAAACAAAAACAAAAATGTTACACGCAGCATCTTCATTCCTATTAAGAAATGAACGTAGAGAAAATTTGATGAACTTTCGAACACAAAAAACATTGCATTGCGTTCTCCTCCGGGTGACTTTATGATGTCTTCCTTAAAGCACAACACTCCACGAAGTAATAAAATCAGGGATTCCCCTAATGGGAGATTCCCCCTATACTAATACAGAAAAAAATAGACATCCATTGACGAACTTCTCGAGAAAATTTTCCTAAAGTTCTTTCTTTCAATGTAAGGTAAGAAAAAAGCAAGATTTAGTATTAGTATAAGAAGATGTGAGTGAATAGTGAATGAAGGCTTTGCAATTTTCACATCATTTGGACACAAAATATATACACACAAAATATGATTTGATATCCATTTTTCACGAAAATAAAGAGACACGAAAAAATAAATACAGACAAAAGAATTTTGTTTTTCCTTTTTAAAAACTAATCAATGGCAATCAATTCTCTGCCGTTTAAGGTACGTTTTATGTGAACAGTACAGTCTGATAGAAACTTTGCACGTTCTCAAAGAAATGAATTATTACATGAAAACATAAGATTTTCATGTATAGATTTATCTGTTACATGAAGTCATTATGTTTTCAACACAATTTTTTGAAATCTCATGTAAGATAAACAACAGGCTGTTAGTGACGTAAAAGCTATACACGGAAATGTAAAGACAAGCTTGATGTTTTCAATAGTGGGTGGGTGGATTAGACTGACTTTGCCATGGAAACATGAATAGCGACATAATCCCTGATACTCTTTTCTTTTTCTTTTAAATTTTTCTTCACAATCTGTCTTTGATTTATTTTATAGGCACAAGAAATCCGTCAATACTTGATATCTGCAGGTGCAGGATTAAACAGTGACAGCAAAGAAAATATACATGAAGAGCTCTCCTGCTTACTGGATGCTTGTGATAATTGGTTAAAATCCGCAAGTGATGCGGGTATAATTTTGTTTCTCCCCTGTCCAAGTTTCGTAAAGGACCAGTATAACACACATTCATTATAATGATTTGCCAACCTTGGCAATTAAAGTTTTGTATTATAATGATAAGTATTCTGGTTAGTGTTTGATTATTGTTAAAGTGTCCACTGTTTTTTCTATTTAGATTTGGAAGCAATGATGAACAGTTTCATTTCTCTTATTCTTTTCTGTGCATCAGATGATAAATTATCAAGGAAGTTTTGTAAGAAACTCACAGAGATGGGTGCATCTGAAAATAATGCTCTACTTCGAATAAAAATGTATGTATTTAGTTTATGATTGATATGTTGGGATTTTGAAATACATAAGTTTCGCTTCCATGCTTGGTACATCGAAAGAGTCATTGCTGTGGAAAAAAGGCTGGAAACGCTGGTTTTATAGATTTGTCTTTTCTTTTAATCAGTTTAAGAATAATCAAAATGTAAAAAAAAAGCAAACGCTTGAGAACGCAAGCCAACATTATTTTAAGGCCAGCCTAATGCCAATTTCTCAATAAAAACAAATCTCCCAATTGAGTCAAGCCTGTACTTTCTAAGCTTCTGGACTGATAAAGTTTCCACATATTTCCCTCTTGATTATGCCAGAAAACATCTTCATGCCCTATTAAACATAGACATAGTTGCCCTGTAATTTGTCATTCGCGTTCTGCGTTTTTCTACATAGATTGAATAACCTATTTGTTGGCTTGCCAGAAAATAATCCCCTACGCTATGATGTTTATGTCAGTCAACTCCATCTAGCATCGCAATTTGGTCATACAAATGCGATAACTACACAATTAAAACAAGTATGTTGTTATAATCATAATATACCAGACGATTACAGAAGTATTTCTTACTGTAAAACACGATAAGCAAGTACTCTTTTATAATCTAAAGTTAGTTCAGAATTACAACGACAATTTCTTTTAATGAAAAAAGATTAACTGGTTTCTATTTCTCACAGGTCAAGAATTGGTTACATATCTGGGCTGTAAATTTGGAACAGAAGCGAACTTGTTATAGAGCTTTGCATGCAGCTTTGAAAGATGAAAAAAAGAGGTTGGTTTTTGTTTGGATTATTTTTCAAGTACTTTTTTTATAATTACGTTTTGCAGATTCTCATCAATATTTTGTTTTGTAGTGAGCAAGCCACAAAAGTAATGCTGGAACTTCTATCCACTTATGATGAAGAAAGTGCGGACCAAGCTCGAGAAGATGCAGAGAAATGCATACTAAATTTCGTTGCCAAACCAGATATCTTTATCATGGATCATTTGTTGAATTTAAAACCTGTTGCTGTTTTGAAAGGGCAGTCTATATACCAGGTTGGCTTTTGGACTCTAATCACTTTTGTTTCAGTTTTATCATCAGTATGTTGTTGTTTTTATGACGAATATTTAAAAATAAATGCCATTTTTTTGTTTAGCTTCTTGAAATTTTTGTATCTGGAAGTTTATCTGATTACTTGAAATTTCACAAACAAAATGCAAGTTTCATGGAAAATTCAGGTAAATATGTACTTTTGACCACCTGGAGGGCTGTGCATAGTATTTCCGTCAAACCAGAATGTAATGCACATGTTTCGTGTCTCGCACTTAATAATTACAATTTATCATAATGGCATGTTGACCAATGACAACAGCAAAGAAAAAGATTCAACTTTTGTTCTTGATCAAAATTTGAAATCAAGAAAATCCTCTAAAAAAATATTCTTCCTCTGTTCCAGGTTTGATTCACGAAAATAACGTTAAGAAAATGAGAATACTGACCATGGTCACACTTACTATAACACAAAAAGAAGTTCCATTTAAAACTATACTGGAAATACTTGGACTAAACGAAGATGATTTGGAAGCATTTCTTATCGAAAGTGAGTACAACTCTCCTTTCATCGAACAGCAGTAATTCGAAATAATGGTGTTGCTGCAATTTTGTTTAAAATTTGAGTTTAAATTTTTTTTGTTCTTAAGTAGTAAAAACTTCCGTTGAAAACATCACTAAATTGCAAATCCATGGTTGAACTGCTCTGACTGATATGTTCTTGTATTTCGTTTCATTGCAGTGGTAAAATCGAAACTTGTTCATGCAAAGATTGACCAGTTAAACGAGAAAATTATTGTAAGGTGAGAAAGAATCCAATCCAATGTACTGAGAAATTTGTCTTCTCTCTATGTGATATTGTCAATTCATCGAAACTTAATTTTTCGTCTGTTCTCTTTGTTGCTTATCACAATAACTTTCCAATAATTTCAGATCCACAACTCGACGAACATTTGGTAAAGACGAATGGAAAACTTTAGAAGCTCAACTGGAGGTTTGGTTGGATAACCTGCAAACCATCCAATCAAATTTAGAAGAAGCAGTACAAGTTGGTTAAGAATGATCACATGACTTTGTATATATGATTTATTCGGAAATACAGGAAATGTCGGTGAAAGCTTTGTTTTTTATCAGCGCTGCCAGCCAGCTGATCTTTCATTTATTTTTTTTGTTAGTGACGATTATGTTGATGCTGAGATTCCTTTCTAATTAAATTAACGAAAAAGAAAATTTTCCATGGGATTATTCCAAGTAGTTTTTTATGTCCGGTTAACGACCAAAGTTGAGGTTTTGAAACCCAATGATAAAAAAATTTGGAAATCCTGTTTATCATAACATCTCAAAAAAAATATAGTGCATTGAAGTATAAAAGCAGAACGACATATGAGTTAAAAAGTGCAGCCACGTTTATTTCATATGTAAAAAAACAACAACAAATGTATTAAAAATTTTATCTTTTGCGAAGCTTTTCCTACTTCAAGTACATCGTCAAGCAAAGCATCATATATGTTTCATCATATGAATCACATAGGTTTTCTAACTCTTAACTACGAATGATATTGTCCACACTGTTCCATCCCGAGTTGAACTCTCACTCGAAAATTAGATCAGAAACATTTCTTTTCAAAATAACACATACTCAGCTACTACAGAACGCAAAAGGACATTCATATACCGTAAATGACGGGCGCTTAATCGAGCATGGGCGTTTATTATACTCTTCATATTCTTTTTAAATTTTGTTAAATGAACGATATTCTTTTCACCAACTTGTAGTATGAACGGTAAGAACAGGTGTTTCATAAAGGTTATCGTTAGAGTGATATTGTTGGAGCGATGGTGAACGATGGAGCACACAACGGAAGCAACTGGGCATCATACGGCCTAGTTTTCTCAGTTAGGCGTGTTGAAAATTCTCCAATCACACTGGGAAAAGGTCAACCCGGTTTGCCGTGCTTTGCTTGTGCAATGTGACCTTGTTGTTTTCAAATATTACGCATTACGCTTAAGTCGATAAAGCGAGGTAGCCTGCGTTGATGACCCTGATTTCCGTTTTCCGCTGGAAAAACATTTTATGCAATAACGGCGTAATTTTATGCCTACATATAATGATGATGGTCGATTGGTTCGTCTTTTTCAACAGCATTATCATTATCTTAGTTACTTGTTTCTTCTTTTTATTTATTTAACATAACTAAATTGCTTACGACCAGCGTTTTGTGTGTGTTTTGCAGCTGCAACAGATTAGCGCAGTGGTCTATATACTGTTACGAAAAATGTTTATGTTTTAATTCTTGTTTATGCGCAATAATATATTCGAGAAACTGCTCATGTGTACTCAAAAGAAATCGTGAAAAAGATGGAGAAAAAGTAGAGGGAAACATATGAAGTTTTGTAAAAATTGATATTCTATGATCAGGAATGTTTATTACTGGAGAAAAGAGCAAAATAATTTAAAAAGGAAAAAAAAGAAGAAAAAAGTTTTTGTGTGTTTGAAGCATATTTTTTTACAGTAGCTCCTTCGGCATTGAGAGATAGTTTGAGAGACGCTAATGAAGTTATGAAAAGATATTATGAATGTTCTATCTATCCTTTTTCTTCTGTCATATTGCCATCTTTTTTACGCGAATAAATTACCTGAACACAATGAAAACCAGCAGAAAGGTGAGATGTTTTCAGTATGTTTTTTTTCTTTTTCTTTTTCTTTTTTGGAGACAATCAATAGCGTAGTTGGTGCTTAGAAAAAAGAGAGACGGAGGAGTGGAGCAATCTCCTTCCCTTGAAGTGTTTTGTTTTATAAATGACGTTGTGAAGCTTCATAATAATTATCTTTTGTTTAGTTCATCAAAGAACATCGAAAAGCAGAAAGAAGGAAGAAAAAATCCTAGGTCATAACGTTTCTATACCTGCAATCCTGAGGTATATCACCAACAGACCATCTGCTGTCCATAAAGTCAACACATTAAAAAAAGTAAAAAATATTTCCAAACAAAGAATTCGAAAGAAACAATCGAAAATAGTGAAAGAAAACAAAGGTAGTTTGCTTGGTAAGCATTCTTATGACGTCACCACGTACAGCGACGAAACAAATATTCCAGAAAATCCATTTGCATGGAAAAAACTTCAGGTTCAAAGCCAAGTAAGACATTCGATATCTCAAGAGAATCCTTTTGTCAGAGAAACGTCGGTGTTTTTAAATCCTGCAGATTCTAGTAAAGAAGGTGATTCAAAAGTTAAAAATGGCGGACTCATCAATCTCAGTAATTGGACCTCTACCACTACACCAAAACAAACTTCTGTGCTGTTGTTACATCGCATAGATTTCAAAAAACTTCTTCAGTATCTAAAAAACAAAAAGAATAAATTAGAGCATGACTTGTATAAATCAAAACAACTTGGCAAAACTAAACAGGAGGGGAACAAAGAAAAAAAGGTAAACAACGTTCTAAATAAACTGAAAATGAGGTTAAAATGGCGCAGCATGAACGAACAACACAACAAAACAAACGCAAAACCATTGCAAACTCTGAAAAAGAAGAAATATGTTGTAAAAACTGCTGAGAAGAATGTTACCCGGACCATTCCGATCGGAAATGTGAGATTGTCCACTGAGAAAAATTCAAACATTCATTTAACAAATAATAATAAATCGGAAATTTCTACGAGAAAAAATGTTCAAAAAACTAATAAGAATGGCAGAATGAAACAACGAAAAACGAAAAGCAGATATAGTCACGCAAACGGTCACGCAGTTTCTTTTTATCACGCAAACAATGTGAGCTCCGCTGAAGAATTAAGTGATATTGAAGATGACGTAAGTGATAATATTACGGAAGACGAAACGGTAACCCATCGTGTTTCAACGCATAATATCACATCAAATAATTTGCCGGAAAATTCAGAAGATAAGAAAATAACTCACCATGACAACAAGCATATATACAGACTATTGAGAAAGAACGGATTATTTGATCACGTGCCATCCAAGAAAAAGCATAAATATGAAACTCGGAAGGATGAAATACCGCATCCACTCAACCATGAGAATGTATTTTACACGCGTCGCAGTGAACTTCCTTTTTATTCACTTCCTGCCAACCCTGTACCGTCTGAACAGCTCATTTCATTTCCGGCACAATATCCGGAACTGTTGAATCTTCAGCCAATGAATCGGCTCTATACAAGTTTACAAGGACTTGATACAAACGAAGAAAATTTATTAGGAAGTTTTTTAAAGAAGGAAAGGTTGGAAGAAGAATCGTTGCAGGAGACAGATCCTGATAAAATTATAAGAACAGATGACAGAGGAAATCTCTATCAAGGTATTCCATTCTCTATATTAAATTTCAACACCTTAATAACCATTTATTTTTTCAAAACTATTTGACGGTTCTCACTGACGCTTATAAGAACGTGTAAATTACTTATTTTTCTTAAATTGACGAGTGTAAACCCTTGCCCTAGTTCAAAAGCAAGAAGACACCGTATAGAAGCACTCCATCACGAAAATGTCTCTCGAGCCATTATTTAAGATATTGTGTCAATTAACTGGTAGGTATGTGAAATATATATAGAGCTGATTTGTTCAGAAGCATGTCAAAATTGGAATTTATGAAGGATACTGGAAGAGGATAATATATTATCGGGGAGAAACAGAAATTTGACTTGATACAACACACTGCAAAATGCTTTGAAAGTCCTTCAATTCTTACATGTTTTCTTTATAATTATGTTTTCTTTCAGATGATATATTGAATACCCATGTTACTCCAACCAAACTCATCGATCAAAAAGCCATGAACGATATATCCAAAGCTGACGAGAGTGCTTTGTCTTCACTTGTCAGACTTGATAAAAACGTTCTAAAAGATACCTCAAAAATTGGCCAAAGTAAACTTATGGGTGCTTCAATACTTGATCAAGCAGACATGCCAAAAGCTTTTGAATCACATAGTTCAGATGAAGAAAATAGAAATTCGAAATATCCAGCTAAACTCATCGATCAAAAAACCATGAACGATATATCCAAAGCTGACGAGAGTGCTTTGTCTTCACTTGTCAGACTTGATAAAAACGTTCTAAAAGATACCTCAAAAATTGGCCAAAGTAAACTTATGGGTGCTTCAATACTTGATCAAGCAGACATGCCAAAAGCTTTTGCTTCACATAGTTCAGATGAAGAAAATAGAAATTCGAAATATCCAGCTAAACTAAGTGAAAATGACATATCAGCAATTAAGAAATTGAAAACAGAAGGTATGTTAGGAAATGATGTCAAGATTGAAAACGCTGCAAACAAAGATGGTAATGGGGAAATTGCAACAACACCGTCATCAAATCTTTTATCCTTGAATGAACGACGAAAAACTGAAGGGGAAGCAGTGCATTTACTGAGAAATCTTGCAATTAGGAACAAGCTTGAAAAAATCAAAATGTTGCAGGATAAACTTCGTATGTTGCAACGTTTAGAGGCGTCCAGACGAAAACATTTGATGATGAAACCTGACAGTCCGTCACTATCAAACAACCACCTCACAGAGACATCTCCAACGGATTTACCGCTCTTAAAAAACTTTTTCAATCATCCTTATAATTTACAGATGGAACGTATGGCCAGTAATAACAAGGTGACTTATGTCTTTTTCTCTTAAAGCCTTACAAAGTTCATAAACTAGAAAGCTCCACTTCAGCCTGTTATCGATGGAATCCCCCTGCCCCAAAACTCAATGTTGGCCTGACGAAACCACAACTGTGATGGCCAAATGCTTCAAAATCCACATTGATTAAGGGGGAGGGAGAATTACATGGGTACTAATTATTTGTCCAAGATTGTAGTAGACCTGCGGCATTCTATCAAATTTCATGCTATTGACTTCAAATTTCATGACTTTTCCAAAAATTTAATAGAGATTAGAATTTTAGCCAAAAAAATATTTTCCCAAGTATTTTTACTAACGTATCAATTTCGTATCAATTTCAAACTTCCGATGGTATAAAAAGTAGAGATTTTTTTGTTGATATCCACATAACATATTTATAGGAAATGTTTGTAAGGTTTGTAATGTTTATAGGAAGAACATTTATAACTCGATTCCTTTTGTTAGTCGCAATGAAAACCAAAATATATAACTCTTTGTTGTTATATTTTTGTCTTGACAATATTGGGCCTACTTTTACAAGATTTTGTTTGAAATATCGCAAAAAAAGATAATAACACGATTGAAAATTGAAAACAAATGAAAAGCCTGCTTTAATCTTGAGACCTTAAATGTAGAAAATTTACCGGATGCCCCCAAAAAGTGGTATCGTTACTTTCACGTTCAATATTGAACATTACTGTTATGTTATGTTACGTTACCCTAACGTAAATTCCTAACGTTAGAATAACGTTAATTCTAAACGTTAGAATAACGTTAAAGCTTTACGTTAGAAAAAGACTTCCAATCTAACGAACCATTAACGTAAAAATTAATGTTGGATTAACGTTATAATAACGTTGAGTGACGGCTGGGTTGCCATCTAGATATCGTCAAATAAAGACATTCGCCTTATCAGATATCAGATACTGTACAAATATAATCGTTTTAATAAAAATTTCTGTTGTACCAAAAAACTTCGCCTCACAAGAAAAATTCAACAAACTGAATAATTCTCTCATAGGGTTCTCCTGCGAATTCATCTTCAATTTTTCAAGACGCTTTGTATGATCGTGGAAAAATCTTGAAGTGGAAATATCGAGATGTTGCAGCGTTTAAAAAAGAATTCAAGGACTATTTTCGACCTATGATAGCAGCTGGATACTTTCAAGATTTGAGCAAATCAAAACGATCCAGAAGACATCGTAATTTTCATCTTGCAGGTAAAAGTGATTCAAATAACATGATTACTGACGAAACATTCGATCAAAGTAAACACATAACAACTGGTAAAGCCACTAAATTATCACAAAACGAAAGTGATACATCTAATGTACAAGACTTGAAGCACTCTGCATCACTGATATCCGAAACAGATGAAAGTGTCGTACCTTTTAATCATCTATCTCATTTTATAAAAGATCAACAAGACGTTGATGAAACAGAGAATGGTGTCACAAAATCCATGAATGAATTTCAATTTAATGGTCAAATCAAACTTGATCCAAAATACCAAGGAAATGTTAAAATAGTCCATGGAACCCCTCCACCTGATTTCATGGAGGCTTTTCCAACGGCCTTTCCCATACTAGCTCTTACAACTCCTGTCAACAGGTACGTGTCATTACCTCCAGTCTACACCACATCTCGGCCGACATATATAAATGGTTATCCATGGGCATGGTTCAAAATTCGTAAGAATCCAACGAATAAGCACTTAAAAAAACCTACCAGAGAACCTCCAACTAAATCAGTTATTACTTCTACTAAATATCTAAAAATAATCACAACACATGCAACGTCACCTGAAGAAGCATCCACAGTTGCCAGTCCATTAGCTGAGGATTATATTATGCAAGATATGATTGGCAATGCAACGCAAAACCATACTTCTTTAGTCAGCATAGTCGATAAACCTATACAGGTGGTTGATGGTGAAGTTGAGTTGGAAAATGTTGATGTCAAAACGACCCCAAAAACGTTAAAGATAGAGACACCTCCGCACACCACTGGAAGGCCAGTCAATGTAACCACCGTGAAAGTCGATTCCATATCTTTCAATGTTTCTTCCAACGAAACTGCACATTTCGCCAAGGAACCAAATATTTCCAATAACTCTTCTTTGGGGACTTCTAATTACACTGCAGTGGAAGGGAAGGGTAACCATATCAGTGGCGAAGAATCTCAATTTAACAATGACACAAAAGATTTCCGTAATCCTAAAAAGGAGCATTTCTCAGAAAAAAGCGCGAAAAATGAGAAGATTTCAGAGAACGCTACCACGAGAGAACATAACATCACGTCGGTTCCACCCGCACCTCTCTATGTGACGTATGAGGAGAATTCACGGCATCATAACTCTTTTCCCAACGATATTGTTCTAGACGAAAGTAAAGACGTCGAAACAAAAGAAAATATACGTAATGAAGAGGGAACCGAAAACCGTTTCAAATCGGAAGAACGGATGCATTACAAGAACGGACACAAAAGTGAATTCCCGTTATGGAGTACTGGTCTGCAAGGCCAATTTGATCCTAACAAAATTGAAAACATTAGAAAATATGCAAATGTGCATCCAGATTTTTTTGCTGATAACCCTGGATTAAGTAACATATTTCATCTTCGTGCAAAACCTGGTTCATTGTATTTTCATAAACCAACTCACGATGATGTTGAAGTGGAAGCAGGAGACAGAAGAACGTATCAACAAACTCCAAGTTTGAAAGAAATGGAGGAAGATAAAAAGAAAAAATTGCTACATGAGGATAACAGGCCTGATGAAAACTTAAACACATATACAGATTTGAAAGGGACTGCAAAGTCAACAGTTGGAACAGCAAGTCAAATGGAAGATTTTGAAAATTATGATAAAATGATAGAGCGGAAAACAACACCTACCGAATTTGCGTTTGCAACCAAATCACATGGTGTTGAAGCAGAACCAGAGGTATTAGAAGATAGCATTTTAAAAGAATATGCACGCCAATCAAGTTTAAACAAGAAATATACAGCAGAAATTCTACAAAATATTGGTAAAAACGGAACATCTTCCCTCTCAGAAAGGATTTCTGGTACTCAATCGACATCTACTGAAGCTGCCAGGCCAACATTAAATAATATTTCAAAGTCACAAGACGATAAGATTGTCTCCCAACTTCCCGAACATAACCTGGACAATAATTTAATGAATAAACCATTACCAAACTTAAAGTCATCTCTTGAATCGCCTACGAATAAAGAGAGAGGGGAGAGTGTAGCACCACATCTGCTAACAACTCCTACAGCACAAACAACAACAATCACAACAACATCAACAACAACAACACCATCAATAACAACAACAACACCACCACCAACAACCAGTACATCCACTGTTTCTTCATCTACCATAGACATTTCCCAATATAAACAAGCCAACCAATTGACATATAAACAAAATGACTCCTTGTATCCTACCATCAAATCATTTGCTGACACAAAAAGTATTCTTCTAAATGAAGCACGCACAACTTTAACTTTACCAAAGGATTTAAATGATGTAAACAGTGTCGGTACAGTGGAAACTAGCGCACCCAAGGTTGCTTCAAATACATATAGGTTCCAGCAGCAGCAGCCCGGTGTGCAAATGTACTTACCAATGGTACCAACTGCGTTTCAGAAAGGCGTGAAGCCGACGTTTGAAACATATACTGCACAGATGAGGGATTCATCAATCACAAATCCTGAATATCGTTATTATGAAAGTCCTCCAGACAAAGTACTCTCTTATGATATCCCAACTGCAACAACGACAAAGTCTCCATTTGAGGATCGGTTGAATCTTGAAGACATGTATTGGACAGGTAGCAGAAACTTATCTCGTCTTATCAAGTCCTTTTCCCAATCTCAAAGTATTTTCATTTATTGCTAAATACTTAGTTGTTAAATACTTTAGGGAAGTAAACAATATAGTCAAAATCCCTTTCCTTGTGGCCTTACCACAAACAGAAAACTGACATTTTACGAAATTCTCATGGTGTTTTCGTTCATTCACTTTTAGATTCATCAGATGAAATTGAAAATGCTTGCAAACAACAAAAAGGTATAACGGCATTTAAAAAAATTTCGAAAGGGGATTTTAGGGGTGGGTTGGGGTTAAGGGGAATCTAGGACTCTGGAACAATTGGTGCTTAGAATTTTTCAGAAGAACATAAGAAGATTTTTTCAAACATTTTCTGTCATTTATCGCGTTTATTATTAATAATTGGAGAAGATATCAAACGTCTGTCTCTTTTCAATCAGTTTCGTTGTCACAAATATAACTTTTGATTTGAATTACGGATGTTTTTTAGGCAAGATTAGCTTGCCAATTACTTTCGGTTGAGTTTATTGGTTGTAATGCAACTGAATAATTACGTCAAAATCAAAACAGTGTCATGTAAATTAATGTTAAACTTCTGTGCAATCGATCCAATTCGGGGACAATTTCATCATTTTATTTTTTCGGCTTTTCACTAGGTACACAGCTTGTTGTCAATATTTTGGCATTTGGTGATTCACTTACACGAGGCTATTACAACAGAGGCAAAAACCATCATCCATACACGATGAAGTTACAATATCTGTTAAATAAAATGGATGCCAAAAAATGTTTCATTGTAGAAAATGAAGGAAAGGATGGCGATTTAGCGTTTGGCGAAATGCCGCGAAGGATCGAGGAGGTGTTTCGGAATAACAGTGAGTGATAGACATTCATATTTTCAAAACATTCTATTAACTATTCCCTAAAATACTAGTTGTGATGTTATTTGATTATTCTGATTTGATAATTCTATCTCGGTCTGTTGAGATTTTCTGAATGTTTATTTAGAAAAGCAATATGATTGGGTAATCATTTTGGGCGGGACGAATGATATTTACAATAAACACCATGCAGGCCGCCACAAAGCAGAAGAACTTACGCAAAACATTTTAGCAGTTCATAACATAGCACATCATCATGGTTCGCGAACTATCGCTGTCACCATACCCGACGTCGCGTGTGAATCCAGCGACATTTGTCAAGATATGAAACAGACGCGTGACGTTGTGAATTATAACCTTCGTGCGTATGCAAATGACCATAGAAATAGTGTGTTATTGTGCGATCTTGCTGATTCTTTAGTACGACATAAAATTTCTCATAAATTGGTTGGACAATTTTTCGAAGGTGGTTTACATTTGAAACCACGTGGTTACGAAACAATGGCAAAGTTGATATTTGAAGCAATGAAGCAAGTTCTCGACAAATGACGGACTTGACGCGTCAATAAAACTGTCGTGGGTATTTCAATGCAGTATCTGAACTTATGTATTAGTTAAAATCTGCACGAATAATTCTACAATTTAATATTATTTAATACCGTGTTTTATATATTTACATTATATCTATGTAATATTTCTTTGATATATTCCTTATTCTTTACATTAATTTTCTACTTGTAAATCATTATTTTTTATAATTTTACTACGAAAAGAAGACTTTTGCAACCACGTTTTCTCAAATACCAACGTAGTTAGAATCTTTACGATCAGAAAAAGGATTCCTGGCTAATTTTCCATCATTTTATTTCATAAACGATTTGCATCGATCAAATATTTGGTAATTCAACCGGATTTCTATCATTGTGGAATCCAGTCTAAAAATTTCATGATTAAATCAGAAAAAAAGGCTGTTGAAGAAAAAATTAACGCGAATGCATGATATTTTTTGTGTGAACGAGCTTAAAATAAACGCGAATCGGAAGAGAGAAAAAAGAGGAAACTTTCAGAAAAAATACTTCTTGTTTTTTTCTTTTTTAGTTTGCGTACAAAATCTTTCTTTACAATACTTTTCCAAAAAATGAGGAAAGTTATTATATTTGACCGAATGAGATTCATTCAGTGGTGTTACTCTTAAACATTGGTTTTACTAACGGGTATGGTAGGCTGCTACATCAGAATTAAAATTCATGAAAAATGTACAAAATAATACTTGTTCTTCCGACAAATTAATGATTTGCTGAAATCAAAATATTTTATGACAACAATTGAAATAAGCTAATGATAAGTTTTGGCTTAATCTTGACAAAAACAAAACTGGGTGCTCTTACTGGCAAAAAGAATTTCTACTACTGTAAAATTTGCAAAAAAAATTATAAATGTTTAAACTGAAATAATAAAATGACAACATTCCTTTACCATCTTTTCAATGTTTCATAAAATTTTGAAATGTTATTTTAAAACGATTCATGAGATATTGAAAGATATAAAAAATTGCTACCTTATCGGGGAAAAAAAAGTCAGGGAAAAGTGACTAAAATTTTGGGGTGGTGACTAAATTTTTCCCCGACCAAAATTTTCCCCGTCTTCCTTTTCCCCGACCTGTATTTTTGACTTGTGCAGTTTTGACTTTGAAAAGTGACTAAATGTTCCTTAGATGACTAACTTTTTCCCCGACTAAAATTTTCCCCGACTTTTTTTTCCCCGATAAGGTATCAGTTTTGACAAGTTAGCCATTTTCTTTCACCGCAATATGAAAAAACTTCACGCCACTAAAGAAAACTCACTCCAAATGAAAAAACATCACGCTAAAATGCTTGCATCACCAGTTTGTACGCATCCAACCTATATCGAGTATGTATAATGAGGTTAAGTTTTACGTTTTGAGGACTAAAACAAAAATAACTTCCCGTGTATTTGCTTGGTGCATATAGAGAGGGACAAGTCATATGCTTTTAGGGGTAGAAGTATGCAAATTGACATGCTTCCTTGCACCAATAGAAACATTTTGAACTTTGGACCCACTTTGTAACGACCCTCATTCGGTCCCATTAGCAACATTACGTTTTTTCCAAAATTTTGGAAAACCACTTACCATTGTGGTCTGGTTATTTATAGTTCATAAGATAGAAGACTCCAAAGTTTAGTGATGACGTCATTACGAGGAGAAGTTTCATGGGGAGTAGTAAAAGTGGATTATAGCCATATACACCATCAATCGTTACTGATCATCATGACGTAAATTAAAGTAACTGTCTACACGACGACGCTCATCCGTCACGAACTAATTCGTCGTAAGGGTGTCATGTGACTTTGTTTTGGCGTGAGTTTTTATTGGCGTAAGTTTGTTTTTTTGCGTAAGTTTTTTTTTGTAGTGAAGATTTTTCTTTTGACGTGAAGTGCTTTCTTTTGGCGTGGCAGTTATGGGCCACCGTAGTTATATTATCAAATATTCATGGCATGATAAATTACAAAGAAATTAAGATGACAATCATTACATACAAATATTGAATAAAAATTGAAAACATAAATAAACAATTAAAAATTCATTCAATAAAAAGGGAAAAGCTTTGCAGCAGATATGAGCAAAAAACAACTGGCTGTCCATGAATAAAAATTAAAAGCAGTCTCACAAAGAATATCATTACTCTTCAGGAAAATCTTACAAAATCCAATGAATTCTTCATTTTAGACAAGTTAACTCTACATTGAAGAAGTAGATAGAAATTTGGATTTTATTGAAAAATCAGTAAGTCAATAATATGAATGTTACTTTTAAAAAATATTAACAAAAACAAATAAAATGTTAAAACATTGGTAAAGTCGTATCATGAGAACATTTCCTGCTCGTCTGTTTTCGTTTTTTACATTCACCTTTTGTGCATTGGTTGTAATATGTCATGTGATCAAAACAATAAAATTGGCCTACTGTCATGATGAAAGAAAAAAAAATGACGTTACTAGGTTTTCAGAGAATTTTCTTATGATAACGCTGAAGTAAAAATATTCGAATGCATTTAAAGTTTGTGTTTACTTAGTTTTTTTGTGATCAACTTTTCGATATTAAAAACAGGCACATCAACCAGTAACGCCATAGCGAATGCCAACGTGTATGAAACAACCAACACAGATAGAAAACGAAATATCTAAAAGAAAAAGTAAAATCTGGTTATATACATCTTTTGTCTTCCATGGAAGAAACACTATTAGGATTGTAATAGTTACACTGGCCAAGTTTAACATAAATCCTGACCAGATACATAGAAATACGGTATACTCCAGTTAAGTGAGAACCCGGAAAACTGGAACTTTTCTCTGAGACAGAATCAGCTTTAAAATTCATTTCATGAAAATCTCACTTAACGTGTGATTCGCGTAAGTAGGACATTCGTTCGTTAACCGATTTCTGCGGTCCCTTCAGACTCCCAGTTACCAGGAGGATACTGCAAGACAACTAAACTTTTAAACATGATAGAAAAATCATCATCAAAACAATTAGTATTCGAAATTAATGGTCGATGAAATAATCCTACAAGTTATCCAATCAAAGCATAAATACCGTAGTAACGTCTTGATAATGTAGAGGGTTTTGTAAAGAATTGTAATAATACATCAGAACGATTGGATGCAGTAGATATGCACCATAAGTTAAGCGAGACAGAGGTATCCAAACATTCCAGCACAAAATCTTGTTTATAATCCCTATAAAGTGAGGTAAGTTACTATAAAGTGAGGTAAGTTACTGATATGTACACATTATAGTTCTGAATCAAATGATGTTGTTAAGAAAATAGCATGAATCATGAACATACCTTACTTTTCCTATTCAAAAAAATTGAAATTAAACTATAGATACAGTTGTGAGGATCCGGTTTGAGTTTGGTATATTATTATATGAAAAATTGAACACAAATGTTTATTGACACATTTTTATTTTCGGATGAAACTGGACATTTTGCTATTATAATGCAATTACCAATTCTTCTAGAAATGCAACTTTTCAAACATTTTCTCAGAACTCTATAAATGCTGCTTGCTTCCTTTTACCAAAGAACGACAGTATATAATTTTGTGCATACCGGAGACGGACTAAAGTATGTTGATGGCTTATCAATTTGTATCCATCACTTTTCTATTATCCTTTTTTATTTAAATAGTATACTTTTCAACACCTTAATGATATATTATCTTGGTTTTACAATTGCTTACCTCCCATCTTATGGTGACATGCATAAATAACCCAGGCTAACGCTAGTGCCCATCCCAGTCTTGATAAAGATGCATACATTATATTTTCAGTCTGTGTAAATACATCACCATTCTTCATAAAAACTGTGTACGGACCATAGATTACTGCCATCCCAATTCCTGTGGCTAACAACCATCCCATTAGACCTAAGAACTGAAAGAATTGCTTATGAATTACAAAAACAGTTCTGGCTGAAAAGAAAATATTTCAACAAAGC
This sequence comes from Turritopsis rubra, assembly GCA_039566895.2. Lineage (NCBI taxonomy): Eukaryota > Metazoa > Cnidaria > Hydrozoa > Anthoathecata > Oceaniidae > Turritopsis > Turritopsis rubra. Next base: position 15,904,392 of record CM077623.1, on the reverse strand, counting down.
TAAAACCTAAAATAGACAAAAGACCTCTTCGCCATCTTCGAAAATATTCAGTCATTTATATAGATGTATAAACAAACATGTTAACTGTTAAAAGCTAGAAAAACACTGCGGCCGAAATATATCGTCGCAACTAAAATGTATGATTATATCAAATACAAATACATTATTAAACATATATTAAAATCGTAACTATTGCAGAAACCAATCAATTTCCTAATTCTACTCATTGCTCAATTTACAGCTTTACTCGAATGGGCGCCTCCTTCAAATGAGCGCCCCCTTCCCCCTTTTTTTGACGTGAAATATTTAATGAGCGCCCCTCCCTTATATTTCCTTTTCAACTGAAGTTTATTTAAGAGACAAATAAAGGTTTAAACGTTTTTTTAATATATTAAAACAAAAGCCCTCATGACTTACCAGATTTGGCTTGGCTGTGATATATATTTTCTTCGATAAGACATAACCTAACAGCAAACCTACAAGATAAGGTGCTATTCGTGTGTAGGGTCTGATATATGTAGCAGTGGCAGAGGCGAAAACTTTCTTCTGGATATCCCTGGAATAAAAAAGAAGGTAAAAAAAAAACCCAACAAGGTAAACTGAAGTTGTTTACAAAGTTGCCAGCAGAAACAGTATATGAGAAACAAAGGAAATATGCATTTAATAAAAATTTTTTGCAGTCAGCAATAACGCTTTAACAAGAGAAAAATTTTCAGCCCAAGTTAGTTTTAAGGAGAATAGGCTTTAGAACACAATCAGCATAAGATATTACAAAAACTTTATACGGATTTTGCTGTGCTTTGGGTGACCATGCTTCAGAAATTAACGCAGGATACTTATTTACACCAATAATGACAGCAGTTGAGGTGACACATATAACAATTCCTGCCAGAATTGAAATTAATGTTCCCCTTAAACGAAATCTAAAAGGAAAAAAAATAAAATAATGTCGTCGGTTGTGCTCATAGTCAGAATAGACATTTCAGTGCATTCACAACTTTTCCCATTCTTGCTCACCTGTACATGATGAAAAGAAACAGAGGACTTATAATGTAAAACTGCATGTCATTTGCCAAATACCACGACCAACCCAGACACTGTGAATAAATGTGAAATAAATAATTATCAACAGAAGACGCAAAAACTTTAAAATCAAACGAATTTTCATCATTTACAAAACAAACAAATAATTTCGCAATGAAACAAATGATGATATTTTACAATGATAAAAAATCTTACTTCTTCTGAGAATTTTGTTGGATAGAAATTATTGATGTACAGGAGGTTTGTCCACCAATATTTGTGACAATTAGTAACCCCCTGATTCTTAAGGACAATGCCTAATGGACTTTCCACAATCTGGGGGTAAATACTTGTGTAGATGAAAATGGAAAACATGTAGCTTGGTGTCAATCTGAAATGAAAACATCAACAATTATCATTGTGAAATGAGAGATACGATAGATACGATGCGAAGGGCGCTTATTTGAATTCTCACGAATAAGCGCCTCTCTTTAGAAGCTGATATTTTAGCGTCCTGGGAGCTAAATCTAGCATTTACGGTTGTTCAGTTCAATTTATTTTATTTGCCATAATACACAAACCATACTTACAATGTGTGTATTAAATACTAAAGTTAGCGCAATTAGGCCAGGAGACCACCTGATTTAGTAAAAAAAACTAGTCTGAGGAGGTGGCCACCTGTGGAATAACTACAGACATAGTTCATTACAAGATGAAGGATAACAACAATATAGCTACGCAAATCAGCAGATCAGTAAATCATTAAGCCAAACAAACAAGTAAAAATCAAATCAAATCATTAGATAGTTACAAGATACAAGTTCAGTAATGACTCATTAAAAATTCAGTAGCTAAAGATTTCAATTTTGGAAATTTGAATGAAGTCATTTTTCTATTCCTACAGTCACCCAGGGCTTTTTTAAGATTTTAATTGTTTTATAGATAGTTTTTTAAGGGAACATATTTATTCAGAAGGCGATTGACATCATTTCAAAAAGTATCAAAAGAAAGATAAGGATCTTTTTGTTCAAATCTTCCAATCAAGTTCTATGAAGTCCAAAATAAAATTGTAGGAAGTTTATTTGAATTGTAAGTGTCAAGAATTAAAAATTAAGGTAAATGGTGAGAGAGACCGATTGTAAGATTACGGCTAAATGCTTTTTAATTAAAGGTGCAGCATAAATATTATCAGCAAGTGTTCTTGTAATTCTAGTAAGTAAAAGAATAGTTGGAGTGATAGAATAAGATGCAATGGAGAGAAGAAGGCAATGTCACCATTAAAATCAGAATTTAGAAGGTTAATATTAAAGACACCTACTAGAACTAGATTTTTGCCTTCCTTATTAACCTTTTCAAGAATAAGTTCTAGCAAAGCAGAGAATTCACTGATTGAAAAATTTAAGTATTTATATAATGCAGCCAACCAAGTTTCAACAAATGTAGATTCCAAATCTCTGGGAACATATAGAGAACTGGAAATATCAATTCGTTCTTTTGAAGATGTGCAAATGTCTAGAGCAGTTAAAATATGAGTAATTATACCCTGGTATAGAGAATGGAGCTAGTCATAAGAGTTTCTGAAAAACCCATTATTTTAAAATCAAAATTTAAAGGAATCTAATAAAACACAAAGATAAAACACAACGTTGTTAACGCTTTCCTCCTTTTTACCATCTTGTCTTGTTTCAGACAGCACTGACCTTAGAGTTGCCGGCTTCTTGTAGTATTATAAACCCACCTTATGAATCGGTGCAGATAATACATCAAAATGTTGATTTTGCCATTTGAGTTATCCATTTTCTTTAATGAAACAAATGCAACAAGGAATCCACTAAAAAAATAATTACATGCATTGTGGATAATACAAACATAACAACATTATGCTAATACCACAACTGGCGAAAACTTTCAGAATGTGAATAAATGAATGCTGTAGAGCATTTGATTTACCTCAACAAGAAAAAACTATCAACAGAAACATATGCATTAGCAATTGCTTGATAACTGAATCGTTGCAAGATATCTTCAGCAATTTTTATGTTATCTATTGAGATGGAATCATAATATTATGTTCATAAACTTTCTACAATTCTTTCTTGTTTTGAAAGAAGTGTTCAAATTATCACTTCCACTTTGATATTCAAAATACCTAAAACATTGCAAAGCCCTTCATCAATCAATTATTTGTTTAAATCCCCAGTCTCCTCTGTCTAATAAATTTACACTTTGCCCCTCCAAACACTAACTTATCAAGATAACTCCAACCTTAAAGCAATGTATGCAAATTTATGCAAAGTAATAGTTGATTAGGATGTTTTTAGAATGAAAACCATAAACAAAGTAAAACTCACCAACTTTGACATAAACAGCAAAAAAAAAGATGTGCCCAAGAATTACCCAGAACATACTGATCGCACGGATCCCATTAACTGATCGAACAACTGTTGAACCAACATCAGTTGTCATTATTGAATGTGAGTTTTTAAAGACAGAGAAGCACATCAAGAAATTCATAAACAAGTTTCCTATAAAATAAGAAATTTCATTTAAATGTTAAAAATTTCAGATAAGGTTATGAAGTATCTCTTATCTGCAGAAAGTATTAGAAAGTAATAATCAGTACAATGAATTACACATAATATATAAACTGTTGCTTGTAATTATGATGAAAAGTTGGAAATGATAACAAAGGTGCCACATATATTAATACTATTAATGATGATGGTAGATGTGGCTGTGAGATAGCGGTGGTGTGCAAAGTAAGTCCACACAAAGTTCTAACATAAGTGACGTCAGTGAAACCATTGCATTTCTTACTAAATAGGACACAACATTTAAGGGCAAATATCTCAATAACTAATAGGAATAACTGACGTCTTTTGGGGTCCACACGAGCTTGGTGATGGGGTGAAAAAACCCGACAGGGTCGGGGGAACCCCGACTACATTAAAATCTTTGATTGCCGATATCTCCGTAACACTGTGGCATCGACAGATGATCCAATACATTTTTTGATCAATATTTCAAGCTCTATAAGATGGTACTGCTTTCCAATAGCTTTTCCAAAATCTTATTTTTTCTGATCTGCTGGGAGAACGCACACTGAAAGTTTTCATGGGTGGCGAACGACACCACCTTGGCAGCTAGTATTAATACTTTTGGGCCTAGGGGTGCAGAAGATAGTGTTACAGCTAGGATTAAAATAAGTTTAGGGAGTTGTTGCCTTTGTTAGCTAGCAGAGCTACCGCCTTCTGGTTTGATGCAGTGTTATGTTGAGTCAGTAAAATTTTGCCAGTTAAGGAAGAAGACATTTAAAAGTTGGAAAGAAATGAATTTAGAATGATTTAAGGTGGATGTGTGGCAAAAGTTGATGTTTGCTCAATCAATGCAGGGATTTTCCGGTTGATGGCAGTTTAGGAAAGGTTGGGCCTCGGAAAACTTGCAGCAAAGGAAGGACTTAAGAGAAAAGAAAGTCAGTAAGGAAATAAATAAAAGGTAGCATGGGAGTTGGGCATTTGCATCTGTCCAACACATGCAAGCATCAAAAACGGACATTTAACTGGTAAAATGGATGATAATGAAAAAATAACGATTCTTTAATAAAGGTGTACATGAACAAAACAAAACATCCTAACGATAACTTACCTCTTGTTCTTTCTAGACCATCACTTGCTAAGGATCTGTAACTGATTGAACTGTTTGTGGAAAATGACGATTTGTCCTCCTCAAAACCATCAATATCACCAGTAATACTTTTCGGTGGAATTAGTCGATCTGGAGTCAAACAGTCCTGTAGTCCTTCTATAATTGTACCAAGGATGCATAGCAAACACAGGATAGAGAATAGTACACTAAACAAAGAAATAAAATTAGATTCCTTACTGAGTCTGAATTATTAGCATAGACATCATAAATAAATTACATTTTGAGGATCTACCATCTAGGCACAATGAATTGTTATTAGAAGAATCACAAACCTTTCATACGTTATACAAACTCTGTGCCTGTGCACCTACAAGAATATTTGCACCCTTTTAACCTGGTCAGCTTATTATAATCAAACGTCGTATAATATTGCTGATTTGGTAAAATATTGTCAGCAAATATTTTCTATTTTCATGCTTCATAATCCCTCTCCTTCATACATAAATTTTCTTTGAGCTTACTTCGTTTTTTTGCTATCATAGTATTATGATAGATCAGAGTAGAAAAATCGTGAAAGTTAATTATTAATTATAGTAACTTGTAGAAACTTCTTGAACATTTCCACTGTTTCAGATCATTACTTACATAAATGCAATTGTATCTTTTGGGAGTGAGTGTTTATCATTACAAAGAACTGGTCCCCCAATGGCTGCCAAGGAGCCCTTACTTGGGAAATCAATAAATGATCCTATATCTAAAATAAAGAAGAAACAAGACAAAACTTTAATATAAAAAATAAATACTTGACAATTATAATAACAATGCAAGAAGTGATATTTTCTAAAGCCAAGGTGATAATGAATTTACTTACACTGTTTTGTCATACTCAGTATTTTGAAGACATCTTCTCTGGAGCAATTTTTAGGGACACATGTTCCATAATAACCAGAAATCTGAAAAACAATGAATAAATGCAATTTGTCAATCAAATTGATTTGAGCTATAGGCAAGGGAGAAGGTATAAATGCAGCCATGTTCTTTAAAGATGATTATTATTGTTTAGATCTCAAATGGCTCTCAGTGTTGTACATAACATAACTACAAGATTTTGTAATTTTGGAGAATTTGTTTTGTGCTTCCCCGAAAGAAATTTGACATATATAATCATTTTCATGTCGCTTACACAACCCTAAAAATATTTTAAATATTTCTTCCAGCACAGATGTATGTGATGATGTATGTATGTTAGTTTGGAATTTATGGTTACCATTATTAGTTTTTGCATATTTATACTTTGACTCTCTCGTCGACCCAATTGCGTCTATACCTTTTTATTAAGTGTCCATTTCATCTGTGTAATCTTAACAGCAACAAAAGTAAAAAGTTTGTGAAGGAATGATTTTTTACATGGAAACACAAAAGATTTTTGTGAACAGATTTATGTTATATGAAGTCATTATTAAAATTATTTTATATTCTACGCAGTTTGTTTAGACATGTGATAGAACTGAACATGAAAATGGATGTTCAAATGACACTGATCCTTCGTGAAAGCTAATTATCACGGTAAAGTTTCTTTTAGTTTGTGCTGTAGACTTCAACTTAACGGGAATTCAATTGGTAAAAATGTTTTACCAGGGCAGCTAGTGCTTATATAATTAGGTTCCCTTATTTTTATTATGAATAAAGTAAAATCGTAATAAACAACATTATATACTTTCTTCTTGTTAAATACTTAACACATAAGATGCCTACAGTACAACTTGAAAGAAACTTTACACATCTGCAAAGGAATGAATTTTTACATGAAAACACAAAAGATTTCCGCGTAAAGTTTTATCTGTTACATGATGTTATTAATATTTTCAACAGGATTCTTTTGAATTCTCACGTTAGATAAACAAAAGGCGGTTAACTTCTAAAGATGGTGACTCTTCGCGAAAGCCAATTATCTTACATAGAAACGTAAAGTTTCTTTTTGGCTGTACTATAAGTTTTGAATTTAAACTTACCGTAAGGTTCCACAAGCAAGCACTGCTACTTTCAAAATTAGCTGCTAGAAGTGCTTACTTCCGATTGTCAGTTTTGTATTGCATCTTATTACCCGCATAGCAGGGCTGTATTTGATACAATAACTTCACGCGATCCTATCGGTCAATTACACTTAAAAGTGACGTCACTCTGGTCTATACTCAACCGGCACAGTCCGCTGAAGTGTCATGGCAACAATATTTTTTATAAAATAAGAGGCATGAATGTAAACAAACATAGAAAAACATAGATAGATAGAAAAGACATTGTAGGGACAAATAATAACTGAAACAGTTAAGGAACTCATTGCATTGCATTTTTTCTATTTTTAATAACAAATCGAATGTCACACAAAAATGAGAAAGAAAAGTTTGTTTACAATTTGCATTATTTATAATGTACGTACCAAGAGCGTACCAAGAGCTTCCCTCACGTACTGCCCTCGCAGCCTCTGGCTTTACTATGACGTCAGTCAATATTCTCCGGTAATGCCCTCATAACCAGTTAGTAAGGGTTATTATTATTGGATGTTATAAAACTAAGTTTTCATATTACCATGAAACACATTATAGCTGAAATTTGGAAAATTACCTCCTGACTTAAAATCAGCACCTCCATTCATCTAGTTATACTGCTTTTAGTATATTTTGCCACTGCATGTAAATGAATGAACTGCCACAGTAGCCAGCCTCCAATGAGGCTTGTGTATGATGTAACCCTCTTTCAATTTGAAAGATTTTATATTCACAACTCCACAAATTTTCTGCATACCTGCTTTGGGCCAAAGTGAAGAGTCATATCAGCTAGACAATAGTGAGCACTGGAAATAGATTGACACTCATCAAATGCTCCATACCAACCAGTATTTCCAAATAAAATTCGACTGGGTAATTTTGGCCAGGCATCCAGATCTAGATAAAAATATAATATCAATTTTCTTTTGCAACTGAAAACTATGTCAAAACAAAACATTCAAATGAAGAATAAACGGTTTCAAAAATAAGATCTCCTTTCCTTGAAGATTTTAATTCCATTATTACACTAACAACTATGATTATTAAATAAAATAATCCATTGACAGATCTATAAAGATATTGACTTACAGTATAATATTTGACTTGTCTCAATGAAATGGCTCAACTTTTTGGTATCATTCAGGAGGTGAGATAAATTGTTGAAGAAACTATCAATTGTAAACATACAAGGACTTGACAGTTTCATAGAAGATAAATACTCCTGGAGTACAGATGAATTCTTTGCAAGTAATATCAGTGTCTCTGAATCAAGGTTTCTACTAGGAAAATACATGCCAAGATTTTTAAATATGCTTTGAAGATATTCAGTTTGCTCATTGTCAGTACATTGTGTTATTGTTGTCATGGAAGTTCCAATTAAAAGAAGAAGCAACCAGGTTTTTATCATCCTTGGTAAGCCAGCAGAAGTCTCTATTTCGTGTTTAGTTAGTTTGTGGTTGAGTGTTCTGTTGGCCTGTGGTAAGTGTCTAGCTAAAATATAATTAAAAAGAGCAGCATAATATAATAGTGTAGTTATGTGCAACATTAACTACAGTATAGCCCAGAAGAAGCTTTACATGTCCGCGTAAGATAGTCAGCTTTCATGAAGGATTGGTGTTTTTAGAAGTTAACAGTCTTTTGTTTATTTCGTATGAATTTTCATGTTCAGTTCAATTGTGTGCCTTAAAACTGCGTAGAATATACACAAAAGATTTTAATAATGACTGTATACACGGAAATCTTTTGTGTTTTCATGTTAAAATCCATTTCATTGCGAATGTGTAAAGTTTCCTTGGGCCCAAAGGAACTTTATGCTGTTTCGTCATCTCTTCTGTGGAACATTAAATAAATTAATGAAAAATAGGTTAATTATCTTAACACATGGAAACACAAATTCAGGCTGTAAGCAAGCTACAAGCTATACATTCCAATTGTTTATATATATATAGGTCACAATAAATCAAACATGTAGTAAAACAAGGCTGGGACAAACATCAGAAAGGTCATCTTGAGGACAGAAACAAAAGCTTTTATTAAAAGCAAAATGAAAAGAAACATTGAAGTAAGTGTCAAAACTGCTTGAAGAGTGGATTGCCATATCTGGGGACATATAGACGGGTAAATATTGTTTACACTTTTACTGAAAAGGGGCCCGATTCAGCAGTCAAAAGTAACAAATTCTATTCTTTTGACTGCCAAAAGACAGTCACTTTTCAGTAAAAACGTAAACATTATTTACCACACTATTATTAGACACTTTATTACACGTGTAGGACTGTATTTGATACAAAACATTCACGCGATCCGATTGGTCAATTATAAGCTTAAATGTGACGTCACTCCGGTCTATACTCACCGGTACAGCCTGCTAAAGTGTCATGGCAACAATATTTTTTATGAATTTAAACAAACACAGAAAAACATAGATAGATAGATAGATTGATAACAAAGCGAATTTCACACAAAAATGAGAAAGAAAAGTCTGTTGCCAATTTTTTTTGTGTACGAAGCGAAGTATAATTTTGAAGAAACACAAATGACGCAGGTAGGTACGTACTGCCCTCACAAGCTCAGACTTTACTTTGACGTCAGTCAATATTCTCCAGTAATGCCCTCATAGTATAGGGTTATCATCATCATCATCATCTCCGTAGCCGAGGCGGCCGTGGGTGCACCCAGTTCATGACAGCCCTTCTCCAACCTTCCTGATCTTCCGCCATTCTTGTCAAGATGTTGCCTTTTTCTCCCGTCCACTCAGTTATATTCCCCATCCAGTTGCTCCGTGGTCTCCCTCTGCCTCTTCTTCCCTCCATACCGCCTTCCATCACTGCTCTATCAGTTCCTCCTCCACGAACCAGATGTCCGAAGTACTGGAGCTTCCTCCTCTTCACCACATCCATCACATCTTCCGGTTCATATCCACAAATCTCCTTGATCTTATCCATTACCCACTCATTTGTCTTCCTGTCCTTCCAAGATACTCCCAATAACCGCCTGTAGGACTTCATCTGCATCGCTCTTATCCTTTGCTCATCTCCTCTATTAATAGTCCAGCTCTCACAAGCATATAACAGGTTTGCCATCACTATGGACCTCAGAAGCATCAACTTGTTCTTCATTGTCACATCTTTTGATTTCCAAATGTTGTCAAGTTTTGCCAATGCACTCGTTGCTCTGCCGATTCGAATCCGGATTTCTTTTTCCGATGTTCCATTCTGCACTATCGTTGACCCCAAGTAGGTGAAACTCCTCACTTGCTCCAAAACTACTCCATCTACAGTCACATTCACCACTACACCATCAACATTGTCTCCTTTTCCCACAACCATCACCTTGCTCTTCTCCGTACTTATCTCCATTCCATAGCTCTTCGCAGCAACCTCTAGCTTCCTTGTAACCTCGCGTATACCATCCGCAGTTTCGTCTAGCAGGTCAATGTCGTCTGCAAACCTTAAATCTATCAGCTTTCTCCCTGCACACCTGACACCTCCTTTGTAACCTTCCAATGTGTCGCCCATTATCCTCTCTAAGAACAGGTTAAACAAGGTCGGTGATAGTAGACAACCCTGTCTCACACCAATGTTGGTCTTAAACCACTCACTATACTGATCTCCAACTAACACCTTTGATCTAGCGCTATCATACAAACTCTTTACTAGAGATGTTATTCCTTCTCCAATGTTGAACTTCCTCATGGTGTGCCAAAGTGCGTCATGCCACACACGATCAAACGCTTTACGGAAGTCAATGAAGTTGTGGAATATCAGCTTCCCCATGTCTCTTGCTTTCTCGTTCAGTAGTCGCAGAGTTGTGATTTGCTGCACAGTACTTCTTCCTCTTCTAAACCCAGCTTGAGAATCACTCAGGATTTCTTCGACTCTTGGTGTCAACCTCTTCAAGATTATCTTTAACAGGACTTTTGAAGCGTGGCTAATCAAGCTGATTGTGCGATAATCTGTACATCTCCTGCTGTTCGTCTTCTTTGGGATGGTGATGAGTACCGATTCTGTCCATTGGCTCGGCCATTGCTTGGTTCTCAAAATCTCATTGCACAGTTTGTGCATTATGCGGAATGTTGTCTCTCCTCCATTCTGGATTAGTTCCGCAGTGATGTTATCTGCTCCTGGCGACTTGTTCTTCTTCAATTCCTTGATCGCACTACGTACTTCTGACATCAAGATGGTCTCTTCCTCTTGTTGTTGTTCCGTGACTTGTTCTTTCAGCACTTCCTGGTCTTTCGGGATGTTGTAGTTGAAGAGTTCTTCACAGTAGTTTTTCCATCTCCTACAGATGTCATCACTCTTCGTTAGTAACATTCCATCTTTATCCTCAATTGCGCCAGCTTGTCTCCGTTTGGTCCCATCCATGTGTGAACCACACAACTTCTTCACAGTTTCATACGCCTTCTTGGTGTTATTCCTTCTTAGATTTTCCTCGATGTCTTGTGATTGACTGATGATCCACCTGTTCTTTACTACGCTAATTTCATTCCTCACTTTTCTATTTGCAACTCTATACTCTGATAGTTCATCCGCTCCTAAATGTCTTCTCCTTCTCTTGTCACGCCTCACATCACATGACTCTAGCACCTCCAGTGTTATCCACGGCTTCTTGATTGGTCTTGCTTTTCCTAATTTCTCCTCCGCAGCTTTTGCCAGTGTGTCAGTGATCACATCACACAGGTTTTGTGGATCTTGGTCGAGCAGTAACAGTGGTGCAAACTTTCCTGCTAGCTCCTCTTGATACGATTCTGCAACTTCCGGGTCTTTCAGCTTCTCAATATCGAATCTTGTTCTGCTCAACTTGTTCTTCTTGATTGTACTCAGCTTCACTTTTAGTGTCATCATCACTAGATCATGATCACTGCCGATGTCTGGCTTGTTGAACGTTCTTGTCTTTGCTCTATTGACTCCAGTCACGAATCTCCTCGAGATGAAAATCCAGTCAATCTGGTTGTGTGTCCTACCATCTGGTGAGTGCCATGTCGATTTTCTCGAAGCTTTGTGGTTGAACAGCGTGTTGGCAGCTGTCAGACGATGTCTCTTGGCAAATTCCAACAGCTTCAGCCCTCTGTCATTTGTTTCTCCAAGTCCAAATCTTCCAATAGTTCCCTTCCAATTTGCGAATGCATCAGCTCCAATCTTCGCATTCCAGTCACCTTGCACTATTAGCACATCTTTCCTGGGAATGGTTTTTAGCAGCTTCTCCAGGTCATCATAGAATTCTTCTACAAGTTCATCGCGGCAATCATTGGTTGGTGCATACACTTGCACAATAGTCATGTTTAGTGGCTTCCCTGCCACCCTGATTGCTGCTATTCGGTCACTGATCGGTGTGAATTCTAGCACTGCATTCTTGGTGTTCTTGTTCATTAGGAATCCCACACCTCTTCCGTGCTTCTTCTCATCACCTATGTACCAAAGCTTGTGTCCTTCTTCTGTCATTCCTTCACCAATGCCCTTCCATCTCATTTCAGATATGCCGAGGATGTTCCAATTCAGCCTGTCCATTTCTTGCACTAAGACCTCTGCTTTTCCGCAAGCCTTCAGTGTTCTGACATTCCATGTACCAATTGTTGTCTCCACCTTCGCCACCTTTCTGCTACCTCCGGCTCTCCCTCCCTCCACTCCAGTCGCATACTTTACACTGTCTCCCCTGGAGGCTCCAGAAGACAGTGCGGGCGTTGTTCTCCCGGGCCCCGACCGATCCGGTATGAGGTTGAAGTTAATTGTCATTCCATGGGTGTTTCAATAGGCAAGAAGTACTCGGTGGTGCCTATCTCCTCTCCGAGTTCGCAGTGACACCACGTGCCGGGTGTGCTCAGCCAATGTCCCGAAGGATCCTTTTCTTGACCACGTGCTCCAGAAGCCGTTGGTCCCTGGAGACTCCTCCGCCAACTGGAACTGCTGGTACCCTGCTGCCAGTACCAGAGGGGTGTTGGGTGCTCAACCTACCCGGATGCAGTTTAACGTCATGCCCAGGACTATATAGGGTTATATATAGGGTTTAGGGTTATATATAGGGTATAGGGTTATACACACTATATACATGCAATATCTAGTGGGTAAACGAATATACTACAACATTGGACATCAGTATCTGCACAAAATGTGAGAAAACAAAACCAATCACTCTCCTGTGACTACTCTCTCTGATTGAAGCCTTATGCACAGATTTGAGAAAATCATCGAATTCTGCAGAATTTTCGAATTATGAAAATTGACACTTTTTCACGCGAAAGCTGTAGATATTCCCGGCTTCCCCCCTTCTTCCTCCATTTACATTTATCTTTCCTTGAATGTTTCCTTCTTATCTTGCCAATCACATGACTTTTTTGTTTACGAAATCTCATCCTGCTTTGCTGGCTCTGTATGGTTCCATTGGGCGGTGAATTTCCACCACTAAATAATACGCAAAATAAAAATAATACGCCAATAAAAAAAATTATTTTAACAAGAAGAATCTAACTAGAATTGAAAACGAAAGAATATCTTGATAACAAAGTTTACGCTAACTTTAGCCTTTATAAATCTTACAGAAAACTGTGGTCTTAATGCGAAAAACTATTTCACGCTTTTAAAAAAGAGTTTGCATGTTCATAATGCTCATAATGTCCAAATTATTCAACTAGAGCAACACGCCCTAGAGAAACACGCCCCTCCTACAAAGTAGGTATATTCGAAGTAATCATGCCCCGTTTGCCATTAAAACATTACGAAAAGGCTATAATGACTTGCTCAAGACTACTGAAAAGGTTTCGTGCTAATAAAACACATGAAAGCCAAATAGCTTACAAATACTTGTACATCTAGACTAAAATAACAAACAGTACACAGGCCAGTATTAAAGGCTATCCGCACATAAGAGAGACATCCAAGGAAGCGTCTTGAAAATTAAGAGAAAAATACCTAAACTGGGCTGCCAAATTTCTCTTTTCAAAAGCACAGGAAGCATAAGGTTCTAAAAGAAATTTTGTCACTTGTAAACTCAAAAACTCAACAACGACAAGATATCCGTACGAAAGTTCTTAAAGAGGATATTGATATTTGGGCCGTTCATCAAGGACAACTTGGATTATTGCATAGAAAATAGCTGTTTCCCTTATTCTTTTAAACGTGCCGACGTCACCACTGCATACAAAACAGATGCAAAGGCTCATGTAAAAAAATACAGACCTATTAGTATAGTACTAATCTATCAAAGATTTATAAGAGATGCATTTATAAAACTTAGCAGATATTTTAACGATTTATTATCCAAACTCCAATTTGGCTTTCGTAAAGGTTTCCCAGCAACACTTCTTAGATAATGGTGAATTACTTGGTGTACTGTTAACGGATCTCTCAAAAGCATTTGACTGCTTTCCTCACGATCTCCTATTAACAAAATTATGGGCATATGGGTTAGATCTATCAGCTTTAAAAGTTAATTTACTCTTATCATAGTAACAGAAAGCAACGTGTTAACAATAACTATATTACCTGGTTAGATTTACTTCTTGGAGTACCCCAGGGATCCATGCTAGGCCCTTTGCTATTTAATATATCTATCTGCGATATTTAACTATTTATCTCGAACTTTGATATTGCTAACTATGCAGTGACACCACTCCCTAATGTACTGGAAAAAATCTGAACAGTATTATTAATACTCTCGAGGAAACATGCAAAGAAATGTTTACCTGCTTTGGGAACAACAGTATGAAGCTAAATCCTAAAAAGTCTTATATTTTACTAAGTAATAAAGATTCAGGCATAATTTCTCTAAGTCTGAGAAACTTTTAGATGTCATTATAGACAACAAACTCACATTCGAAGACAATATAAAAACTCTTTGTACCAAAGAAAGTCAAAAACTCAATGTCTTGTCCAAAATATCTTCTTTAATGAACTAAAGGTGGAAACCCCCTAAAAACCTTAAAATGGCCACAAATGTATTTCTTTCATTTCATTGGTAAGACGTAACAAATTGTGACCACACATGATGAATAATTAATGTACTCCAAATTATGCCTTTAAACAAAACGTCGCTCTCGCACTGGCCATTTTCTGGAAGAGAAGCGTTGTTTGAAGGGCATTGTGTCGGCCGAAGCGTAAAATGAGCGACGAAAATTTTTGATGATTTTCACGACCCACCGTGCGGTCGGCTAATTGAGCCAAACAAATCGTTCCACTCATTTCATGGCAACTGCTAATGACTTTTCTGAAAAAGTATCAACTCAATTGCATTGATATTCCATGTAATTCAGAAATACATCTTTCGAGAAATTTAAGTTTAAAAATAAATAACTAAAATTTCGAGAGCTTTTCGGGTTTTCAAGCCCGTCCACCGCTTCTAAAATATAAAAAATATATAAAAAAAAAACGATCTGGCGCAACGTATTGCACCCACAGACGCCCTTAGCCATCTCTCTAAAGAGGGAAATGGGTGCCGATCACCGCGTTTTGAAAGCCTGCTTATGTTTATGCATATTTGCTTTTGGAACGCTTGTGGTGAACAGAGGGCTAGCAAGACATAAAAATCACGTGTAAACCTTCCCAAAACTTTTTACTGTCTTTTAAACGTAAAAGATCATATCTCATTTTTTGACATTTTTGAGGGAGTGTCTAACTTAAACTAGAGAAAACTAATCCTAAATGCTTCCATTGTCACAGTTCTCATATTGCCCACTAGTATGGATGTAACACAGTCGAAAATGAACACGCGAATAAATAGAATTCACGAATGTGCCTTACGTGCCACTAACAGGGAGTACACATAAGAATATGTAATCTGTATTATAATGTATTTGTTTATTGATAAATATTTATTTATTTATTTATAATGTATTTCAGGAATTATTAAATAAAGATGAGTCCGTGACAATGCACCATACAGAGGCTTAGCCAGAGCTCAGTCAAAATTTCGACACTTAAGACTGAAAAGAAATATCGTAACGTATCGTATCGTATCGTAACGTTGGACTCCTCCATTTATTTTGACTGACCCTGAATACGCCTATGCTTCTTTTGCTCTATTAGAAGATAGCGATTTGCGGAAAAATGCGTTTTTGCATTTTTGATCGTTCTTTTAAGCTTGTTTCTTATATCACGGAACTTTTGGCAGTTACTTACTGTTTGAGTATGATGGCATGTATATCTGGAGTCACGACATTGTTGCTGGAGGTCATTTATTTGCAGATTTTTCATCCACGGAGCTGGTGGTCTGGTAATCCTTACAGTTTTATAGGGTGCTTGTTGGTCGAAGCAACTTCCTATGAAAAAAAATCTTTGAGGACGAAGTTTTTGAATGAGCGAATGGTTTTGTATCGTGATTCAAAAGCAGCTGACTTGGTATTGATAATAGCATAAAAAGCAGCTGACTTGGTATTGATAATATCATAGGGTGCATCGTGATCACTGATTGATGGACAAGACAAGACGTCAATTTTTTTCACTTTTGATGGTATGTTCGAAATAAGTGGTCGATGAAAGCTTTATTTCTGGTAAGTTTGTTGACATGTTGATGAAGGTTGTGACAATCAAGGAACTGTTCATATTTTTGTGTGATGTTGTTATCCTCACCAACGTCTATATTCATGTCACCACATATTACCAATGGCCCTTTCCACATACTTTGTATTTGGGAAATGATATTGTCGAATCTCTCTAGCCAGTCAAGTTTTTCTTTATTGGTGAAATGACATTAATAGATGGAACCAATGAGAATTGATGAATTTTTGTTGCGACAGGTTATTTCGATCCAGATGTGTTCTGTTTCATTATACAGATTCATGATGTCTACACCACCACCCCTTCTGTTATTACGGTTTTGAAATTCCAGATTATATCCATCTATTTGTACATAGTTAATCATATTAGCATTATTTTTGAGCCAAGTCTCGGATAGAGTGATCACGTCAATTTTTTGCTGATGTAACATTAACTCGAATTCGGCAAAACTTGACATGAGGTATTGTGTATTAAGATGAGCTATACTAATGGAATTCTTTTGCGAGCTAATTGGTATGATATCACTGGTTGCTAAATTGTCCATGATTGGTGCTGCAGTTGTGTTTTGCAGTGATCGCTGGTTATGGCATGGTAATAACCTGAGCGCGAGGTAGTGGCAGGTCCATGATTGATGATAGACTTTGAGTTTGAGTAAATACATTTCAGATGATTAGTACTTTTACAATTGTGATGTTGATACGTTTTCCGTGTTTCTGTTAAATTAAAAGAAAAAGTGTTGTGAGAACAAGGTTCTTCATTATCAGATCTCCCATAATCAAACGCAGGTTTCCATGTATATTGCAATCTCTTCAACCAAGTGACTCTCCCATAATCATACGCAGGTTTCGATGTATATTGTAATCTCTTCAACCAAGTGATTCTCCCATAATCGTACGCAGGTTTCCATGTATATTGCAATCTCTTCAACCAAATGAAAAAAAGACGTGAAAGGAAACTTCTTGTAACTTTATCTTTCTTAATTTAGAGCAAATTTCCAAGAAATCTTTGGAAAGCGAACGCAGTCAAGGCCCAATTAACTCTTACCTCTCCGTTGTTCAACTAACCTCAGATAGGTGACACTGCAGTGGCAAAAATTGGTCTAAATTGGTCTAAATTTGATATTTAAGCTGTTAAATCTCGGGACGTTAAAAAACGCGTCCGTAAGCCCTTGCAGTACAGTATATTTCAGCCTTATCCATTTACATGGTTCTTCGTGCATATATAAACAAGTTAAAGAAATTAAAAATTTAATAAAACCCGCAATACAATCAAGAATATTCACAATGACTGTTCATATAACGAGCAATTGAATTATCTAGCAAATAAGATTTCAATTTCCTTGAAAATGATGTAAAATTTCCTCTGATGTAATATCATATGTTAGGTCGTTATATAACTTGCTTGCCGTTCCACAAAACATATAGTTTGTAGGTGTCTTCGTTACCAAGTAATACACGCTTGAATGATTTGTAGTTACTCCATTTTCAAATAGCTTGGAATACACTTATCATATGCAATGCTTTATGGGCAAGTTGCGGGTACTATATGATATGCGTTCTCTGACAGGTAACCAACCCAACTTGATTACATCATCCTCTGAACAGTATCAACCACAAACAAATCCTGCCACAGCATTCATTATTCTTTGCAATTTCTTGATAGAATATTGTGGAAGGTTGGTGTACGGCGCATTACAAAAAACTAGTTGCGATAAAATCTGATTTTGAACCAGTATTTTTTTTATTTTGGTAAAAAGTAAATCTACGGAACACAGACAGTTTGCCATAACATGATTTTATAATCACGTTTAATTGCACAATCAATTTAAAATGTTCATCAAGAGGGATGCCCAATACTTTCCATTGATCCACGCGCTCCAAAGTTGCATTGTTAACAGTTATTCGGTATGTGCTTACATCATTCAACTGATAGTGTCTGTACATTTGAGGGGAAGCAAACGCATTGACTTTGTTTTATTCGCGTTGAAATGTAAGTTATTTTTGAGGAACCAATCAGCGACTAATGAGAGATGATTCTCCTTGCTAGGGACACAAGTGGCAAGGTCACGAAACTTGCAATGCTCATATTGGCTGGTGTCATCAGCGTATTGGCAAACTGGATCATTATCACAGTCTTGTAAATCTGTGACTTAAATATTGAATAGAAGTACCCAGTAAACACAAGATGTCTTTAAGACGACTCTAAGACGTCTTTTGGAGACCAGTCAATACGTTTCTAAGACGTCTTCTACTGGTCTCCAGGTGTAACACCAAAAGACGACTTTTAGAGACGGGAAAAAGACGTCTTTAAAGAGGCTACGACACGAATCACGTGATTTCTGTGTTTCTGTTTACTTTTCTCCCTGCGGCCGTAGTGTTATCGCATTCTGTTGTTTATATAGCTATTTTTATTCTCTTATCTTTGTGTTCATTTCTTCTCGCCTCAAATCGAATTTTGGTGCAGTACCAAATTCATAATGTCACGTGATCCGTATCGTAGCCCCTTTAAGACGTGTTCTCAAGACGTCTTTTCCTGTCTCTGAAAGACGTCTTTTCGGTGTTACACCTAGAGACCAGTACAGTACGCGTTAGAGACCTTTGTTATTCACTTGGAGACCAGTTGGAGACTTGTTAGAGACGTCTGACATTAAAACAATAAAAAATCGAAATGGAGACGCAAGGTTAGAAAACATATGGAATGCTATTAGTCAATTTTCTTTGGAATTGTACATTGTAACAATGTTTTCAAAATACAATATAATATATGCTAGAAGGATTAAAATAAATTAATTTTATATTTATTAAAGTATTAGATATAGCTATATATAACTCTGTGTTAGAATGTTACTCTGTCTGTCATTAAAATCCCAGTATTTTAATAAGTAGATCAAATAACATTTGTAAGACTCAGATCAGAATAAAAATTTTCAAAAAATCAGTGAAAAAAGTTTATATAAAAGAAAACAAAAGTAAACAGGGGAAATAAAACTTATGAAAAAAAGACCAAAATATTCCGTAACCAGACAGAAACTGATTGGCGAAGGACACGCACTATCAGTTATAAACTTTCACTGACGTAAGAAAAGTGACATCAGCGGATCGAGGGTTAGGCGAACAAATTCTGGATGTCCCATTTTACCTTGTCGGATATCTGTTTCATGTAGAAAGCCTTGAAGTGAACGTTAAATTAGATTTTTATTAACCATCAGACACAAAAACCATAAAATATCTTTGGTGATGCTAATAATGTTTCTCTATTTCGTACTCGACATCTAAAGAAACGTCTTCCTTCCTTATACATACAAGAATGTTAATGATATCAACCATGTTGCCGCATAAACTCGAATCTTAATGAGTAATATACGTCAATATGGAAGTAATATTGATATAAACAATATATTTTCCAACTTATTTTTGAATGTTGAACGAAAACAGAAATATTGATAAATTTCAAAATATGATTTAACCTTACTTATCATTAGGTAATAAACTTTTTATACTTGCTGAAGTTGTCAATTAAAATAGTTGCTAAAAATATGAAATATATTATATAATAAATCCATGTGCATAAAGATAAAATCGGAGTATTCATCAAGTTTCTTTTTATAAATACATCCAGCCTCCATAATGTATTTCCTCCGACTACAACAACAACATCAAAAAGTGTCAAACACAAAGTTGAAACAAAAGGAAGAAATAATATATATAAATTATCTACTTCGTATAAGAATGTTAAATGAGAACTTACGTGTTTCATCTTCAACAATAAACAAAACCAAAAAACATATTGAATAGAAATAGAAGATCTGTAGAAGCGCTGATCCCTGAGGAACGTCAAAGTAACATGTTTTAACTGATAAAAATTTATCGTGTATTTGTACAAATTGATTTCGATTTGTGAGATAACTGGCAAAAGATATTTTTCCGAAACCAAGTTTTTTTTCATCTTCTTTATAATTGAATATGACACAGTATCAAATGCTTTCGAGTAGTCGCTGAATTAATAGTTCCCCATTCCTCATTGCTCTATTAATATCATCATGAATTTTCAATAATAGAATACATGTGGAATGAGAGCATGTGAAGCCTGACATCATAGATTTGTATATACACCTATCTTCAATATTATTACAGATTTGTTCAGCGATTAACCTTTCAAATACTTTTGAAAAGACTGGTAATATTGATATTGGTCGGAACTGATCCGGGGAGGTCGAATTATTAGTTTTCAGGATTAGGCTTACTTTTGCAACTTTGTTATATTGTGACGTTTGCATAATTATAATAATTAGACAAACGCACACACCACTTTTTGCGTTCGAAAGTTCATTAAATTTTTTAAACGTTCATTTCTTTAAACGAAAAATGAAGATGATGTGTGTAAAAGTATTTGTTTTTGTTTTTATTTTTTTATCCAACGCTTTAAGTTTAGTAATAAAGAATAACAACATTGATCGGTGTCAGTAACTATTCTATCCGAGAGATAATCGATGTAGACCTGTTATGTGTTCGTATTATCAGTTCATCATTTTCTACCGATGTGTATTTTTTAATGTGTTTGAATGTAGCTTTTTCGTATCAGTTAGTTTTGACTACTATGCCGAAATGTGTAGCTAGCAGTTTATTTGGTATTATTAAGGTTCGCCTTTAGGGAAACGAAGGTATCAAGATCATTATTATATTGTTTTGATAGTGTTTGATTGATATCTTTTTGTTTTAGATTAGAAAATTGAATAGTATAGATGAATGTTATACAAGAAGGAATGTGTAAATCATGGTTATATACATATTTACATGGTTTTTGTATCATGATGCACAAGTGGACTTTTGGGTTTTGACTTTCCACAATTCATAGCAGAATAAAGATTTGAAAAATTAAAACGTCTCAGAAGGTATTGTTTTTATTAGATAATAGGGAAATTTGAAAGTATTTTCTTATATGTCAGAAGTTTAACCGTGGTAAGGTAGGAGTATACATTGGTTAGGTAGGAGTATACGTCGTATTGTCTCTTTTCTAAATCTCTGAACATTGGAATTTTAGCTTTTAGATTAACTGTACAACTTTAGAAATCTCTAAATAGGCCAAATAGCACTAAAAAATAGGGATAATAGCATTCTTTGAATGATCGATCCAAAATACTTGTGTTAAATATGATATAATTCCAACATGGAGAAACACAACAATTTTTGTATATACACAGATTTATCATGGCAGTATTGCGTGTAAAAACAATTTATGGAGAAAAACTGTAAAATGTTTTTACACGCTACACTATCTTCTTATACTAATACTAAATCTTGCTTTTTTCTTACCTAACTTTGAAAGAAAGAACTTTAGGAAAAATATCTCGGGAAGTTCGTCAATGGATGTTTATTTTTTCCGTATTAGTATAGGGAGAATCTCCCGAGAATCTCTAGCTCCATCTTACGGGGTTTATTACTTCGTGTAAAGCTGCACGGAGGAGAAGGCAATGCCATGGTTTTTACGTTCGAAAGTTCATCAATTTTTTAAACGTTCATTTCTTTAAACGAAAAATGAAGACGATGTGTGTAAAAGTATTTGTTTTTGTTTTTATTTTTTTATCCAACGCTTAAGTTTAGTAATAAAGAATAACAACATTGATCGGTGTCAGTAACTATTCTATCCGAGAGATAATCGATGTAGACCTGTTATGTGTTCGTATTATCAGTTCATCATTTTCTACCGATGTGTATTTTTTAATGTGTTTGAATGTAGCTTTTTCGTATCAGTTAGTTTTGACTACTATGCCGAATGTGTAGCTAGCAGTTTATTTGGTATTATTAAGGTTCGCCTTTAGGGAAACGAAGGTATCAAGATCATTATTATATTGTTTTGATAGTGTTTGATTGATATCTTTTTGTTTTCGATTAGAAAATTGAATAGTATAGATGAATGTTATACAAGAAGGAAAGTGTAAATCATGGTTATATACATATTTACATGGTTTTTGTATCATGATGCACAAGTGAAGTTTTGGGTTTTGACTTTCCACAATTCATAGCAGAATAAAGATTTGAAAGATTAAAACGTCTTAGAAGGTATTGTTTTTATTAGATAATAGGGAAATTTGAAAGTATTTTCTTATATGTCAGAAGTTTAACCGTGGTAAGGTAGGGGTATACATTGGTTAGGTAGGAGTATACGTCGTATTGTCTCTTCTAATTCTCTGAACATTGGAATTTTAGCTTTTAGATTAACTGTACAACTTTAGAAATCTCTAAATAGGCCAAATAGCACTTAAAAATAGGGATAATAGCATTCTTTGAATGATCGATCCAAAATATTTGTGTTAAATATGATATAATTTCAACATATACATATACACAGAGTTATCATGGCAGTATTGCGTGTAAAAACAATTTATGGAGAAAAACTGTAAAATGTTTTTACACGCTACACTAGTCTTCAATATAATTACAGATTTGTTCAGCGATTAACCTTTCAAATACTTTTGAAAAGACTGGTAATATTGATATTGGTCGGAACTGATCCGGGGAGGTCGAATTATTAGTTTTCAGGATTAGGCTTACTTTTGCAACTTTGTTATATTGTGACGTTTGCATAATTATAATAATTAGACAAACGCACACCATACGCACATTTTACGGCTCTGTAGTTAGTTGCAAGATGTAAATTGAGAGAGTAACATGAGAGAGTTTTATTCCACAACATAAAAGATGTATGCTATCAAAATGCCAGTATTTCCCAAATTTCTGATTAAACACCATATTTATGGAACCAATGCAACTATATTATTACTTTCCAATCTCCGCAAAGGTAATGGATCGAGTGTGAACCCACGATCTCCGCTTGCTGGGGCGATTGCTCTACCCATCCATTTTGTTGTTTTACCGATTTCATTACTTATTCTTGCGGAGTAGTTTAAAATAATTATGTTATTGAAAATGAGGCAAAACTTGTTGATTTCAAACTGGTCTCAGTTTGATAATGTCAGTACAGTCATTGTCGTTTTTCTACTGCTGTTTAGATTTTTCGAAAAAAAGGATAAAAATGGGGAAACATCTTATCGCATCTTATTTATACGAATCTTGTGTCTTTTCGCGGGCTTGTTTAGAGGCTTAAGTGAAAATGATTTTTTCTCGAACACATCTCCAACAAATACTGTATTTCTTCGCAGATAACCCCAGGGCTTATCTGATTTAAAAGAGCTTTTTCGGTGGGCTTATCTAGTGGCCCTACTTTTGCGTTAATATCGTTTATTTTCTTTGAAGAATACACATAACACATATGTTAGCCAGCATAGGGAGGGAGGGAATAAGAGGAAACCAGAGTCGTATTTATGATTCAATATTGACTATAACAAAATAATAATGTTTAAAGTAATAAAACGTACAAAAAGTGTTTTTTAAAGTAAAGAAAAATTGATAAAGAGAACTCACATTGCGGTCACATGCAACAAAATTTTGTTGAAGAAATCTTCGAAGTTCGAAGTAACGAAAATAGTTGAAATAATTACCCATTCCCATTTGACGACAAAGACGTTGTAAGTACAATTTGATGTACTGTTCTATGAATTCTATTGGTTTGGGATTGACATACTTGTTTTTAAAATGACCGTTCTTTTTATATGTCACCTTCACATCTTGATCCGAAACAGACAGTATTTACAATTACGTGAAAATTGATGATCAATCAGAATTGCTCCTCTTTAGTGATGAAAGGATATATTTTATACTTTATTCATGTAAATATATGAACTTAATTAATGTAAATTTATACAAGACATTTATGAAGAAATTTGTGAGAGAAGAAATTTTCGCAGAAGAATATTTTCGCCAATCAAGGTCTTGAAAATAGCAAATTTCACGGAATTTATTTTCGATTGAAGATTTCAAAATGAATTTCGTGGTGAACTTAATTCATCGTCTGTCAAAGATGTAAACTTTATAGATAAACTAAACTTTTTAAGGAAATCGATAATATTTACACTAGTGAACATTTCTTTATCTTGAATAAGAAGAAACGTTTCGAGCCTACTAAACGATCTTTCTGCCATTTTTTGAGGTTTTTTTTAAAAGTATTTCGTGGGATAAATTTTCGCGAACTGCCAGTTAAGCTTAAAATTTACAGAATTTAATTTCAAGAATTAGGCGCAAATTCGCGAAAATTTCTTATCGCACAAATTTCTTCCCTTAAGGTAACTGATCTGAAGTGACATTCGACGTCACAGAACCGGGTAGTGCTGAACAATATCTTCCAGCTTGTATACGGTAAATGGCCATTTCACAACAGCCATGCAAATGAACAAAAGCAGCAATCACAACCAACACATGGAATATTTGATGACTTTGAAACTAGCAAGGAAAAAGTTAGAAAAACATTAAATGAAGATGAAGAGCAATAAATAAATGCATAAAATATATAGGAATCGGTCAGTACTCACCATCAAATTACATTTGCCAGGGAAAAATCTTTCTGGGACTCGCATTGCATACAGCAATGCACCAATTATATAGCAAACACCCATCAAAGAGAGCCATCCAACAGCGCCTTGTTCTGCGCCCCGATGTACACCATAAAGCACTAACATATGAATAACTGGAATAACGCCTGAACAACCCAACGCCAAGAAAACACCTAGCAGACAAAGCATAACTAGAGTTATTTTTGGATTTCATAATGTAAAACAGTTAAGATAAATCCCTATTAAATTAAACTTCCCTAAGAAATACCACTGCTCCAAAGGTTTGATTTCCTTAAAAGGAGTAATTTCTGCGTACTATACAAAAAGGTCATTGCCGAAAAAATGCCCAAAAATGATGCCCATTTGACAAAATAATTCACAAAAATAATGTAATCAGACTTTTGCTTAAATACTTAAAGCCAGTGCTGAAGTTAGTGGTAAGTTAACTAACAAGTTGACTATCAGAGGGGATGAAGAGCCATTGAGATAAATGGATATGCCCCAAGGACGTTTAAACTTCCCATTACTTACTAACTTATACACTACTGCCTGCATGTGAGTACTTAGGTCCTTTAAATATGATTGAGCTGTGAGAATTGTGCTTAATGGAAATAAACAAGAAAAAGCCCTCCAAAATTGAAAATCTCAAATCAAAACAACAATTTTCAAACCCAACAAACCTGCTCTAATTGGCCTAAATGCAGGAGTTGCAAATTTATCCCACAATGCCACAATAATACTGCAGATTCCCAGTGACATGACACAAACTGAATAAATGACTTTTTCATAAAATCGACAGTAAAAACCATAGTAGATACATGGAACAAAAGAGCCCATTATCATGCATGCTATTCCAGTGTAATCCAACCTGCACAAAAAAAGTACCAAATAGTTACGAGGAAATAGCTTTTATATTCCAAGAGATGAAGCAAGCTTGATAATATTAAAACAAGTATTTGATATAGAAATTATGATAAATTGTTAAGCACTTATGTAACATACTTGCTAAATAGTTTTGATGTCTTTTTTGAGTGACAAGAGCAAGTGTGATAAAGCCAGGAGAACATAAGACATGATATAGCACCAATAAAAAATGCAGTGAACACCAAGTATTCCTCCCATCCTCTAGGGAAATCACCCAGTTCGGAGGTTGGTCGTAGTAGCACAAACAACATAGCAATCAAGATTAAAATCAGACCAACAAAATGGGTCCATATGTTACCAGTTTCAGTGTGAATCCTACATAAATATATAAATAATGACAAACAATAATAATTCAATTATAATAGGTACATCAACATACACGAAACACTTTGCTTGACAGTACGAACCTAAACATACTGCAGAAACATTCCTTTATTGATGGAAGCTGTGGCCGATGCATGTGCCAAAGGAAATCATTATCACGCAACCACTGTGGCAGCTCCCAATGCGAGACCACATTCCATCCTGTATTGATGACACACTGGACACACTTTTCAGCTTCTTCCACAACAAAATCGAAGTCCATATTGTGCATGAGTTTGAAAGCAGAAGTGAGCTCATCCTTTCCTTCTTCAATGACCCGTTTCTAAAAAATGAACATAAAAAATTAGGGTATAATGCAAATGATAACAACAGGAATACAGCCATTTGGCATATGATGCTCAACCGTAATAATCCATCCTCACAAATAATGATTCATGGAGATCGTGTCTAGTGATAGCTTTTACTTTAGTGTTTTTTGTTGAATGGGATAATAAATGATTGTTTTCACCATTTTAAATGGAGTAAAGAAGATAACCTTAGAATGGATATGAAAACTTACAATTTCTTTAGCTGTTTTGGATTCTAAATCAAATACTTCCCCTTGTGCAAACCGTGTTAGCTCATGCCAATCAATATCTGAAAGCTTAAAAAAAACCAGAAATATAAGCAACATTGGTGGAGTATGGATAAATTATGAGTTAAAAATAAAGTGAAAATATAACTTACTGTTCTTCTATGCAAACTTTGTAATAATCCTCTAGATTTTCCTTCAGGAGAGTTGGAACAATCATCATCGTCATCATCACCATTAAGCAGTTTTTTTGTTTCATTCCTCAAACGTTCATTATCAACATTTGTTGTGTCTTCAAGATTTCTGTTCGAATGTGATACAATGCCTAACATACTCAAATGAGAACGAATACTTTCGAAGAAGCACTCCTTACATAAAACATGTTCTCCTAATTGTGCTTTAAACTCTGAAAACTTCTTGAGAGGGTCCATAACTGAAACATCATTTTCAGAATAAGCATTTCTTAGTTTATTTTCTGTTTTACAATTTCCGTCAGGTGATGAGTATCTGTCATCCTCAATTTTCTCTATACAACCACTTTTAGTAATGTTATCAACCTTGCGTCTTCGACTTGAATTATTTGTAAACACCGCATGAGTCACGTCATGATTGTGCAAACTGTCATCTGATGTGTTTTGCATTATTGCTGGTTTAATTTGAATGATAATTTATCATTTCCTCCTATGAGATATATGAAGGTGGACATTATTGCATTATATAAAAAGCAACAAAACGTTGTCAACATTTCAGCTTAAAGCACCCAAAAACACCAGGGATGTAACACCACTTTTAAAAAACTGATAAAATTTCTCCATAGCTTCAACATAGAGGCTCAAAGGCTACCTGATAACATTTTAAAAGGCAACCATTTTTATAAAGTAAATAAAATCTAGATAATTTTGAATACAATGAGATAGGATGTATGATGAAACACATTGATTGTTGTTTTAGTATCACCTTTCGGTGACTATTAATGAATTTCATGCTACTTACTACTTTTAATAGGAGATAAATCTCATGAAAAATATTGTTTCATGAAAATAAATCTCTGCAAAATGTTTTTTCACAGCTGTCCACAAAATTAAATTTTTCATGAGACATATTTTGGGCCGAATTCTTGGCATTTATAACTAAAGAAGAAAGGCTTAGCAACTTGGGTAAACATCATGAATCCAGCCTTGAATCAATGTATAGATGACTTATAAATGTTTTTATCAGGTTTATTACAAGTTTATCACTGTTTCGTTTGACTCCTTAGGAGAGACAAATTAAAAGAAAAGGTATCCAAAGTGTATATAAGAGCATTTAAATGACTTGATCATTAATATTATATGTTGAAACAGTCAGTAATTATTGTGCAAAGAACATGAATAATGAAATGTAACAGCGGATGACAAAGATCAAAGGTGTGCAGCATTGAAATTGCTTTTTTCACAAAAATTCATGAAAACCTTTTTTAACTAATTCAAAAAAACCTTCCAATTTTGTAGGATTTTTTTGTTATGGCATTGCGTAAACTATTAACGGTCAGTCTTTTTGTTATACCTCAAGTCATCATGTGAATAAACATTTTTGGGAAAACAAGTTGAACATAAAAAGTTAATTTTGTTAATTCTTCTATACTCTTAGGAGAAGCAATAATTGTATAATCACAATAGAATCCACATAATGGCTGCAGGATCTCCGAAATTGTCTATGGACTATCAGTGGGCTATCCCATTTCAGGTCACTAGAGAAGAAATGGCAACAACCACCATATTTATTCAATTTGCGTAAGTATGCCACAAAAGATCTATGCCAATATATATAGCGAAACAATGATTTGTTTTCAACAAATAAATGATGGAAATAATAGAATTTTCCAAAAAGTAAAAATACTTCACATCATGAGGTGTGTGGTTAATGTTCATTAACTTCCAGCAAATAAATGTTTACCTTATAGCTATATATAACTTTTAAATAAAAATTTCTCATAACAATAAAAACCTATTATTAGATTGGAACATTATCGTGATGATAATACAGGAAGGTCATTTTGTTCGTTCGTTCGGTCAGAAGAAAAGACGAGTTACTTAAAGAAACTAAATGTAAAAAATACTATAAACATAACGGTAAAACATGTGTGGATAAGATCACTTGTGGTTAGTAAAATAAGTCTAATGTTACAAGCAAGAAGAAACGAACTAAAAAAAAAACCGATAACCATCTTGAGATCTACCATCTTGCTTGATTTCAACATTCAAACAGGTGCATCATTCTCTCGAATAGAAGAAATAAATTTCTCAGAAGTATATAGAGAGAGAGGATAACTAAAAACCATTATTGAATATTACAACCAGTTTGCAGTGTTTACTCTGATCATCATATTTACGATGGTAAATAAAAATAAAAATGGTACGATAAAAATGTTCGTTCGATACGTTTATTTTAGTACAAAGTACAAAATGTTCACTTCACGGCCCGTTGTATTATAATATTAATAATATTTCGGCCCCATTAATGGGGCCGAAAGTATTAATGGAATGGAATGCAACTTAACAATTTATTGTACCTTTAAATACCAGTGGTGGATCTAGCAGAAATTTAACTGGTGTAAGCCAATTTTGAGGAGAACTTTCTAAAATAGAATTGGCAATTAAATTGCAATTATCCTTTTGAAAACTCTCTTCTTCTCCATAATTTTTACACCAGTAAAATTGCTTCTTGATCCGCGCTGCAGAATACCGCTACTTTATCTCTGTGTTTGTTCTTGATAAATTAACCGTCAATACTTTTTGATATATGTTCAATGTTTCGGAGAAAAGTTTTTATTTCCTTGCTTCTTTGTTTCAGGATTTAGTCCATACCAAAGCAAAGTTCATCTCCTCCACCCAGTAGAGGGTTATCTTATTGGAAATAATATTTCAAATCAGATTTTGATCTTTTCGTTCATATAGCGGGATCACCAGTCAGCTGATTCTTTTGAAATCTTTAATATTTTTATCAGCTGATAAAACAATAATGACAAACAGCATTTAAAGAGGACTCCCTTAAGGGACAATATCAGTGCACAAAACTGAGAAAAAGACTGTTGGAGTGATTAAACATGAATTTCTATGAACCAGCATTATTTATTCTATTAATTTTGGTCAAAAATAGGATAAAATATGTTAGAACAGGGCTCTGGATGTACCATGATTTGGTTTCACTATTTCTTTCCTATTATAATCAAGGAAGTAAGCAGTGTGGTTTATGATATCAAACTGGACAATAGATTCCTCAATCTCCATGTCTCAAATTCTATTGAAATCTGCATGTAGATAGCCAATTTAATTTTCTCTTTTTCAAGTAAAGTGCTTGATGCTTGCTTACAAGTTAACGTAAATATGATACGGGTGAAGTCAATGAAAATACAATCGTTTTTTCAATACTCAGAGTTTCATGCTTTGAGGAATCTTCAGTTGAAACTAAAAATATTTAATGCTATAATAACGTCAATGGGATTTTATCTTTCGTATATATATATATATATCATATCGCAAGAGTGTATGTTAATTGACATGTCTACACTCTGAAATTAAGCTGTTTCTTTTGTTCAATAGGTTATATATCTTTATTGTAAAATAAAATTTCTAGTTTCCCATTTAAGCATCAGTTGCATTTTTACAGACGTGCGTGGTAAATTTTTATTTATTAAAAAGATGCACTGTTAAAAAATTGAGGTTGAGGTTGTTGATTGTTGTATTGGTATGTTTATATACTGTGTGTCAATTATAGACAGGTTTTTTCATCTACTGAAATGTTAATTCAAAATAAAAAATAGCTTTTCAACGTGAATTCTGTTAATATCATTTATTATAGTCCAAGTTAGTTTCTATGTGTTACTGCAAAAAGAGAGTAGACATAGAGTAGAATCTACCTTTGGTACAGGAGAAGTAACTCTAACATTATAAACTATGTTTTTCAGAATTTTTATAAACATTTAACTGGCAGAAAGAACTTTTTGAAGGTTTTTTTTCAAAAAAATATATACTTCTCTAAACTACTGTTGAGATACACCAATTGTGGTACCCAACGTTCTCAAATTACATCATAAAGGTTATAATGATCACAGAATGGCTTAACTGTAGGCAACATTTCCTAAATTGAGAAGACTGTGTGGTTTTTGAATTTAAAAGATTCTATCTTTTGTTCCATGTCAATCAAAATCATTATTAATTATCATTATCATTATTATAGGCAAATATGGATTACAACAAGGTTGATATCCTTCCCAATCACATGATAAGCCTAAACAGCACTGATGGAAGTATTTTGAAAGATAATGCACTAGTTATAAATCACCAGATGATAGAGAAATTTTCTAATCAAGTTAACCGAACATTTTGTGGGCCAGCATCATTGGCATTATTGATGAATGCATTAAATTTGGGATATCACATCAAGTTCCAATCTGTTGAAAGAAAATCCGAAGAGGAGTATAAATTGATTGAAAACATTAATCAAGGTTTGGTGTCAGTTACAGAAGATGATGTAGTGTCTTCCCCTGCTGCTGTGAATTGTTTGAAGTCTATAAATCTTGCTAACGGTTTGACATTGATGCAGTTACAATTACTCACATCCTGTTCTGGTCTTGGTGTCAACACATATTTTGCCTATACGGAAGACCTTAATCTAACACTACCAAAACGAAAAGAACTTATAGAAAGAGTCGAGAAAAATGGTGACGAATATTTCTTTCATTCAGTTGAGGAGTTCAAAAATTTTGCAATTGATCATATTGGGCGTCCTGTGACAGGGCTAATTGCCAATTACCATATGGGAATACTTGGCTATAAAAACTTGTGGGGACATTTCAGTCCATTGGCAGCTTATCATAAAGAAAGTGATAGATTTCTTGTCATGGATGTATGGCCAGAAACTCCACCAGCATGGGTTTTGGCAGAAGATTTGTTTAAAGCTATGGCTACTGTAGATGATATATCTGGGTTTCCTCGTGGTTTTTTACATGTCCATGAATTACTATAAGAAATCATACTGAGTAATTTTATATCGGATATATATTAGAATTATAGAATAAAAGACATTTTTAGTAACATTTATAACAGGCCTTCACGCATTTTTCGGATTTGCTATCGTCATGCACTCATTTTGAAAATTTGGTAAATGTTACGCATTTTCAAGAAATATTGCTATGCCATTTTGTCCATCCTTTTGAAAGTGCCTGGAAATACTGTAGAATCCCGTTTGGTCGTACCCCAGATAACTCGGACATTTGCTAAGTCGGACGGATTTGCTTGTGCCCCTTGGATTTGACGATCCTCTAATCAAGCCAAAATACTCCGTTTAAGTCGTGCCCCGGATAACTCGGACATTCGCTAAGTCTGACGAATTTCCTGTCTCTCCTGAGGGTTCGAGTTAACAGGATTCTACTGCAGTTCCATTTTAAAACTTTTCTAGTCGGGAGGTATGGTAAGTTAATTAAATTAGATCGCATTCTAACAATAATATGTTTAAATTTCTTATCGAAATAAAAATTAAGAACATGCTGATTAAAATACCTTAAAATCCCGAATAAAGGCCCTGGGCGGCCTTAAAAAAAATTGGGATGGCCAGTAAATATTTTTAGGTAAAAAACATTGTACTTGATCGATTAGAATCATTATTGAAATGTCCCTCGCATTCCCATTAGACTTTGACGCCCTCACTATATCGCTTGTGACTGTTCATTTCTCTCGATAATATTATTCTTGTTACAGTTCACTTTGCTGCAGTGGTTTTGCAATTTGGCTGTAGGCTGCGGCAAGAGCGAAATGATTCGTAAATAGGCTTAAAATTAACGCAGAGGCTGTCTTGAGGACGTAGAATTTTGAATTTTTTTCGTCACCTAACCATGGTCGGTAACATTTTTAGGCAGTCAGATTTTTATAACAAAGGGTTGGCAGGTCTGATAATATTCTATCCAATCTTATTATGTTGCTCAATCAATGTTTTGAAAAAACTGGTTTGAAAAGCATTTCTAATCCGCTTTTTTGGTTTACATTATAATTTTCATCAGCTGATTCTTTTGAAATCTATTATAATTTATGAGCTGATGAAAGCCATTTCATTCTCAGAAGAATCACGGTACTGGTAAGATTGCAAGACAGCAGTAAAATGATGTGTCATACCTGGTCACATAACAAAACAGTGCAAAAAACTAAATATGCTCAGGATGTTTCAACATCTAAACGCTTTTCTTTCTTTTGTTGTATTTTCAGCTTTTTCTACGAACGTTGGTTTTGTATTATTATATAACAGAAAAAGGAGAAACTTTTCTAGTATTTTAATTAATAATAAAACAGCCTTAAACAACGGTCGTTAACTCAGCGGCAAAAAGATTGAACTTAGCTTTTGATATGACAAGTAGTAAAGTAAAGACCCTTCAACCTCATCATAGAGACTCATCATTTAATCAAAATACTCTCCGTGAACGTTTCTGTTGATAAAATTGTTTAATATTATAATACGTATTATGCATTCATTTTCATGTGGCATTATGTTCGTGCGATGACTATTAAATTAGATTAAAGAAGATTCAATAATAGAATATATAAAATGTAATTTGTTTTATGTAAACTTTAGGCCCGAACAAACGAATACTAGAGTGTTACAACGTACCATATCAGCTGCTATATTATAACAATCGTTTGACTGCATCCGAGTGCATTTGTGCAGTAATAGTGTAGTGTTAGGCCCGTGTTCGAGTCTCAGTCATGTCGCATTTCGATAATTCATTCCGATGCGCTTTAAAGCAACGTTTCAGCCCATTTGGAGCCATCGGCTGACTGCACACTGGCCTTCGTGCAAGTTAGCGCAATGCTATACGTAAGTCAACTTCCTAGTTGCGAGTCGGCAGACAGAAAAGCCAACCACTATGGATGAAAGACTAAAATAAACCCCGTTAAAACCCCGTTACTAAAACTCGAGGTCATCATAAAGAAAAAGGTAGCGAAAGAAGTAACTTGAAATTTTAATGACCTATTGCATAGCATATGACGTCATAATTTTGGTAAATTTGGGATCACTTTCTTATTTTCACCAAAAAGGGCATTTCGGGTAAAATGTGGACCAAATTTCGAAAAGTATCGTGCAATATCCGGGATGAAAATTGACGTTTATATTCGCGTCTTTTGTTTTAACGTCTTTTTCATCACGGGCTGTCATGTTTTTTTAAGATATGTCGGGATGAAAAATATTTCCCGAACTGAGATGCAGTTTTCTCCCCTGAAAAGTGTTCTTGTTCTTTTGCTTAATTACTCATTTCCACAGCTTAAAATGCACGAAAGATGACTAAAGAGACAGGTTTGTATGGTGTTTTGCTCTGAGAATTTGTTACTTGTGGTGGGGAGTACACTAGGGTAAATTTGCACCCATCCAAATGCTTGCTACATAAGCAGTTCTTGCTTAATTGTCCACACAGCTATGGACTAAAGCAGAGAAAAGGAAAAAACGAACATTCAGCAGGAACATTTTGTAAATGCATTATAAACATGAATTTTTTTGTCAACAAAATAATGCAGCAAACTTTCAAATACATAAATACATGCTACAAAATTATTTACTACAAAAAACGGTCAAGCTGAAATCTTACCAAAAGAACAAGAATAAATTATGAACCATCACGAATATCTCGTGTATTTACAGTACTTCGGTCGGGACAATCATATTTCATATGATTTAAAGAAACCCTTGAGGGAGGGTATTTTGGCAAAACCCTTTAATATCTATTGTAGTATTTTGAGTATATGACTTTTGTTCTTTTGGTACACCTCAGATCGTAAATATCGAAAACCTGTAGGAATCCCTGTATAAAAACTATAATAAGCAAAGTTAAATTCAGAGAAAAACCCATCAGATGGAGAATCCATTTAACGGAAAATAAAAACATGTGTAAGAATAAACAACTTGTTTCAGATGCACAATACGTTTACACAGTTAAGATTCAATTCTTCAATTCTCCATCGTCGTTAGGAAAATTCATTACAAAACGAAATTAAGAATAGGCTGAAGTATCATCAACATTTCACAACCTTATCTTAATTATTTGATGAACCCCTTTTTCCGATGAACCCTCCATGTTGGAAATGTTTATGGTCTTGACAACAAGTAAGGACAATCCTGTTTCCCATCAGGTAAAAAAATTAATATAAAATTCCAAATATATATAAAAACATCAAACCTTTAATTCAATCATTTCCCTTGCAACAAAAGAACCCTTGGAAAGAACATCCCCCCGTGACATTATGAAACAAATATTGACGTCATCTATAACCACTTTCCATTAAAAGCAGCCTATATTAGACGGTTCTGGCACCTCATTGATTACCTCATACTCTTCGTTCTAAATGAAATAATTCTGTAATGTGAACAATTGGTAAAAAAAAACAAAAACAAAACAAAACAAAGTCGATATGATGAATTTGGAAGGAAACTGCTACACACATCAGAACGAAGATGTAACTTAGTTATATAATTTTTAGACCTCTTAGAAATGGCTATGGTAGCTGTATTTTTTTTAGCGCAGCTTATATATAAGGTCAGAACAAATAAGAAACACACACAAACTGTATAACAAAAAACGCAATAATGAGTCATCATTTGGCTGAAATACCACCTACCTCATCATCAGAGATATATGCCTTTGAATTATTACTTTTGGATAAGGCCACCCAACACACATCACAGACTCTTTCCTCTGAACTGTATCCTAATAATGGCAGTTTCATACGATGACGTGTACAACCACTACAGAACACTTGTCCACATGCCCTATAAAAAAGGAAGCAGAAAACGTTCTAAATATCGCAAGGTAAATATGCTAACAACATTAAATGTGGCTACGACGCAAATCACTAGATCTTACGACTTATGTTGCAGAACCAAGAGTCGATTGGAAACGAGGGATGCGATAAAATTACGGCCGACGAAAAAAGTAAACAAAAACGCAAAAATCACGTAATCACCATGTAGCCTGTTTAAGTGGAATTCTAGTATTTTGTAGATATGCGCAAACCAATCAGACAGGTGATAAGAGTTTATAATAAATTTTACAAAAGACGTAACAAAAGACGTAACAAAAGACAAAAGGGCTACTGCAGTGGTTAATGTTGGAGGTTTCTGGAACATAACTCAGTATTTTCATATCACCATACCTGCAATGATGCTGAAAATGAAAAAAGTAACAATTAGAATTAGAATTAGAATGCCCAATTAAGGCTGAAATACACTATCACTTTGAAAACATGGGTGAGGAATTTGCGCCCATGCAGTAATTTTATAATAGTTACTGTTAAAAAAACGTAAAAGCAGAAAACGATATCTTTTGGTTAAGCCAGGATTATGTCTAAGAAACCAATTAGCTTTTTCCAATGTTTTATTACAAAAAATTGGTGAATTTTGCGAACGTCAACAGAGTTATAAAACGAAGTGCTATACCTTATTCTGGACAATATAGAATTTTTCAATGATGATTTTCAATGTTTTAATTGTATTTCAGAAATCCTCTGTTAACACTTATCACTATCTTTATAAATGACAGGTCCTCTGCAGATCTAGTCCCTAGTCCATGGACACAGAACCCCTAAATTTCCTTTACTTTCATTATGAATTCTGGTATGTAAAATAATGGATTCATTTCAAATAATCAGTAACTAATATATAATTAGAGTTTATCATGTCATAGACCGGTTGTTTTTGTTTGCGACGTTTCGACAGTTACTACTGTCATCATCGGGCGTTAGTGACAGTAGTAACTGTCGAAACGTCGCAAACAAAAACAACCGGTCTATGACATGATAAACTCTAATTATATATTATGAATACTAGACTGACAAACAATATAAATATATTCAATTTAATCAGTAACTAGTATGCCACCTTACCCTCCTTCGTATGCCAGTAAACTTCTGTTTACAATCATGACACTCCCTTACTCTTTCATCAGGTACCCAAACAACTGTGTTCGCATGACCTGTAGTGTCCTATGTAAACAAACATATTGTGATTCAGAAAAGCAAAAAGAAAATTAATATCTTTGTTGCTTTCCATTCAAGTATGTGTTTACCTCCAAGTCTTTCGAATCTTCGTAAACATCCAATACTTCTGCAGAAGAAAAAGCCACATCATCGAAACGAAGATAATAGTCATTCCAAAAATATAAACGGCGCAAACTTGAAATGGGTAACAGTGTCTGAAAGAAGAACCGAAAATATTTTGTTTGAATAAAACCTTCATAGAAGAAATAAAACAAACACAGACCAAATAACCATACATCTTTGGTTTCGTTAAACATCGTATTCCTATACTCTTCCTGCACAGCATCTAGATGCGCCCAAATCGATGTGGTAGTGCGCATGATATTTTTCTGTTCACGTTCTTTCAAAGAATTACATAAGAAATCTCCAAACCAACCAGAGTTAATATGTTCTGCAATTCGAACTAGATAACCCAAGGTGAACTCAAAGGCTGATGGGAATTGTACAAGAATCTGTAAATTAAAAGAGAAAGTGACGCAAACTAAGAAAACAAAATGTAGACAATGCGTGTATTTGATCTCAGTAGGCCAAATGCATTTCAAAACTGTCATACTTGAACAACACAATCAAGAAATTGTAAGAAGACTGGAGAACGTTGCGATGGTGCCAAAGGGTCGCCTAAACGATCGCTGAAACGATGACCAAAAGATAGCCAGTCTTTCATGATTAACACCTACAAAAAAAAAAGAAGAAAGACGTTGGATGGCATAAATAACGAAATGTTTCAAAGAAAATAATGATGGAGGAAAGATGAAGAGCTTGCAAGTTGTCCATTTAAATAACAAAAAAAAACGAAGTTTGTATCAGGTGGAGAGCAACAAGCAAAAGGATACCTTGAAACCATCAAAGGTTCTGTAATATGGATCTAGTAGAATCTGTGCCAATGTTGTCAACTGTGGAGTTCGATCCCATCCATCCGAGCAATGGATTAGAACTGAAACGTTCTTCTCGGTCACGTAATGAGCGACTAATGTTGCTCCCTTTTTAAGGAACAGAACATACACTTAGTGAGTGAAAATATGTTTTTAACAAATTAGGATTCGCAAGAAAACTATATTTTGAAGAACAAATATTTTCTCCAACAACTGTTTGATACCTTCAAAACTGATCGTACATGCGACAACCAATGAGTCGATTCAAGTTGAGACAACCATTTGTTCTCTTGTACAGATTCACACACATTTTGCAGCTTGTCGATACTATCTCGCATCGCGTGTATATTTGCAATATCAAGAAAGAGTAGTCGAAGGCGTTGGTATCGGTTTACAACGTCTTCAGTTCCTTTACCCTGAAAGTAAATTCGCATTCACTTCTACAACATCTCGAGGAAAGGGTGCATAGGAAGGATTAAGTTTTATGAAGACTCCGTACTTTTAATCTATTTCCACCAGCAGCTAGCATTGATCTTGCATCAAATATCACCAAACGTTTGGATGGACTTGCAAGACGTGCTTCTTCAAGTAAATTTTCGTCTTCAACGGAAAACTGGAACAGAACAAGCAAAACAACAACAGAGAAATGGTAAATGGCCATGCATCATGTTAGTATGTTGAACAATAGTGTATGTACAACTGATATACCTTTCCCATAGCACCAAACTTAGGCTGTGAACATCTCATTATGAACGTTTTTCTATTTTTATTGAACCATGACAACGCTGGAATGCGACCCTGTAAAAAAATTGTTGAACAAACAAATCATGATGATTTTCCATCAATATCCATCAATATATGAAAATATACACCTACCTTAGAACGAAAGCTTGCAGAACCTTTGATATCCTCGTCCTAAAAGTATGCAATAAATTTGGAACATAAATGAAGGTTATTATCAAGATATTCTTGATATATTGCAGGGAAGATATTAACAATAGTTTGATGGCATAATGTCTAAAAGTCTGAAAACCTACATTGACAGAAGCAGGGATATACAAATACTTTGGATATGAAGCTGACAGAGAGTAGTCACCATTTAGTTTCGAAAGTCTCCATGATGAACTGATCTAAGAATTAAAGATGATGAAACGGATGAAGTGGGGAAAAGGTTTGCATTCCTTCTGAAACTAATCCATTGTGCATATTGTAAGCATCACCACTATGAAAGATCTTTCCTGGCAATTGTTGTTCACCAACTGGTAAACCTGCTGTTCATGAGGTTCAACATGTGAGTTATACCTCCTGCCTTTCATATTCAGCTTCAGCATCGTAAGAATCCCATCCATTCAAGTTAATATCGGGATTGTGACTACAAGTACAAAAAAAGGAAAGATAAAAAATATGAGAGAAATAACAAATAAATCAACAATTTGTGATGCCGAAAATCTGACCTTACAAAATCCTTGGTTGGTGGGAAGCGATTACAATTCCAAACAATGAATTTTAATCTTTTGTGAAACATATGAAACATTCGTGAGACACACCCACTAAGAGAAACAAGAGTTAATCGACTACAAAAACATAGAACTAAGTCCCAAAAAGGTAGAAGACTATTGGATTCGAATATATATGTATCAATAGAGAGAAGCACAAAGTAATTGTTACCTTTTTCGTATGTCAGTGGCATTAGTT
Organism: Turritopsis rubra; assembly: GCA_039566895.2. Taxonomy (NCBI): domain Eukaryota; kingdom Metazoa; phylum Cnidaria; class Hydrozoa; order Anthoathecata; family Oceaniidae; genus Turritopsis; species Turritopsis rubra. The sequence goes on along the minus strand of CM077623.1, from coordinate 15,865,301 downwards.
ATTTGTTTCTTCAAACGCTCTTTTCCTAGGTTCACATCAGACTTGGAAGCTACACTCAAGGTCCGATCAATAATATGCTTTCCAAAACCATCGATTTCCTCTTCAAGTTTTTCCATCTAAAAACATAAAACATAAATATTATAACAGGTGGAATTTTTCACAATGATCAAAATGAAGGATTTTTGTATACCTCATCGAGAGTATGTTTCTTTGTCTCTAGGTAACAGTGTTCATTTGGTTTAGACTTCAAAAATGTGAATTGTATTGTGCGGAAATCTTCACATTTCAATACTAATGTTTTCACATCGGTCACACCAGCATTGCCAGCTTCTGTTTTTCTAATGACCTAATTAAAGGACAAAATCGATGTTTGAAAAAGGATTTTAAGTGACACAGCAGTTATCTAGACTAATAATTCATACTATTAATAGTCATTATAAAAACATCAACGATAAAAATGCAACATATTACTTTCTGCAATACGTTAAATACTAAAAAGTCACAATGATAACGACTCCCCTGATATTTCATGTAAAGTAATTCGATGAAACAGAAACAGCTATTGCTACCTTTTGTTCATCACCACGTTCCACACTTGTAATTAGATTTAATGCTACCCACATAGATAAATCAGACGTTTTAGCTAAGTTAGTTGAAGAAGCATCTGTGCAAAGTATAACCAAACGAAAATTTGTCAGAAATATTCTTCCTAAACCACGGTGGCCACTGACTTCAACCAAAACATCATCAATGACCAATTCAACATGTTCACTTGAACCTGAATCATGGATTAAAAGGTTATTTATAACAGAAGTGGTTCAAACGGTTGTTCCATGCTAAATTCAAGATAGAGAAAGCAATAACTGTATTTAGCTCTGCCCAAGTGTGTACCCAGCTATATTGTCCTATTTCATCAACTCAACATATACATATATGTATATCAACCTTCAATATTCAATAATTTATAACTTGTCTTTTTTACTTTATTTATTTATATATATATTTATTTAAGAACCATTGTAATATATGGAACCCGAAAAACGTTAATAATAATAATAATTTTTTTTCACCTGAGAAGAAAGAAAGCAGCATGTTATGGCGATGTTCTGCAAAAAATAATTTTCTACCTGTTATGCAGGGTTTTCATTTCTGTTTGTTTTAAAGTAATCATATTGTACACCTCGTATTTTATTCAAGATATTCAAAAATACTGTTGAGAAAGAAACTGTAAAAGAAATTATTTGTGACCTCTTCTTAGGGCAACATTGATAAGTCTGAAGAAAGTACTACTTCCAATGCTTGGGAATGCTTTAAATGCTGCTGCTGTATTTTTGAAAGTTGGAAATTTAATTGATCGACTATGTTTCCTTATTTCAAACAATTTTATCTTCCTGATGATAAAGACTTAACAGTTAAACCCTAACAGTTTTTTAATTTTACTATCTATTAACATGGAAATAAATATATATGAGTGGCATTGGTAAATAAATTGTTTCGCAGAAATAGTTTGAGCTGGTTTGTTTTGTTTTTACGTTCATTTATGTTTTATGTTTTATGAGTATATATCATGTTGACCTGACTTTTTATAAATGAAATTATTTCAAAGAGAAAAAGATACACTTGACTTGCAATAATGTTTTGATTTGTTTCGTTAGAAATCCCTGTTTAAGACTAGCTACTACACAGTATTACTTTTCCCGTACTCCATTTTATCAAAAATATGGTTATGAACAGCTTTTCGATTGTGCATCATATTCTTCCCTTTGATTCAGTTTGATAAAGGACAAACAAAAGTCTTCTTCTTGTAAATGCTTTAGAAATTATGAATGTTAAAAATACAATTTCAAATGAATCCATTTTTATCACTTTTTTTTATCACTTTACATGTTGTTATTTTCTTATTTCAATTCTATTCTGTTGTTCACATTTTCCACATCTATTTTTATATATGCCAATTTTAAGGATCAATGGTTAATAAACAAGAGCCTTACGGCTTGAAAGTCAGTGATTACTTAGACCTCGCTCAATTATGATTTAAAATTGGATAAACCTTCACACTGAGGACAATTTTTGTGGTAACATAATTCACAAGGATGATAGACCCATAGCACGACGGGTTTGAACAAACTTTCATTTTGCTATCAGGTATACAGGAATTTAAATAAGAACTGAACTCCAATGATACGATGTATTTATTTGATTACGTCGTAAGCTAAATTTTCAAATCAATAGGATTATGAACGATGTTTTTGGTAATATTGCTATTTACTAAATTTTTCCTTTCAACCGCCCAGGCATTGATTAACTTTTTGCAACTTGGCGGTTATAAGAGGAAGGCGTTTATTAAGAATTTTATTGGGGGAATGATTTGAATAAAACATTGTTGTGTGTGTTTATATTGTTTTTTCTTTTCTTTCTTTTCTTAAAAAGGAAACAAAAAATCCATACCCTATTTCCCCACATTATAAGCTGATGTTTCAATAGGTTCATTGTGGTGAAAATGTAACACTTTTATCACAACCTTCATTGCTAAAGTTTAGGTCATTTTATGGCCTATACATACTTTTAGAATTGGTGATTTCACGAAATTAAATAGCACAAAACATTTATATAGAAATTCACTGCCCACGACATCCGTTTAAAAATTAGGAAAAAAAGATGGTGAAGCTACAAACACATCCATAGCCCTCTCACAAATTTTTTATAAATTATAAATTAAACAATTTTGTGGCATGAAATTTTTGCTATATTGCCGTGGAGTTCAAAAAGCTGCAAAATTAAAATTAAATGTTGCAAAATAGCACATTTTTTATGTATGTAACTGTGAAATTAAAATGCCAAAAAATTCAAATATTTACAAAAAAGACAACAAAATTAAAATGCAGCAAAAATGTGACAATCTCTTCCCTTGCTAGGATGGTGGAATTAATTACATATACGAGTTAAATATTACATATGTATCATCACCATCACCATACTGGGTTAAGCATCCCTTTCTATTGTTTTTTGGGCATGTCGACATACACCTTTTCTATTGTTTTCATTTCTATTTTCTCACAGATACGCACAAGCTAGAAACTATGTTAATTTTGATATTATGTTTTGTTTTTTTGTTCTTGTCACATGATCAAAAAATTATGATTTGTATCCGTTCTAACAGTCTTTAAAATCTAGGGAAAAAACATACCTGGAAAATCAACGAATTGTTCCCCAGTTTTTAATGGCAATTGAAAATTTTCACATCTTGCACCATCCCGGAATAACAAATCATCTATACACCATCTCATTAGTGGCTTTTAAAGGAATGAAATAAGTATGGAATTAGGAACAGAACTCAGAATCGATTGCAGCCATGCAGCAAACAGTGTGAAACATACCTCTGGAGATTCTAGACTTTGTAAGGTAATACTTAGTTCAATTTGTCCAGTTGCAGTTGGTGATGATGGAGTCCTACCAACTGGAATCCATTTTCTTACTGTTCCAATATGTATACATGAAACAGGTAAAATCACTCGACCCATATAATCATCCCTAGAAATAATTTAGCTAGGTTTAATAATAAGAAAAGGCAAAAAGCAAAATGAAGTGTACTTCATGTACAAGAATTACACTCCTTCTCAGTCTCATAAAATGGATGGGTTTGTTTTAAAATGTCTTGGTGGACATAATTTACAACTGAGCTCTATGAGCCTCAAAAATATTTTTACTCTTAAGTATTCCAAATCAACATACTTAACAAGAATTTCTTGGGATGGCCACAAAAGAAATGAAAAAGGTTCAGTTTTGGAACAATAAGCTGACATTTCTGGTCTTCTTCCTACTCCATCTACTACTACATTTAAAACTATGTTGTGATATTGTCATAATTTTGTAATGTTACCACAACATTAAGCTCTGTGTCTACCAGGCAGCAATAGAGAAGATACTTTAAAAATCTTCAATATCCTTATAGGGTGTTTTTAGCCTTGTACAAGTCTTGCAAAAATCCTTTTGAGTTATGGTAAAAAATTGGTGACTTAAACTGTAACGCAGTACTAGATAGCTTCAAGTATGTTTACCTGTTCACTGTATCTTTATCCCAGACATCGATGTAAATGTAATATAGAAGCTCACATAAAGGAACTTGTGACAGCTGCAATAAGCCATTAGTATTAACTGTTGATACTGGAAATGAGAATGCAGTTTGTGGTATGTTATCTACTTCAAAAATAAATGTATCGTTCCATACAGGTTCTACTGTTCTATACTGAATAGATGTCCAACGTTCTTCATCACCAAACTTGACAACACAATATGGATCTGCCTTGCCACCAGGGTCCATTGGTGGAAAATCCTTTCCTTGTATAACTAAAAACATGTTTAGTTTAATATTTTAGTGAAAAAATGTAATCACAAAAGTGAATTAAGTTTGACATGAAAGATACCGGAAATACTCTAATTAATCTTACTAGTAATTTTGAGCCATGCTTTACAAGATCCTTTCCATAAACCATCGACTGCTTCTCCGTTCAAATTCAACTCATGTGCTGTCTCAAAGTCTTCTAACATGTCTTCTTCAGTTGCAGTACAGGGAACGTACCACATCACTTACACTGCAAACGATGAGAGTTCATTTTAGAAAAAGATGTCATATATATTTGTACTGTAGATAATTATGTTTGAGTTTTACAAGCTATAAAAGAAACGTTTTAAAGTTATGAAATTTATCAAAAATAAAATAAACTTATGTTTTGTTGACAGAGAATCTCCCAAAAAATTTTAAAATTTTGTGGAATAAATTTTTGCGATTCATAATAATAGAAAAAAATTGTGGAATTTATTTTCGCGATTGATTGATTGAATTTGGCGCACTTGGGCAAAATCGCAAAAAATTATTTCTCCAATAAGTAATGCCTCGAAATATTATTGCCATCAAGGTAATGCTTTTACTGCACTTTCACTTCCAAATCGGATATCGGAAAAGTTGTACTCATTGGAATAACAATAATTAGCTGGGCCAACCAGACCAGACCTTGGACTGTTTTTCTAAATGGTATCTTTGCGGTGATTAGAAAGTGCATTATGTGAATATAGTTTACAATATAAACCCTGCATCACACTGGCTCCATTATAAATTGTATTTGTTGTACTTGTGCCAAAAGAGAATTTCTTCTGATCTTAAGCATTATTTTTTAGAATTTATTTTTTATTGACAAAATTCCTGTTATTACTTGTTTTATGTAGAAAAATTGTTGTATTGACACAGATTCTCTTTACATAAACTTATATTTCTTTGGCCCTGTTTTCAAAAGTATTTATTTAGCTAAACAATAATTGCTAATTTTTCCGGTATTGTCGCTGAGTTCGCAGCTCCAGGCTGCATTTTTTCATTTTTTATTTTTTAATCATTCCGTTTAGCATATCGGATAGGCTGGTCCTCGTATGGACGCCTATCCGATATGAAAACCGTTCCGGAATGAGATCTACTCGCAATGTGTGGTCAAAGTTTGCGTTGTTGCGCCTAATTTGGAGGAAGGACGCGTAACGTAAAAATAAGCTTAATAATTGGTCGACAACTCTAATTTGGTTTCGAAGCCTAATTTGAACGAAGTTCTCATAAAAAAAATCGTGTACATTTGTTCGACAGCAAAACTTAACTTGAAGCCCATGTCTGCACGGCAGTTTCTATTGCTTTTCTTTTCCCTACATGCACGGCAGTTAACAGATTGCACACTGTACAAAATTACATTCCATTCCAAATAAAACACAAAACCTGCTTTCACCACTCGCCCACCATGTTGGAAGATGTGTTCGAACGTGCTCTCCCATATTTTAAAATCTATCGAAGATGTTTTTTAAAAAAAACTCCAGGTCTATTTTTCAAGCGATAGATTGAGATTTAGTAGCCAGGAAACGTGCCTCTAGCTCTGTATTCTTTGTCATACGGAACGTGAATGTTGTAGTGGATAGTGCGACTCCTCTCGATACTTCATTTCTTATTTGTCCTGCCAAATTGAGAGAAAATTCCCCTAAACTTAACTAATGGGCTGCAATCACGCATTTCTCTTATGTAAAACACAGCCTTAAAAAAATTGGAACTCTATCTGCAATTCATGCGCAATGACAAGCTCTTTCATCTTATGATTCTTCATTTGCACATAAACATTATGTTAGACCGGTAATCTTGATCTAAAGTCTGTAGCAAAAGATCGTGCAAATGGCAAAACATGGGAAAAAATAAAAATAAAAATTTGATGACAAAAGAGAAAGGGTATATATTCTTTCATAATACATATAATATGTATAATTTATATAATATATATAATATAAAATATACATATGATTATTTACATTTACTCCTCTCAAGCCTCCTCTCGTATTCGAAATCATCATCTTCATCGTCGCTGTGTTGAATTTTAGGACCACACAATGCTTCAAATAACGATTCAAGAGGTTTATTTAGCAGGAAAAGACTTTTGCGAATTGAAAATTATTCGTATTTTCGTGGTAAAAAACATTCGCGATTTCATGTTTTAAAATCTTCCAATGCATAAATTTATATTATTTTATTAAATCGTTGATATTCAAGAAACTACAAAATGCTCTAGGAAAGACGCTTACCTATAATTCATGTGAAAACCAGGTCTACTCTAAGCTTGGTCTTGGGTTTATCACACACTTGCTTCTCGATCCGCTACTGTGGTGGTCCACGCTCCAGTGGTAACTTTTGTTAAATTTTGATTTCAAGATCATGAGTTATTTGCGTGTTAATGTGAGCATAGAGATTTGAAAAATGATAGAGTAACATCACGTTAATGATCTATTCAAATTTCTATTCAATGTGATAACAATGGCGTGTTAGCGTATTAATAGTTTGCTTTGATATGTCCATTGAAATAGATTTTTTTTTAAATATCACTTTTTTATATGAGAGGCTTCACTGTGTAAATTTAATGTAAGAAGCTGCGATCATCACTAGCTTGTGGTGAAAATATTGTTAGTCTTATCCTGGGTTAAGGTCATGAAGGATTGTAGAGTAAGAGTTTAATATTGTAATATTGTTTAATATTGTTCTTTTCAGCATTTGATTATGAAAAATGACCACTAGGATTTCATTTACTACGGAAAACAGACTCTTATATTCCAGAAATCTTATGCTCACCATTCTAACATTTGTTGTCGTTTTCCTGATATTCATTTCCTCCTATGACTACACAATAAATCGAGATTTGCATGTTATTCCACCAATGAAAAAACATGCCTATGTCGAAACAATGGTTAAAGCAGAAAAAGCACCAGTTGTAAAGAAAATTAATACGAAAAAACAACCGCCCGAAAAGTTGACGCACAAAAAGCGAGTACTGAAACAGCAATATCTTATTCTTCTGTACACGAATTTTTTTGGTCAAAGACCTTGGCCATTTGCAAGGAAAGATTATTTTTCTGCGTGTCCTTGCGATGTAAAGAATTGTAACTTAACCTACGATTTGAACTTAGTTGAACAGGCAGATGTGCTAATATTTCACGGAAGAAGAGATATGACGCCTGGTTATGCGCTGGCTAAACTCCACAAGAGACGGACGAAAGAGCAAAGATGGGCATATTTCATATTAGAAAATCCAATGAATGCCCCTGATGTTGTGCCCCTGGACAGATACTTCAATTGGACGATATCGTATCGTCTTAACTCTGACTTCTGGATACCATATAATGAAATACAACAGCTAAAAAACAAAAATTTATCTAGCAAAGATTATGCCATAGGAAAAACGAAAAAAATAGCTTGGTTTGTAAGTCACTGTGGCAAATCTCGGGATCTTTTTGTTAAGAAACTCGTGGACAGTGGTATGCAAGTAGACGTTGGTGGCGGGTGTGCATCAAACTACAAACATCAGATAAAATGTCAGGTAGATCATGACTGTAGAGCTGTGTTGAAGCAGTATAAGTTTTATTTAGCTGCTGAAAATGGATTTTGCAAAGACTATATCACGGAAAAATACTATAAGCAAGGATTGTTGGGAGAAACCATTCCTATAGTGCTAGGTGGCGCTGATTACCACAATCCTAAGCTTGCAATTCCTGGCTCATTTATCGACCCGTTGAGTTTTCCTAATTTCAAAAAGTTTTTCGAGCATCTGAAAAAGGTAGATGAAAACGATGCGCTGTTTAACGAATATTTCAAATGGAAAGCCAGTTGGAAACAAGAAGACGATCCGCCGGGCTGCAAAAAATTCATCTGCGATATATGCAAGAGGCTACAAAGTGATGATACCAGGAAAGATAGACCGTTATCACTTCAAATACATGGAGATTGTGACGCTACTTCAAGACGCTATTTAGAATGGCTATCGAAGATGTAATGATACTTAAGGGATTATAAGGGGAAATGTATCAAGAATGAATAGCTTTTTTTCAATTTTTCCTGCAGAAATATTTTACAAAAAACACCTATGTACATTTATTTTAGATGTATGTATCTCTTTGTGGTGTTCGTCGGCCATCTTGTTTCATTCTAAAAACTTCTATACAAAATACAGACCAAAAGAAGTAAAAGCACAAATTCACTCGCGGCCGTTTCTTTAGTCATGTACAGTGAACCTCCAAAGGAAGTTGAAGATTGGATAGTATAGCTGAAAATATACATACTCAACATGGTTGCTTTAGTTTTAAGATCATTGAAAACTTAACCATGCTTAGGAAACGGAGACTTGTATAGAACCACATATCCAACCAATTCCGCGATGGCTGTTGTTGATAATAGTAAGAACAATATTGGCCAGAGGAATAATTGGAAAATATGCAAAATTTTTATTCTTCCTTTTACAATCTGATATTTTGAACACCAACCTGCTTCGTTGAAGTTCCTGGGAAAACTGTCAATTTTGGTTGGTTTGATGGTTTGATGGTTCTTTCCCCGTATCTATCTGTCAGTTTTGTCTGTACTGTCGTAGTTCTAACCCTACTTGAGGTCAGGCTTTTTTGGTCTGGTAAACTGGCACCTAATATCTTCTGATTGCTAAAAGGTTTTTACATGAAATTTGGCCAAAAGTTACTTCAATTATTCCTGCAACTGATGAAAATTTTTTTTCTTTCAAAAATGGCCCTTTGGAACTTGTGACGTCACTAATTATGTCGCTGATTGGAATAATTTATGCGAAAAGTCCAAAAAATATGTGTTTTAGCAAAAATCAAATTGTGAGGTAATGGAAAATAATTTTTTGGTTTTGTTTTTTGTTTTTAGAAGCTATTATAATATACTAATTGAAAATAGTAACAAAAGTAAACATATTGCAACTACAAAGTGGGAAAAATTCTACTAAATTTCATAAAATTTCAAAAGTTGCGAAAAACAAGCGAAAATTTCAAATCTTGACTTTTTCAGCTTTACAAGCGATAACTTCCTATAAAGACCATAAGGATTGATGAAACTTGGCAGAAATGTTACTTTTTATTGTAATATAAAATTAAAACAAAAAACAAAAATCAATTTTCGACCTGATGACGTCATTAATTATGCATTAAGCAAATTCAATATGCACCCAGAACGTATAATAGACTTATGGGGACTATTTAGAATAATATAAACAAAAGATCATAAAGGAGTAGCCTTACAAACTGACGAAGATATAAATTAAAAAATATCCAAAACAATATCCATGAAATAATCCTAACCAAAAATGTTCAAAAAATGTTCAAAAATGTCGTTGAAAAAATTCAAAGCTTTCTAGTAAATCCAAAATTTATAAATGTTTATCACAAATAAGTTTGGAATGTTGATCACATACAGCATCACCACAGTCCTGGCACCTTGACTTTACTTTCGTCAACTTTTCTTTCTCCTTTTTGTGGCCTTCGCCCATGATACTGGCAATACAAAGGCAGCATCGCTTTCTTGTTGCGCCGGTACGGTCAAAGTTTCCATGTTCAGCGGCAGGTAATCTTGAAGGATGTGTTCCAAGGATTATAGAAATTTTATTTTGCACAGGCATTGTCAAACCAACCAGGGATCTTTCAGCAACAAATGGTTTCACAAGTCCCAAAACAAGTTCCCACCCTGTGTTGAATGAATTTACTTTGTCATGGGGCACACCTTTCTTGATCGCAAAAAGAGACAGCGCGTTACACCTAATTGTGTCAAGCAAGTAGAAAAAATGAACCATTGTCCAACGATGTATAAGGGACTTACAGGAATACTTGGACATTTTCATATCAACCACATCAGTTCCACTTTTTGTAAAATCATAAAATTTGATTATTTGCGGCTTGCGTTTCCCGTCATCCTCGGTTATTCTCATAAACGGCCGCATTGAGAACAAGACTATAACATTCTTCTTGCCTTTAGATTTGGATTTTGTTGTATAAACACAAAGAGCTAGGTCTCCATCTTTTTTTTCCCAATGAATGGTGCTTTTATATTCCTCACGGGTTTTTGCATCCTTTAGTTCATCTGGCAAGCCGATACGGTTTGCTTGCATAGTACCAACCGTTGTAATACCTCGTTCAAGCAACCATTTAGCAGTTGGGATTGACGTATACAGCCTGTCTGTTGAGATGTTCCTTCCTTTCAAATGACTAACTGGCATTGCATCCACAAGACTTTTCACATAGTCTTCAGTTGCATTTAGATAGTAGGGGCCATCTCCATCAATTGGTTTGCCACAATATGGTATAGTTTGGTAGGTGAACGGAAACCGCGCATCATTCAAAGATTTATAGAGGAGACCGTATTTAGCCGGCTTATTCGGATTATATTGTCGGAACGCAATTTGGTGACGCATGGGATACAAGGTTTCATCTATCGAAAGAAACTCAGATGGGACAAGAACAGATTTCATAGTATCATTGAAAATGATTGTAAGTTCACGTGCAGCAGTAAAGCGGTCTGACTTCCAACGGTCTTGTCGTGTTGCTTGATCATCAAATGATAATACCACGTGTAAGAAATTGAAGCGTTTCAACGACATGGTTCCAGAAAATACAGGGTTACCAGCTGACTCAGAAAAAAGCATTCCTCTTGAATGCATTGCTTGTCCAAGAAGACCGCGTGCATAAAGTAATCCCACAAAAGCATAAAATTCCTGGTGAGTCAATGGGCGCCAGTAAGAGTGAGGATCCTGGTCCGGGGGTAAATGTTCCATTAGGCGTTGAATTTTTATGTTAGTATTTGTTACCAAAAGATTCACCATAGCATCAGAAAACAAAGCATCAAATGCATCGTTTATTGTTTTAATACCACTAGCTCTAGGCAACACGCTTTGCGCCAAAGGAACGCGGGGTAAGAGATCACAGGATCTATGACGGCCTTCAGTATTTTGCTTTTTATTTGTCCACGTGATCTTTTCCGTTTTTGGGTTTTTCTTTGCACCCAGGAAGCCAGTGAGAACTTTAGCTTCTTCATCAGTTTTAACTAAACCAAAGCTGTGTTCATCGTAACAAGTTGTGTCCAAGGATTTATCGATTGAATTCACAAGGCGCTTCTTGGTCAGGATTTTACGGGGCGGTCGTGAGTTATCATCATCAATACCATCATCACTCTCTCCTCCTGCTGTATCAGATTCATTCCCAGAGTTACTGCCACTTGAAGTTCCTGCAGCTGAATCAGTACTGTACACTTCAAAAAGATCTCCGGTGTCAGAATCATCATCTTCACTTGAGTTTTCGACAAAGCGAAGAATCTCTTGAATGGCTTCGTTTGAAGATATTTTTCTTTTTTTTGACATTTCTATAGCTTATTATAGTATCTAAGTAAAAAGAAATATTGCTTCAATGACAGAATTTGATCATATTGAATGAAATAAACACAGAGTTTGTCAATATCTGAAAATTTTACTTTGGCGGAAAGTTTACAGCGTTCACAGAAAAATTGTGCAGAGGAAAAAATGAGTAAAAACTAAGAATAAAATCATATTACACTTTTCAACAGGGAAAATTTATGTATCCAAATACATAACAACTTTATCTAAGTAGAATATACAAAGATGGTAACCATACGGAATTGATCAATCAAACTTAAATTTCAAAAGCAGCCGCTAGCCGGTATTTTCCAAAAGGGAATGACAGATTGTCCAGAGCGGAAAATCTGAAAATGTTAGCGAAAAGTTTTTTTGCCCAAATGTTCCACATAAAATTTCAGGAAAAGTCATAAAATTTTCCCAGTTTTTCCAGGAACTTCAACGAAGCAATTGGTGTTCAAAATATCAGATTGTAAAAGGAAGAATAAAAATTTTGCATATTTTCCAATTATTCCTCTGGCCAAATCAAGGCCAAAGCTCCACCGGTTATCTCACAACATACAAAAAACCACCGGTGCCCCCCCCCTCCCCCTTGCCCTAAGTAGGGCTAAGCGTCCATTTATAGCACACTTATAAAAATCGTTATTATTTTCGCTCGTTTTTACACGTCTTACTCATTAATCAATTCGGTCTTATTTGTTGTTGTTGTTGAAAATGTAGTAGGGGTTTTGATTTGTTTCAACACTTTATAAAAAATAAGGATTTTTTGTGCACTTTGTGACGATGGATGGGGGATGATAAGATGTTTTTTGAGCTAGCTCTGGATGATAGCAAAGTGTATACGCAAGCTTGTTCACCAGAGGGTATCTGTAGTATAAAATAATGTCCCCCATTGAGCCGTAAGTACTTTAAACGTATGAACCTAGCGTACCGACCACACTGTGCCGACGTAAACTAAACGTATTTTACCAAACTGTAAACATAATGAACGAAAGCGAAAGCCATCTACAATAAGTAAAAATAGAGGCGTTTCGTACACGATCTAGAGTATCTGTCATATATGCAAGTATAGGAAAACATTAAGACAGACACCCGTTCCACCTCAAATCAAATGTTTGCTTGGTTGTTTTATATTCTCATGGATACATCTCGTTTGTTCCCCGTAACTTTTTCTACAAACCAGGGGAGCTAATCCATGATCACACTACCTTCAAATTGGCCGTTAAAACGGTAAAATCATCGCAAAAACAAACGCTATATTAAGCGACAAAAAGCTTCAGTACACTTACGTTGCTAGCCAAATCAGGCGAAACTGCAAATTAAGCTTCGTAGCTTAATTAGAAATTGTCCCTAACTGATGGATGCCCTTACCTTATATATATAACTGTTTTATATTAAGTTGTGTAGCTTATCTGAAAAAAAACCCCGTTTCGATGGTGGTACTGTAGGATTTCTTAACTTTAAGAATTTTAAGAATTTAAAATAAAGTAATCACGTGAAATAAACTTCCCAATGTTAGCTAGATATGGCACCACTGATAAATAAACATTTCAAAGCAATCATATTATTGTAAGTAACAAAATAAATACAACCTGACATCATAATAATTAAAATATACATAATATGATGCAAATTCAACAAACTTCAAACAAACAAATATGAGATATATATAATAAATAGTACGGTGGACAAGTTTATAATCCACCATCCATCATCACAAAGTGCACAAAAAAACCTTACTTTAAAAATGTGTTGAAACAAATGAAAACACCTAATACGTTTTGGATTTTTTGGCTTTCTGCGTAAGCATGAAAGACATTACAACCGGCCATGTTCTTGTTTGTTCGTATTTTTCTTACTGTCCAAACCTCCATTGTAAGTGGAGTGAAGAATTAGGTAAAACTTAGACCAAATTTTGGACCAAAAAGTGCATCAATTTTCATGACAATTTGCACGTAGAACAATTTAATCATGCTGATTTCAAATTTGGGAAGCATTTCTCGTATGTTTGGCCAAAAAGGGCAATTTGGGCCAAATTTGAACCAAATTTCGAAAGTGCCTCAATTTTCATGAAAATTTGCATGTAGCACAATTCAATATTGCTGGTTTCAAATTTGTCAATCGTTTTTTATATTTAGGCCAAAAAAGGGAAATTTGGGCACAATTTGGATCAAATTTCGAAAGTGTTTCAATTTCCATGAACATTTGCAATGAACCAATCAATGGAGAGGATTTCCCTTATTTTTGCACTTTGGTGAAAATAAGCTCCCTTATGCCCCTCCGTGCTCTAGCTCATTTTTTTTTAACCCCTCGGAGTTTTTCAAACAGTAAACAGAACTTTTTTTTTTAATTAATCCTCCTTTTTGGCGGAGGAGCCAGATCAATATAGATACAAACAATTACTTCCCAATCACATCATACAAAATATTCTGTTGGATTTACCATTTCACATTCAGTGGTGGTCCAACTGATGTCGTCCTGCTCAGTGAATAATTTCTTCGATGACCTTGATCCACGAAGACATAGCAGCTGGCTTCTCAACAAGCTGAAATTCAGCCGACAACGGATCCAGTTTTTAACTTTCGACGGGTTTTCATTTCTTTTTTCTGCAAACTTTTTCAGCCAGGCGGTTGAAGAAGGTGGAGCATTCACGTGACATACCTCTGAAGCAAGTGAATACTAAGAGAGTGAACGTGATTGGTCGACCTGATTGACTCGTCTGTTGTATGATCTCTTTTTTTGTTGCTCGTTATTTCTGTGTGCAGCACTAAATGATTGGGATAAGTGGACTTTAACCGTCGGGTTAAACACCTTTACGTCAAAGTACGCTACTTGTCCACGTATCCGAAAACCTCGTGCTGCTACATCTACTCTAGCCTCATTAGATCGAATTGTAGATAATAGAAGATTTTCACCTGTCAACTCTTGTAGGATTGGTTCTGTTGCAACATCTTTGCAGCATTCAGAAAATACAGCGTTGAAAATACCTAAGCCACCATATTTTACAGGCAGAGCAAATAATTTCCGTTCTTTATCGTTACTTTTGTAGCCATTGAAGAGCGATTTCAAAAAGGTTTGTCTGATTGTATTTTCTAAAATTTAGAGATCATCTGAGATGTCAGGAACAGTTCTCATGAGATAACCAAATTTGTATTGATATCCAAAGACAAAAGCTGCATATGCAGAATGGGAATAAGCTTCAGCTATCTTTGATCAATTTTTTCACCCATTTTTCACCCATTCCTTTACGATCGTAATTACATACTGTTTCTTGAAGTTTTCATTACCTACTATGGCTCCAAGATGTCGGTTACCTTATGTTGTTATTTGGACTCCCGTACCAACAAATAGCTTTATTGCTTCATCAAGATAATTTCCTTTTCCAAGCTTTTTGACGCTTTCGGGTAATAGCCTATGTGTGGACCATGTTCAACTATACTCTGCCACCAGGCACGTAATTCTAGTAGTTTTCCTACCCTTGTAAAGTCGTCAGCATAACATGCGCGTTTCGGTAGATTAACTTCCTGTTTCATTTAACTGAAGCAATGGTAATAACCCGATCGCATACATGCCCATCGCAACATCGCAACATCGCAACGATCGCAACATCGCAACAGGATCAGCTTGAGTGGTGCACTCCATCGACTGAATTTCTTTGCGTCTTGTTATGAATAGACGAGCTGGTGTTTGGTAACGATGTATACATGTTGTGTAGCGTGACGGCTCTGTTGCTGGAATTAAATGCATATGAAGCATCGATTTGTAACAGTACATGATTCTCTTCATCGGTTCAACTGCTTTTTCACACCCAGCACTTATTCCAGCACAGAGTTGAAGGTTTTCGTTCACATGGATGATATCTTTGTGTAAAGACACACCATTACTGCTTTTCCGATAATTCGTCTAAGTACCTCTCCTATTCCAATAGGTCGTAATCCTGGATTTTTATCGAATGGGATTAGCCTACATGCAAGTAGAGATTCCAAGCTGACAGGATCATATACTATGTTCGAGCACAGTGTTCTTGTAAATATCGCAATTGCTTTTCGTAGATCCGTTGCTGCTGTTCCAAATATACTGCTTCCCATAACACGCCTATATTCATTCGCATTCCATCCAGAAACTTCAGCAGCACTCTTGGATTTCGAGCATGCCTGAAGTATAATCATATCATCAATAGCTTCATATAGGACTTCATTTATGGTTGCTATTAGCCCTTGCAACAAAAGATCTTCATTGATGAGGCTTGCTTCAGGATGTTTCAAAGTGAGTTCTTCCATGGTGACGTCATTTAAAGGTAGGATTCCATTGCATTGCTTTGCTGAGAGAAGACGTAGTGCTCCGTTGATATTTCCCTTGCTTATTTGCTTTTGAAACTCTTCTCCGATATTTCTCTCCTTCCTTCTCCCGGTGATACTACTAAGTCTACCCTGAATAACAAGACACAGCAACCAGTGCAGAAATTTCTATCTGTTGTCAAAGTTTCAGCCGTCTTTCCGATATCTTTCTGTTATCTGCAACGGAACTCTTTGGAGCTGTGCACTGCAGTAACAGAACTTTCATACCATATTTAAACCATATTTAAACCCGTTTTCGAGCGACTGGAGCAACTTCGACCAATCAAAAACCGAATTGATGAAGCAGTTATACATGCAATGACACAGATTTTCCAAGAAGAGGAGACGGATGGCATAATACTTGTTGACGCATCTAACGCATTTAACTCGATCAACAGAAAAGCCGTGCTACATAACATAAAGTATGTTTGTCCTGCATTAGCGACATTCTTAATTAATTGTTTTCAACACCCGTCAAGATTATTTGTTCTGGGAGGAGGGGAGATATCATTTGAGGAGGGAACAACACAAGGGGACCCATTGGCAATACCAGCTTATGCTATTAGCCTTACCCCGCTACTGACCACAATCGAAATCAATAACGAAACAAAACAAGTGGCATACGCAAACGATCTGGCTGGTATTGGAAAACTTCACAAACTTTGGAAACGGTGGAATGATATCATGATTAATGGACCTTATATTGGCGACAGCCCGAACCCAAAAAAATCATGAGTAGTTGTCAAAGACGAACTATACGACGAAGTCACCAAAATATACCATAAAACTGGTGTCAACATCACAACTGAAGGTTGAAAATATCTCGGGGGTGCGATAGGAAATGAAAATTTCCACCAAACACACATCATAAAGCTGGTATCATCTTGGACTAAGCAAATTGAAAAACTAACAGTAATTGCAAAATTTGAACCTCAAGCAGCTTTGGCCGCTTTTAACAGTGGAATAAGACATAAATTCACCTATCATATGAGGAGTATACCTGGCATTAAAAATCACATGCAACCTGCAGAAGACGCTCCTCGAAACTATCTGAATCCAGCTCTTACAGACGAACATCACTGTTCCGATCTTGAAAGAAGACTTCTAGCTTTACCACCAAAAATGGGCGGTTTTAACAAAGAATAGCTGAAGAAGAACACAACTTCTCCAAGTTTGTGACTTGCCCACTTTCCAATTGTATCTACCATCAAACCGTTGAAATTGGTGATCTTGCTGAGCATGTCAAAAAATTGAAAAACGAAATAAAAAGAATAAAAAAGTTGCTCAAGAAGAAGAACTTCAGCTATTAAGGCAAGATATAAATGAAGACGAATTTAAAGCAAATGGCATTGCCCAAATGAAAGGAGCATCTAGTTGGATCACCATTTACCGCTAGAAGTCGAAAATTTTGTACTAAGCAAACAAGAGTTTTATGACGCTATATGTGTACGTTACCTATAGAATGTTAAGCAAATGCCTATTACTTGTGTCTGCGGCTGTCCTTTCACCATTGTCATTGACGTTAGGATTTTTACAGAACATCGATAAAACCTTAAAGCAAAATGAATCCGGGAAGAAAAAAGCTACAACCAACGAGTAATTGAAGTAGAAAACGGATCATTTACACCACTCGTATTCAGCACCAACAGAGAAATGGGACGTGAATGTCAAAATTTCATCTCAAATATTGCTGATAAAATCGCTCAAAAAAAGAACTTGCCACATAGCGAAGCAGTCAACTGGCTACGCACGAGAATTAATTTCGCCCTTTCCAGATCCAGGGTATTGAATATTAGAGGTAATCATGGCCGACAAAAATGTTTATCGTTGGATGCCGGTGATGTTGTAATCATTAATTCAACATCAAAAATATACAATTAAACGAACACGCGATGATCAATCTAATAACAATAACCTTTGTGATTGGGAAGAACCTATCTGTAAAACGTTTTGTAGCAAAAATTCTCGAAATAAAAAAAAAGAAAATAATTCGATAAAAAAAAAAAAAAAAAAAAAAGAAGAGGAAATTGGTGGGTAAGGCGTGTAAAAACAGGCAAAACAATACCGATTTTTATAAGGGTGCTATAAATGGTCCCTTAGAACTACAACAGTACAGACAGACTGACTGACAGACACGGGGAAATGAAATATCAGCTGCATCGCGGCGCTGATCAATAACAAAACAGAAAAATTAGACAAAAAATTAACTTGTTTAGACAGTAGTTGTTAACGGATTGAAATAACAGTTTTATCAACGTTTTGCCCACGAAACATTCCAACAGTGAATTTTTAAAATTTCCTTCCTCTTTTAAGTAAATTCTACAACGAAACTACAGCACAAAAGCATTATCGTGATTTCGAATTTTAGAAATAAAAAGTAACAAGAGGCCCTGGGGCCTGAAGGTCAGTGCGGTTGGGCATACCAGAAAAGTAGTGCACATTACGAAGGACAATTAGAACACTTCAGATAACATTCCGCGTGTATTTACTAAATTTCACAGCCTTTCTCCTGCGGTGGCAAGAACTACATTTAAGAAAGAAAATTTGGGCCAAACAAAGAATTCTATTGCCAATCTGATATCCTTTATAACTGTCGATTTTCAACCTGAAGTCCTTATACTGGAGTATTGAATACAATTGTTCATGTATTATGAACTCAATCTATTATACAAAAAATGTTAAGTACAATGTGACAAAATATGTGCCAAAGTAAAAAACTGAAGAATATATGAAGACAACTGAAGAATATATACTTCTCACGTGACAAAGATAGCTATGCAAAATTGAGCAATGGAAATCATATTTTGGAATATATCTGAAAGTAAAAAATCTGGTCAAGTTCGGGAGGTCCAGGTAATTCTGACAAGTTCAAGTTTCGAGGAGGAGTTCTGGCAACAGATACGAGATAATACCAGAGATGATGCCACCAACAAAGGACCTAAAAAATAGATTATATAACTGTTATACAATCTCAGATCCATTAGTGATGAATTTCTAACTAATTTTCACAAGTATTGTTAGAAATTTTAGTGGGAAGAATTAATGTGATTTTGTTTTCATTTTAACCTGAAAAAACAATGAAAATTGATTAATTTAAAGAGAAATTCTGCAATATCCCATATTCTGATAATCTCGTAGTGTCGTAGGAATATTCGGCTTAGTTGCAGTTCACTCCTGGAACGATTATCTTGCCCTGCAAAAATGAATCATAATGAATGATTCTTTGGAAACATTACAGGTCGATAGTCTGATCCATAGCAGCAGTTTTCGTGCAAATTTAATTTCGCGAATTGAGATAAAATAAACTTTTCCCAGGAATTTAATTTCGTTAATTTCGCAAATAATTAGTTTTCTTATTTTTTTAAAATTAAATATTACCATGCATATGTTGACAGACATTGAAGCAAAAAGTATTCTTTCCTTTCACAAGAATTTAATTTTAAGAATACGTGAAATCCATTTTTTTCCAGTGAAATTTTCTTATCACCTTGAAGTATATATTTGGTATATATACAGTAAAGCCTGAAAGAAATTGATGCACCTGTGAAGGAATGAATTTTTACATAAAAATGCAAAAGATTTGTAAAGTCTGTTAGATGAAGTCATTGTCTTCAACACGATCTGATAGGGAAAGGTAACAAACAATGTTTCTTTCTTTCTTTCAGATCGTTTTTATCAAAATAAAATGATAAAAAGTCTTTAATTCTTGGATTTGCTCTGACAAGTTCAATAGAAACTTTATCACAGTGTCGTATTTTTGTGGATGACATTTATAAGAGCGTATTAGGAAAAAAAAAAAAGAATTTTTAGTGCATAAACGAATCGGTTAATACACTGATATAGTCAAAACAACAAGAATCTTCAATGAAAAAAAAAAAAAAGAAGAAAAGATTGGCAGCTTACGCTCCTTCACAGGAAAGAGACCACCCAATACCAAGTTTCATGTCAATATCAATTATTTTCTTTGATTTATTTGGCTGTAAATATTAGTCCAAATTGCGTATAGCGGTGCTGCTGTTTAAGTTTAATCTTTGTCGTCCCCCAACAACCATCATTATCCACTATGTAAATTTTCATTCATGTTTTTTTTTAAAAAAAAAAAATGAAATTAGGAGAGTTAAACAAGTCTTAAGTTAACACAAGACAGGACACTACCCAACAATTTTTAAAAATACAGAAACTGCCACGACAACCAGGGGTGGGCACCGTCACTCTCTACTCCATATTATGTGTGTGGTGTGGGTGTGAAGTGAATTTAAATAGCTAAGAGAACGCTATATAGCTACCTGTTTTTAGACACCCAAGAAATATTTTGTGTATTTGTATTTCCATCAACAGGGAATTTGTGAAATTTTAAGTGTGTCACACACGGACGGACGTACAAACGCTAATGAAAGATCAGCTGCTTTCCGCGCTGACCAATAAAATAATAAGACTAAAAACCATTATACACGCATAACTTGTTTTTTTTATTTTTAAAGGCATAATCATCATTTACTTCATGTCCATTTACCGATTTTTCAGCTTCCCTTTGAACGTTCCCACTATTTTGCTTGTCCTGGGTCCTGGTCCGGTATAAGTAAAGGAAGCCCCCTTACACGCAAATGCGCGGCGAGTCATCTTTGCACGATAATTGTTTTAAGTGTGTAATCTTGTTCACTGGCTAATCTAACACCACCGCCACCCTTACAATTAGGAAAGGGGCATCATTGTCATCGTGTGTGCATGTTAACTCAACAGTGTTTCCCAAAAAGAATGAGGAGGTGGTTATGCTCATTCTGGTTAATTCTGTATCATTTAGGGTGATTCTGGGTGGTTCAATGCTAAGACCGCTTTGACACAGAACAAAGTTTCTTTTTTACGAACCAACAACTTCATTCCATAAAACAATACCATATATAGAGATATAATAACTACTGGCTTCTGCAGAAGCAGGAATATTATTAACTAAATTAAAACAATATAAAAACATAACATTTTTACACCATAAAAAAACGTTTCTCTAGTCTTCCGTATGTTTCTTCTTTTTCTTCTTTCGTTTTGGACTGTCGTTATTATCTATAAAATTTAGTTTTCGTTTTAAATGTATTGTATCATCACTAACATCATCTGAAAGCACACCATTTTCATTTTTATTCTTATTTTTCTTATTTTTATATTCTCCAAGCTTTTTATTATGATCTGTAACATGTCTTTCATTCTTGGGATCAACGTTTTTATTTGCAAGTTCATTTTCGATATATGGTGTTTCGTTTTTCCTGAAGAAAAACATTATCAAATTATTGTACAAGCATATGTAAAATCAAGGTCATAGGAGGAAGTCTCCTCATAAAAGCAAAGATCAATGATATACTTTACCTGTACTTGTGATAGAACTGTGGTGCAATATCACCCAAGACAAGAAGGAAGTCATGGTGAATATCAAGTTTAAAAACTTTAAAAATTATTTCATCTTCAATATTTATCTCCTCCAAAACTTTCTTTTGCTCATTTGTTAATGATTCTGCACATGGTCGTTGTAAAGATCCATTGATGCAATTGTGAATAAGGCATCCGTAATGATGATCACCTAAAACAGAATTTTTGTCATGAAAATTGTTACTGATAAAAGGTTTTCACTTAGTTTTCACACACAAGAAAATTAATGATTGTAAAGGGTTATTTTCTGTAAACTAATTGCCAGCTATAACTAATTCACTTTGTTGCTCTCCATCATCTAAGAAGGTAAAAAGTTTAAGGAGTTCCAAAGGAAAAAAACAGAAATAAACTTTTGACTCATTCAGCGATTAGGTAAAATCGCAAAAGAAACCTCACTACCTCAGCACATTTAACGTTCTGTCTGATTTCACATTTTATCTTTACACACAATCATGAATTTCATAGATATCCGTGTTACTGCCACTAAAATAAACTCTTAAATTTGACATCTATTGAGTTGGAAAGAAAAAATGGCCATTTAGAGGATCAGAAAAGGACATGAACCAAGGATTTTTCTGTGAACCGCCTAAGCTCATCATAGAGATTTATCATAATTTAATCAAAAAACACTTTCCGCAAATATTTCTGCTGAAACAAGTCCATCAGTATTAAGTTTCATTAAAGAATACTGTCTTTATTGTAGTAAATTAATCGAACGAAATATATATCAAATTCCAGAGTGGGGGGAAAAAGTGTACCAAAAAAATGTCTACTTAAATACTCATCGTGCTAAAGCCACTGAGTAATAAGTAGAATAAAATTTCTATTTTTCAACCCTTGAAATTCAACTTTTTTGTCAATATATTTTGTGCAAGTGTACGACGTGTATTGTGAAATAAGCTAAAAATGACGGCGGTGTTAAATGCTGTCACTGATTTTCGAGGATTGTATTTCAAAAAAAGTAGATATTATAAGGTAGTTTCATCTAAGTTCGACAAAACAACTTTACAATCCAATAAATGAAAAAGGAAACCTAATTTACGCCCAAAAGGATGTAAGATATGAAATGGATATCATAATCCAAACAACATTAGTAATAAAAAGATAAAGACATTTCTTTACTTTGAAGATAGATAAATGGAGGAGAAAAGGAACGAGAGGATATGTCCGTGTTCAACCATATATTCTTTATTCAACAAAACAATTTTCAAAACAATTTAGAGATAAAACACGGAACAGTGGAATAACAAATGAGATATTGTAAAAACAACGTGTCGTAATAATCCCAAAGGAAACACTAGAGGTGATATTTCTTTTCTTTACCGCTAATTACCCAAGCTACTCGTAACATTTTCATAACTATTACATCACGATGCAAACAAACTCTGATAATCAGCTGGTTATTAAGCATGTCGAAAACAAAATATTGCACCGGGGAAGGGAAAACCTCCCATATATGGAAATCTGCTTTCAAAACGGGGATTTAAAAGTCATGATTTGAAGTACCATGGCCAATCTTTCCGTTCCAGTAGTAAACAAGATGTGGCGATAACAGCATGCGTGAATATCAACAACTTCATTTTGTTCGTGTTTTTTGTGTTTGAATTTGTTTAAAGAGGTTTCAGACTCATCTTGAATTTACCCCCAATTATTAAGCGATATTTCAAATTTAAACTATATTGGGTGAAAAGTACTTACTGTAAGCTTCCTTTTTAAATGTTTTTCATTTTTTTTCGTTGATTAATCGCTTCAATATTAACATTTATCGAATATAGAAGCATGTCGAACTTAGATGAAACTACCTTATAGCTAGCAGCTAGGCTGAAATGAGATTCTTTACCTATTTTGTTTACTTTACCACACAATAACTTTCCAGTTTCAGGTACAAAAACCATGAAAAGAACTTTTACAGACACGCTGAAGAATTCCTGATCATCCACAATCTTAGAACTAATAACAGTAATTTTATCGAAGGCTATTGGAACTCCTTTCAGTTTGACATTATACAAAAAGAGTTCGTTTTTAAGACGTTCTTTTAGTCCTTCGCGAATATTTGAAATATATCTTGGAGAGACTGATAGTTGCATTACATGTGTAACTTCCTTCAAGCATGAATAACGTTGTGCTGACATTTTCTTGGCATCTTTAAAGGATATAGAATTAAAATGCTTTGCATAACCTTCTTTCTTCCTTACATTGTTTGCCATCTTTAATAAGTAATAAAGCGTGGTGCGTGCAATGTTTTTAGTCAAGTTTCAAGTTACTCAATCTAGAGAACGGAGTGCCAAAAACGTATTTATTTCAGTCGTTTCTCCCGCAAAATTTCAAAGTCAGGAGCCAACTAGCAATTCGCAGGATATAAGAAAGGTACCTCAATTGAGGTGTATATATCATCCCGCAAATTGAGGGATCATTTTGCTATCATATACCTAAAAAAGTAATGTTCATTTCGGAAATTGAGCGCATTTTAAGGGAATCTCGAAATTAGGTACCCGTGATATTTTAAAAAAATATGTATTTTTCTAACTTTAGCATTTGCCTTGAGTTTGAGGTAAGAAAATCCAATGAGGAGGAGGGGATAGAAACTTTTGGACCGACTAATAAATGAAGAGAGTCCCACTAAATTAAACCATAGTTTAAAAGAATTGAGAATTGAATTCTTTAACTAAGCACACGATGCTTGACTTAACGGAAGTATACATTATATTTGATAACGAAGATATTGAATGGATAAAATATATTATCTATATTTTTTTCAAAATCCCAAAATTTAACCCATTCAGATTCATTGTGTTGGCCGTGTGGATCATATATCAGATATTTAATAAACGGCCCTGAGAATAACCTGAACACAATAATGTGCAGCGAAACTCGGCGGGTAAAAAACAAAGAGAACATGCAGCCTGCGTTCATCCCATAAGTTACGTAGGAGGCTAACTAGACTTTTCGTAGAATGGATCGGTGTATCAAGATTTTCCATATACACACCACCGATCCAGTTTGACTATTTTTGAAAATATTTGAAAATTTGTTTATATTTTTTTTATTCAACACTTATGCATATATTACTGTTTACAATTATAAATATTTTGAAACTGAAATATGATCCGTATTATTATTATTATTATTATTATTATTATTATTATTATTATTATTATTATTATTATTATTATTGTTATTATTATTATTATATTAGTTCAGCATTTTTTTAGAGAATATGAGAAGAAACAGTCGTCCTAGGTTACTTCTTACGATTAAGTTTTGCTGGGATAAGTTTTTAACTGTGGATTTAAAAAATACCATTTAAAAAAGAGGAGCAACTATTATATATGCCTTTGACAGCCTTGCAAACCTGCGCTCTTGCTGAACAAGTGGTCCGCGCGGCGGCGGTGGAATGGATCGGTGGTGTGTAGAAGTTTTTACCAAACTCGGCGATCCTGAGAATTTCTTCTCAAGATGGCAGCAAAGTAGTGAATGGTGGTGAAAATGAGTACTTTTTGCGAATAACATTAATATTCATAAATACTGATGTTAATTGAATGTTTTAAAACATTATTGTTATGGTGTGGTATAAAATAATGCCGCACAGTTGAAGGGCTCCTTCAATTGTGAGGGAGGAATCGCTCGTTCTATTGTTTTCCCCGGGGAACACTCACCTGAATTTATTTTCTATGACTTGTATAGAGAAAAAGGTTTTGGAACTTTTGATCATGCTGTTTATTTTCCCCCAACATTCCTACTAGAAAAACTGGAAAACGATATCTTTTTTAATAATAATAATAATGGTCAGTCAAAATTCGAAGTTGCACTTCCTTGGAATGTATCTTGATTGTATAATTAGAATATATAAAAAATCAGCTTAGCCACAGTCCTACAGTAGTACATACAGCCTGAAAGAAACCTTATGTGTCTGGGAAGAGATGGATTTTTACATGAAAACACAAAGGATTTTTGTGTAAAGTTTTATCTGTTACATGAAGTCATTTTGTTTCGAACGTGGTTTTTTAAAAATCTCACATTAGATAAACAAAAGACCATTAAAAATCTCATTATCTCCGAAGTCGTGTATTGGAAAGACCTTCTAAAACGTTGAACATCAATTTTAATCTTTCACAAGCATTTTAGTCCCGGATATTACTATTAAACTTTGCTGATTATCACACCATAACTAGAGCTTTAAGAAGAAAATGCTGACACTAATCGGGTCTTGAAAACGCAGGGTACCCAAATCGGGCCCCCATTACTATTATTAAGGGCGGAAGAACATTCCACGTATCAGGGCTAATGCATATCTTCATTTATAAAGGGCAGCGCTGCAAATAACAGCCGTGATCGGTAATTACCGCCCCTTTGACAATTTCTACCAGCCACATTTCATCAAGATTCACATGTAGTCCGGTAGAAATTTCCATTTTCTCTCAAAAATTTTCCTTAGGACATTATTTCTTCGATAGAAAAACTTTTGCTGTTTGATGTGTGATAAGATAATTCATGTCTATTTTTTATATAAAGTCACGTTATTACGTTTATGAACGACACAATCTTACTGAAAGATTCGATGTGATTGTAATTTATTGATGAGATTTTAGTTAATACGTTGAATCCATAACGATGCCAGACAATTAAATTACACTAGGATCATCAGCGGAACCCCTCCATTCCCAAGAAAACAATGTCTTTGAGAGTTCCAGTTGACTCGACAGAAAAGCACTTAATTTATTTTCTTCAGTTATTTTGTAACGAATGTACAAATTTCTTTGAAACTGTTTTTTATCTTAAAAAATGACTGAAAAAAACTAGACATCTGTTGAAAGGCATTTCTCATTAACCTGGATACAGCCAGGATATTTGCCCTAACATCTGTTCCCCCTGAAAGTGCAGCGGCACAGACTTGCTTCGTCTGTGCTCTGTGGGCGTTCACCGCCCCACTAGTTAAGTACTGCATGGCTGGTGATCATCTGTAATTTCCTGGCTACCAACGTTGACGGGACCAGGTTGTTGAGATCTAGTTGACGTGCTTTACAACTAGGCCAGGAGTCGATGAATTAGCCAGGATGAGTAGGTTGACTTTGAACAGACACATGAGTTAAAACTGGATATACAGTCACTGTCTGATTTATCACAGAAAAAGATTTTTCATTTTTCATTTTCATAAGGTCAATCTTTGTTTGGTTTTACTCTTACTTAAATGGAAAAAAAAGATCACAATTATCGGTCTTTTCCGTTTTATTCTCAAGTGAGTTACGAAAATATTCTTAGCAAAGAGCTTAAAATAGAGTCAACACCAGAATGATACATTTTTTAAGTCAGACAACGATCAGTCATCACACGTTTATAACAGTTTAGGCGTACGCCAAACAGGATGTCTAAGTACTGATAAAAAGCCAGTTATTAGGTGTGATTGAGACAGCACCACCAAAATTAAATGTGAAATATCTAAACATGGCCACTTGACCTTTAAATACCTAGGCAAAAAGAATGTCTTGGTATTCATTTTGACTTTACAATAGCTCCTCAAACCCTCTTGCCTACAATTTGGTTTTGCTTTGCTGGGTAGTTAAAATCACCGGATAACTTCAAAAATGTTATTTGCAGTGCTAAAGGGTAATAAATTTTCTGAGAAACAATACTAATTCATTTACAAACGAGAAAAAAATGGAATGCAAGGAGTATCAATAGATTTTGTTAATGGAAAATTTACCAAGGGTGACTTCCGTGAAAATGGAAATAAATATGAAATTTTTCCTAAATATGACCACATTCGTGTTTTTGTCTTCTCAGGTAGATATTGCACTATCCTTATTTGTTTTTGATCATGTTTTTTGTATATCAAAATCACGTGACGCTGCAAAGTCTGTACTTTTGTACGTTGTTGCTCGAGTCTGTATTTTGCATGATAATAAAAATGGGAGCATACTAATATAAACATTACATTGCCGCACTGTGCAGCCGCTGTCGGGACATGAACGTGGAGTAAATTTGACTTGCAAACGTGTTGGTCGTATTTTTTTATTGCGAAATAAAAACTTTATATCGTATTTTGAACTTTGACAGCAAAAATTTATCTTTTTTTTTGTATTTTTTTTTCCAGTACCCAAATAGCTACCCCAATTGGGGCCCCAATTTGGGTACCCTGCGTTTTCACATGACCCACACAAACCTGTAAATAACTCAAGAAATTTTGGGTTATTACAGTTTTGCACATTATAATAGTGACAAAATATCTATTATTATGAATGAACTGAATAAAATAGTTTGTAAAGTTAATTTGTAAATTAATCATTTTTTTCAAGTTGGTATAACAATAGTTTTACATTTATTCAAAAACCAACATTATAAAAATGTTAAAATTTAAAAACTATCTGCGGTGTTTACAAGAACACTTGGCATCAAATTCAGAGACAAGGACCTTAAATCTGCTAAACATTTAAAATCTGCTAAGCATTTTAATATAACCAGGCAAACGGTTCCATAATAAAGAGCTACGGAAGTGTACTGAATTTGTTCCATAGTTTACTTGACAGACTTTTGGTAATGAAACTAACTTTGAGGAACATAAGCTGTAGGAGACTGATTTTACTGGAAAGTACTCTTGCATAAATTTGGGGTTGCATAAACTTTGTTTTAGAACATATAATTCTTCTGAGCTACTATAATAGCTAGTTAATCCATATTTTTAGATTTCAAGATAACTATCTTAACAATGGCTTCTGAAATTCAATCATTGGAACATTCTACACTGATTGTTCCTTATGAAACTTTGAATCGAACATTCCGTTATGCTCAAAAAGTGTTAGATAGAGAGGTTGCTCATACAGATGCAGGTAACGAAAAGTTGAAAAAGTTATCTTCAAAAGTTGCCAAAGTTTCTGATGTCAGAAATGAGTTTGACGAAATCATATCCAAATTGGAAGAGTTAAAGCAAAAAGCATCTGGTGCAATTGACCAAGAAGTTCAACGTTTATCTAATTGTAAAAACCGTTTAGGCTATTTGAAGTTGCAAAGAAATTCAAAGAATAATAACTTATGGAAAAAGAATAGATTGGATCGTTTGTTGATAGATTATTGTTTGAGAAATGGTTATTATGAAACTGCCATAAAAATGACTGACAATTCGGTTGTTAAAGATTTTGTTGATCTGGAGTTGTTTTTGGTTGCTAGAGATGTAGAAAATGCTTTAATGCAAAAGAACAGCTTTCTTTGTTTGCAGTGGTGCCACAGCAACAAATCAAAACTAAAAAAACTCCAGAGCACACTTGAAGTGAATGTAAGAATTCAAGAATTTGTTGAATTAATAAAAAAAGAACAACGTTTTGATGCTGTTTCGTATGCACAGAAATATTTCCCTCCTGGACGTATTGAAAGTTCGTCAGTTTTAGAAGTTCAGACTTCCGTCATGGCATTGTTAGCTTTCAAACCAAACACTGAAATTAAACAATATAGACAGTTGTTTGATGA
Source organism: Turritopsis rubra (assembly GCA_039566895.2). Taxonomy (NCBI): domain Eukaryota; kingdom Metazoa; phylum Cnidaria; class Hydrozoa; order Anthoathecata; family Oceaniidae; genus Turritopsis; species Turritopsis rubra. Next base: position 15,836,377 of record CM077623.1, on the reverse strand, counting down.
TTCTCGATGGAGTTTTTTGGTGGAGCAATTTCGCAAAGAAAATCTTGCTTTACACCAGTTGAACTCACAGTCAATGTTGGAAATTGTACTTCAATGTGGATTGGCTTCTATGAAAACCCCTCACTGTTTTCATGAAGATGAGCAAAGTTACAACTGTCCTGTTTGCTCACGAGGTTTTAATGAATTAGCAAAGCCTTTGCCATTTGCACATTCAAGTCAGTCACGTTTGTTGTGTAGTATCAGTGGTGAATGTATGAATGAAAATAATCATCCTCTTATGTTGCCCAATGGAAATGTTTATGGAGAGGTATCCATTGTTAGTATGGCTGCTGACAATGACAGTTTGGTGACTTGTCCGAGAACACAGGAAGTTTATTCTATCCTTGAAGCTAAAAAGGTTTACATTATGTAAACAAATGATGTACTTGAATTTACATTAGATGCTGTGTACTACTATTATTATTACATTTTTGAAGGTTGTCTTTCATGGTTAAATAATTTTTTTATCATTGAGACATTTGAAATTTTGAGAGAACTTGATAGCAGTGACCATCATTGGATTTTTGAATTTATAGGTTTGAAATTATATATACAAATTATTGTTTTAATGAAATGTGTGGTGTTGAAATAACAATCTTTTTTGCGTAAGTGAAAGAAAAGAAGTGAGATGCTTTGGCAAGATTAAATACATATTACATCTTAGAAATTTCTATATACCAAGGGCAGTTTTTTTAAATGGATTGTTTTTTATGCTGCTTTGATATCCCCAAATTGCGGCACTGATTGCTTCGATTATTCTAGACCCTGATGTAATTTTGTGTTGTTTTTGAGTCTTTGTCTTGTTACGGGAGAGCTAGAGTTTCTCGTATTAAAACCAGCTTGTGTTTCTCCACAAAACGTCAATTCTAAATCAAAATATTTTGGTGAGAAACATCAATGAATAATTCTGTTTCTTGGCTGAAATTATTAAATATGCTAAAACCTCACTCAGCTTCCTATATGCATTTCATTAATAGGCCTGTTCGCTCTCCCATTTCATGGTGATCAGCTTCTTGTTTGGTCATTCACATTGAAGTGAGTAAATGCAAATGTAAACACTGACTTTTTTTTAATAAGTTTGATACTTTTTCGAATTTTCTTTTTTTTGAAAATATAATTATTTCGAACATTAAACATTCAATTTTCTTGTGATATGGATTTAATACAAGTTCATGCTGTTCAAAACAATAACAGAGTAAATCTTGGTACAGCGATTCTCTGTAACATAATGATACCATACATTTTGCAAGCTCTATCACATAGTGGTACTTTCATCTTGTTCTGTGATTTTTATTTTTTGTCTGTGTAAGTACATGTGATTCAGCTTTGTTGCTTCTCCTGCTTTTCTGGCTTTGAATGTTTGTATATGCTTCATTTGGTGTACACACAATTGTATAATTGATATTAATATTATGTACTTCATGTATTTTCAACAGGTCTAATTAATCATATTCATTGCCTGTTGACACACACGGGTATTTTTAGTGTTTCTTGTCATAAAAAAATTGATTCAGTCAATCAAAGAAATTTCCTTGCTTTGTTTTGATAGATATAATTATCATAGATATTATTTGTGAAATATGAGGAACACAGGTTGTCCGTGGCTGTAATTTCCATTCAGACTTGGAGGCTAAATTCACATGTTTTAGGGTGTGAAAATGTACAACCTGTGTGAAAAGGGGTCTGACTCTAATTTGATCCCTTCCTTTAAGAATGTCTTTCTAGTTACCCAGAATAAGAGTAATTGGTGAGTTAAAAATGATATTACAGATCTGTTGTCTTTCTACAGTACTACTGTGGTACATCACAATACGAGTCTTCCTAGAATTTCAAATTAACAAATAGTTGATATATTTTTAAATCATTAGTTAGAAAAATGAAACATAATTGGATAATATCGTAATCCAACTGCAGAATAATGTTGGGTTTGGTAAGAGGAGGCTGTAGAACATGTTACACTCTCCAAATGTCAATACGAGAAAACCGAGGTAAAAATTGTTATATCTGATGGCCAATAGGTTCTGTACACTCTATGTATATGATGTGGAAATGTTAAAAAACATTTTCTCAAATCAAATTGCATTCCATAAATTTCTATCTAGTACTTTTTGTTTTAATTGAATCATTTTAATATTAATTTTCTATTAGGGCATTGGCACAACTTTTATAGCAGGCCATTTCTTATCAAAAGCTTTGCAACATTGAGCCAACTACCTAACAAAGCCGTGTTAACGCAGGACAAAGAATCTGAGGAGATATATGATGCTTTAATAAAAAAAAGTGATGCTTTGAACAATATTGAGCATGATATTTTTGATATTGGTACATTTGAATTAGTCAAAGAACAATACGTAGAGCGTATTCAAGAATTGCAAAGAGAAAATGAACATGCAATGGAAGCCACTGCACCTAAAGCAAAAAAGAAGTTTAAAAGTTATCCAAAGAGGCCCGCCTATTCTAAGTATGCTCATGGAAACCAGTTATCTTATCAAGCAGAACAAAGTGTCCTAGCTGAGCTTGATATTTACTTATATTTAGGACAGGTAGGGACCTTCCACAACTATTGGAACTGTGTTGATATTTTGGTGTCAAGAATTCTTTACCAATGATTGTTGGTTTGATTGTTAAACTTGAAAATTTTTGAATGGCTGGCTATTCATTCAAAAAAGCTTAAAATGCTTTCCGTTATTTTGAAGTAAAATAGCTACTAACAATGTCATTACATCCAATTTGTGTATAATTTGTCAAAATTTCCTTTCAGTTCGTAAATGTTTGCGAAACTTTTTTTTCTTATTTTCCTAAATTTCTTACATGATACTTTATAAGAACCCTATGAAAATCTGAAAAAATACTGGTGAAAAGTTGCTTTCTATGTTTTTCTTTAAGATGTTTTTGAAAATTTAGATTACCCAAGCTGTGAATTTGTTTAATTATCATCGCCGACATGGACATAAGTTTGGCATTGATGCATATAACAAAATAATTCATGCTTGGGCTTCACAAAAGAGTTGGAAGAACATTCAAATGTTACTAGGTAATCTGAAACGAGAAGGTTTAGAACCAAACTATCAAACGTATGCTGCTTTGTTGGAAGCATGTGGAAATTTAAAAGATTATATGAAAACTGAATCTGTGTTATCTGACATGCAGCAAATGGTAGATCTTTGTTTACATATTTATGATCTTAGTAAGATTGTGTAATTATTATGATGCTGTAAATGATATATTATCTACTTTCCAGCCCCTATTTACTTCACTTGCTTTAATGATTGAAGAAAGGGAAAAAAGAGAAAGGCAATGAAATGATCAAATTAAAACCAAAGTCAAGTAATGATAACACACTTAAAGTACAATGCATTCGCATACCGTAAATCTTTTAAATGCCCCCTTTTGAAATCATGTTTGAAGATGTTGATGATGGAGCACCCGTATGTGATATCATTGAAAATGCTGACAGTAGTGATATTGACAAAAATGGTTTTCATTTTCATTTTGTGTCATTTTGAATTATTTTGGTATTTTAAAACGTTGATTTATTATATGAATTTTCAAAAAACTCAATGAATGCCCCTCTTATATAAACACCCGGGTTGTTTATTCAAAGAATTACGGTATTAATTGTGCTGTTCCATATTCTACCAAAATATTTCTTTCTGCCTCACATGCTTTATAAGGTTAGTAGTGCCTAAAAAACTTCAGTCAATGGTTCGAAAGATGTAATCTTTTGGCGAGCAATGCATCACTTGAGGTCCAAATTGATCAGCTTTTCAAGCTCCTTAACATTATTTTCCATTTAATCTTTGGATAATTTTTTTTGTGGGGTGTAATAATTCAGTAGCATTAATACCTTTTTGGGAGTGCCATGGTGGACTGTCACAGAGAAATTAGAATTGGTAAATAGTTGTTGCAAGGGATAAAAACTTTGCTTGCAATTTGCGACTAAGCTTAACAAACCTTTTTAATAAATATTACTAGTATGAGAAAATATAACCAAACTCTGATGATCTTGTTTTCTTTAGAATTTTGATGTTAACAAATTACTGAACCGTTGTCAATTATCTAAGCAGCAAATTAGCTCTATTATTGGCGCCGTAAGAATGGTTCATCATGATTATATAATACACAAACAGAAAGAATTTGCTTCCACGGCTAAGCCAGTCAATGAAAATGTGGCTGAATTGATCCAGTCCCAACTTTCAGCAGAGTTGAAAGGTATGCTAGTAATAGTTCTGGTAACAGGACCTTATTTACACTGTAATTCATTGTATTTTAAGTTTCTGTATCAGCAAAAAATTAATGTTATTCCATTCAGTGGTAACAATCACCACAGGCTAATCAGGAGATTGTGAAAAAAATGTCTGCTAGAGAATATATGTTTCCAAAGGAAAAAGGGCAGAAAACCCTGTGCCAGATTTTTGCCTGGATGTATTTTTGCAGATTTTTTTAATAATAATTTTCTTCAAGATTATCCTTAAGATCAGAAATAATGTATTATCTCTTCCCTCACATACCCTATTATGTGCACTAAATCAAAGTTATGCTAACAGGTAAAATTCTGGTATGTAAAATATAAACCTGCCAAAATTTGAGTGTAACAGTCGAATAAGGTAGCAAGTACAAAGTCCTGATTTCTTAACATAGGCACAGTAGTTATTCAGTCTGTTGATAAGACGAAAACACATAGCAATTTGGCGTTAAAACGTTCAGAAATGTATGTAAAGATTATAGAAGAATGGAGGAAGAAATTCATAACTGAAGTCATCAAGACCAGAAGCACAAGAAATAAGCGAGGTGTGCAGCTAATGTTCCTTTCTTTTTGTGACTAATATGGTCAAACATGTCCTTATAAATGTCTATGTGTTATAGCTTTCATGTATAACAGATGTGTTACATTTGCCAGCGTTCTAACTCCAGACGAGCTGGCAGATCTTGTCTTTGAGGAGATTGTACCAATACTGTGTGGTCAAACACAAGGTGTTCCTGTAAACTTCCTTTCCCGTAAACTTGGCTTTATGATATATATGAAATTTTGTTCAAAGTTTAAAGATGAGAAAGGTGTCACAGAAAAGGTAGGAGAAAAAATGAATTAAATATCATATTATCTTAACCTATTCCAAAAAATGTAGTTATTTTCATGTATAAAGTCTGTTATAGATACAACAAATTTCTGAAAACTACTTTGATAGTTTCCAACTATCAGACCTTACTTCATTTAACCCACGTGAGAAGTGGCTTCACTTACGCGACCAACTGGTAGAGTTAGCATCAGAAGATATAATACCAAATATGTGGCCAACAAAAACTAGAGTCATGGTAACATATTAAATTGTTGATACTATCGTAGAATCCTTCATTCTTTTATACTTCATAATGCTTATTTTTTATCAGGCTTCAAGTGTTGTTTTGGATATTTTGAAAAGGGTGACTACAGTTGATACAAGTTTATTTTTGAAATCAAAGCGTGGTACTGTACCTTCTCTGACTCATTATCATGAATATGTTGGTTCTATATGCGTGGGCATGTTAAAATTCCATCCAGCAATCAGTCGCTTCTATAGTTGTTACATAGCACAGCAAGGTGATATCACCTTTCCAGTTCAGAAAGTTCCTATAGTGATTCCACCAAGACCTTGGACAACAGCCAATGGTGGTGCATATTTCCTAGTGCATAGTAAGTAAAATCGTTATGTAAAATGACATCTTCTTTCACGATATAGCATCATAGCCGCCATTTCTTTCTTTAGGTGATTTTGTGCGTACGGTTAGTGGTCAATTCAAACTCAACAAATTGATGAAAGCATCTGAGAACGGAGATCTGGACAAAATATTTGACTCGTTGAATTATATTGGAAATTGTGCTTGGAAGATTAATGAGAGACTGCTAGATATCATGACTGATATATTCAACGCGGATGGAAATGAAAAGTTAGAGATCATTGGTCCTAACCTTCCCTATGTCGAACAACGCAAGTCTAAGTAAGTTTTAAGTGTCATGTTTGCTTAATTGGCTGTAAATGAGATTTTTCCATATAAAACGATTGAAAGTGAGGAATTAAACTATTTACATAACGAAATCGTTTAATGGTATTCGAATTATGCCTTTAATGAAAAAGTTGTAGAAAATACCCATTTACCATAACAGAAGTTTAAGTTTTAAATGTTTGGAAGAGGATGATTGACAAATTGGTGTTCTTTATAGAGAAGCAATGACGTATGAAGAACGAAAGTCGAGACAGAAAAAGAGAAAACGTTTCCACGAGTTATTTGCTTTAAGAATGGATCAACTTTACAAATTATCAGTGGCTAACCATTTTCGTAAAAAGACCTTCTGGGTACCAAATAATTTAGACTTTCGAGGTCGTCTGTATCCAATTGCTCCACACGGTTCACATATAGGTAAGAAACCTTGTTTATAGAAGTTTATTTTGAGAAACTTTTTTGTTATAGGGATTATCGAAACCTCCTTTTCCGATGTCACTTTCTAGTGTGTTTAATGTGACATCCTCAATTACCACTGAAAATACGATATTTCCTTCACAGCCTAGAAGTTTTATACCATGACTGAGCTTGATTTGATAAATTGTGAATTAACAGCAAAAACAGCAAATAAAATGTGTTTGTAAAAATATCTGAAAATGTACGATGATGTTAGGAATGGAGAAGATGATTTATGAGATAAAGCAGCATATATCTTAGTTAGATCATCTGAAAACTATCAATCCCTATATTATGAGTTGTATATTTAAGATTTATATTATGAATTTAGACGGAAGAACCACTACGTAAATTGTGATATGTCGTGATATGTCTAGGGAAAAACGCGTGTGATACACCCAAACGCATATTTGCATATTTGGTTGTTCCTTAGGAAACGATTTATCACGTGCTTTGCTCATGTTTGCTGATGGTAAAAAATTGGGAGAAAACGGTCTTGATTGGTTGAAAGTTCATTTAGTAAATGTGCACGGTCAATTGAAGAAATCATCATTAAAAGATCGCATACAATATGCTAATGAAAACATGGACAATATATTCGATTCAGCTGATTTTCCACTAACGGTATGTGCGAGATTTACGTTTAGAAAGGGTAACTAAAGATAGAGCCAAACATTTGAAGCCTTTTCACAACGGACCTCTGGCAACGCACTTTAACTGTTGGATTTTCTTTTTCAAGAATACTGAGGAACCTCTTAAAGGGGGTCTCCAGTAGGCGATGAAGTGCAAACATGGTAGTGTGTATGATGGACGCCTAATTGCCTAAGGGAGACCACAATTAATAGCGGCCACTTCTAAGGACCAAACCTTGGTGGCCGTTGAGTGAAGGTGATCGTTTTTTGGAAGAAAATGTTTTTTGCACTGTCTCGGATAAACTATCAAAATACAGGAAATTCGTCCACCAAAGCAAATAGTACGACTTATCGAGATTTTATTGATTTTAAAAATTTTGGGTGGCAAAAAGTCGTCTCTCTAGGTTTCTGTCTATAGGTGAGTGCTTCTGTTCTTCGATTTCAAATTCGAATCATTTGACCTACGATTTTCAGAAAGTCCGAGTTACATGAGGTTTTATTCGCTAAAGGGACCGAGAAAAATGGTCCGACTTAGCGAATGTCCGAGTTATCCGGGGTCCGACTTAACGAATGTCCGAGTTATCCGAGGTACGACTTAAGACAATGGATGAAGTGAAGAATGCGTTTGTATTTTTATCATTTCTTTTACAAAGGGTAAAAATGATTATTTACGTTCTTTCACATTTCAAAACGCCTTATACCTGGCCGTTACTAGAGGTCAATTTGTCGATCCGGCCAACGCAAAGTGGTCGTTAGACTGTAATTGGAGGTGGCCGTTGTATAGAGGGTTATGCATAAGAGTTTGGCTAGAAAGACGGTCGTGACCATTTTGTACTGGCCGTTGATTGAAGTTGGTCGTTGTACAGAGGTCGTCGCTAATAGAGGCGCCACTGTATGTTGTTTTAGTATTGAGGTTCGTCCTTCAAATGAACTTCTTAAAATCTTAATTAATATGTTGTTTTGGTATTGAGGTTCGTCCTTCAAATGAACTTCTTAAAATCTTAATTAATATGTTGTTTTAGTATTGAGGTTCGTCCTTCAAATGAACTTCTTAAAATCTTAATTAATGCGAAACTTTATATCAGTAAGTTTACATTGCTAATTTCGCAAATTTGGCCAACATTCGCAAAAATCGTGAAAATTGGTCCACCAAGTAATTTCTCTCCTTAAAGTAATCTTATTAAAACAAGCATACTTCTCGTAGGGACGTAAATGGTGGCAGGATGGTAGCGATCCATGGCAGACACTGGTAGCTTGTATGGAGCTGACGAATGCCATCAGAAGTGGAGATGCAGAAAATTTTGTTTCTCATATGCCAGTTCATCAGGATGGTTCATGCAATGGTTTGCAACATTACGCTAGTCTAGGAAGGGATGCATATGGCGCCAGGTTTTTTGATTCTATGACTCATATTTTATGAAAACCAAAATAAAATCCACTTCCCCTGATGAATTAATTTGTCGTGTGTATCATAACTAGTAACATATCTCTTATTTTTCAGACAGGTTAACTTAATGCCAGAAGATAGACCTCAAGATGTTTACTTAGAAGTTGCCAATCTCGTTGAGAAAGCGAGAAAAGCAGATGCTGTTAATGGCATGGAAATAGCACAGCGTTTAGAAGGTATAACAATTCATATACAGTGTTCCACATGTTATAAGGGTGTATGATATAGGAGTATGTTAATTAAAAATGAAGGCAATAATGGTAATATTTTTGTGGTTTCTTTGTATTTTTTCATCAGGAAAGATTACTCGTAAAGTTGTCAAACAAACCGTCATGACGATCGTCTATGGCGTCACATTTATCGGTGGACGTATGCAGATTCAAAAACAGCTACAAGATTTGAACTTGAGTGAAGATATTTTATTTGTGGCTTCAGTGTATGTCGCTAAGGCTGTTTTTAAAAGTATCACGGAGATGTTTGCGTCAGCAGAATTGATACAGGTACGTTCTCTTAACATGTAATCTGTTGGTTGTGGAAGGTCAGAACGAAATAATGCGTTTTGGAGATGCCGTATTTCCTCTTTGACACTAAAAATGATGATTTAAAATGAATTGAATAAAACATTACATTTTGTGTTTAAAGTTACAACCCGGTCACTTGTTAGGGTGGGCGTTTAAAAGATGACAGGCGCTAATTTGAGGAAATAGGATATTGTATTACTCGTGTATTTATGTGTAGGATTGGTTTACTGTTTCTGCTGGTCAAATTGCACATACCGGGAACTGTGTGGATTGGGTAACACCACTTGGACTCCCTGTGATACAACCTTACCATATCGAATCAACTGAAGCTATTGTAACGCCCTTACAAAAAATTACCGCCACACATTCGTTCGATTATGCGCAGTTACCACATTTACGAAAACAGAAAGGAGGTTTCCCGCCAAATTTTGTTCACTCGCTAGACGCTACTCATTTGATGATGACAGCGCTTCGATGTGAAAAAGCAAAGATGACATTTGCTTCAGTACATGACAGTTTTTGGACGCATGCGTGTGATATTGAAAAAATGAACATCGTATGAACTTCTTTCTTCAATTTTATTCTCCAATTCTTTCACTATGTGTTCATTTTATTCACTTACCGAACTACCCAGGGTCTATTTTGATTTAATGGGTCCCACGAAATACAAAATTTAAGCGAGAGAATATACAAACGGAAAGTACTGGCTTGTTTTCACACAATAATGTTTATACTATACAATAATGGCTGTTATGGCTAACCATTTAGCGGAAAAATATGATTTTTAAGAGAAAGTTTTGGTAAAATTTTACCAGAGTGTCTTTGAGGATTGCTCGAAGAAAGAAAAATAGAACCAGGAGAAGTTCTGTAGAATTGCACAGAACATAACTAGAAATATTCAAGAATATATTTCCTTATCTTCGTTGCACTAAACTGTGCCTGTGCATCGAATATTGCCAACAAAAATTCATTGTGATTCTTCTTTTAATTTCTCTCCATGTTGTTGGAATAATACAGACCAGTTAACCTTCCACGGTCAGCAAATTAATGGAGGCGTGGTTAATAAAAAAAAGATAATTTCTGGTCCGCATAATTCATGAGCATGAACCACGCTGTGAATTGCCCTGAGTGTTCGAACTCAAAATGTGTGATAGCCTGGGTAATTCGGTATACCTTTATGTAACTGACCTGCAACATGCAAAATTTATACTAGATCTTTTTTTATTATTATTTGTTCAGTTTTGTCGTGAAGAATTTGTTGCACTACACGAATTGCCCATACTACAAGATTTAAAAAAACACTTCGATGAAACTTATGGTGGACTCCCGTACGTGTTTTCGTTCTGTCGAATTGCACAGAAGAAATTAGTTCTTATTAAAACTGTGTCATTGTATTTTTAGGTTTCGTAAGCCTTTGAAAGATGGTTCAAGAAAAGCAAAATTTGCAGACTTACCTGAAGCAGGTATTTTTAAAAAGCATTCAGTATCCAAGTTTTGTTTGTTACTCGTTTCCATTTCTCTTCACGTGCTTGTTACTCGTTCTTTCTTTTTAGGAACTTTCGACATCAAGAATGTTTTGAAATCCGTCTATTTTTTCAGTTAACATATTTTTTTAGGTATATTTTTTTGTAAATATAAAAAAGTATCTCAAAACTCTCAGTAAACTTTTCTTTTCCCATTATTTCGGATTGACAGGTACTCTCAAGTTGACAGGTACTCTCAAGTTGATTGGTACTCTCAAGTTGACAGGTACTCTCAAGTTGATTGGTACTCTCAAAATTATCCACTATTTTAAAAATGGAGATTAACAAAATTCGTCAATTCTTCGCTTTCACGTCTGAATTTAACACTAATTAAAAAGGTGTGAAAATTTGCATTTCGATCCGATTTAATGAAGAAACATCTTCTCATTTGTAACATGCCCGATGCGGAGTAGAGAAGTCCTCTCTAAAAGTTGCCCAACGTAAATCATCAGGTCCATGACATGATAAATCTCTTCACTTAATGCCCAATCCTGAAAATGGTGCTTTGACAAAATAGCAAAATCCTCTTGATCACGTAAAAAAAGAGCTGGAATACATTTGGTACATTTAGTACAGTTCGTTATGAAACAGGAAAACTATTTTTCTTTGACAGTCTTTTTTCCGCCTCTAAAAAAACCCCAATGAACCTGGTCGATTTTTGCTGATGCTTATAAAGAGATTTCAATACGAAGTTGCTGTAGAATTTCGACCTGTGGTAGAGGTTAAATATTATGTATGTATTGACTGCATTTTTGTAATTTTTTTTAGAAACAAAATATTCTCTAAGTCATCAGTACCAGAATCAAAACATTTCAGCGCCTTAAAACTAATTTTACTGCATGGTTTTTTAAGCACTGAAATAAAATCGACAAACAAACTAATAATAGTAAATGGGTACGTACGCCCTTTTTTTATAAGAAACCCGTTTACTGAAAAGCTAGGGCTTCAGTCCGTCTAAAAAAAATGCTAACTTTTCAAGGCTGAAAAGTTGATTTTCAAAATAAAATTTCCTGTGTTTTCCCTGCATTATCCCAAAAACACACTTAGATACTTTTTCCAGAGATTACTCTGTCACAGGGTTGCTACTCAAAGTACTCAGAAATATCCAAAAATATCTCAGAAATGACCAATCCATTGCCAGTATGTACTTTTAAACCCCAAATATAGTGCCAGTGATCAGCTTCAAACTTTGTGCAGAAATTATTTCTCTGAGTTTTCCGTGAGTTGGCATGATTTTTCAAAATCTTGCCCCAAATTGCTTTCCAGGTTCGAACGAACCCTGAATAGGCTATCCCCAAATCAGCATAAAATATTGTAAGCAATTTACCCACGAGAAGTTTTTTGCAGGATAGTTGGCAAAGCTATTAATTTACTACTGTCTCTAACAAATAAGCCGGAACCATACCTCGGCTATTCCGCCTAGCCCCACACTTGGTAGACATTCTGTACCTACTCTTAATAGACGTAGGACGGTTTGAGCCTCAAAAAAGGCACTACAGGGAAGGTGCAATACTGAGAAAACCGTACTTTCATATACCTTATTACAGGAAATTAACGGAGCATGAAATTAACGGGTTTTGGCCATTTTCGCGTTAATTTTATGCCGCGTTCATTTTGTGGTCCCGTAAATTTAGTGATACACTAATTTTCTGCCTCTAGTAATTTTATGACCGTTAATTTCATGAATAAAAGCCATTATGTTGTAAAAAAATACGGGGCATGTGGTAAAGGGTTTAACAAGATTAAAAGTTTTATTTTTCTTTAAAATTTATTAACTACTATTCAGTAACTTCTATATCACTTTCTTCACTGCCACTTTCACTATCTTCATCTTCACTGTCTTTTTTTGGATTGTCCGTAATTTCTTTTAGTATCTCCGAAGAATCGTCATTATACTCCCCATATTCCGGAAACGAGACTTTTTCTACATGACGCTTGAGTACATCCATTGCTCTTGAGTTTTGCCATTTCGCTTTAATTGTTATAATGATTTCCAATCCACCTTGCTTGAGAGGAGAACGTTTCGGTGACACTTTACGGTTGCGGAAAATCCAGCCCCTTCTTTAATGGCGTACCAGATATGACGACTTATTTCCTTAGGGACATGACCAACAGTCACTAAACAGAGCTTTCCAGGAATGTTCGTTTGTCCAGCAACAGCAAACTTGTCATGAGGGTTTTTTAACTCTTGCTTAAACTTAATTGACTGGTCAAGCTGTGGTGTCCATTCAGAGCGGTAAACATGAAAACCTCTTAACGCTGTGGTGAGTTCATATACCAAAGTGAATTGAGCCATTTTAGTTTGTTGCTGTCCTGATATGAACTTCGATCTGCTTGTAAACATAAACAGCATTCACATAGGAAGTCATTGCATTGCCAAATATTCGAATTTGTGCAAAACCATGTGCAAAACCATAAAAGAAGTCATTGTAGTGCAGGGCTACTTGAATTTGTGAAAACAAACGAGATACCTTTTCTTCTTCACGTTTGAGAGAAACGACGTCCACCATGGCGAACAGAAGCATCTTGAACTTCTTCACAAAAAAAGGAACAGTTACGAGCAGTAAACCCAAGAAAGTGGTAGCAGATGCTTCCTCGATATCGGTTTGCCTATGATTCCGGTTTGTCAGAGGCTGAACATGCCCTCGTTGTAGAAGAAATTGCCAATGCTACAGAAGCAGGAAAACCTACGAAACGTACCGTATACAGCGAAAAAGACAAGCTAATGATAGCTAAATATGGAAACGTACATGGTCCAGCGCGTGCCATTGCAAAGTTTGTGAAAGAATTCCCAAAGTTAACTGACAGCACAGTTCGTGCATGGATCGTAAAATATCATAAAGAACTTTCTGCTAACAATAAAAACAATGATGAAATTCCGATTACTATTGGACAAAAGAGGGGTAGACCACTATCTCTACCCGTTGAATTGGATACGAAGCTCAGAAAGTTTATCATGAGCTTACGCAATGCAGGTGGAAATATTAATCGTCATGTTATACAAGGAGTTCTAATGGGTCTGATTAAATCGAATATTACCAAGTATGGTTCATGTTTGGATTTCAATGTATCGCGTGGATGGATCAACTATCTCTACAAACGTATGAATATGTCTCGTAGAATGGTTACAACATCCAGACCAAAGATAACACGTTCAATTTGGGAGGAAACTCGCTTTCTCTTTTTACAAGAGATTGCACACGCTGTTAGTTGGCATGATATCCCCGATGAACTTATAATAAATGTTGACGAAACTCCTTCGAAATTTGTTCCCACAGATAACATTACCATGGCTGTCAAAGGTAGCAAACACATCCCAAGAATAGGCGCAAGTGACAAAAGAGGAATTACTGTAACTCTATCAGAAACTCTTAACGGAGCGATGTTACCCTGAAGGAAGAAATGGGATTACCAATAACTCAAAAAGTCCTATTAATTTGGGATGCCTTTAGAGGTCAGCAATCACAGTTGATAACAGATGCCCTTGACGATTACAATATTGTGACAGTCATGGTGCCAAAGAATTTAACCCACCTGCTTCAACCTCTTGATCTGACAACCAATGGTTCGTTCAAAAAGATGGAAAGAGCTGCTTTCAGAGATTATTTCACCAACACAATAACAAAAGAGCTCCAAACCAACCCCGAGAAAGATGTAACAACCATTGAAGTGGATCTCCGGTTATCTACTCTCAAGCCGATTCACGCGAAGTGGGACAAATTTATCAGCATTTTAAAGCCGAAGGACGCCAAACTATTATCAACGGCTGGAAAGCAGCTGGCGTGATAAAAGCTGTCGCAGATGCAAGAAACGGCCATGTAGATGATTTGAACCCGTTCCTTTAATTGTGAAAGTATAAAATTTCAAAAAAAAAATTTTCTTTTTATTCCCTATCTCTGAACCGCGTTAATTTTATGACTTTGGTTATGATTTCCCTAGAAACCGCGTTAATTTTATGCATAAAAAATTTTGATTTGGCTTAGACCGCGTTAATTTCATGTACTTACAAATCATGTGTTGTTAATAAACTGCTCCGTTAATATCATGTAATAAGGTATCCAACGCTTTTTATTCAGTTCGTCTATCAAGGACCTTTTAAAATCGATTATTAATGTTATTACTAATGTCTAGAAAAATTACAACCAGACAACTGTTTAATTTGTAATATTGGGGTCAGTTAAGCCACCCTCTTTCATTATGATGGCGCCAGTTAAGCCACCCTCTTTCATTATGAGGTAATGATATAATGTATAATTAGAAATTATTTTTTATGTTCGTTTCTCATAAAATACTTTTCAGCATTTGGGTGTTGTTTCGGCCTATAGTCTTGATCTTCTTGTAATCTCTGTCGGATATCATGTCTCAACGTAGTATCGAACATGGCTTGAACATCCGCCTCTTCCACATCTTGCTTCAATTCTATGATGAGACACGTGGTTTTTAATTAATGTGCACGTTACTTGAAACCATAGTACTTGAAAACATAACTTACTTTCTCCATCCCCGTTTTTCTTGACGTCCGTCCGTTTGATAGTTGCTTTTAAACATTCAGTCACATCCACTCGATCAGCTTCTTGTGAGTGCTGTGTCATTGTCTGAAAAGTAAAACCAGATTAAACAGACATAAAATATGAATTACATTCAGGCTATCAAATGTTAATGGGATAAAAGATTGCGGAACTAAAGTTTGGGAATCGGAATTTGAGAATGACAAGAAATGCGGAATGAAAGTCTTTCTATTTCAGAAATTTCAGAGAATGCGAAATATAATGAACTTGAAAACGTGGAACTGAAAATTGGTCAATCACAAAATCTTCTTTTCTTCTCTAAGTATATGTTACCATTTTAAGACATATAGAAATTGCCACACGGAGGATAAACTATAATCACTGATTTACAGGATTTTAAAATTGTCACTTAATGCAATATAAAAGATTGCGAATAAACGTAGTAAACGCTTGAAACCATTAGCAATTTATTCCACAATTTCCTGCATTTCCTTCGATACTACCAGTTTCAGGACTGGGTTGATGGTGCTCAGGGGAGGAAGTCAAGATATGTCACCATAATGTACTAGCGAAAACGATAACTCATAAGAAGGTTATTACCTGGCGACGTTTCGGAGGAAGTCCATTAATATATGCGTCACTGTAAGGTCGTTGTGGTGGCATGTTACGTTGCCGTTCCGCATCACGATTTATAACAACTAACCAGTCCTAAAAAACGAACACAGTTTACGTACGTACATACTTCATAAAAGTGAAATTCAGTTAAAACAAAATACTAGCCATTTGTTTACATTTGGAATCCGTGAATGCCAATCTTCTGGTGATGGCGGGCTATCTTCGCGGTCACTACTTTCACCTGAACTACCACCGGGATTCTTTTCTTCCCAAACCTCATTCACATCAACTTTATCGTTTTTCTTAACTCGTTTAGCTGCTCGGCTGTCATCAGAACCTTTACATGGATTCTGAAAAAAACAAAAACAAAAACAAAACACATAGAAAGTATGTAAATATTAAAACAGAATTTCTGAAGAAACTGACCAATATTTCTTACCTCCCTAGGCGGGCTAGTTTTTCGTCTGCATTTTATCAGAGCTGAGTTAAGTTGCGATGATGTAAGCTGTCGACCAGCAATGGCTGTTCGAACACGAGTTATGAACGTTTGCAATGTAATCTGGCGTAAGGATGGTGTCATGTCTTGAAACATTTGACGGATCTACAAGTATTACGTAATAACGATGAAATACTTCGAACGAGAATGGTCGCGTGCTTATTCACCTCCCTTATGTACAAAATTCCTTTGAATACTTATCGCAAGTTACAAGAAATTCCGAACTTTCTAGTAACAATTGGAATCAATGCTCTTACTTCTTATTTTCTTCTCTCTCTTATGTGAATATTTTACGTAAGGAATATAAAATAAAAGTGAAGTGAAAATACATACACTAGGGGCATCGAACAGCGCGGCTAGATATCTGTCAGCTCCTCCAGAAACAGCATGATCAAGTATCCCAAAATTCCATGCAGCATAATCAACATACCAATCTCGCAAAGACAGTCCGAAGGTTGATTCTAAGATAGGAAAACATGTTTCTAGTGGATAAATATCACAAACAAACAAACAAACAAACAAACAAACAAACAAACAAACAAACAAACAAACAAACAAACAAACAAACAAACAAACAAACAAACAAACAAACAAACAAACAAACAAACGAAAGAGAAATGTAGAAACAAACAATGAGACATACCATCCGCTAGTAGTAATCTTAAAAGTTTCGCAAAATGTTCTTGATCAATCTTCTTTAAGGTAACATTGAGATCAATATCAGATTGCACTGTCAACTGGGACTAAACAAAATTCACATGCATATCAGATCAGGAATTCACTCACTACCAAAAGAACGCAAAGCAAAAATGAGTCATACCACAATTTGAGAATTCACGTCGTTCATGTAAACCGCCATCTTTTCTGCCAAATCCTAAATGATTGATAGAAAAATATAAGCAAGTATACCAATTTTCTATTCTTACAGAAACAACAAATCGGCTGATAAACAACAATATTTACTTACCGGTACCGAGGCTTCGGTTAACGGTAGATTGTCATTGAAATGATCTTCCATCAATCGACGTAGTGGAGTATGCAATCGATTCCATGGTTCATATGATTGACCTTGAAGAAAACATGAAGAAAACATGAAACATGCATTTTTATAAACCAGTACTAGCAGCAAACAAGACTGGCAGAAAATTACCTAAAGTAACATTCGCACGTTATTAACGATTGACAACATTTGAAAAAAATGAAAACAACATGTAGATAAAGATTGCATACCAAAAAATAAACCAATGAGGTCTTGTAACGAAAGATTATCAGCAAGTGTATCAATAAAATCTGCCACAAAATCATCTTAAAAGAAACACAGCCTAGATACTAGATTGATTGCGCAAAACAGAATGATAACCTAATCAGGAATAAATAAATAAATTATTTTTATTCATTTTACAAACTTACCACTCCCACTTTCGGTTAGACCGAAATTTTGCCGTACAAACTCGCGTAAGGTTTGCCGTTCACTACCTGATAGAAATAAGAATTATATATAGTTCAATAAAGCACAACTATCTGATGAAGTGATAGGTGAATAGAAGCTTGTTTCATATGGTTGATAGGTCTGTGAAGTCCGTGAAGGTAGCTCACCACTTTCTGGTTGTTGCGCTGAAGCGCCCATGATGGTTTGAAACATCTGCTGCACACCCTGAAGAACGTTAGAACGGACAAGTGGGGAATTATCATCAATCTCCATATTATCTGAATCTAACATGCCAGACTATAACAGAATGATATGTAATGTGATGAAAATCATACGAAATATATATTTAAAATATTCATCAGATCGATATATGGCAGTTTTAATTGAGTTATCAAGATAATAGAGTTTTCAAGACATTAAAGAGTTCCAAGCAAACGTTTTCATTTATTACCTCGTTATCAGTAAACTTAGCCTCGTTTCTAATCATAACTTAATCCTTCTTTTTTGACGATTATAGTGCTCATACAATTCTATGGAATTGCGACTTTTTATGATGTAAATGAACGTCATTACTATACTGATTTGAAACGAGGCCAGTGATGTATAGAACGAAAATGACGTCATTGAAGATATTGTGCCTTCAACATGACCTACCAGGGGAACGTTTGCTTGCGATGAAGATGCAGGTGTCTCACTTTGCATATAAGACATGTTACCAAACATTCCATTCAGAATATTGGAGATAGCATTCATCTCTGCAGCATTTCCTGAACTTTCTATGAGAAAAGAAGAACATTTTGGTGTGATCAACAATTGTGAACTAAAATCTTCAATAACTATTAGTGATTCTCATCAGGTGCTTCAACATACCTGCGAATGAATTAGAATTTGTTGCATTTGTAGTTGAGGTAGCAGCCTCATCTCTGTTTTCAGAACTTACTTCATCAATCACAATACTGCTGACTTCTGCAACAACATGACTTTGTTGATTCCCATTCCCAGGGTTTCGAACTTGTTGATGGAAAGTTGGACCAAAATGAAATGATTGACATGGTAACAAGGAATCTGGATGAATAACAGAACCATCTTGATTGTGATGGTGATGATGAGGATGCGGTCGATGTTGTGATGAAGCGTCAGTTTGATTAGGTCTGCTAGGATAGTGTCTGTGACTGTGGTAGTGACGATGACGGTGACCAGTACATCCAGGCCTTCCTGTACTTGGGACGTTTGCAGTAGTTGTTGGTGCTGCAGTTGTTGGTGCTGCAGATGTGGAGCTCGTCGAAACATTGGATGCTGTCGGATTGTTTTGTGTTGATACATTCGTCGGATGTCCAGGTAGACCACCAACATTCTGCATAAAATTCTGCATTATGTTTTGAAAATTCATTGGTAAATTTGGTCTCTGACTACCACCAAAACTATTCCCACCAATGTTTACATGGACAGCTCTTGGCCGCGAACCGAGTCCAGAAAACATATTAGGGCTTCCTTGAATAACACCCATTTGAATGGATGTACGACCAGGAATCGGCAAGGGTTGAAAACTTGTTGGAGTTGGAAATGATCCAATCGAAGCATTAGTTCCCAGTAATGGTGTTGTACTGGAACTGGATGTCATAGTTGATCGTGGTGCACTTCTTGATACACTAATTCCAGCAGGGATTTGGACCACAGTTGATATAGCTGCTACTGCAACAGGGGTCCTCTAAGTAAAAATATAACACTTCTGTTAAAAAAATTCTGTTAAAGAAAATAACAGACTTGTAAAATCAATAACACTCAAGCAGGGTGATAACTTTTTCAGAACTATTTTCCTAACTATTCTGCATGACGTTTTGGGTTTAAAGAGGTATCCTTCAAAAGCTAACATTAATTGAACCAGTTAAGACACAAAAATAGACATTGACAAAAAATAAATAACTCCAGTGGGAATTCCTGGCTTCCCTGACCTTGTGGAAACCCTGTTAGAGGTTTGTTCATGTAATGTATACCTGGTTTGACTGACCAAGAAAATTAGACTGAGCATGTGCTGGTGTTGTTGTTGAAGAAGTTGTTGATGTTATGTTGGTGGGACCAGCAGGTGATGGGGTCATATGGACTTGTGGCATAGGCAATGCTGGAAATCCAATTGGTGACATTTGTGGATAGCACATTAGAGTTTGTGGAGAGGGAGAGTTGAAGTTCATTGATAAGTCGGACATGGCATGAAATGCATGACTCAGATCATGAAATATCTCAGCTATTTGGTCTGGTAGCAGGTCATCTTGAGCAGTTCTATCCTGAAAAAAGAAAAAGAAAAAGAAAAAGTATTATGACCCTCAAAATATCCAACACCTAAGAAGGTTAAAACTTCTTTAAAAAAACCGGAAGAACTCACGGTTGCTTGCGGATTATGAAGCAAGTGTTCATATCTTTGAAGAGAGGGCAACAAATGTTCATACATATGTAACAATTGACTGTAAATCCCTCCAAGTAATTGTGGATTTGTTCTAAATGTGAGAAACAAGCAACATTGTATCTTAACAGTGTAATGATAAATACAGAGATACTAAACAAAGTCATTCAAGAACAAATATCTTAAAAACATGTTTGTTTTCCAAAAATTACTTAAAATGTTTTTCAGTGAGGACAGTACAGTTTCTATGAATTTTAATATTAAACCTTTATGATAACTTCCTTTTGAGATGTTGTTTCAATTTCTTAAACATTTTAAATAGCTAGGAAAAACACTTGAAAAAACTGAATATTACCAATGATATGATAAATTAGGACTTTACACAATGTAAAGATAGTGTAATCCATGTACTACATTGGAATCAGACAATTAGATAACTAAGGGAAGACTTAGATAGTATATATATATAATCTGAAAATTATCCCTTACTCATTTTCCTGTCCATTTTCTTGTGTTGTTTGTGAATTTTCGTTTGGTGTTTGCCTTGGATTTAGAGGGTCTCCAGAAGGAGTTGCTGTAGATGATGAGGATAAAGTTTCCATTGATACAGATGAATCTAAATTCTCTGGAGCATGCTCAGAACATGGACTGGCATGTTGAGTAGATGGCTATAATAAAGAAAATAAAACCTTGACCAAGATGCCCCCATATTTTGATAGAAGAAAATAAATAAAAAAACAAGAGTGAAAAATTGTAAATAAACTCTCGGTTTACTTCAAAAGAAACTTTTTTTAAAGCATGCTTCATCAATCATCTTATCCAATGAAAATATATATAAACCTTCAACAAACCTCGACCATATGTTGCAGTAAGTGTTCTGCATGAGCAAAAAATCTTCTTGCTGTACCAAGTCGATTTTGAACATCTTGCCTTTCCTAAAAATGTACATCAAACTTACCGAAATTCAGAAAAAAAATCCAGGAGGAAAAAACATTGTTAAGGAGTATGGTGGAATTGAAATTATGGTAATTCACTTTGTTATTTTAAAGTTTTATTTGTAATTTAAAAATCAAATCTAACTATTTTAAGAATAAATTGATATAGTGTTTTTTTGTTGATTCTTTTTACTTTTAAAACACGAATAAATATATAAACAGAAAAATATATATCAATAATAAATAAATGAATCACTTACATTATGAGCACGAACATTGACATTAACATTCAAACTGTTGCCCTAAAAATCCAAATTGCTATGTTATTCCCTATAATATATTTTTTTGTCATTTCTCATAAAAGATTAGCAGGAAATTTTTAATTCCTTTCATAAAAAACGCTTCATTTTTTTTGGTTGAAATTTTATTCCATCTTTTTCATAGGTGAATTCAGGGTGAGTAAAAAAATCCAACGTTATGATATTTCTTTTCAGTCTTAAATGTCAATTAGTTTACTTGCACATTTCCTTTTCTACTTTAAAAGACTGAACTCTCCTCCACAAATTTTGAATGAGCTCTAGACTCTACTATAGAGGTCTGATCAACACAAATTGGATGAAATTCCATGTCACTTTTTATGAATTTAACCATGAACAGCTGCTCAAAATATATAAAAACAGTTTAAGTAAACGGTCTTCATACATACAAATAATAATTTGTTTCTTACCATTTGGCTAGTTGACACATTACCAGCGCCAAATTGAGAGATCAAGCTATCAACTAGATGCTGAAAAGAAATGGATAAACATTACATTCAAACAAACACCCCTACAAAAAACATTGACAACTTTTATGTTAGGAACAAAACAACAGAGTTGAAACATTCAGGATCAAAGGCGTTGATAAAAAATATATATCTTCTTATACTAATACGCAATCTTGCTTTTTTCTTACCTAACTTTTAAAGAAAGAACGTTAGGTAAAATTTCTCGGGAAGTTCGTCAATGGATATTTGTTTTTCCGTATTAGTATAGGGAGAATCTGCCATTAGGAGAATCTCTAGCTCCATCTTACAGGTTTTTATTACTTCATGGAGTGTTGTACCTTAAGGAAGACATCATAAAGCCACCCGGAGGAGAAGGCAATGCAATGTTTTTTTGCGTTCAAAAGTTCATCAAATTTTCTCAACGTTCATTTCTTTAAACAAAAAATGAAGCTGCGTGTTAAATTTTTTGTTTTTATTTTAATTTTTTTATTCAACGCTTTAAGTTCAGTAATAAAGAATAACAACATTGATCGGTATCAGTAACTCTTCTATCCGACGAGATAGACGATGTAGACCTGTTATGTGTTATCAGTTAATCATTTTCTACCGATGTCTATTTTTTTAATGTGTTGGAAGATGTCTATTTTTTTAATGTGTTGGAACGTAGCTTTTTCATATCAGTTAGTTTTGACTACTATGCTGAAATGTGTAGCTAGCAGCTTATTTGGTATTTCATTGTAGTGTGTGGATTGTTATTATTAAGGTAAACGAAAGCAGCAAGATCATTATTATATTGTTTTAATAATATGATACCTTTTTTAGATTATAAAATTGAATAGTATAAATGATTGTAATGCAAGAAGAGAGTGATTACATACATATTTACATGCTTTTTGTATCATGATGCACAAGTGGAGTTTTGGGTTTTGACATTTCCACAATTCATAGCAGAATAAAGAATTGAAAGATAAAAACATCTGAGAAGGTATTGTTTTTGTTAGCTTTAGTTAATAGGGAAATTTGAAGGTATTTTCTTATATATCAGAAGTTTTATCGTGATTAGGTAGGAGTATCCATTGGTTAAGTTGGAGTATACAATGTATTGTCTCTTTTCTAAATCTCTGAATATTGGAATTTTAGCCTTTAGTTTAACTGTACAACCTTAGAAATCTCTAAATAGGCCAAATAGCACTGAAAAATAGGGATAATAGCATTCTTTGAATGATCAATCCAAAATATTGGTGTTAAATATGATATAATTCCAACATGGAGAAACACAGCTATTTTTGTATATATACAGACTTATCATGGCAGTATTGCGTGTAAAAAACAATTTATGGAGAAAAACTGTAAAATGTTTTTACACGCTACACTAGTATATAATACTATAACTATTTAACATTATATAACTCCCTCAAATTATTTCAAACACTTTAAGGTAGATGATGATTTGCTGAAATTTAAGAATTTGAAATGTACCTGTGCGACACCATTTAAGTCATCAGTGGAACTTAAAGTTCCAACGTAAACATTAGAAGCATTTCCAGTTGTAGTTGAAGTGCTGGGTACATTAGTACCTGCTAAAATTGAATTTTAAATATTATAAGCGGATGATGCACGGAAAAACTGATGGAAACTGACAATGATCATGTAAGTCATAACATAATCTGGCACTTAGAACTTATCCACACAAGGTTCTTTTCAGAGATTAATTACCGGAAAACAGCAAAAAATAAACATCTTATAGGACTTTCAAATTTGCATCTTCCTAGGGTTCCACAAAACTAGATCTTAGTTTAATAATAAAAAGTTTAATAAAAACAGTAGCAGCTAAAAATCCAGGAAAAATCCCTGCCACTCGAAAGATCCTTGCCACTTAAGTTCTCTTTTTTAGGACATAAAGTTTTTCTTTTTACTCTATTGAAATATTATCGGGAAGTTGCACCGCACACTAGCATGGCCAAATGAACCCTGGACACATGACAGCAGGGGATAGGATAAGAATATATTTGATCTCAAAATGACTTAAAATACATTGGTTTAACACATACCACTAGCTTGACTTCTGCTAATAGGAGGGGCTCGCTCAACAAGATGTACCACACAATTATCAACACCTATAAAATATTACAACAACCAAGGGTTATCAATATGTGAGTCTCCATTATGAATACAACTTTTTATTTTTTTTCCGTTACTTTTACTTGCAATAAAGAAACTTCAAAAAACTTTCCTCTGACAAAACTTGTTTAAAATTGACAAAGAATTTAGAGGGATTTTTCATGATGTAATTCAACATCACAACATAGGGCATTCAATAACACAGATTTCTATGATAAACCTTAAGTATATAATTATACAAATTGTGAAATTGAGTTACAAATACCATATTCTTTCAATTTTTTGTCATCATGAAGAACTTTTCCACGAAATATAATTCGCTGTTTGTCAACATCGATATTCTAAATTCAAGCGATTGTACTGACAAGACTTTTAAAGAAATAGAAGATCAACAAAGAAACTTTTTGATGAAATATGCATTGTAGTTAATGATAACGATAAGTATAAAATAGACTTACAACTTTAGGGTGTATCATTTCCTTAAATTCTTTCACTGTGATCTGAAATAACACATAAGCAAGTTTATACAATGTATGAACACATTTCACATTTAAAAAGACAATAAATCTGGGAAAATGTATAAATTTTGAATGAATCAACTATAAAAATTACCAATAAAGGATCCCGAAAAGTGGAAATATAGCTTGATTCATCCGAAGGAGTAAAATATTTCCACAAGCAGTTCACGTGAATTTTATTGTAACATATTTTTTAGAATGTATAATTACCCCTACTCTTTAAATTATACGAAGTCCGCAATCAAAATAATGACTGGTCAATTTAAACAAATCATGTTGAAGGTAAAAAAGTTTTCATGTTATGGAGTATATACCATTTCCATGTACACAAATCCTTCGTGAACATGTAGTTCCTTTCAAAAAGTTTAATGTGATAATGGGACAAATAACAATATAGTATTTTGAGTACTTCAAATCAAAAAGATATACTATATATCTTATCTTTTCATATACCTCATCACTTTCAATATAAAATTCATGACTCTGAGAATCAAGAGTTCGCACTGTGACCTTCATGGCGTAATAAGCTGTATTAATTATCTGTAAAAAACAGGAATGAACATTATAACATTATGATTATGATTATGATTCATATAAAAGTTTGGACTGAACAAAAAAATGGTAAAATATTAATACAAAACAAGTTGAGCTTGAATTTCCTTTCAGCTTATTGGGTTCTTTATGTATAAAATAGAAAACAAAGTTTGTTGATATATATATCCATCCAAACTTTGGCTAATAAAAAGTCCTGAAAAAACAATTACACAGTTGTAAGTCTTCAAAACCTCATTATAAGAATATCTAATAAATCAGTTTGCTCTTAAATATATAAAAAGTAGTTCTGAAGGATATGTAGCTCCATGTAGATTTCACCATCTAAAGGCCAGAGGAAAATGTGTTGAACCAGCGCACAAAAAATGTTGTATATCACACATATTCTTTTATAAGAAACCTAGAACCCAGAAACTTTAAGAAACTTTTACTAATACCAGCTTACCATACCCAAGAATGTTAAGAAAGTGTTTTATGTCAATTTCAAAAGAATTCTAATGTTAAATTCTGTTTATGCCAACCTCAAAAATATGTTGTGTTAGCGTCCTTTTGGCCATTAATAATGAATCAGTTGGTCGGTTGGGCATAAAAAATAAACCGTCAATTTTCTTTTGTCAGTTCGCACAATCTTTGGCGTGGACAGAGCAAAGTGTGTAATGAGAAACATAATCTTTGTTCCCTGCAAAACCCTGTGGAATGAAATCTACACTATAACTGTGTACAAACTCTGTCATTTGCATGGCTTCTTTCTAACTTTTGACAGGTGAAGCATGATTATATTGCGGTAGACCATCTGTTCTGTTAATGATTTATGTATTCATTTATTTTTGTATACTTTGCTGACTCAACGACTTAACTTTTCAACTTAAAAAATATAATTTTGATGGTGGCCTTAGAATGTGTTTTGACCAATGTGCATTCGTTTTAGAAACCACAAAAGAAACATTTGTTACTAGGGGTGACATAATTTATATCATTTTGCACAAATTAGTGTCAAATTGACTCACTCACACATTAACAACACAATTTGAAGCTAAATTTGGACAAAACAAAGTGTATCGCACACCTCTTACTTAGGGTTTTTTAAACAAATTAAGACACTTGGACTATACTGGGCCTTAGCTTGGTTTCTTATGACATATTAACTGTAACAACATTGTACATTTTGTTGCTTTTTTACATTTGTAAAAAGAGGAAATATATGTGCTCCTCTTTTGAAGGATGTAGAAAATGCAAAAAATACACAAATTAATGAACTCATAAACCTCAGCTCTCAAGAAAGTTTTCGGTAAAACAGCTAAAGCAAAAAGGTTATTATGTGTAACCTGTTATGGTTATGAGTCTATGTTGGGCAAATACCTAAAAGTATTTTACTATATTTATATGTTTGGAACATGTCTCACAAGACTAAAGAACAGTTTGCCCTGAAGACTCAAGCCGTGCCCTCACAAAATCTAAAAAGAAGTTAGCAATAGTAGAAAGGTTTATCAAAACAAATGAACAGATGACACGTTTACATTAATTTCGCAGATTCTTGTTGGTTGGTTGTTTTTGATGTGGATGTTTCAGCTTTTTTCACCTTTTTGTTTTGTGTTTCTGAATTCTTCATTAAAAACTGGACCGGCGCCGGACCCCCACACTGGACTCTACGTATTACCCGCCCCCTCCACTGAATGGCGGAGCGCGGAGTAACTAGGTGGTAGTAACTTGGAGAGTAACTAGGAAAAGTAACCGAACGGGAAAAATTTGATAACACGCTTTTTTATAAGCAACTTATATTAACAACTTGTTAACTTCTTGTTGCTATTCACCAAAAAAAAAAAAATAGCAGCATCATACATAAAGAGACGTTCTGGAAAAAAACCTGATCAAATACGGCGGCTATTTAACCTACGCCCTCTCCTCCACTCTTTACTAATCGAAGAGAGCGAATGTGCCGTAAAAAAGTTGAAAAATAAGAAAAGTCCAGCGTGAGTCAGATTGAAGAGACTGTCCAAAAGTGATAAATCATGTTATACTCATCCGTCTGGCAAACCGACGGAAAGGACCAAGATAAGCTGCGTGTAGAAAAAACAGAACATGTGTGTTTGCAACAAAAATAGTGATCGAAAGAAACGCAAAAACGATACAGTCTGTCAAACGCTACTTGATATAGGCAAAGCATCTGAAAGCATAAAAAGAAATCAGTAGAAAGAAGATCTGCAAACAACCATCAAGGCAAATAAACTTTTCCTGATAAAGAAAATGCTATTACTGACCATCAAATGTAGAAGTAGCCTCGTCATTGAAAGCTTTAAAACAGACGAGAGTACCACAAGAAGATTGCGCAAATGAATTCACCTTTTATCTCACAAAAGATCTCTAGCAGAAAATGCAGAACACTTCTACAACATCTACTGTGTCGAATTTCCCCAAAATTCTCCGAACAGCTCAACCTCGAACCCAGGGTCTCTTGCCTTTTCGATATTACGGACAGCGGCCATCTTTGCCAAACAACTGTTTGAACACAACTACTCTTAAACAGCACAAATGCAACACATGCATTATGCTAAGACATCCGCCTTTTTTCTTTACAAATGAACAAATGACCGTAAAACAAAACTGAATGTGTATCAGACATCATACATTCAAATTGAATATATTTATATTGTTTGTCAGTCTAGTATTCATCTTATATATAATAGCGAGATGTGCATACCACTTTTATTTTAGAGAGTGATACATTTAGAAAAATTTCACGGTCATTTTCTCACGAGGAGCGCGTAAAACCACGCTGCTGCGACAAGCGTTTTTCCGTATTTTCATTTGCGTATTAGTAATGGTCCAACTCCATCTTACGGGTTTTTTCATGTCGAAGGGTGTTGTAGGGTAAATAAGACGACGAAAGGTCTCCACGGAGGAGGATGCAATGCAATGGTTTTTCGTTTGAAATATTCTCAACGATCATTTTTGTTTGGTGAAAAAGAAGAGAGAAGAAGTGTATTTGTTGTTTGTTGTTTGTTTTTATTTCAAAAAGGGAAGAATAATATTGTTGTTTGTTGCGAAAGTATTAGTAAAGTTTCTACCAGTCCTATGATGATGATGCAAAAAAGAAATGAGGGTTTTTAAAATGTAAACAAATCTGTTTTTGTTTTCGTAAAGATTGATTCGCGAGACGAACGAAGAAATCAAGCGAAGGATTGTATTATTATTATTAAACGCGAATTAACGAGTGGAAGAAAGAAATAGTAGTAGAAACGTGTACTGGAAAGTGAAGAACATCTTACTTACAGTTATTAAAAATGATTTTGCACAGAAGAAGTTGTCAAATGATAGCAAATGGTTTTTGATTTATTTCTCTTTCTTGGAACTGATGGTTTCGTAAAGATGGAATTAACGAGTGGAAGTATATACATTAAATTGAATCAAAACACGAAGATAATGTCGTTATTTTTGGTAGTAATGGTGTGCTGGAAAGCAAAGAAACTGTTAATGGAATTGGAAGATTGTTAACGAAGTGGTATTTACATATTGTGATTAAAAATGGTTGCGTCGTTGCAATCATTTCGACCATGTGGGAAACGTTATCAACATATTGTGTGGAAGAGCTACATCGTTATTTCTGATGCTTTTTTGTTGCATGTGAAGCAGTAAAGGGTTTTGTGTTACGCTGAGATATTATTGCTGCTGTGTTATTGTTGTTGTTTGTTTTTCAAGCGAATTTTTGTGGCTGTTTTCAAGAAAGTTAAAGCTCCCCTACCCTCATATGATGATTGAATCCTAACCCTTTCCCTACATACAACCCACACCGCCAGCCTAAATTATAGGTTTTTATACTATACTTCACAGATCCTATAGCTATTCCATTTCGTTGTTTAACCTGTTTTTATATTGCTATATATATTTTTAAGTGTGTTGTTTGTTTTGTTTTCAGTGGAGGAGAGGATCTTATTAGCTTAATATCTTTCCTTTATACTCTTCATTGATAACATCTACCTATTCCATGATGGCCACAGTCATATTTCTTTAAATTATCTCTGTTTTATTTTGTTTGTTGTTTGTTTTATTTTGTCTGTGGCAGGGGAGAGGGAGTGTGTAATGTGTAATGTATGATTTCCTTTGAAGTGGCTATTTTGCTGCATCATGTACATTTTAGGGGAGCCTACTTATTATTTGTACTGGCTTTGCGTATGTCGTTTTGGAATTCGCAGTTTGAATTTAAGCCATGGTGCTTATCTTGGTTATTTAGTGCTATTTTACATTCTGAATGCATTTTTTTCTTGCTTCTTTTCTATACGACTTCTTTCTTTTTAGATTAAAAATATAGTGTAAATAAAAATTATGAAGAAGAATATTGAATGTGCCAATCATGGTTTTACATAATCACGGTACAAGCAATTTGGATAAAGCATTTAATGAATTCATAGAAGAATGATCCTTTGGTTGTGTATACTGAGGAGGTATAATGTTTTTTTACGATTCACATTTTAATTGATTCAGGTATCCCGTGCAAAGGCATAATTTTACGGTTTCACTCAATAGCTGGCAAATATATATAATTAAACCATTTTTAGGCTGTATTCTTATATATCTTATGATCCTTGAGAGTGAACCGTAAAATGTTTTTACACGGGATACTAGTCTATATACTAATAGCGACTGTGCATCCACTTTTTAGTTTGGTCAGTGTGAATAAAAGGACTGGGAACGAAATGTTTGTATGGACTGTGATATAGTGACATTTTAGGTCGTGCGTAACTGAGTTGTCGAGATATAGGCGATATTAGTATTATAGGAGTAGCGCGACGTCAGTGGGCACATTGCATTTCACCCTATATAGAACGCGATTTTTAAGGGCAAATATCTCGAGAACCAATAGGAATAACTGACGTCACTTTGGGCGTGCGATATTGGCGATGGGGTGTCGAAAATTTGGGCCTAAAACTTTTTGGGGACGGGTGTGACGTCATGAGGATCTTTGATCGTCGATATCTCCGTAACTGTTAGTCGTACACAGGCGATACCATTCATTTTCTTGATCAGCTTTTCGAACTCTGCAACTTAGTGGTACTTATTCTTTTGGATTGTGTGATTTTATTTTTTATCTTCTTATACTAATACTAAATCTTGCTTTTTTCTTACCTAACTTTGAAAGAAAGAACTTTAGAAAAAATATCTTGGGAAGTTCGTCAATGGATGTTTATTTTTTCCGTATTAGTATAGGGAGAATCTCCCATTAGGAGAATCTCTACCTCCATCTTGCGGGGTTTTATTACTTCGTGGAGTTTTTGTACCTTAAGGAAGACATCATAAAGCCGCACGGAGGAGAAGGCAATGCAATGGTTTTTGCGTTCGAAAGTTCATCAAATTTTTTAAACGTTCATTTCTTTAAACGAAAAATGAAGACGATGTGTGTAAAAGTATTTGTTTTTGTTTTTATTTTTTTATCCAACGTTTTAAGTTTTAAGTTTTTTAAAGAATAACAACATTGATCGGTGTCAGTAACTATTCTATCCGAGAGATAATCGATGTAGACCTGTTATGTGTTCGTATTATCAGTTCATCATTTTCTACCGATGTGTATTTTTTAATGTGTTTGAATGTAGCTTTTTCGTATCAGTTAGTTTTGACTACTATGCCGAAATGTGTAGCTAGCAGTTTATTTGGTATTATTAAGGTTCGCCTTTAGGGAAACGAAGGTATCAAGATCATTATTATATTGTTTTGATAGTGTTTGATTGATATCTTTTTGTTTTAGATTAGAAAATTGAATAGTATAGATGAATGTTATACAAGAAGGAATGTGTAAATCATGGTTATATACATATTTACATGTTTTTTGTATCATGATGCACAAGTGGAGTTTTGGGTTTTGACTTTCCACAATTCATAGCAGAATAAAGATTTGAAAGATTAAAACGTCTCAGAAGGTATTGTTTTTATTAGATAATAGGGAAATTTTGAAAGTATTTTCTTATATGTCAGAAGTTTAACCGTGGTAAGGTAGGAGTATACATTGGTTAGGTAGGAGTATACGTCGTATTGTCTCTTTTCTAAATCTCTGAACATTGGAATTTTAGCTTTTAGATTAACTGTACAACTTTAGAAATCTCTAAATAGGTCAAATAGCACTAAAAAATAGGGATAATAGCATTCTTTGAATGATCGATCCAAAATATTTGTGTTAAATATGATATAATTCCAACAATTTTTGTATATACACAGATTTATCATGGCAGTATTGCGTGTAAAAACAATTTATGGAGAAAAACTGTAAAATGTTTTTACACGCTACACTAGTCATCCCTATAATTTGAAAGAAAAATCACGGGATGGTGGTAACTCATGGGGAAAGTGAACCAGTAAAATGTTTTTACCCGGTGTAACTCATGTAAATCATTGGGGATGGGTGTGACGTCATCTAAAAGTGAACCGGTAAAATGTTTTTACCCGGGATACTAGTCTATATACTAATAGCGACTGTGCATAACAAATTTAGTTCGGTCAGTGTGAATAAAAGGACTGGGAACGAAATGTTCGTATGGACTGTGATATAGTGACATTTTAGGTCGTGCGTAACTGAGTTGTCGAGATAGAGGCGATATTAGTATTATAGAAGTAGCGCGACGTCAGTGGGCACATTGCATTGCACCCTAAATAGAACGCGATATTTAAGGGCAAATATCTCGAGAACCAATGGGAATAATTGACGTCGCTTTGGGCGCGCGATATTGGCGATGGGGTGTCGAAAAATTTGGTTCCAGAACTTTTTGGGGACGGGTGTGACGTCATTAAAATCTTTGATCGACGATATCTCAGTAACGGCACGCCGTACACCGGCGGTCCCATACATTTTCTTCATCAGCTTTTCGAGCTCTACAACTTAGTGATACCTATTCTTTTGAATTGCGTGATTATATTTTTCGTCATATACTATATATTGAAAGAGGAAGAGCACGGTAAAATGTTTTTACCCGGGATACTAGTCTCTATACTAATAGCGAGTTGTGCATAACAAATTTAGTTCGGTCAGTGTGAATAAAATGACTGGTAACAAAATGTTCGTATGGACTGTGATATAGTGACATTTTAGGTCGTGCGTAACTGAGTTGTCGAGATACATGCGATATTAGTATTATAGGAGTAGCGCGACGTCATTGGGTACATTGCATTGCCCCCAAAATAGAACGCGATATTTAAGGGAAAATATCTCGAGAACCAATGAGAATAACTGACGTCACTTTGGGCGCGCGATATTGGCGGTGGGGTGTCGAAAAAATTTGGGTCTAAAACTTTTTGGGGACGGGTGTGACGTCATCAGAATTTTTGATCGACGATATCTCCGTAACAGTACATCGTACACAGACAATCCCATACATTTTCTTGATCAGCTTTTCGAGCTCTATAACTCAGTGGTTCCTATTCTTTTAGATTGTGTGATTTTATTTTTTGTCATCCCTATAATTTGAAAGAAAAATCACGGGATGGTGGTAACTCATGGGGAAAGTGAACCGGTAAAATGTTTTTACCCGGGATACTAGTCTATATACTAATAGCGAGTGTGCATACCACTTTTATTTTAGAGAGTGATACATTTAGAAAAATTTCACGGTCATTTTCTCACGAGGGGCGCGTAAAACGACGCTGCTGCGAGAAGCGTTTTTTCAGTATTAGTATATTAGTAGTAGCAAATGACGCGACGTGAATTTTTTGGCACGGGTAACATTGCATTGCATCCCCAATGGAACGCGACGTTTAGGGACAAATATCTCGAGAACCGATAGGGATAACTGACGTTTTTGGGGTCCGCAATATTGGGCGATGGAGTGACGAAAAATTTGGGTCTTAAACTTTTGGGGGACGGGTATGACGTCATCAAAATCTTTGATCGGCGATATCTCAGTAACGGCACGTCGTACACAGACGATCCTATACATTTTCTTGATCAACTTTTGGAGCTCTACAACTCAGTGGTACCTATTCTTTTGGATTGTGTGATTTTATTTTTCGTTATATACTATATATTGAAAGAGGAAGGGCACGGTAAAATGTTTTTACCCGGGATACTAGTCTATATACTAATAGCGACTGTGCATAACAAATTTAGTTCGGTCAGTGTGAATAAAAGGACTGGGAACGAAATGTTCATATGGACTGTGATATAGTGACATTTTAGGTTGTGCGTAACTGAGTTGTCGAGATAGAGGCGATATTAGTATTATAGGAGTAGCGCGACGTCAGTGGGCACATTGCATTGCACCCTAAATAGAACGCGATTTTTAAGGGCAAATATCTCGAGAACCAATAGGAATAACTGACGTCACTTTGGGCGCGCGATATTGGCGACGGGGTGTCGAAAGATTTTGGTCTAAAACTTTTTGGGGACGGGTGTGACGTCATCAGAATCTTTGATCGGCGATATCTCCGTAACGGTAAGTCGTACGCAGACGATCCCATACATTTTTTTGATCAGGTTTTTGAGCTCTACAACTTAGTGGTACTTATTTTTTTGGATTGTGTGATTTTATTTTTCGTCATATACTCTATATTGAAAGGGGAAGAAAAGTGAACCGGTAAAATGTTTTTACCCGGGATACTAGTCTTCTTATACTAATACTAAATCTTGCTTTTTTCTTACCTAACTTTGAAAGAAAGAACTTTAGGAAAATTTTCTCGGGAAGTTCGTCAATGGATGTTAATAGATGATTAGTATAAGGCACTCCGGTTTAGTGCTTATAATTGTTTTATGATATGAAATACCTTCGGGAAGACATGATATAGCATCTCAGGCGGAGACTTCGAATTACAATCGAACGTAGCAGCTATTGACAACGAATGATAAATAGTTGTTTGAAGAAAAAAGAAGCGTTTGTTTACATTTTTTAAGACAAAGTAATAATAAGAAACATGCATAAAAAAAACAAGTTTTTATTACGAAGAATAGTTTTTACACATTTACGACTTATGTTGTGTAATGTTGAAGGTTGAAGACGTATCAAAAGGCATTTTATCCTATCTCGGTTTGTTTCTTTAGATTTCCAAAGAAAAAAAAGAAAATTTAGTAAAAACTGTGTTGAGCATGGTATTTTTTAGTACAATGTTAGAAAGAAGAAAGTCAAGAAGGAATAAAAGATTAGAGATTTGATTAATCTGTTGGTTTCGGCCGTGAGTAAAATTAGTTAATACCGATGGCGTTTTTCTAATTGGAGATCTCTCTGTTCCTGGAATTTATAAAGAAAGAACTTTGAAGAAACTTCAGCTTTGAAGAAAGAAACATTATTTGGAGGTATGATTTTTTTTAGGATTTAGTTAATACCTTATATCGTATATATGTAAATCTGTATACACTCCAAAAGTTAATTTTACATGGGTAGTTTAGTGTGTGAGTGAGATATTTCACAATTTGTGAATAATTTTTCTGAGATTTAGCATTGATAATTATGAATAGGTTTACCACAAAGACTGAAAGAATTTTTGGTTGACAATAAAGTTAGAAAGTGGAAAGAATTAAGAATTGGTTAGGATTCAGAAGTCGAAAAAATACAGCCTTTTATTTAAATTTTCTTATTTTCTTAATTTTTTTTGTAGCAAGTTGTTTGAGGGACTTGGAACTATGACGTCATTATCATGACGTTAAAATATATTGCCGACTACATGTCGGTCGCAATTGAATTTGTGTGCAATTTTTCGCTGGGCTTAATATATATGACATTAAACGCATAATTATTTCGTTAACTGTTGCCGTTTGGGGCCCATATTGGCTTTGAGTTATGGCTCAAATTGATTTCTTCAGTAAAACTTTACATTAAATATGATTCGACGTAAACATGTAATAACATTTTTAACAAACAAACTTCTTCCGTGTTCCGTGAATTCTATTTTTGGCGACAGAGAAAGGAGAAATCAATAGTTTTACCTCGGGTAAAAAATTCATGAATCGATGAAAGATTTTAGGGCGGCGTTTTGGACTGCGTTTTTGTATTTCATAGAGTTATTATCAAATGGTTAGTATAGCGTGTTAAAACATCTTATTGGGAAAGATGTAAAAAATTTTTACACGGTATACTAGTCTATATACTAATAGCGAGTGTGCATCCACTTTTTAGTTTGGTAAAATATTTTGCCTGTGAGGTTGCCGATTTTTCACGGTCCGTTTCTCACGCGTTTGTCTGGGGAAGTTTGAAACTGCACTAGCAAGTTGGTTTTTCGTTTGCGTATTAGTAATAGTCCCGACTCCACCTTACGGGCTCTTTTGTGTTTTTCCGTGTTTGTACGTGAAAGAAGACAATGAAAGTCTCGACGGTGGAGGATGCAATGCAATGGTTTTTCGTTTGAAATATTCTCAACGATCATTTTTGTTTGGTGAACAAGAAGAGCGAAGAACTGATTTTTGTTTTTTGTTGTTTGTTTTTGTTGTTTATTCTGTTTGTTTTTATTTCAAAAAGCGAAGAATAATATTGTTGTTTGTTACGAAAGTATTAGTAAAGTTACTACCAGTCGCATGATGATGATGCAGAAAAGAAACGAGGGTTTTTAAAATGTAAACAAATCTGTTTTTGTTTTCGTAAAGATGGATTCGCGAGACGAACGAAGAAAGGAAACGAAGGATATTGTATTATTATTAAACGAATTAACGAGTGAAAGAAAAAATGTATGGTTTATAAAAGCAGAAACGTGTACTGTACTGAAAGTGAAGAACAACTTACTTATTTATGCTACAGTTATTAAATGGTTGCACAGAAGAAGTTGTCAAATGGTTTTTAATATATTTCTTTTTCTTGGAATTGATCGTTTTTGTAATGATGGAATTAACGAGTGGAAGTGCTTATACATAAAGAAGTGAATGAAAACATGAACATATGTCTTTGTTTCTGGTAGTAATGGAATGCTGGAAAGCAAAGAAACTGTTAATGGAATTGGAGGATTGTTAACGAAGTGGTATTTACATATTGTGATTAAAAATGGTTGCGTCGTTGCAATCATTTCGACCATGTGGGAAACGTTATCAACATATTGTGTGGAAGAGCTACATCGTTATTTTTGATGCTTTTTTGTTGCATGTGAAGCGGTAAAGGGTTTTGTGTTACGCTGAGATATTATTGCTGCTGTTTTTTTGTTGTTGTTTATTTTTCAAAAGAATTTTTGTGCCTGTTTTCAAGAAAGTTCATGCTCCACCTCTCATGATGATGATTGATTATCATCAACTCTCCCCCTCCCCCCCCCCCCCCCCCCCCCTCCTAACCCATTGTAGGTTTTTATATCATACTTAACACATCGAAGTATTTTTAGCCTATCCATTTTGTTGTTTAAGGTATGTTTTTATTGCTATTTATATTTTAAAGTGTGTTGTTTGTTTTGTTTTTAATGGAGTAGGGAGATCACTGAATATTTTTCCTTTTTACTCTTCATTGATTACATCTACCTATTCTATAATGGCCATAGTCATTGCTGCATCTACATCTTACTTCTTTAAATTCATCCTCTGTTGTTTGTTGTTTGTTTAATTTTGTCTGTGGGTGGGGGGAGGGGAGGGTTTGTGTGATGTATGATTTCTTATCAAGTTGCTGTTTTACTGCATCTGTGAATTTTACGGGAGCCTATTAATTATTGTTACTGGCTTTATATATATCATTTTGGAATCCACAGCGTGAATTTAAGCCATGGTTCTTATCTTGATCGTATAGTGGAAAAGTTTTGGCACATGATATTTATTTATCAGTGCTATTTTACATTCTGCAACCATTTGTTCTGTTTCTGATGATCATGTACTTGCTTCTGTTATATACGATTTCTTTCTTTTAATATTAGAAAATTTAGTATAAATAAAAATAATAAACGAAGAAGAATGAATTTCCCAATCATGGTTTTAAATCATGGTACAAGCGATTGGGAGAATTCATTTAATGAATTTATTAAAATAATATATTATTGCCTTATTTATGTTGAAACTTTAGAGCGAGATGGTGTGGTTTCAATGATGATTGATTATCCCTGTCCTCTACCCGTACCCACACCACTTACTATACCAAGAGAATTATAACTGACCACAACACATCCCAAGCTTTTTCAGATTTTCTTTTGTCCTTCGAGCAATGATTTTATTGCTATTATTTCTTAAAGTATATGCTGCTGATTTGTTGTTTGTTTTTTCTTTTGTTAGCGTGGGAGGGAGACCATTAAGATCATTCCATTTTGCTGTATCTATATCTTATCATATTTCTTTCAATTTATCCCTGTTTGTGTTTTTGTTTGCTGACTCTACGTATGTCGTTTAGGAATCCCCAGGCTGAATTTAAGCTATGGTGCTTATCTTGGTTCTATAGTGGAAATGACAAGGCACGTAATAATTAGTGACTTAGTGAAATTTTACATTCTAAGAGATTTTTTTCTGTTTCTGATGATCATGTATTTGCTTCTGTTCTATATGATTTTTTTCTTTTTAGATTTAGAAAATTTAATAAAATGGAATATATGACCAAGGAGAATGAATGTGCCAATCATGGTTTAACATCATGGTACAAGCAATTGGGATAAATCATTTAATGAATTCATGGTGGAATGACTCTTCGGTTGAATCCTGAGCAGGTATAGTTTTTTTACGAATCACATTTGATTCAGGTGTCCCGGGCAAAGGCATAATTTTACGGTTTCACACAATAGTTGGAAAATGTAACCGAAACATATTTAGGTTGCATTTTTATATTTCTTATCAAGATTCTTGGGAGTGGAACCGTAAAATGTTTTTACACGGGATACTAGTCTATATACTAATAGCGACTGTGCATCCACTTTTTAGTTCGGTCAGTGTGAATAAAAGGACTGGGAACGAAATGTTCGTATGGAAAATGTTATAATTGAATTTTAGATCGTGCGTAACTGAGTTGTCGAGATATAGGCGATATTAGTATTATAGGAGTAGCGCGACGTCAGTGGGTACATTGCATTGCACCCTAAATAGAACGCGATATTTAAGGGCAAATATCTCGAGAACCAATGGGAATAACTGACGTCACTTTGGGCACGCGATGTTGGCGAGGGGGTGTCGAAAAATTTGGGTCTTAAACTTTTTGGGGACGGGTGTGACGTCATCAGAATCTTTGATCAACTATATCTCCGTAACGGTAAGTCGTACAATGGCGATCCCATTTATTTTCTTGATCAGGTTTTCTAGCTCTACAACTTAGTGATACCTATTCTTTTGAATTGTCTGATTTTATTTTTCGTCACCGCCATATTGTAAGAGAGAGGGTAAGCACGGGGGTTGGGGTCAGTAACTGATGGGGAAAGTGAACCGGTAAAATGTTTTTACCCGGGATACTAGTCTATATACTAATAGCGAGTTGTGCATAACAAATTTAGTTCGGTCAGTGTGAATAAAAGGACTGGGAATGAAATGTTCGTATGGACTGTGATACAGTGACATTTTAGGTCGTGCGTAACTGAGTTGTCGAGATACAGGCGATATTAGTATTATAGGAGTAGCGCGACGTCATTGGGCACATTGCATTGCACCCCAAAGAAAACGCGATATTTAAGGGAAAATATCTCGAGAACCAATGGGAATAACTGACGTCACTTTGGGTGCGCGATATTGGCGATGGGGTGTCGAAAGATTTGGGTCTTAAACTTTTTTGGGGACGGGTGTGACATCATCATAATCTTTGATCGACTATATCTCAGTAACGGTTAGTCGTACACAGGTGATCCCATACATTTTTTTGATCCGGTTTTCGAGCTCTACAACTTAGTGATACCTATTCTTTTGAATTGTGTGATCTTATTTTTCGTCACCGCCATATTGTAAGAGAGAGGGTAAGCATGGGGGTTGGAGTCAGTAACTCATGCGGAAAGTGAAGCGGTAAAATGTTTTTACACGCCTTTACTTTACTTTACTTTACTTTACGCCTTTATTTTACTTTATTGATAGAAAAATCATGGGATGGTGGTAACTCATGTTGAAAGGGAACCGGTAAAATATTTTTACCCGGGATACTAGTCTATATACTAATAGCGAGTTGTGCATAACAAATTTAGTTTGGTAAAATATTTTGCGTGTGAGGTTGCCGATTTTTCACGGTCCGTTTCTCACGCGTTTGTCTTGGGAAGTTTGAAACTGCACGAGCAAGTTGGTTTTTCGTTTGCGTATTAGTAATAGTCCTGACTCCACCTTACGGGCTCTTTTGTGTTTTTCCGTGTTGTGCGTGAAAGAAGACAATGAAAAGTCTCGACGGTGGAGGATGCAATGCAATGGTTTTTCGTTTGCTATATTCTCAACGATCATTTTTGTTTGGTGAACAAGAAGAGCGAAGAACTGTTTTTTGTTGTTTGGTTTGTTTTTATTTCAAAAAGCGAAGAATAATATTGTTGTTTGTTACGAAAGTATTAGTAAAGTTACTACCAGTCGCATGATGATGATGCAGAAAAGAAACGAGGGTTTTTAAAATGTAAACAAATCTGTTTTTGTTTTCGTAAAGATTGATTCGCGAGACGAACGAAGAAATCAAGCGAAGGATTGTATTATTATTAAACGAATTAAAGAGTGGGAGAAAAAAATGTAAAGTGTGGTTTATGGTAGAAACGTGTACTGGAAGTGAAGAACATCTTACTTACAGTTATTAAAAATGGTTTTGCACAGAAGAAGTTGTCAAATGATAGCAAATGGTTTTTGATTTATTTCTTTTTCTTGGAACTGATGGTTTCGTAAAGATGGAATTAACGAGTGGAAGTATATACATTAAATTGAATCAAAACACGAAGATAATGTCGTTATTTTTGGTAGTAATGGTGTGCTGGAAAGCAAAGAAACTGTTAATGGAATTGGAGGATTGTTTACAAAGTGGTATTTACATATTGTGATTAAAAATGGCTGCGTCGTTGCAATCATTTCGACCATGTGGGAAACATCAACATATTGTGTGGAAGAGCTACATCATTATTTCTGATGTTTTTTTGATGCATGGGAAGCAGTAAAGGGTTTTGTGTTACGCTGAGATATTATTGCTGCTGTGTTATTGTCGTTGTTTATTTTTCAAGCGAATTTTTGTGGCTGTTTTCAAGAAAGTTAAAGCTCTCTCCGCTACCCTTATATGATGATTGAATCCTAACCCTTTCCCTACATACAACCCACACCGCCAGCCTAAATTATAGGTTTTTTATCTATACTTCACAGATCCAATTTTTTTACCTATTCCATTTCGTTGTTTGACCTATGTTTTTATATTGCTATATATACTTTTAAGTGTGTTGTTTGTTTTGTTTTCAGTGGAGGAGAGGATCTTATTAGCTTAATATCTTTCCTTTATACTCTTCATTGATAACATCTACCTATTCCATGATGGCCACAGTCATATTTCTTTAAATTATCTCTGTTTTATTTTGTTTGTTGTTTGTTTTATTTTGTCTGTGGCAGGGGAGAGGGAGTGTGTAATGTGTAATGTATGATTTCCTTTGAAGTGGCTATTTTGCTGCATCATGTACATTTTAGGAGAGCCTACTTATTATTTGCACTGGCTTTGCGAATGTCGTTTTGGAATTCGCAGTTTGAATTTAAGCCATGGTGCTTATCTTGGTTATTTAGTGCTATTTTACATTCTGAATTCATTTTTTTCTTGCTTCTTTTCTATACGACTTCTTTCTTTTTAGATTAAAAATATAGTGTAAATAAAAATTATGAAGAAGAATATTGAATGTGCCAATCATGGTTTTACATAATCACGGTACAAGCAATTTGGATAAAGCATTTAATGAATTCATAGAAGAATGATCCTTTGGTTGTGTATACTGAGGAGGTATAATGTTTTTTTACGATTCACATTTTAATTGATTCAGGTATCCCGGGTAAAGGCTTAATTTTACGGTTTCACTCAATAGCTGGTAAATATATATAATTAAACCATTTTTAGGCTGTATTCTTATATATCTTATCATGATCCTTGAGAGTGAACCGTAAAATGTTTTTACACGGGATACTAGTCTATATACTAATAGCGACTGTGCATAACAAATTTAGTTTGGTAAAATATTTTGCGTGTGAGGTTGCCGATTTTTCACGGTCCGTTTCTCACGCGTTTGTCTGGGAAAGTTAGAAACTGCACGAGCAAGTTGGTTTTTGTATCAGTATTAGTAATAGTCCCGACTCCACCTTACGGGCTCTTTTGTGTTTTCCCGTGTTTGAACTCGAAAGAAGACAATGAAAAGTCTCGACGGTGGAGGATGCAATGCAATGGTTTTTCGTTTGAAATATTCTCAACGATCATTTTTGTTTGAACAAGAAGAGCGAAGAACTGATTTTTGTTTTTTGTTGTTTGTTTTTATTTCAAAAAGCGAAGAATAATATTGTTGTTTGTTACGAAAGTATTAGTAAAGTTACTACCAGTCGCATGATGATGATGCAAAAAGAAACGAGGGTTTTTAAAAATCTGATTTTGTTTTCGTAAAGATTGATTCGCGAGACGAACGAAGAAAGGAAACGAAGGATATTGTATTATTATTAAACGAATTTAACGAGTGGAAGAAACAATGTATGGTTTATAAAAGCAGAAACGTGTACTGTACTGAAAGTGAAGAACATCTTACTTATTTATGCTACAGTTATTAAATGGTTGCACAAAAGAAGTTGTCAAATGGTTTTTAATATATTTCTTTTTCTTGGAATGATGGAATTAACGAGTGGAAGTGCTTATACATAAAGAACTGAATGAAAACATGAACATATGTCGTTGTTTTTGGTAGTAATGGTGTGCTGGAAAGTGAAGAAACTGTTAATGGAATTGGAGGATTGTTAACGAAGTGGAATTTACAAATTTAACAGTGATTAAAAATGGTTCCGTCGTTGCAATCATTTCGACCATGTGGGAAACATTACCAACATGTTTTGGAAGAGCTAAATTCTACAGTAAAGGGTTTTGCGTTACGCTGAGATATTATTGCTGCTGTGTTATTGTTGTTGCTTATTTTTCAAGCGAATTTTTGTGTGGCTGTTTTCAAGAAAGTTCATGCTCCCCCTCTCATGATGATGATTGATTATCATCAACTCTCCCCCCCCCCCCCCCCCCCCCCCCCATCCCTCCTAACCCATTGTAGGTTTTTATATTATACTTAACACATCGAAGTATTTTTAGCCTATCCATTTTGTTGTTTAAGGTATGTTTTTATTGCTATTTATATTTTAAAGTGTGTTGTTTGTTTTGTTTTTAATGGAGTAGGGAGATCACTGAATATCTTTCCTTTTTACTCTTCATTGATTACATCTACCTATTCTATAATGGCCATAGTCATTGCTGCATCTACATCTTTCTTCTTTAAATTCATCCTCTGTTGTTTGTTGTTTGTTTAATTTTGTCTGTAGGTGGGGGGAGGGTAGGGTTTGTGTGTTGTATGATTTCTTATCAAGTTGCTGTTTTACTGCATCTGTAATTTTTACGGGAGCCTATTAATTATTGTTACTGGCTTTATATATGTCATTTTGGAATCCGCAGCGTGAATTTAAGCCATGGTTCTTATCTTGATCGTATAGTGGAAAAGTTTTGGCACATGATATTTATTTATCGGTGCTATTTTACATTCTGCAACCATTTGTTCTGTTTCTGA
This sequence comes from Turritopsis rubra, assembly GCA_039566895.2. Lineage (NCBI taxonomy): Eukaryota > Metazoa > Cnidaria > Hydrozoa > Anthoathecata > Oceaniidae > Turritopsis > Turritopsis rubra. Next base: position 15,793,874 of record CM077623.1, on the reverse strand, counting down.
TGATCATGTACTAGCTTCTGTTATATACGATTTCTTTCTTTTAATAATTAGAAAATTTAGTATAAATAAAAACAATAAACGAAGAAGAATGAATTTCCCAATCATGGTTTTAAATCATGGTACAAGCGATTGGGAGAATTCATTTAATGAATTTATTAAAATAATATATTATTGCCTTATTTATGTTGAAACTTTAGAGCGAGATGGTGTGGTTTCAATGATGATTGATTATCCCTGTCCTCTACCCCTACCCACACCACTTACTATACCAAGAGAATTATAACTGACCACAACACATCCCAAGCTTTTTCAGATTTTCTTTTGTCCTTCGAGCAATGATTTTATTGCTATTATTTCTTAAAGTATATGCTGCTGATTTGTTGTTTGTTTTTTCTTTTGTTAGCGTGGGAGGGAGACCATTAAGATCATTCCATTTTGCTGTATCTATATCTTATCATATTTCTTTCAATTTATCCCTGTTTGTGTTTTTGTTTGCTGACTCTACGTATGTCGTTTAGGAATCCCCAGGCTGAATTTAAGCTATGGTGCTTATCTTGGTTCTATAGTGGAAATGACAAGGCACGTAATAATTAGTGACTTAGTGAAATTTTACATTCTAAGAGATTTTTTTCTGTTTCTGATGATCATGTATTTGCTTCTGTTCTATATGATTTTTTTCTTTTTAGATTTAGAAAATTTAATAAAATGGAATATATGACCAAGGAGAATGAATGTGCCAATCATGGTTTAACATCCATGGTACAAGCAATTGGGATAAATCGTTTAATGAATTCATGGTGGAATGACTCTTCGGTTGAATCCTGAGCAGGTATAATTTTTTTACGAATCACATTTGATTCAGGTGTCCCGGGCAAAGGCATAATTTTACGGTTTCACACAATAGTTGGAAAATGTAACCGAAACATATTTAGGTTGCATTTTTATATTTCTTATCAAGATTCTTGGGAGTGGAACCGTAAAATGTTTTTACACGGGATACTAGTCTATATACTAATAGCGACTGTGCATCCACTTTTTAGTTCGGTCAGTGTGAATAAAAGGACTGGGAACGAAATGTTCGTATGGAAAATGTTATAATTAAATTTTAGATCGTGCGTAACTAAGTTGTCGAGATATAGGCGATATTAGTATTACTAGTATACCGTGTAAAAATTTTTTACATCTTTCCCAATAAGATGTTTTTACACGCTATACTAACCATTTGATAATAACTCTATGAAATACAAAAACGCAGTCCAAAACGCCGCCCTAAAATCTTTCATCGATTTATAAATATTTTACCCGCCATACTAAGCATTTTATAACCCCGTGTATTGAGGTAAAACTATTGATTTCTCCTTTCTTTGTCGCCAAAAATAGAAATCACAGAACGTGGAAGAAGTTTGTCTGTTAAAAATGTTATTACATGTTTACGTCGAATCATATTTAATGGAAAGTTTTACTGAAGAAATCAATTTGAGCCATAACTCAAAGCCAATATGGGCCCAAAACGGCAACAATTAACGCAATAATTATGCGTTTAATGTCATATATATTAAGCCCATCGAAAAAATGTACACAAATTCAATTATGACCGACATGTAGTCGGCAATACATATTAACGTCATGATAATGACGTCATAGTTCCATGTCCCTCAAACAACTTGCTACAAAAAAAATTAATAAAAAAAAAAAAAAAAAAAAAAAGGCTGTATTTTTTCGACTTCTGAATCCTAACCAATTCTTAATTCTTTCCACTTTCTAACTTTATAGTCAACCAAAAATACTTTCAGACTTTGTGGTGAATAGATTCATAATTATCAATACTAACTCTCAGATAAAAATATTCACAAATTGTAAAATATCTCACTCACCCCACACTACAATACCCATCGCAGAATTAACTTTTGGAATATATACAGATTTACATATGTAAGATATAAGGTATTAACTAAATCTTAAAAAGAATCATACCTCCGAAGAATGTTTCTTTCTTCAAAGCTGAGTTTTCTTTCTCTATAAATTCCAGGAACAGAGAGATCGCCAATTAGAAAAAATGCCATCGGTATTAACTAATTTTACTCACGGCCAAAACCAACAGATTAATCAAATCTCTAATCTTTTATACCTTCTTGACTTTCTTCTTTCTATCATTGTACTAAAAAATACCATGCTCAACACAGTTTCTACTAAATTTTCTTTCTTTTCTCTGGAAATCTAAAAAAACAAACCGAAACTGGATAAAATGCCGTTTGATATGTCTTATACCTTCAACATTATATATAAGTCGTAAATATGTAAAAACTATGCTTCGTGAAAAAAAATTGTCTTTTTTATGCATGTTTCTTATTATTACTTCGTCTTAAAAAATGTAAACAAACGCTTCTTTTTTCTTCAAACAACTATTTTACATTCGTTGTCAATAGCTGCTACGTTCGATTGCAATTCGAAGTCTCCGCCTGATATGCTATATCATGTCTTCCCTTACGTATTTTATATCATAAAACAATTATAAGCACCAAGCCGGAGTGCCTTATCCTAATACGGAACAAACATAAACAAACATCCATTGACGAACTTCCCGAAAAATTTTACTTAACGTTCTTTCTTTAAAAGTTAGGTAAGAAAAAAGCAAGATTTAGTATTAGTATAAGAAGATAGGAGTAGCGCGACGTCAGTAGGCACCTTGCATTGCACCCTAAATAGAACGCGATGTTTTAGGGCAAATATCTCGAGAACCAATGGGAATAACTGACGTGACCTTGGGTGCGCGATATTGGCGCTGAGGTGTCGAAAAATTTTGGGTCTAAAACTTTTTGGGGACGGGTGTGACGTCATCAAAATCTTTGATCGACGATATCTCAGTAACGGCACGTCGTACACAGGCGATCCCCTACATTTTCTTGATCAGCTTTTCGAGCTCTACAACTCAGTGGTACCTATTCTTTTGGATTGTGTGATTTTATTTTTCGTCACCGCTTAATTGTAAGAGAGAGGGCAAGCACGGGAGTTGGGGTTGGTAACTCAGGGGAAAAGTGAACCGGTAAAATGTTTTTACCCGGGATACTAGTCTATATACTAATAGCGAGTTGTGCATAACAAATTTAGTTCGGTCAGTGTGAATAAAAGGACTGGGAACGAAATGTTCGTATGGACTGTGATATAGTGACATTTTAGGTCGTGCGTAACTGAGTTGTCGAGATACAGGCGATATTAGTATTATAGGAGTAGCGCGACGTCATTGGGTACATTGCATTGCACCCAAAATAGAACGAGATATTTAAGGGCAAATATCTCAAGAACCAATGGGAATAACTGACGTCGCTTTGGGCGTGCGATATTGGCGATGGGGTGTCGAAAAATTTGGGTCTTAAACTTTTTGGGGACGGGTGTGACGTCATCACAATTTTTGATCGACGATATCTCCGTAACGGTAAGTCGTACACAGGCGATCCCATACATTTTCTTGATCAGGTTTTCGAGCTCTACAGCTTGGTGAAATTTATTGTTAGCAATTATATGATTTTATTTTTCGTCACCGCCATATTGTATGAAAGAGAGCAACCACGGGGTTTGGGAGTAGTATGTCATGGGAAAAATGAACCGGTAAAATGTTTTTACCCGGGATACTAGTCTATATACTAATAGCGAGTTGTGCATAACAAATTTAGTTCGGTCAGTGTGAATAAAAGGACTGGGAACGAAATGTTCGTATGGATTCTGATATAGTGACATTTTAGGTCGTGCGTAACTGAGTTGTCGAGATATAGGCGATATTAGTATTATAGGAGTAGTGCGACATCAGTGGGCACATTGCATTGCACCCTATATAGAACGCGATTTTTAAGGGCAAATATCTCGAGAACCAATGGGAATAACTGACGTCGCTTTGGGCATGCGATATTGGAGGTGGGGTGTCAAAAATTTTGGGTCTAAAACTTTTTGGGGACGGGTGTGACGTCATCAAAATCTTTGATCGGCGATATCTCAGTAACGGCACGTCGTACACAGGCGATCTCATACATTTTCTTGATCAGCTTTTGGAGCTCTACAACTCAGTGGTCCCTATTCTTTTGGATTGTGTGATTTTATTTTTCGTCATATACTATATATTGAAAGAGGAAGGGCACGGTAAAATGTTTTTACCCGGGATACTAGTCTATATACTAATAGCGAGTTGTGCATAACAAATTTAGTTCGGTCAGTGTGAATAAAAGGACTGGGAACGAAATGTTCGTATGGAAAATGTTGTAATTAAATTTTAGGTCGTGCGTAACTGAGTTGTCGAGATATAGACGATATTAGTATTATAGGAATACCGCGACGTCAGTGGGCACATTGCATTGCACCCTAAATGGAACGCGATTTTTAGGGTCAAATATCTCGAAAAGCAATGGGAATAACTGACGTCACTTTGGGCGCGCGATATTGGCGATGGGGTGTCGATAAAATTTGGGTCTAAAACTTTTTGGGGACGGGTGTGACGTCATCACAATTTTTGATCGACGATATCTCCGTAAAGGCGAATCTCCACTAGACGATTTTTACAACGATCGTCATAAACTTTCGTGACGACACATGCGCAGAAGAAAATAACAGATCGTCGCGACGAAAAAATTTGCTTGACGAAAAGTAGAAATGATTTCAACTTTTCGTCAAGCGACCGGCGATCGTCGAGTTTTAAACCAATCAGTTTGCAGAATATTTCAGAGAAGATTTCAAGATGGCGTCCGAAGATCACGTTGTGTCTGCACCTGCATCTTGCTCAACAACAACGAACTACAGTGACTTAGTTCTCCAGCTTCTTAATGATCCACTGTGTGTTAACTCTCAACGTATTGTTAACGTTCCATCAGAAGGACACAATCTCGTGGATGAAGAAGAGTTTGACAAGGAAATTTTCTTAAATGCTGTAAGAGAATATAAATGTCTTTGGGATACTAGTGATCCCTTATACAAGAACAGAAATGTGAAGAATAATGCCTGGAAGGAATTATCAGCATGCTTTAATAAAAATGGTGGGTGTCACATTGTATTTTGTGTATTTTGAGATCTATTTATTTGACTATGAGTATATAAAGTAATTACAGTATATATATCAAAAACACAACACTCACTGTATTAAAAAATTATAAGACTAGAAATAAACGATCTAAAATATGACTTGCGGCACAGATAGATCTGTATAGTGCTCAAAACAGAAGAAAATATGAAAAGTTGAGGAAACAAACTATGATCAAGAAGACCACCAAAAGCATCAAGAGAAAGTAAACACCAATGCAATCCAATGCAATGTCTTCTCAGTCATACAGTTTAAGAAATGAAAGATTATTGTCACCTCTGTTAGCTATTTTTTTCTTTTAGTGCCATTCCTGCAAAAGATATTAAAGAACCTCAAAGATTCCCTTAAAAAATGTCTTGATAAAAGGAATGCTATGACCAGATCCGGTGCGGCTGCTACATCACTTCCTACATGTAAATATTTTGATGTAATGAGATTTTTGCATGAGAAAAGTTCAAACAAACGCACAGAAAGTAATTTGGTGGAAAACCAGATCGATTCAAACACAACTATTGATTTAAATATAAACAACCATAGTATGGACTTGCAGCTATCAACACCGTTATCAGAAACAATTTTATCAAGTCCATCAGGGTTGTCTAGCATTGCATCTCCAATTCCAACAACCACGATTGAAAACCCACAAACTGCAAGCAAAAAGTCACAAAGCAACAAACGAAAAGCATCATGCACAAACGAACCAAGTAATGACGAAAACTTTTTTAAACACATGAAAGAAATGGATGATAAAATGATGAAAGTAATGGAAAAAGAAACAAAAATTGATGAAGCAACATCTTTTTGTCAGAGCTTAATTCCTGTTTTGCAAAGTTTTGATAACAGACAGTTAAGATTAGCTAAAATCAAAATAAACCAGTTACTTTTTGATATAGAGTTTTCTGGATAAATTTATATATTTTATCTAGTTCACTTTTCTGACAGTACCCCATTGCCAATCAACAGCTCCTTCATTATTAAAGTACTCTTTGAACTGGTCTCTCACCCATTTGGCTTCTACACCATAGTTATTTGAAGCACCTAGATTTCTAATCGACAGCAGTCCATTGACATTTTGTGCATCTAATCTCCAATCTCCAGGTCGAAATCCATTAGGGCCATCGGTGTCTGTATAAGATTGAGGACAATAGCGGTTCTGCCCATTCTTTTCTGTATTATCCATTAGAAAGTTGTGTAAAGCCACAACAGCTTTTGTTATTGCTATTACTTTATGCACTTGAGCTATTATTGGTTTATGAAAGATACGGAAACGACTAGCAGCAATACCAAATGTGTTTTCGATTATTCTACGTGCCCTACTTAAGCGATAGTTGAAAACTAATTTGTCTTCCGACAAATTAGAAAAAGGGTACGGCTTCATCATGTGCCTTTTTAATCCAAAGGCATCGTCGCCAACAAAAACGTGAGGCAAAATTCTTTCTGATTTGCTGATTTTAAAATCTTCTGGTATATTGAGTCTGTTATTTTTTATGGCGTATCCAAGATGGCTATTGGCGTAAACACTGCCATCACTCTGACGACCACTGTCACCAATATCAACCATAGTAAAACGGTAGTTTGCATCACAAACCCCCATCAGTACAATGCTGTGAGTTTTCTTATAGTTGAAATATCCTGATGCATCACCAGCAGGTGCAAACATAACAACATGTTTTCCGTCGATTGCCCCTATTGCGTTAGGAAAATTCCAGCGTTTTTCAAAACCGTAAGCTATTTTACGCCAGGCACACGCCGTTAAGGTGACGTTCATATATCCCTCATCAGTCAAATTAGTCCAAATCGCTTGACATGTTTCATGTGTAATTCTACCCACTGTAGTAGGACTGACTCTGTAATTTGTACCTATAGTAGTATGAGCGTCACCAGTTGCTAGATATCTCAGAGTCATAGCTAATCTTTGCTCTGGACTAATTGCTTTTCGCATTCTTGTTGTTTCCTTTGTTATAAGTGGTGCAATCAACCCGAGCAATTTTTCGAAGGATTTTGGCGTCATTCTAAAATACTTGAAAAACACCTCATGGTCATATAGTTTCAAGTCACGAACAAGCAATTCGAATTCTCCCTTAAAATCTCGCTCCTCATAAAGTTTTCGCACCCAAAATCGGCGTTTTGCGGGTCTGGATTGTTTGCTCAACCGGAGTCTTCTTCTGAAGAAATAATAATACAATATGAGTCTTCTTCGTAATAAAACTAAATAACGAATATGCAAAGCAGACATCTTGGTTGTTCGCACTGAATGAAATTAATTTCTTCGCGTTGGGTATTCTCCACTAACATTTATTTACGCCGCGAAGTTTTTGACGATCGTCAAAAAAATGTTCGACTGCGCATGTGTCGTCGCGAAAGTTTACGACGATCGTCGTAAAAATCGTCTAGTGGAGATTCGCCTTAACGGTACATCGTACACAGACGATCCCATACATTTTCTTGATCAGCTTTTCGAGCTCTACAACTCAGTGGTACCTATTCTTTTGGATTGTGTGATTTTATTTTTCGTCACCCTTATATTTTGAAAGAGGAAGATCATGGGCGGTATGTGAAGTAACACATGGAGAAAATCAACCTGGTAAAATGTTTTTACCCGAGATACTAGCATGTATCATTTATGTATGTATGAAAAACATTTTACTGATTCACTTTCCCCATGAGTTACTGACCCCAGCCCCTGTGCTTACCCTCTCTCTTACAATATGGCGGTGACCATGGAGCTTTACAACTTAGTTTAACCTTTTGGATTGTGTAATTTTATTTTCGGTCACCCGTATATTGATAGAAAAATCACGGGATGGTGGTAACTCATGGGGAAAGTGAACCGGTAAAATATGAAAAATATGATTGAAATGAACTGAAAATTATGTTTATTTATGACTTCTGGTCCATTGTCGTTGCTCCATGTGAAAGCAATAGAGGTAAAATAGGCTTAAAATTCCTTCACAAACAAGATTGTAATTTATTTATTTCTCGGATTATTAATCTGTCTACTATGAATCTATGCAATCAAGATTTTTCCATGCGATTGCTCCATGTGATAGCAATAAAGATGAAATAGGCTTAAAATTCCTTCACAAACAAGATTGTAATTTATTTATTTATCGGATTATTAATCTGTAAGGGGCATCTACTATGAATATATGCAATTAAGGTTTTCTATTCGTTCATTCTAAATATTCTTAAACATCAGATTAGACCTGCATATTTTCTCACGATTTCATGAAGATAGTTAGCTTACTAATTACTTACTAATAGTCACTTATTCTTCCAATTCCCCAGTGTAGTAGTTAAAAGCAATTATGATATTGAAAACGAGGCGAAACTTGATGACTAGGCCATAAAACTGCGTTTAAAAATCATATCATAACATTGGAATTTTTAGTTTTTAGTTTAACTGTACAACTTTAGAAATCTCTAAATAGGCCAAATAGCACTGAAAAATAGGGATAATAGCATTCTTTGAATGATCGATCCAAAATATTTGCGTTAAATATGATATAATTCCAACATGGAGGACAATTTTTGTAAATACACAGACTTATCATTGCAGTATTGCGTGTAAAAACAATTTATGGAAAAAAAACTGTAAAATGTTTTTACACGCTACACTAGTCTTCTTATACTAATACGCAATCTTGCTTTTTTCTTACCTAACTTTTAAAGAAAGAACGTTAAGTAAAAATTTTCGGAAAGTTCGTCAATGGATGTTTGTTTATGTTTATTCCGTATTAGCATAAGGCACTCCGGCTTAGTGCTTATAATTGTTTTATGATATAAAATACGTAAGGGAGACATGATATAGCATATCAGGCGGAGACTTCGAATTACAATCGAACGTAGCAGCTATTGACAACGAATGTAAAATACAGTTCACTCTCTCTAATTCGAATCTCAAGGGGGACAAATTTTTATTCGGATTATAGAGAGATTCGAATAATAGAAAGTCTCTCTTATTCGAATTTTCAGACTTGAAGAGTGAAAATTCGAATTAGAGAGAGAAAAATCGGAAATTTTGAAAAAATAACAAAAACCACCATGATGAAAACACAACAACAAAAAATTGAGTTCTTTTTGAAAATCTTTATTTATATTTACTACACTCAGGATTTCTCAAAAAAATGTTCAATTTTGGATTGTTTTTTGTTGACGAGGTAGTCCAAGTCAAGCACACGACTTGCGTCGCTGAGTGCTTTCCTCAAATCTACTCCAAATTTCGTAAATATGCTGTATTCCTCAAGGATGGAAATGGCATTCATGGCATCTTTAAAATCGGGTTTTGTCAACAGTTCGGTTGGTTCTTCGTTGTCGGAATCATCATCCTCACTATCGTTGCAGTCAACACATCCACTCACTTCGGCAATGATGTCTTTATCGGATATGAGACCAGAAACACTGATCTCAAAGTCAATATCGACAAGCTCGTCTGCAGTTAATTCAAAGTTTACATTGAACTTGCCTTTCATGACTTGGAGATCACCTCGCAAATTTTCAATGACGTCTTCTTCGACATCCAAATTTGCAAAAGGGTCATCATCATCATTTAACGCCTTCTCCGCAGATTCTTCAGAAATACCGGACTTTTTGAAACAGTTCAAGAAAGTGCGATCAGGTATTGAACCCCAAGCCTTGTTGAGCATTGTCATTGCTGTCAAGATGGAAATTTTTGGTAGCTGCTTTCCTTTCTCTAAGTTAGCAAGTTGCTTTCTAACGGCAAGAGAACGATACTTGACCTTGAGTGCTCTGATAACTCCTTGGTCCATAGGCTGGGTGACCGATGTTGTGTTAGGCGGAAGGAAGATGAGTTCAATCCATTCGAGCCCTGTAACGGTTGGGTGAGCAGGACAGTTATCCACGATCAAAGCAATTTTCCTTTTTTTGACGCCAAAGCTACGATCGAGTTCCCTCATCCATTCTTCAAACAACTCGGACGACATCCAACTTTTTGGCTGGGCTCGGTAACGGCATGGAATGCTTTTAACACCTTTGAAACACCGCGGATTCTTTGACTTTCCAATGACAAACATAGGAAGTCTTTCACCTATTGCATTTCCTGCTGCCATCCCGGTCAATCTAACTTTGCTGTGCTTGCCCCCACTACACTTTTCTTTCTTAAAGTGAAAGATTTTATTGGGAAGGCACTGATAGAATAGGCCAAATTCATCAGCATTAAAGACATTTTCAATTGGGTATCTGGAAAGAATTGTCGGTAGTGTTGTTTCCAACCAGGGCGCTGTCATCTCTTCCGTAACTGATTTAGATTCTCCTGCAATGGTTTTAAAAGATACGCCATACCTGTAGAAAAAAAGAAAAATAAATGTAAGTGGAACCTAGGCCTTATCAGCTATTCAAGATCTATATAAAGATTCATCCGGTATTTTTGTTCTTGATTTTTTAATGACGAATTCTAAAACATGATGGCTGCTGTAATACCATCTGTCCACGTTTAATTTTCACAGCAGAAGAAAAGTATATTAACATTCTCGAAAAAAGACTTCCTAAAATGTTATAAATATGTACTTTATAATGTATATTTCCATAAATAAGATATCAAATCAAACCTTTTTTTCCACTTGTCTAACCAGCCATCCGATGCTTGAAATTTTTCAATGTTCAATTCTTTGGCAAAATAAAGAGCCTTTTCCTTTATAAGGATGCCACTAACAGGAATATTTTCTGCTCGTATACGTGTAAACCATTTCAGTATAGCGTTATTGACTTGCTCATAGGTATCAGACTTCATCCGTTTGGTTTTTGCATTCCCTTTTTTATAAGCGTCAAAAACCTTTTCCTTATTTTTTTTCCAATTAGAAAGCGTATTAGGCGGAATACCAAATGATTGAGCGACTTCTTTATTGGATTTTCCTTTCTCTAATTCCACCAAAGCTTTATACTTGGTCTCAAGTTTTTGATCTACACGGTTTCGCTTAGACATTATGAGAAATAAAACGCAGGACATCAAAGCACATTAAATTGCTGCACTTCTGTTTACAAAAACGAACAAACATACCATCGAACAGACGGATGAGAAATTCGAAGTTCGAAAAAAAAACGTTCGAAAGTTTTAATGCATGGTTTACACTCTGAATATTCGAATTATAGAGATAATTTTGCTGAGGGGACCTTATAATTCGTTCGAATTATAGAGGTTTTCGGATTACAGAGATTCGGATAGTAGAAAGTTAATTAAGAGAGTTTCTTAAGGAAAATTGACAGTGACTTTAAATTCATTCGGATAATAGAAATATTCGGATAGTAGAGATTCGAATTAGAGAGAGTCAATTGTAGTTGTTTGAAGAAAAAAGAAGCGTTTGTTTACATTTTTTAAGACGAAGTAATAATAAGAAACATGGATAAAAAAGACAATTTTTATTTACGAAGAATAGTTTTGTAATGTTGTAATGTTTTGTAACGACTTATGTTGTGTAATGTTGAAGGTTGAAGACGTATCAAACGGCATTTTATCCTATCTCGGTTTGTTTTTTTAGATTTCCAAAGAAAAAAAAGAAATTTTAGTAAAAACTGTGTTGAGCATGGTATTTTTTAGTATGTTAGAAAGAAGAAAGTCAAGAAGGAATAAAAGATTAGAGATTTAATTAATCTGTTGGTTTCGGCCGTGAGTAAAATTAGTTAATACCGATGGCGTTTTTCTAATTGGAGATCTCTCTGTTCCTGGAATTTATAAAGAAAGAACTTTGAAGAAACTTCAGCTTTGAAGAAAGAAACATTATTTGGAGGTATGATTCTTTTTAGGATTTAGTTAATACCTTATATCGTATATATGTAAATCTATATACACTCCAAAAGTTAATTTTGCGTGGGTAGTTTAGTGTGTGAGTGAGATATTTCACAATTTGTGAATAATTTTTCTGAGGATTAGCATTGATAATTATGAATATGTTTACCACAAAGACTGAAAGAATTTTTGGTTGACAATAAAGTTAGAAAGTGGAAAGAATTAAGAATTGGTTAGGATTCAGAAGTCGAAAAAATACAGCCTTTTATTTAAATTTTCTTATTTTCTTAATTTTTTTTGTAGCAAGTTATTTGAGGGACTTGGAACTATGACGTCATTATCATGACGTTAAAATATATTGCCGACTACATGTCGGTCACAATTGAATTTGTGTGCAATTTTTCGCTGGGCTTAATATATATGACATTAAACGCATAATTATTTCGTTAACTGTTGCCGTTTGGGGCCCATATTGGCTTTGAGTTATGGCTCAAATTGATTTCTTCAGTAAAACTTTACATTAAATATGATTCGACGTAAACATGTAATAACATTTTTAACAAACAAACTTCTTCCGTGTTCTGTGAATTCTATTTTTGGCGACAAATAAAGGAGTAATCAAAAAATTTATGATTTATAAAATTTACGGATAAAAAATTCATGAATCGATGAAAGATTTTAGGGCGGCGTTTTGGACTGCGTTTTTGCTTTTCATAGAGTTATTATCAAATGGTTAGTATAGCGTGTAAAAACATCTTATTGGGAAAGATGTAAAAAAATTTTACACGGTATACTAGTAATATATAATTAGAGTTTATCATGTCATAGACCGATTGTTTTTGTTTGCGACGTTTCGACAGTTACTACTGTCATCATCGGGCGTTTGTAAATGAATGATGTAAAGTTTACAAATATATTCAATTTGATTAAAACACAATATGGAGATTCCACGTTAGCTTCCAGTGCGGAAGTTGGAAAAGACTCGAGCGAAGTACGCTAGGTACTCGAACCATCTAAGATTCTCGCTCCGATGTCTACATAATAATTTGACGCCAAATGATGTAAGAATTCATTGCAAAGTCAAAACTGAGAAAAGCCGTCAGATATTATGTCGTGCCAGCAAAGTCTTGCTTCAAGAACGAATCCATCTCAATCATGTGACAAGAGAGAAATTAAAACAGTCAATGGAAGAGTTGGACCAAGAAATCAAAGATAAAACAACATCAGAAGAATATGAACTCATCAAATCTGTTCATAATAAGACATTTGAAAGGGAGATGGAAGTCGCTAGAACAAAACAGGTTAGAAAATTCGCAAACCTACATCCACAGAAGGAAGATACCGAACAGAAAGTAGATAAATCAAGATGGATAATGAACTTGTCATCAAAACAATTGTCATCTGATGAAACCAATATTTTGTCGAAGGGAATGAATTTTAGTATAACACCAACTGAAATTCCAACAAAAGAAATTGTTGCAAATTTAGAGAGTGGTATCAAAAACCTACCAAAAGAGGAAGCTGACAATATACGAGCTAAAGTCAGTCTAACTCTACAACAATCGAAAATACCAACCGACAACATCAGCCGAAAAGACAGAAAAGCTCTTCGTAATCTTCAGAAAGATACCAGTATCATGATTCCACCAGCTGACAAAGGACGAACAACCGTGGTATTAGACAAACCCAACTATATCCAGAAATGTTACGATCATATAAACAATGGTCCATACAAAACGCTCAAGAAGAACCCAACTGAAACAATCAAAAAAGAAGTGCGACAAAAACTTCAGAAACTACATGATAATGGTTTTATCGATCAACAAACATATTTCAGATTAAAACCAAGCGATTCTCCACCACCTCGATTCTATGGTCTGCCGAAGATACACAAAACTGGAATACCTATACGACCAATAGTCTCATGCACCGGTACGCCGTTGTACGACTTATCAAAATACGTAGCAAAGATATTATCATCATATACACAAACTAACCGATGCAAGAATTCAAAAGAGTTTTCCGACTTTGTTAGAACAAAAACTGTCAATGTTGATGAAGAAATGGTATCATTCGATGTTACATCACTTTACACAAATGTACCGATAAATGACACGATCAATATAATTAGAGATTTAATCTCTAATGACTCAAACTTTTCATCCAAAACGAACATTCCACCAACAGAATTTTTGGAATTGATAACGCTTGTATTAACAAAAACGTGGTTTCTATTCGATGAAACTTATTACACTCAAACAGATGGAGTTGCAATGGGAGGTCCGGCATCTTCTGTAGTTGCTGAAATCTTTATGCAAGCGTTTGAGTCCACAGCCACAACAACCGCTGACAAACCCCCAAAAGTATGGAAACGTTTTGTTGACGATGTTTACGCTATAGTGACACGAGATTCATTGAATAATTTTCATCAACATCTAAATGGATTGCACCCAAAAATAAAATTTACAATCGAGCAGGAATCGAATAATTGCATCCCATTCTTGGATACTCTTGTAAAAAGAAATCAAGACGGAAGCATTTCAGTGAACGTATATCGTAAACCAACACATACAGACCAATATCTAAACTGTAACTCAAACCATCAACAAAGTTGCAAAGAAAGTGTTGTTGCATCGTTAATAAATCGGGCGAAAGATATTGTTAGTAATGACGATGATCGTGTTGAAGAAATGAAACATATCAAATCGGTTCTCCAAGCAAATGGATATGACAGGACGATTGTTAGAAGAGTTGAAAATAGAATAAACAATACTCGAACTTCAAACACCGAAGAATCAACAGAACAAGAACCGGTGACCACTATTAGTATTCCTTATGTATCTGGTATCAGTAATGCTTTACAAAGAATATTCCGTACACACAACATCAAATGCAGATTTCGATCAACGGAAACTCTTCGTAACATATTATCTCATCCGAAAGACAAGATCTCAATGAACGACACAAATAACGTGATATACCAAATTCCATGTAGTGATTGTGAATCAGTTTATATAGGAGAAACAAAAAGAACATTTGAGCAACGCATCAAAGAACATATGCGAGCCGTACGGAATGGCGATGTAACCAAAAACGAAATTGCTGACCACTGTTGGACTAATGACCACAAGTTTGATTGGGAGAATAGAAAGATCCTTGACAAGGAAAAAGGATGGACTGCTCGAAAAGTCAAAGAGACTATATACAGTGTCAAAAACAATTCCAGTATTAATAGTACATCGTATAATGTTCCTGCGATATGGTTTCCAGCTCTACGCAAAACAAATTATTGACATTGCTTCCTTCCAGGTCCGAAATATTGATATTGCTTCCTTCCAGGTCCGAAATAATTTCGATCCTAATTTCGATCCTACTGAAAACATATATAAACTTTACATCATTCATTTACAAACGCCCGATGATGACAGTAGTAACTGTCGAAACGTCGCAAACAAAAACAACCGGTCTATGACATGATAAACTCTAATTATATATCATACATTCAGCCAATGCTTATATCAAAACTCAAGTTTTAGATGCGGCGCTTATTCATTTACGAAGTTTTCAATGCAAATACAGCAGCACATGATTTTTAGTCCAATAAGAAAGCGCCCAAAATTCCACCGAAAAACGTGAGATTATTTATTTTTCGTAATAAGCGCCGCATTTAATTATAGTTCTTTTGTAATAAGCGCCACAGTTGGCATTATATTTCGGCGCTTAGTCAAGGGCGGTATTAATTCGAAGGCGGCGCTTATTCGAATATTTACGGTAATCAAATAACACCTCATCTTTAACAAAATGCAACTACAATAGTCAGTCACATAGACGTTTCTAAGCACAAATTTGAAATCTGAAGGAAAAGACACAAAAACGTAATTTTTGCAATTTCCGAAACATAACATTTTAATTTAATTTAAGAAAAGCTATAACCTAGATCTCAGATATGTACCACATTTCTTATCAGGTATAACTTCTTATCAGGTATACCCCTGAAGTTCGAAACATTGAACGGCCAATATCTCATTAGGAGTTCATTTTGAGCATATTATGTAAAAACTGTTCAGAATTTTATACCCTTTCAATTTACATCAATAACATGATTTGGTGACATCAAATTTTTGGTCACTGACGGGCCGAATCAGGTCATTATGACGTCAATCGGGGTGGAAATTTTGGGCGCCACTCCTAATTTCACACTATTGTCAAATAAGCGTTCTGTGCAAAGTTCATACTTTATTCACAAAATGAACAACTCGACCATCATTTTTTCTTTTTGATTTTAGTTTTCTCTTTTTCAGATGGGAGCGATAGTGTGCTGGTCGAAGAAGGCAATAGCGGTTCTGATGACTATTTTAGTGTAAACCATGAAAGCAAATGATATCAAGCTTCCCAGTGGGCACAGGGACGTCCCGGGGACATCGAAAGTGAAGTCTAATCCATCCGGTCAAATAGGACGCCCCCAATGTTACGTGGATGAGAGGTGGACGAGAGGACGTCCATGGGACGTCTGAAGGACGGATGCGTGCTCACTGAGTTAGGTGTTTGACAGCCAATTGAGAGCTACAGTTGGTTCTCGGGGGATTCCCATCGTGGGATTCCCATCATTTGATGAACTCCTTATAGATATATTTTCCTCCACGATCTGCTCGTAAACGTTTTGGTTTTCCGCAAGGTTCACGAAGTCTTTAAACTTCATAATAGGCGAGCTTACTCTCAGTGATGTTTGGATTGTTGAGTATGCAGTTAAATTTTTCTATACAGGCCATATCTGCTGCCAGAACCCGCCTGTTTGATCAGACATCTAAACCTATCAGACATTGTCAGACTTATCTAGACTTCTCCGAATTTTTGGATTGACCACCTTATGTGAACTGGACTAAATTTTATTATTCAGATATTTCCAAAAAAATATTTCCATTCCTCAATTTAGCATAGCTATCTTTGTCACGTGAGAAGTAACATATATATTCTTTAGTTTTTACTTTGACACAGTTTTGTTACATTGTACTATTATTAACCCTTTTACAATAGATTGAGTTCAGAATACACATTAATAAAAATTGTTCAATACGGACAGACAGACGTAACAAGCGAAAATTAACAAAAAGCGTGGGAACTATACAATGAATGTGACCTATTTTTCGAACAGTCTGTTGATGAATAAGATACCGAGTACAATGAGACATATGACTGAAGCTGACGTTGTATGTACCGTGACATTTGAAACAACACCGCCGTTGACGTTCAGATTCAAAACAGCTGTTTTTTTATTGACGCCTTTACAAAAATGGCTACCGGTCGGCAAGATCGCCAGTGTTTCAACTTTTTTTTCCGACAGCGATTGCTGATTTCACTGTGCGCATGTGCAAATTATTAAACCAGAGATCGTTAGCCACAAACTGGAAACCGCTGATTTTGAAATGGAAACGACAGTTATAAAGGATACCCAAATTTTCTTTCTAAAATGTACTTCTTGCCACCGCAGGAGAAAGGCTGTGAAATTTAGTAAATACATGTGGAATGTTATCTGAACTGTTCTAGGTACAGGATTCTTCATAATGTCATAACCAACCGCGCTGACCTTCAGGCCCCAGGGCCTCTTGTTTTGAATAGTTAAAATATTTTCATCTGGCGGGCTCCCATATCCTTTTCTTCCTCAGCAATTTTTTTTAACCTTTTCACTCAAATGATTTCTTTTTGCTTGAAAATTCCTGCGGTCGTTGCTATATTTTCAGCCAATTCCTTATTTCAGCAGCGTTCGCCAGGGTCTTCTTTGCCGCCATCCGTATATCGAAAAGGCAAGAGACCATTGGTCTGAGGTTGATTCCCGTGGAAAATCTGTGTGTGCCGTGAACAATTTGATTTTGGCGTGGAAAAATCTGTGTGTGCCGTGACACCTATGGGCCACCGTTTTGATTAGTTTTTTATGATTTTTTTATTTAAAACTATGTATATTGTATACCGAGGTTAAATAAATTGCCCTTGAGACGAGGTTAAACAACAGAGGTACATGACGTACGCCATTGTTTTTACTTACGTAAAGGTTAATGTTACAAGATGCGATCATCACTAGTTTGCAGTGAAAACCTTGTTATTTCTATCTGGGTTAAACGAGGTAATGCCTCATTCTTTCAAAAAAAACGAGAGACTTTCAACTAAAAAGTTTTAATGATCGCATTACAATGCTTAACACACTCTATGTCAAAAATAGAAACCAGGTTCATTATAAGTATAAAACGGATTGACAAGAAAATTTAGATACAGTCGGTGAATGTTTTGTATACAAGGATGTCCGGAACAGGTAAAATGTTTGCAAACTTTCATATTTTGAACAGATTTTAGTTCGTAATGAGTTTTAACACGCGATGTTTCAACTTTTTAATATTGTGTGATGGTAAAGCAAAGAAAGCTTTCAATAGGTTTCAATAATCATATTACAAAACGTTTTTTATATATAGATATTTCAAATCTAATTCTAACTTTAAACTTTTTTTTTAATCAATTTATTTAACTTGTTTCTTCTTTTAGAAATGCGAGATTTTATATGTATATGCATAACGTTTAAATAATTGTTAGCAAAAGCTTTATCCAGTAAATATTTAAATGTCTTTTAAACTGTTTAATGTTTCACATTCTCGGTCTTTGGTAGGGCGTTGAAGATTTGTTTGGTGTCCATTTGAAAGGATTGGTGTTTGTTGTTGCAAATAACATAATATAAAACTAATCTAGTTTAGACGGTCACATCTGTGACTAACTTAATTCTAAAGTGAAATATTAAAATTAGACAAGACAAAAGAGATACCTCGTGTAAACCTACCCTTAGTTCTACAAAGTTCTTAACGTGTTTCTTATTTCAGGAATTGCAATTTTGATTTCGAAATTCTATGTTTATCTTTTGAACGCTTTACACAAATATTGTGACATAATTTTATCAATTTATCGGAGTTTTATCAACGTCTGAGGTTTGCCAAAAACATGGTTACTTGGAAATTGAATGCCAATTTCCAAGTAATACCAATTTCCAAGCTAATCTTAGTTCCAAAATTCGTTAAATTTTGACTGGTTGGTACTAAGTTTCTTATAAACAAAACGTGTAAGTTTCACACACACTGTGTAAAAGGATACTGCCCTCCTCAATTTTTGCAAACAATGTTTTTTTGTGAATGTGTTTGTTTACTTTGATGTTTCTGAAAGTTTTGTAAGTGCTTGATATTGCGATAAAAATTCACCATGCAATAAAATAGTTGCACGTAATGTTGACTAATGATTGTCCGGTAATAAGTGGTAATAAATTTTAATGTCAAAAATATTTGCACTTATTACATAAATGAATGCCATTATAGCAAATGGGCAGTTGCGGATCTAGCAGAAATTAAACTGGTGTAAGCCAATTTGGAGGAGAACTTTCTAAAATAGAGGCAATTAATAATTTTTACACTAATAATAAATTGCTTCTCGATCCGCCGCTGATGAGGCAGTAGCAAAAGATGACAAATCACTATTTGTGAGACGGGTAAAATGGCGAGAATTAAATTTTTAAAGAAATATACAAAATGTTTAAAAAATTTACCAAATGCCGAAAAAATACACAAAATCTTGAAAGAACCACACAAAATGTGGCTGTCCATCCAAGGGAAAAAATCACATGAAAATTATTTCAGTAAATTGATCGGTATATTGGTATTTCATAATTTGATCTGTCAAACTTTAGGTTACTGTAAATACAAAGTTACTTAAGGTTACTGTAAAGGCTAAATACACTTTTTGTTTGATGCTTAATATTTTCGCAACTAGAAATAATTAAGTTTTTAAAAGTGTATATTTTGAAAAAGCTCTAATCCTTATCTAATGTTGGGTTAAATTAAAATCTCCAAAAAGTTTGTGTTTTTGGAAATCTGATTTCAAAAGTTAAATTACCCCGTACTTATTAAAAGGTGTCCTACATAAGTATTAGTTATCGCACAGTAGCGAGTGCAATGTGGCGAATATTTTTAGAGTTTCTTACATTTCTAGGCAAGTGAAATAACAGCAAAAAAAATTATAAGAAACGAGAAAAATATGCGATAACTGATTTATCATCAGTACAAAAAATCGAAAAAACGAAAAAACGTAAACTTTGTTTAGGATTCAAATGTGACAAGGTTTTTTTTTTTTATCTGTATACGTGTACTAGTAGGAAACCCTTGCATTGCGTCAAATGTATACAAATCATTTATTTGCACTGCATTTTTTTATTTGCACTGATAAACGAGATATACTGATTAACCACAGATAGCAGAAATTTTTTGAACTAATGATAACGGTTAATATTTACATTTTAAAAAAATTCCTCTTGCATTATATTTAAAAAATCTCTGCGAATTTATTTTATTTTATGTCAATCAAATTTTATAAGCAATTCATTTCGTAATTCATAAATTAAAAAGTAAAAAATTAAACCTTTGAATTGATTGGCTTATTATTTAAAAACGGCATAATTATTCCGCTAACTCACGGCTTTTAAATTCGAAACTTAAAAAACACGTTAGCATAATTTATTTTCCGTTATCATGACTATATTTGGCACAGGGAACTTTTTTTTCGGAGGGTACCTCGCTAAAAAATTATAAAAAAGAAAACAGCTGTTATTAAAAAAATTGGAAGAAAGTAAGCATATTCTTGAAGCATTTGTGAATAATTATGTCAATCTCAATTACTTTTTTGGTGTTCTATTGTTGTTTCTTTATTTCTTCATGAAGATGTTTGTTTATGAATAATTAATAAGCTTCGTTTATTATTCAGATTGATCGATCAACTTGCAGTGTGAAAATTTCTCCAAGAGTTTGCATAGAAAAAAGAAGAAATTTTATATACATACCTAATTTTCAGAAAATGAGAACTTATTTTAAAAAAGTAAATATTGCATTTCAAATAATAAGAGTATTCAAATATCATATCAAAAAATTAAAATTATCGCGTTTTTTTTCTTCATGATTTAGCCTTTACAGTAATCTTAATACAATCTTCTGCTTAGCAAATCTGATTGGTGCCATTAAGAGATCAATCTCTTCATTTTAATAATTTAGTCGTACAAATACATTACGAAATATCCTCTTGAATTTCAACACAAATTCAAGGGTCAAGATGTTTTACGAGATTTTATTCTAACCCCGTGCATAAAGATCCAAGATGGTATCTACAAACTACAAAACCTAATAATAATAATAATAATAATAATAATAATAATAATAATAATAATAATAATAATAATAATAATAATCGATATATTTCTAGCTCCATAATTTACATGGTTCTTCTTTTAGAAATGCGAGATTTATAATATGTATATGCATTGCGTGTATATAAATTAACATTTTTTTAATTTTTTTTATAAATTTTTATAAATTTTTATAAATTTTTAGCAATAGCTTTGTCCAGTAAATATTTAAATGTCTTTCGTTTGAAACTGTATAATGAATAATGTATATTTTTTAACTCTAAATTTTTATCGAAATTGAAGAAGATACTTCGGAATAAATTTTAACTCTTGAATTTTTATAATGAAGAGAATAAAATGGTACCAATCGGCTTCCGTATTTTTGTCTCTGGATCCTTTAGTCTGATATTAAAGATAACTAGATAATTTTACGTGACAAACAAACAAACAAACAAACAAACAAACAAACAAACAGACATATATCTCCTTAACTATAGCTATTATTAAGCAATATTGATAGCTGACATCCAACCTTTCTTTGTCAGACAAGTAAAATTTCGAGACCACAGCCATTGATGACGTCACATTTTGTGTGTGAATAACAATTCGGTGCTGATTCCGAATTTTCGGGTCATGTTTTATATTTGTGTTTTTTTTGTGTGTGACTGTGCAATACTGACACAAGGGACGGTTTTTTAGTTTAAATTTTGTTTAAATGAAAATAAATATAGATATCACTTTCTTTGTTTAGACAGTAAATCTTGCAGCTGTGGACCTGGTTATTCTTCTCCAACGGATGCCATAAAAGCCCCTCCTGAGAAAATTGTCTACTTCCCATGTATTCCCGCTGACACATCTCAACCAAACTACTTGGCTACCGCAGATGTGGACCCACAATCCTCTACTTACTGCCAGGTAAAAATAGGAAAGATTTTCTCTGCATATTTCTTGTAGATTTCGTAAAAGCAATAGACTTCGTCATTTTTATAAAGTCTGCGTTAAAAAGACATATAGCACTCGATTATTCTGACATCATAAATAACGCATTAGTTAGGATGATTCGCTTGATTAAAAGCAAAAGGGTTAGAGTCAAGGTTGAGTTTACAGCAAGGGTTGAGGATTAGGTTGTCGTATTAGGGTTATCGGACCTCTTAAACAGAACGGAACACTGACCTGAATGTTTTTAGAACAGTTGGATAGAACAATGTAGGGACGTTCGACCACGGTTTACGTTTTCCCCATACTGCAGAAAATTCATTGGTTATGTGTCAAGTCACCGCACATTCCGACTAAATTAGCATGGAGTAGTCAGAATTCCTCTACTAACCTCTGTACATATCTTTTCAGATCATTCATCGAACTTTAATTCCTGGTGGTAAAGGAGATGAATTGCATCACAGTGGATGGAATGCTTGTAGCAGGTACCTTGTCTTCCAATACGGGTTCATACAGTGCAGCTCGAAAGGAACTTTCATAAAAATCACGTTGAAAACATTAATGACTTCATGTAACAGAAACATTTAAAAAAAAAAAAAATTCGCGTAAATTTTCTTGCAGTTTGTACTGCCTCTAACTCTTTCTGAAATTTCTTGAATATCGTCGCCTTTGTGGGAAATATCGTCGCCTTTGTGGGAAATATCGTCGCCTTTGTGGGAAATATCGTCGCATTTGTGGGAAATATCGTCGCATTTGTGGGAAATATCGTCGCCTTTGTGGGAAAAACAAATATATTTATGAAACGTATTGTATCGGCATGGTCCTAATCATGTCCTATCAAACATTATCAACAAATTTTAAGCCGTTAATTGAAATTAAAGCAAGGTTTCCATTGCGTATATTTTCACCCGATCGGATTTTTTTCGCAGGGAATAATTTGCATACTTTTTCACGTCATACCATATTTTTGGTCTCCCGTCCCCAAAGGTAGGAAACCCCGAGTTTTTCCGTTTTATGATGAACTCAACCGTGAACTCATCTTTTTCCGCGAGACCTTCTTTTTCCGCGAGACCTTCTTTTTGGACCTAAAGTTACGGCGAGTTTTTTAGAAGCTTTTATTAATTTTTTTAGTTGTCATGACGATGCTTCGAGGAAAAGAGACCTTTTAGTGCTGCCATCCATTACATCGTCTCGTATATATATGTTTGATGTTGCAAAGGATCCAAGAGCGCCCATATTAAAACATGTAAGATTTCTTTTGCTTTTTATTTTATTTATTTATTTAACGAATATTTATAGAGGATATACATTTCAGTAATAAAAATAAATACTGTTATCAATGTGTCCAATACCTTCAATATCTCTTAGAGTTTTCTTAGGAACAACACGCATGTTTTATCAGCTCATAACATATTTGGAATTATAGACAGTCGAATCTGAGGAAATGTTGGAAAAGGCAAACTTAAAGTACTTACATACCGCACATTGTCTCGGTGATGGAAATATAATGGTGAGTGGCATGGGTGATCGTGATGGTAATAATCGAGGTAAGTTCACACCCAAGTTACAGAAAGAAAATTGTTAAAATTTATTAAGTGTATAACTCTTTTTTAAATGAAACCTTTTTTAAATGAACCCTCACCATGGCTGTTTTGTAGGTAGTTTTGCTTTGGTTGATGGCAAGACTTTCGAAGTGAAAGGTTCGTGGGAAAAGGAGGGAGAACACACAACATTTGGTTATGATTTCTGGTATCAGCCGCGTCATAATGTAATGGTTAGCACAGAGTGGGGAGCACCAAAGTGTTTCTTGCACGGTTTCAATCCCGCCCACGTTGCTGAAGGTTTGTTATTAATACCCAAGTTTGTACATTTTGTTGTGATTTTCAATCTGTTGCGACTTGCAGGTTTGGAAACTAGTGATGATTACTTTTTTTTTAGGTCACTATGGCCACACTATTCATATTTGGAACTGGGAAGAAAAAAGCTACGTAAAGCCGCTTGATTTAGGAGAAGATGGACGAATTCCCTTGGAAGTACGTTTCCTTCATAATCCAGACTCCACTGTTGGTTTTGTTGGATGCGCATTGAGCAGCACTGTGTTTCGTATATATCAAGATGAGGTAAACAAACTTTCTTTTCTGATGAATTTGAATTTGAAGAACTTTCACATCATTAAGGTTTTCCATGCTCACTCTATGACTTGGTTTGTGTCGCGATGACAGAGATGTTTGCTTCACTAAGATGACTGTTTATCTATACATAATTAAAACAAGTTATAAATATATACAAGAGGGTCACGTGACTTTGGGTGATTCCCACACACACCCCGTTGATTTCCGAGGGCAATCAGTCATCGTTTTGTTTCTTTTTAGAAAAAAGAATGGCAAGCCGAAAAAGTAATAAGTATTCCACCATTGAAGGTT
Source organism: Turritopsis rubra (assembly GCA_039566895.2). NCBI lineage: Eukaryota > Metazoa > Cnidaria > Hydrozoa > Anthoathecata > Oceaniidae > Turritopsis > Turritopsis rubra. The sequence continues at coordinate 15,769,512 of CM077623.1, read as the reverse complement.
GAAGGATGGGCGTTACCGGATATGCCAGGTACTTACACACACTTGTCTCTAATTCAACTTGAATATACTTCATAATGATGTATAACTACAATGTGATCGCTTTTTATTTTTTAGCGTTAATTACCGATATCCTCGTCTCCATGGATGATAAATATTTGTACTTTTGTAATTGGTTGCAAGGTGACATCAGACAATATGATATTACTGATACCAGAAATCCAAAACTAGTCGGTCAGGTAAGTTTTAGCCGGCGTATACATGGACTCTAAGATTAAATTCAACCGATTTGCAACGATTCAACATGATTCACCCGATATCGATCAAATATTGGTTTTGTAAGCAGAATCTGGCCAATACGAGTCTACTGCATACGAGTATTTCGAAATAACCCTGATATATACGAAATATATTGTGTTTTTACATATCTCTTCCAAATTTGTTTTCCAAATTTTTGATATCTATTTTTCATAGGATCCATTTTGACAACAGAATTTTACATGTTTTTGTTTATAATCTGAATTGGTTATTCTGTATATTATTCTTTGAATATAAATATTTGGTAACTGAAAATAATACATAAATAAATGTAAAAAATGCTCAAATTGATTTGAATATCATAATCAGAGTCCATGTAAGACTTTGTTTCAATTCGTTTTTATTACAAGTTATTTGGAGGCTTCACAAACTCATGCTAGCGTTCTTAACACATTTGTTGTGCTCATGTGTTTCTTTTTATTTTAAAGCTTTACATAAATGGAAGTGTTGTCGATGACAGTGGAGTAAAAGTGCTGGATGGTAACTTCGAGCAGCCCTCCCCAACATTCGTGAAAGGAAAACGTATTCATGGTGCTCCTCAGATGATACAACTTAGCCTGGATGGCAAACGGTTGTATGCTACAACGTCACTGTATTCAGCCTGGGACAAACAATTCTATCCAGAAATGACCAAGTATTTGTTTATTGATTTATCGTTTTTCAAACTGAATGATATCGTTTCCACTATTTCCGTCTGGATTTTATTCGTCGAGATGTGTTAAGCTGGATTTCCACTTAAGCTTTCGTCTGCGGCGGTACCCGAGAGTAAAAACTCACTTAACTATTTCCTTAGTATGCGTTTATATTTTTTGTGATAAAAACCTAAATCTTATTTAGACACGGATCCTGCTTGTTCCAAGTTGATGTGGATAATGTGAACGGGGGTTTAAAGCTAAACGAAAATATGTTGATTGATATGGGTGAGGAGCCTTACGGTCCGGCCTTTGCACACGAGGTGCGATATCCAGGCGGGGATTGTTCCTCAGATATATGGGTTTAATGGATAATTTTTAGCAGAAATCAAATACAAAATCTTTTCAACCATCGATATAATTCGATATCTATATCCATGTTTTTCAAGCAACTTTTGCAACTTTTGCTGCAAATGAACAGTCTTAAACTTAAATTTTCGTTACGTGTTTTGTTAATTTTCTTAAGATGTAATCATATTCATTCAAAGAAACTACTTTATCATTCAATTATCGTTTCCTTCATCAATCTTCGTGACCATGTGTTTCCACCTTTTATTTTGTCGCCCTGGAAAACTCTGTATAAAGTATCTTGTTTACCCAGATATAATTTTTAATAACAAAAACAGAATTAAACGGGTTTGGCCGGTACGTTTCGGAAAATTTTGGCTTAGATATGTTAATATGTATGAAGACAGCACGATAGAAAAAAATCTAAAAGCACATATCTGCGGTCATTCACGGACTTTATTTTTTTACCCTCTAGAAATTATATTCACACAAGTATGAATATAATCTGCCATTTTTTAAATTTTTTTTTTGAGCATAATTGGCCGCGGTGAATTTTGCGACCAATTTCGTTTCTGTTTCGAATTCATGTTCAAGTGTTTGCGCTCACATTGAGCGTTCGTTTCGTTTGCTGGTTGATGTATTCACAGTTACACAATTCATAAAAATGAGAAATCAAGATCGCAACTACAGCTACTTAATTCAATTAACAAATTACCGAGATTTTCAGTAATTAGAGGGCAATTAGACAAAAATGGGTTTGTTTTGCTAGTGGTTGGATTTATCGGGGAAATAATTTGCCACGATGTAACAATAATTTAAAAAATGAGGTGGCTTGGAGATATGTTTTTGCTTATAAGGTTATTATTGTTCAGTAAATTGGTGATAACTATAGATGAAGGTAACTTTAGTTTTGTTTTTTTCGTTTTGAGTCCTTTCAAGAAGTTTTATCCAGGTCGTAATTTTGGTTCATTTCTTACTTTTTAATTTGATTTGCGGCTTAATAATTAGCATTTGTCTGGTCGACAACTTTTCATAGATACCAAAGTTATTAAAATTGGTTGCGAATGGCAATATGCCAAGCAATCGTAAAACGTGTGCACGTAATTCTGAAACGTTCCTTAATTGCAGATTTTAGTGGCGACGATGATGGAGCGCTATCGGTAACAAAAACGAATGAAAAAAGACCTTCAGTGAAATATAATTTTGGCAATACAGAAAACAGAGAGAAAAGCGGAGGAGAGAAGTTGCATTTAATCAAGCAAGCAGTTGGAGAGCTGAAAAGCGTTTTGAGCAAGCCGATACCTAAACGCACAAAATCGGCCATTTTAGAACAAATTTTTGACGCACAAGGCGATCCTGGTAAAGCTAACCTAGCCAATGAAATATTTCGAAAAGCGCTAGAACCCTCTTTACCAACACACGGTGCTGTGGGTGAATTAGGCGCTGAAATGATAAAGATTTCTGTACTTTCAAAAGCGAACAAACATTTCTCGATAAGAACTTCACCAAGGTTAACATTGACCCATGCAAGAACTCAAAATAGAAAAAAATCAAAAGCAGCAAATGTGCCGACGACGCGAAAAATGTCTAGTTCGGAACATGTGTCACGATACAAAACAAAAACAACAGGATTTACGACATCTAGAAGTCGGCATAACGCTTTACGAAGCAGAGCGAAAAACAAAGGAAATGCTTACAAACTAGCTTGGAAATATATCAACAAAACACTTAAAAGCATACTAGCACGGAAACGGAAATCGTCGAAATACGAATTGCGAGCCGTTATCAACTCAACGGAGGACAAGAAACAGTATACTTTAGTGAAAACAAAACCAAAACCTACCATTAACCTGAAAGGTAAAACTGCCAAACTTTTGGCAGTGACAGTTCAACATCCAAAACATAGTTACCAGAGACAAAATCATAGCTTGTTTAACGGTTCTTTTCGAGAACGAAAAGATTACGTCATCGAACTCGATGATTCGAACAACGACAACCAAGAATATGACAATGGTGAACGACGCCATTTGGATAGCGTCGTGTCGTTATTAAGACGTCTGTCACTTCCAAGCAACGGCGAAGTTGAACTAGTAGATGATAACGAGGACAAATACAGTAACGATTTTGACGACGGATACATAAGCCCACAGCGACGGCGACTTGGCGAGAATTTATTTTTAAGTAACTATGCAGAAGAGGATGACGACGAAGATGATGTCCCTCCATCGGATGAACAATCATATCAAAGGGAGCTGGAAAGAGTAAACAATGACGAAGAATTGTTCGAGCCTCATTTTGATGAACGCGATGAAAATGAAGATGAACCTTTAAGATATGGTGAAGAGGAAAACTTTTTCAGTGACAGACCTTCGATAAATCCTTATGCACGAATGACGGATATCGGTAACGACAATAAACCGGTTGTCACGGAGTACGACGTGAAAAAACGCAATCTAATAAACTAATACCAAACTGACAGAAAATAGCTTCTAAAACGAATTATACAAATCTACATAAAGGAGAAAACGTTGAAGTCGCTTAAAAGAAGTGCTGTGATCTCTACACTTGCTTTTATTGCATGCAAGCCAAACATAATGAATCGAATAAATACAACACACTTCACAGAATGGATTAGGGAAGACATTGCCATTCTCAGGAATTCAAAGAAAAACCTAACTTACCTTTCCTCTGACACTAACTGAAGCCAGAGAAAAGGTCTTGAAAGTGGGGCAATCGAAAACAGCCTTTATGCAGTAACCTGTAACAAAATATAACATCCACTTCGAATTATTCGACTCCTTTCCCGCAACTTCCGTTAACGGCTTTTAGTTTTTTACTATTCATAATCGACATTGTGCACTAGTCTAGAAAGAATGTTTGAATAAACGAGGCATAACTGGATTCACTAACCCAGACAAAACTTATAAGGTTTGCAGCATTAACTTTTAAGTCAGGAGAAATTGTCTGTTGAACTAATATGAAAAATAAGACAACGCTGCTGTAGCAGTTCTTGTTGTTTTCCGTAATGATAAATTTCATCAAACATCTTCAGAGGAGGGAGAATGCTTTTGAAAGCTTATTTGCTTAAAGGATTGCGTTTAATCACGTAGTTAAATTTCACGATTTAGGTCGAAAGTTCACTAGAGGAAACTGGTTTCCATACGAACTAACCATTTCTCAGAACAACTACAACTCACATAATCCAATTTTCTGCTTGAAAGCTGATATTTTGACAAACTTTCTTAACAAACCTCGTTTTGATGCGTTTCATTATTTCACGGTTGATATGGAGATATGGAAAATATGTCTTCCAAAATACTCAAACTTCATTGAATATATATTAGACTTGACCTCAAATCTCCAGACAATTCACAATAATTTTAAAAACGAGGCTAGTTTGGACAACCAATCCAAAATACGACATGTAAACAGAACTTCGGTGTAATATTTCTTCAAGTGTTCACATACATGAAAATACACGAGTCAAGTGTGTTTCGTAATAAAAGTGTAAGATTTCTTCAGTTATGTGATATTTATGTAAACAAAACGTGGCGATCACAAGTTTTAAAACATGATAGCAAAACATCTTTTTTTTTCACGTAAAACAACCATAGCATAATCTTTTATGTACAAATTAAATAAGAAGTTAAAAATATAATAAGAAATTCTTATATAGATAATATAACAGATATATGATTTGGGTAAGGGGATACAGGATTAAGAACGGGCATGGAAATCGATTGAATAATTTCGGTCAGTATGCCGGAAAGTCATGCAGAATTACATGGAACAAGAAAATAACCAATCGGCTTTCCATATCGTACGAACACTCACAGGTGGTGCAATCTATAAACTTTTTATTTGAAAATTGTTAAAAATTTCCTGTCGACAAAATAAACCTCAAATATCTTTCACAAAATATGTTACATTCGAACGACACGATTGGTTGATCATTACGTCATCACCTTTTTCTTTTCAATGTTTAACATGGTTCTTCTTGCAGCATTTACCATTCGATCTCGGACAATAGCGGCACGCTGTGATGGATGATTTTCAACTCTAAAAGGCGAAAGGTAACAGAGGAGGACATGGAGAACAAAAAACTTTTTCTGTTTATAATTTCAAATCAATATTCCAACGGTTTCGTTTGCTTCTCTGAATTATTTTAAACTATATGGATACCTATTACTTCTACAGAGGAACCAGGTAACTATTTCATGCAACTGCAAAAACTAGTTGCCGTGTCAACATCTTGAAATATTAACACGACCATCCATGTGAAGAACTACTAACATTAGCTTAAATCTTGTAAAGAAATTGAAATTTCATAGAAGACAACATCAGTGAAAAAGATGTCACGGGAAGAATGTTCTGATAGCCTTGTTTAATCAGCAACAATTTTCTGTACTCATTCAATACTTATAGGTTTAAGTAGAGTTAAAAAAAATAACGACAAAAATAACGTCAAACGTACGTCTGCAGGAATTCCACACAATTTTCAAATCCATATACTCGGGCAATGTCCTTAGGAGTAGCTCCATAATCATCTTTCGATACCAGCGTTCCAGAGGCTTCCAACAGCAACTTTAATATTTCTAAGTTACCAATCTCAGCAGCGCAGTGAGCTGGTGTCCACCCTTGATACATGCGCAAGGAAGGGTCACCACCATGTTCAAGTAGAATTTTACAACACCGAACGTGACCTGGTAAAAAAGAAAAAAATGAATGTCTTGGATTTCTTTATCTTCTCCGTGAATACATACTTCAATTGAAGTGACTTTTAAATCAGCGATCCCAAACTCAGAAAATTTCATCACAATACATATACATGAGGAAAAGAGATGCTGAGAAGCTACAATTCATTGAGTTCTTCATTGGTTATATGCTTATACGAAAAGCTACATGCAACTTATATCTAAAGCTCATAAATGTTAATATCGCTTAAATTTAGCGATATTAGTGATAAAATAAAGTGGTGCATTCTGGTTTTTACTATCGGGCTCAGATTCCTGTTTCACTTACTTTCATTTTGGCCCAATTCCCTAAAAGAAAATGGAACTAAAGTCCACCTTATCAATGTCGGCCAAAGGTATCATCAAATACGTAAAACTGAATGATTCCTGGAAAACGAAATGCATCTCGACAAACATTTATTGGTCGATAACCAGCAAGCATAGATATCAATGTAATCAGAGTGATAATTACATGCAAACACACACCATGATCTACATGGGGACATGATAAGTTCGTTGCTTATCATTCATCGCCTTAAATAATAGGTGACGAACATTTCATGGATATCAAAAAGTTTTGATATTCATGAAAAGCGACGAACATATATTTTGTCAATTCAAGTTCGAATAACTGGTATTGCAGGGGTTTCAACGTAATGGACGTTAATTCTTGACGTCCGCGAAAATTTTTCTCAAATTTAATTTAAATTACTGTTTTCCCTCTTGCAATCTTCATTAAATCTATAAAAATTGAACAAGGTTGAGATTTCTCAAAGAAAAATGAAGAAAGAAGCTATATTTCTTATCTTGACATTGTTGTCGGTAGCTTATTGCGGTTGCTGTGAAGTGACGAATAAAAGTAATCAAGCTATGAACGTAAACTACAGCCATGTTAAATGTAAACGAACAAGATGGTCAGCACCAATTCATTATTACAAGAATCACGATTCAACCTACAGAATATGTTGGCTGGAGATATCGAAAGAAACCCTGGACCAACATATTGTAATCAATGCTCAAAAACAATAAGACGCAACAACAAACGAATAGAATGTTGTAAATATCAATCTGTCACTCACTACAAATGTGTCAAAAATATCAACGTACGCTTCGTTAATTGTCGCATTCCATCATTATGGACATGTCCAAATTGTCTCTGGCAAACATTACCTTTTCACAATTACCCTTACTTAATACATGATGATTCACAATATATGACTTCTCATGAAAACAAGCTCAAAACTATCAACAACTACGGAATCACAGCAGCATTACTCACTTAAACACACGTTCCCTTTCACCCTCCTCTGATCAGTTCCAATACTTTATGGAACAACACCAATTCGACATTATGACACTTTCTGAAACATGGCTGAAAGATGATCCAAACTTACTGAATTACATCACAATTCCAGGTTACAACATAGAGTACGTCAACCGTAACAAAAAAGAGGGGGCGGCGTTGGAGCCTATATCACGACCAAAATTAAATACAAAGTCCGGAAAGACATACACAGAATAGATCCAGACATCGAACATCTCTGGTTGGAAATAAAACAAAAACCATTCATTTTTACTTGGAATAGTCTACCAGCCAAGCGCAGATCAAACAAGCAAAGACCTTTGGTTACCAAAATTTGAAAATATCCTTGCCCAAGTCAACAACTTGTGGGGTGGTCCAATCATAATCTGTGGAGATTTCAACATCAACCTGTTATCGAACACTCCATCGACTCGCAAATACGGAGACATACTTCAGATATTTAGCTTGGAAAATGTAGTGAACAAACCAACAAGAAAAGGTGTATCACTAATTGATCATATCATCACCAATATTCCTAAAAAGATCTTGCACACAGACGTCATTCCCTGTAAAACAATCAGTGATCACGATGCTCCCTTTGCAATAATAAACATCCGAAGCGACTTGTTCGCACCACGACATGAATATGTACGAAATTTCAAAAACTTCTCATTAGAAGAATACTGCATGGACTTCAGCCACATACCATTCAACATCATATATGCATTCGATGATCCATGTGAACAACTAAATACTTTCAACTCACTAGTGATTGAGTGTATTGATCGCCATGCACCACTGAAACGATACAAGATGACAAGACCACCTGCTCCCTGGCTAAAAGACTTTGATCTGTCACAACAACTTGAAGAAAGAAACATCTTAAGAAAGGCCGCTCATCGGACACAGAATCAATCAGACTGGGACGCTTATAGAAACATCCGGAATAAATTAAAGTCAAGCATAAAAATACCAAAAAGTACGTTCTACAAAAAAGCATTATCGTCAAAACGTCCAAAAGAAGTATGACAGACTATACACAGGATTCTACAACCAAACCCAAAACCAATAACCGAAGACCCAGATCACCTTAACGACCATTCAACAAAGTAGCCGAAAAACTTACTAACAAAAAGCCAGAAACAATGAAAGTACTTGATAATGCAATCCATGATCTCGCTGAACCTAGCGAAAACGCCTTCAAACTTAGGTTGGCAACCTATGATGAAATCAAACAAGCCATTCAGAAAATACGTAACGATTGTTCTACAGGTCCAGACAAGTTACCAATTAATCTTCTTAAACCTGTACAAGAACACATATCACCATTGACTCACATCATTAATAACTTCATCCGAACCAACAAATACAAAAATTACACCGATTCCAAAAGTCACAAATCCTTCGTCACCAATTGATTATCGTCCAATTTCAGTCCTTCCCGTTTTACCCAAAGTTTATGAAAGAGTGCTACTGCAACAACTTTGTGAATTCATAGACTCACAATCACTCTACCAATCAACATAGTTCGGTTTTCGAAAGTCATATTCTGCCATCTCCTGTCTCCTAAAACTACGTGATGATATACTCCAAGCCATGAACAAGGGTGAAATAATGATCACTATTTTTGCAGATTATTCAGATTATTCTTTGATACAATTGACTTTAAATCACTAATGAATAAACTCCAAAAACTGAACATCTCCAAATCCTTCCTTTTCTGGATCACTGACTACCTCTCAAACCGATCACATTAAGTTCAAATCGACGATACGAATTCAAATATCCTCAACTCTGGCTTTGGTGTACGCAAGGATCCATACTGGGACCTGTCCTCTTCAATCTCTGCGTGGCAGACCTGATAAACCACATAAAACACTCAAATTCCATCCAATACGCAGACGATACTACGTTATACATCCATTCAATTCCAAAAGCACTTCCAGATTCAACCAAGAAACTTGAAGATGACATAAATGAACTTCTAAAATGGTCTTCGTCATCAAACCTTGTTTTTAATAACTAGAAGACAAAGTTAATAACTTTCTCTACCAAACAACTTTCCCGTACACACCAGCTTCATAAAAACAAAATCCATATAACATGCAATGGTGATAATCTAGAACAAATACAGTTTACAAAATTATTAGGTGTCACATTCGATCAACATCTTAACCGGAATGAACACATCAACAATGTGGTAAAAAATTGCTATATAATTCTAAAAACCCTACGGAACCTAAAAAGACTGGTAAATTTTAATCAAAGGAAAAATAACTCTCATCCTTTCAAAACTAGACAACGCAATTCTCCAAAACCTACCAGAGTATCTCCAAAAACGATTTCAGAAAGTGCAGAATGCTGCTGCTGGATTTGTTTGGAACAAACGTGCGGACGTCAAGAACGTACTCAGCATACAATGGCTACCAATAAAGGAACGATTTGAATACGCAACTGCCGTCATCGCCTTCAAAGGGATCCAAAAAATAGATGCACCCGAAAAATAGATGCACCCATCCACATTCAACTCAAGAAAAATACCCGTAACCGTAGAAATAATCACGAAAATATTGGCCCTACCATCATATGCAACAACAAACACCAATCCTTTCAAAGTGACGCCAAACAAATCTGCAACGACCTACCAAAGACCGTCCGAGAAAGTGAAACATTATACAGTTTCAAACGGAAGACATTTAAATATTTACTGGACAAAGCTATTGCTAAAAATTTATAAAAAACCCACAAAAACAACAACATATTGTTAATTTATATACACACAATGTACATACATATTATAAATCTCGCATTTCTAAAAGAAGAACCATGTAAATTATGCAGCTAGAAATATATCGATTATTATTATTATTATTATTATAACTGAGATTAAAGATCCGACTCAATAGGCGACGACGTTTAGAAGTAGTGGGAACACATAATCCACGACGTTTCCAATTTAAAAGCGACGAACTTAAGTGGGAAGCTAGCTTAAGATTTGCTTTCCTATTTCACACTTTCAGATGTAATTAGGTTTGTTAAGAAAATAATTTTTATTCACCAAAAGGATTCCTACTTCAATTGAATAAAATTTATTTCCAAGACAAAAGTTTTACCCCGTTGTGCTGCTATATGTAACGGGGTTCTGTAACCCCATCCCTTATCTGGGTAATTGACACGCTCTTTCAATATGGACAATACTAATAGTCTGTTTAATTGAGTCAAGTTGTCATGCCAACAAGCTTCGTGTATAGCATATTCATCAAGTAGCAAAGAATTTTCAAATTTACTTTCTTTGCGAGATGTACACTTTTTCCCCAAGTATAATGCCATATCAGCATAAAAAAATGATCGACTATCAAACCATTTTATTGAGAAAAATAAAAAATCCGATGAATAAAAAAATCACGATTTCTATCATTTCCATACAAGTTATACTTTTGTTGACAGACGAAATTTGACAAAACTTGAAATGAATACCCCGGCGATGAAATTTCAGTCGTAAATGGACGAGACAACAGAAATTAGTGTCAAAATATCAATAAAACCGACGTTGTGGATATCGAATTTGAAATCGAATTTCGAAACAAGTCTCTCCAGCGAACATTTTTTATTCCGATCATGTCAGTTTGACTTTTTTACGCTGGCCCTAAATGGCGTTAATTTTCATGACTTAAAAGGGATGTCGTTAGATGTTTGTCTACGAGAGTTTGACCGTGAGAGTTTGACCGTGGACTTTTCAAAGATAACGCCAATAAAGACCCGCATGAAAGGGGCCGGCGTAAAAGGGGCCGACGTAAACAGTGCCAATAAGGTATATCGATTTTAAGAAATTCTATTCCATACTTTCTGAGTTTTTCAAACCTGATAAATTTGGTTTAAAGGAAGCGATTAAAAATAATACAGCAGATAAGTCGCTCGTCTGCAAATAAAAAAGTTTCACCTTTTGAAGAAGCTATATGCAAAGCTGTCCGAAATCCGAAGTCATCGTCCGGATAGTCTATATTGACTTTCTTCATTTTTATTTGCTGAAACAATTTCTCGTGTGCATTTTGAAAAGCCAGATCATGAAGAACTAAATCTCCGGCTACGATAAATTTCAACGAATGTTTTCGATTTTTATACTTGTTCATTTCAGTTTCAATAATAAGAATTTTCGATACGTTTGTCGACGAATTTAGTGTTACTATTTTATGTAATATTTCATGATAAAACGAAATCACCCTACAGGGAGAATATTCTTCATAAAACTAATTTGAAGAATTACCATCTAAATTAACATTTTAATTAGTTAATTCAGAAAAAATGAGACGAGGGATTACTAAATTGTCTTCGATAAAAGCTCGAAGCTATTTCAAGGTATTAAATTTTATTCAGTTCAGAAAATATTAATGTTGATCACTTAGAGGCGAGTTTTCCATTTCTCATGTGATCACGATTCAATTTTTAAACTTATATTTTTCATTATGATCACCATGATCACCAAATCTTATGACAGGTAAGATAGGATACTGACAAGAAACTTTCCATTCCCTATCTCGTAGTCCCTGTTAATAATCGAATGTCAGAGATATAAACAAGGACATCTGATTGGTAGGTAAGACAATAGACTTAAAAAAAATAATTCGAAAACATACAGCAAAAGAAATGCCTGATCACTTAGAAATAAAACGAGCTGGAAAATTTGATCGACCATCAGAAGGACTGTGGTTAGACATTAGCATCTGAGCACCTTCACTTTCATGACATGGTACACGCAGACACATACCTTTTCGAACGGCCCAGTGTAACGCTGTTTGTCCTTCAAAGTCTTTATCTTGATAATTGATATTTTCTGAACCTTTGACGCGAAAAAATATTTCCAATTGTTTCCAATCTCCATGGTATGCCAACTCGTGCAAAACAAACTCAGCCATTATTAGTGCGCTGGAGTAAACAAAAATTCAAAAATATGATATATAAATTCATTTTTTTAGTTCTGTTCTTCCTTATAAACAAAAATGGAAAGAAACTGGATTACCATCACTGGAAGACATCATACCATTGCATGTTTCAAATGTTTCTATGACCTACAAACTTGAAAATAAAATGCAAGCAGAAATATTTAGACTGTCAGGAAGAGTTCAAAAAGGAAATAGCTAAAAGAGGTTTGGTTGAATCAGAAACGGACGTCGCTAGAATAAAATGCGTCACGAAGTCAACTAAACGTCGACAATGCGGCGATATAATGTCGTACATTGTGCAAAAGAACCTAAAACTTAACTATAAATGAACATTCGTAAAAACTCGTGTGGTTACAGCAGAGACCTTGCCTTAGACAACAGATCATATTATCAAAAATTATTACAAACTAACTACAAAAAAATCAAATTCCTAAATTAATGAAAAGTTATTCATGAGTATGTTAACAAGATGTAATCAGAAAACGTCTCGTTTGAAAGTCGCCTTTTTCTGTTTGAAAGAACGAAGCTTGACGTAACCGTAATCTCGTTAACTCAGACAGAAATAACAAAGTTTTCACCACAAACTGGTGATGATTACATCTTGTTAGCTTTACTGAAGTCTATACAAAAAAAACGTCATTAAAAGTGACGAAGATTGACGTCATTAAAAGAGATGGATATTGACGTCATTAAATGTGAGATGAATACATCGATTTCCAGAGCATCAGATTGAAAAGTTATCTGCACCACGGTACCGTATTTCCTTTTCAAAATCTTTAGGATTTTTGTGGATTTTTAAGTGGGTAGATGGAATTTAGCACTTATAAAATGCAAACAATAAATGACACACTAGAAACGACTTTAAAAAATGAACTGAGTCATCATTTTGTATTTTCCTGAAATTACCACATGGGCGCTTATTAGATAGGAAATACAGTACATCAAATGATGTATGTGGTATCAAATAAATAAATAAATAAACGCACAAAAAATATCGCAAACAAATAATTCCTAGAAAGTTTCATCGTTTGCATTTTCATCCACATTAACAATAAGACCATCCGGATCAATATGAGCGTAATGTACTGTTGCCTTGGTAGCCAACTAAATGAATAAACAAAGTCATTGAAATAACTCTTTTAAATAAGGAATTGGTGAAGATCTTTAGGGGGATCATGATAAGACATTCTGATGAAATCAAACTCAAACATGCAGACAGACAATACCTTCACTTTCCCGATTTCTTCTTTGATTTTTTCATGTGCATGTTCCTCTTTTGTGATAACATACATGAAGCCACCTCCACCAGCACCAGCTAAGCATTGACCTGAAGAATCACATTTGTTGGTAAAACGTGACCAGTGGGCAATTTACAGTATATGAAACAGGCCAAGAGGAAGAGTGCAATCATAAACCTTAACCATAGCTTTTCTGTTGTGTTTTAATGAATTTTGTACTTCTCCGTAGACGTTATAAAAATAGTAAACGCATAAGATCAAATATTATACCATGAACAAACGGTCTGATCTGTTCCATAATTGCTTTACACACATTCGGTTCACAACCATGTGCCATGGATTTTTTGTGTCGCCAACATTCGTTCAAACATTGCCCAATTTGTTTCAAGTCACCTGTTGAAACAATCATGCCGAATTAAATTTATGAGAACATGAAACAGGTTGCAAGTGAAACTAAAAAAGAAGAAAATTATTTACCATTTTCTAATGCAACGATGGAGTCCTCAGCATTTCTAATTAACTGACTGGCAGTTTGAACAATTTCAGGAAATCTTGCATTCCAGTTTCTCAACACATCCTATATTAAAACATAACTTATAACAAGCACCAATATCATATTTTTTTTTCATTCATATCAGATTTTCCTTCTACACAGTGTAACCTCTTTAAAGCGGACATCATTGAAAAAAAAGAGATGTCCGCCTTATAGAGACTAATCGAAGCTAGTACCTTGCTAAAGATGAGAATGTTAACACACACTTTTCTGGTGATATTCCCTCTGGATAGTATCAACCATAAAAATACCGATACAACGGTACAATAATGTTATTTACAAAATCAACCATGCAAAGTCACAAAATAATTTATCAAACCTAATAATCAAATATTAAGTAAATCCATTTGCTTGATTGTTAGCTCATCACCTACACTGAAAGTTTTTTCACTCTGAAAATTTGGGTTTTCCTATAAAAAGTATGTGGAATTACCTGCAACATGTTTCGTGCTAATCTAGTTTTACCAGTGAAAATTACAAGTAGATGTTTTTGCAGTTCTTCTAGGAAACCATCTGGAGTCTTGATCGACCTTGTCTCCACATGTAACGGAAGTTTATTCTTAGAACTTCCCACTTTTATGCCTGGGCATAAGCCACCAACTTGATCCTGCCAACCACCACCAGTAGTTAACATTTGTTCCAAATCAAGAACCTAAACAAGAAGAAAAAAACCTAAAAAACTACGAAATATGCATACATTCATGCTTAACTGTATTTTCCTGAATTGTCTTAAACAATATCTCCACTCTTAAGCAAAACAGCTGTAGATAGCAGTTTTCCAATGTTTAGATTAGGCGAAATTTTGTTTTCAATCAACCAACGTGGGATAAAAAGCTAACACAATGTTTCTGTTACTGTCAAATTAAAAATATTTGATAACAATTTATTGATTGACAGCTTGAACCAATACATACAGCATGCAACACTGAAGAGACATCGTGCTCCATCCCAACAACAGTCCACAAGGCAGATAAGACAGTACCAGCAAGTATACTACTTGTACCCAAACCCGAACCATGAGGAAGATTGGACCACGTTTGCAACAAGAAACCACTTCCATGTTTTGTGCTTAAATATTCCGCTAATGAGTTAGCAGGTGTTTTCATCGAGATCAGTTCAGAACAGAAAAAGGCAGCTTTCAGTAATGCACCTAAAAATTGTAAAATATTTTTTGGTATTATATATATATTGATAGGTGAAAATATTTTTATTGTTTAGTAAAATACATGACGATTACCTGGTGAATTAGGTTGAGAATAGCTCATAAGATCACCAAATTCTTGGCAGTGCAACACGATCGGGTTCTCTTTGCCCAGGACAAGGATAATTTTGTAACTAAAGTGATTTTACCAATAAAAGAACTTTTTCAACATGGTAAGAACAAGGGTAAAATTTACCCAACAAGACAGAATTGTTATTAAATAATGGTTATAGAGAATACTGTAACCTAACCTAACAGTAGAAAAAAAGGAAATTAATGGTTTTGACTTAGTAAATGCAGGAATATTATGGGTGATGGTAGTTCAGGAAGGGTTCGGCCTTCGGAAAACTTGCAGCAAATTAGTAATGAAGGACTAAAGCGAAAAGAACGTTAAAAAAGATTTAGCATTTGAAAGATTTAATAATTGGGTAGCATGGAAGTCAGTCAACAGAATCTGTCCAACTCATACAAGCACAGAAAACAGATGTTAAGCGAGGTATGATGATGATGTTGATGATGGTGTCCGTTGGAGACATCAAGAGGCTCATTACAATCGAATTAAATAAGTCTTACTCAGGAATTCGTTTGACACGACAACCAATAGGTTTCTAGAAACAAAGTGAAAATACTCAAAAATATGCTTTTGCCATGCTGTAAGCCTGGTTCATTTTTTTGTCATATTACAATATTTGTGCTTACTGTGCATTGTAATAAAACAAAATTTACGAATTTATGAGTTTAACTGTTAAAAATTTAACCTAGCTTATGATTGGCTCATACCATGATCAGGTGACATGAAACAAGTTACATCATTGCTGTATCTACTTTGCTACACTAATTTGTCTTTTTCCATAAACTCCATATGTTTAGTATTTTTATCGTTATTAAATGTTACCAGTCAATATCAGTTAGCAGTGAATAGCAAGGGGTTACTGTGCATTTACACTAAATTAAAGATTTCTGTTTAAAATAAGGGTTATTGCTACAGAAAAAAGGAATCCACAGAATTATGAAATGAAAGAATGTTCGGTATAAGTACCCCCAAAATTTAAAAAAGCTTTAATATGAACAAAACTTATCAATAACTTATCTACACATTTTTCATCAAAAACAATATTGAAGGTTGCCTTGGAAACCACAATTAATGGCAAATTTGGCCAAAACAGTGCTTTCGCACTGGCCATAATTGCCACAAATATTATGGTTAAAATGACCTCATATTACTTGAGTAGATTCATATTATGATGGCCTGTGATGTAAACCAAAATCATTTTTGAAAAATGGGTCCAATTCATAATGGTAGATACAAAGTTTTAATGACAAAAATATGATTAAAAATTTGAATAACTAAGACTCACTAGTAAGAATTGTTTATATTGAATAATTTTGGTTTGCATTATGCCTCATAAGAATTGAATTTGCTGCGAAAAAGTCAAAAGGCCTACCCGTTCTCAAGTTATGATGGCCGAGAGCACAAAAAAATACATACTGAGAAAAACCACAAACAAAGTCTATTACGTAGAAATAATTTGAGAAAATATGTCCAGACTCATAACTAGCACATTCTTAAGACTTTAAATTCCGCCAGCTTCATAAAGAACTCCTTCCTTTTGCCAGTTTTAGATATAGCCAGTCCGCGCAACATTCGTCACCATTTTTTCAACCTTCTTGGTTTGGGTACGCAGCATGGAAAAATCGTGTTGTCGCATCCTTTGGCTGTATATCTTCCAGGATTAAATCCAAGTTCCAATATATACAAATTGATGCTTTCTTTCCAATGTTGAAATTACCAATTGCATCATAAATTTCGTAAGTGATTTTTTTAGGTTTCTTAACCGGCTACAAACACACTTTTGGACCTGTCCCACACACTCAAGCTTTTCAACCTCTACTCCTTCATTGTTATCTTTGATTGCTGGAAAACTTTTTGAGTCACCATCGCCTAAAAGCCAAACATATCGCAAATTGTGTTTGCCGATACTGCAATTAAATATTCTTTTCGTTCCTTCAATTTACATGGCTCCAGCAGAACCATTGAAATTCCGTGCTTTTCATGCCACTCATTGTATAACAAAAGATTTGATGCTTTTAAAGATGACTTTGATTTACAGTTTTGACAGTGTCGACTGAGGGGTTCAACATCCAAAACTTTTCCATTCTCCAACAATATAGTGGCTATATGTCCATCGAGGGAGGAAAATCCACGTCGCTGCCAACTGCCATTGTTTGATATACCTGTGTCCACAAAGCCATCAGGGTTTTCCTGCTTTTTTTCTTACATCCTGTGCTGCTTTTTTTTGTCATTAGAGTTGTTCCATAACACCACTCACTAATGAAGGGATGAATGACCTTGGCCCCATGATCTAATGCCATACATAACACACACATTTATTTTACAGTTTTTACCATGTGGTTTAGATGTACAGAAGTCCCTTGAATAGCCACAGTTGCAATTCAGTGTTAAAAATGAGGCAAATCCTGTTTTCATGGAGTTTCAATTCCTTTGAGTGGGACACTGATTTTCTAACATTCAATTCTGGGGTAACCACTGTTTGATTAACTGCAGCATTGTTTTCATATGCTTCCTCATTATTGTTGATGTGGCTGGCAAGGGACAGTTGTTGACATTTTAATGTCCACTGATTACCCTTGAAAGTCCTTTTTCTTGAACAAATTATCCTCTTCTTTTTCCTGTCTTCCTTTAGCATTTTATCCTATTATTGATTACTAAAGCAACCGCAATAATAATAATAAGAACACAGCTTGTATGTACCAGCATGTTTTCTTGGACGAATGTGTAGATCTCTAAATAGGACCTTCAGTGCCGAAAAATCAAAATAGATAACTTCAGGAACAGTAAGGTAACGGGCTTAGACCACCTCTGCTGCCAAAAATGCCTCTGTGTGTCAATACCACTCACTGGATGCTCATTGCTTATTTTGTGGATGATGAAATGGTCATCAAACACAGTGATATATCTCAAATAATATTTATTCTTAAAAAAAGTGGATTTCAGTTTCGAAATCTAGAATAAATTTTACATAAAGAAAACTTGAAAAAAAAAAATTTTCTTTGGGGTATTTATACCTTAAAGTTAAAGTTCATTATAAGTTTTAAACTTCGTTAGATGGAATCAATATGTTTGTTATAATTTCAGTATCTTGTCAGTAGTGATTAATGTACAAAAAATAAGCCGCTGCTCCGACAAAGCTACAAGAGATCACTAAACATTAAGAAGTTAACTTCACATTATGACGAATAAGAACAGGGCTTATTTTCTGCAGGGTCATGGATTTACCTTTGCGTCAATACTTATAGCTAAAGTAACTACAGCTCCACCATGTTCATAGCAAATAGGTGGTGTATCACTCCACGTTCCTGCTATATCACAACGGGCTGAAATTCAAAAAGCATTCAAACACATGAATTACGGATTAAATTTCTTACCATTGATGTTTAATTTCAAAACCCACTTGACATTTTTTTTTGTAAATAATACTTCGTCATAGGATATTACCCAAAATTCATTGTTTTTATTATTGTCCACTCAGGTTACTCAAACAAGCGTCATGGCTTTGAAATTACCCACCAATCAATTGATTGAACATTTACTGTACCTGATTATCAATACTTAAGGCAAACGAAACAACTAATCCTCCTAGTTCATAACATAAAGGTGGCGTGTCACTCCATCCACCACTTAGATCCAACCGACCTAAGGAGAGTTCATGAATAAAACATGAAAATGTAAAATTGTTATTCTGACATCTGCTTCCATAGTTTAGATCAGATTTTCTCATTTTCTCATTTGTGAGAAATTTCTCATTTTAAAGCATTTTACTCATTACAAGGTTAACTGCATAAAGGAAAAAATAATAGAATTCTATATTATCAAGTCCAGTCTATTATGCTGATGAAGAAAACTTAATTACCTGGTGCTTGTGCAGTGACCCAAGTATTCATTTTCACCGGTTCTTTCTTTATCAGTTTGATAAACTAAAAGTCATAATTAAAAAGGATATTGAACAACTCACAGAACTATACTTAAAATATATATTTCAGCTAAAATGTTCTTCTATATAATTTACTACACAGAACAAAAACTACCACTTACTTGTCTAGCAGTCGTAACTGCTTTTCGAACTTGGATTTGAAAAGCTCCTTCATAATGTCGGGCAGCTCTAACAAGTAAATCTGGACTAAAATTGATAACATTATAGAAAGACATCAGTTCCATCCCTTTTCAAACATTGAAAGAACTTCATCTTTGTTGAATGTCATTTCATAGACAGAATGTTCAACTATCATAAAAAGGTATTTCTAATATATACCTCACAAGCCATTGTTTCCTTTCTGTGGCCATGTAAAAAACAGCATCTTTGATACGTCCATTCTACAATGCATCATATCGATGTTTTGATTAATGACTGATATAAAAACATATCTTTCCAATCGAAATTATATTTCAAAATTGCAAAATATTAACCAATAGTAAAGCAGGGTTTGCATTGCTCAGATCAATTAAATCGATTTTATTTTTTTACTACAAATCTAATAGAATGCAATTGATTTATCTTTATTTTTTCATAATTCCATTCATGGTAGACATCAAAATCAGTTCCAGTAATTGAATAATGTAAACCCTGCTTTCCACTAAACAAAATCCGAAAAAATATTAAATTTTTTGTGCAATATGAAAATTCTATAATGAAGTCATAATCTTGCACTTTTCAAAGATTGCAGACAAGATGCTAAGAGACAACTTTCACCACACTATCATTATACATAATACTGGTGTATATCAATAACAAATGATCATTCGATAGAGATAGATCAGTAAAGCTGGTGATATTTTATAATAATGGTATTTAATAATGGTATTTAATAATGATCTTTATACCTTCTAAATTTCAAATAGTTAAATAGTTAAAGGGCTGAACTGCTCCAAATCAATATAACAATTTAACAAAGTTTCATCTTGGTTTACTCACTATCTTCTTCAAAACAACAACAACAGATCGAATGAACTATTCTTATAGCAGTTTTACCTGCAACATGTCTAATCCTTTTTTCCATGCATAATTTGCAGCTGGACCACTTCTCAAGCCTCCTAATCCAGAGGCTTTTGCACCAAGCACATCAGCAATGCAAGCAAAACCTCGAGAAATCACTGCAGGATCTTTTGATGATATGATAACTAAATAAAAATTCACAATAACAAAAATAGAAAAGATTGTCAGTTTATTATCATCACTGAAGTTTAGTTTCCACTACGAAAATGGGTTTGTCACTTTTAAGGTCTTCAATTGTTGTTTTTGCTTATGGCTTATGTATACATATTTTTTGTTCTCACTATACAAAGAAAAAAATAAAATATGCGAGGAATATTGATCAGTTTAAATAAGTTTGTTGCTTTTCATAAATTTTCAAAATTCCAATTTTTAAAAGTGATATGTATAAAATAGAAAACCCCTTTAGATTTTTCTTGGTACACTCCTGATAATAATTAACAATTAATATTCATATCCTAAATTTGAACTGTTCAACCTGTCCCAACAAAACTTACTGTTATCTAAGACATTGAGTAGATCTTCAAAATATCCATCCATTATTGAAGCTTGAAAAAAGGATATAAAGCACCGATCTGTCCTTTCCAAAAGTGACTTTTGAACTTGCTGATGACCAATATCAAAGAAAAGTTTTCTAAAACATCAACAATTGCGATTATAAAAAGTTAAAACAGTCATTCATAAGTTACAATAATTGTTTACTTACGTTCTCCATGCAAATTCTTCTGAAGGATTACATAAGTCAAGTATTTCAAGCAACGACAAACGCCACGATGATCTCCAACTATGAAATGACGACAGAAAATGGGAAATGCTTTTGAAATTGAGAAAAAGAATCACAGATTTTTGGATTATATCCACCCATGTTTGACTTCATTTTAAATACTAAAATGTTTCTTATGAGTCAGGTGAGAATTTGAACAGAGATCTTTTTAAAGTAAGGTGACAAAGTTGTATCAAAATATATTACAATCTATGACATGTCTTACAAGTAGGCCATATTTTGTTGCTTGTATGAACCTTGCATCCATAACAAATGCAAAATGTTAACTTTATCTTTAGGATGGTAGATTGGAAATAATCTAGCATTTAATAAACATCTTTTCGATACAGGCTAAATAGAAAAATGCAAATAAGTCGTAATGAATCAACGTGATAATTTCAAATGTTGACTAACTTCAAGAATAGAAGACATATGAAACTGATACAAAATTTCAGTAATAGTGTAGGAACTAACAATGGATACATTTATCCCATATTTCTCTACTACAAGTAGTTTACAAATGAATAATTTGTTTGCAATTTGTACTAACAACAAAGCAATTATTAGACAAAATTATTAGGCAATTAGGCAATTGTGATCCTGTTAAAACTTACCACATCAGGTGACCACAGTTCAGCGTGAGATATTCCAGTCCGATTAAAAAATGTTTCCCAAGACTGATTAAATACTGTACTGTCTGCCATAGAGAAAGTTTTCTGAAATCAAAATATCAAATAAATCAGGAATTAGAATCTGGGCACAACTAATGGGAAATGTTTTATAAAACATCGAAGATGGGAGTCATGAACACCAAAAAACAAGGATGATATTGTAATGGAAAGCACTATTAGAAAACATTAATACCCAGCAAGCTATGCAAGTTCCTTCTATCTCATAAAAATATGGAAAAATCCAGATTAAAGAAACTCAAAATGAAAAATACGGAAGAGTATCATCCTCGAAAAAAGATTATTAAAGAAAAAAAAAAAACACTATACAACCTGCAACTTATCATTTATACCAAACATCAGCAATATCCTTGAATATGATACACTTGTTTCGCTTTGAAGCTTCAAATACAAAGCCTCGAACACGACATCATCTGGAACACTCATGTTGGTTGGTAGAAGCTAATATAAAGAACATGAACATCCAATTGAAGATTTAACAAAATGTCTAATGATAGAACCGGTTTCACTTCCTAAATCACTTGGTAAAAAATATGAAATAATCATGATTTGAAATAATCATGAAGGTAAGATTAAATTTGTTCTGAATGTAAAAAAACATTCACTTCTTCTGAAGATTATTTTATCATAAATGAAACTCCACGCAACATCTGTTTTGATATCCTAACCTTTAGAATTGATTGATACGATCATAATGAGAAAGATTACTTGTTTATATTCTTACCTCCAAATCAGTTGACTGAATATTGATGAGCATCGAATTGTTGCCAATATCAATATTTCCCTAAATAATTTGATGCACAGGTATAGATGTGTGCACAATATGACTGCCAGAGAGGAAAAGAAATTTTGTGTTTTCATTGACGAATTGTTAACTGAAGTTTATTTTTAAATATATAAATGATCCACAAGAACTAAAACTTAATCTCTGAAGCCACAAAGCATTGGCATTTTTTGCTCACATGGAAGATTGAAGAATAAAATGATGCAGAGTGGCTCTTTGATGCAGATGTAATATGATAGTAGCCAACATGCATGACAGCTCCCAAACACATGCTTGAATACTTTATTCTTAATGTCTACATTTTTTAAACATGCAATTATTATTTAGAAATTCCTACAAAAGATCTAGTGACTGACAACTTTCACAGTCACTAACTTTCACGAAGAACTTGCAGAAACATTTTCTTGACAACCAAAATACCTTTCCCTGTAATAGAACTTCTACATACTTTAATACATGAATGAAGAATGACGCAATTATCACCAATTGTTGCATTAGAGATCATCGTGTTTACTACTACCACATTCTTCTCATTTACAGCATCTTCATTCTGAGAAATGAGAAAATAAACTCACTTGATTGTTTGATGAGAAAAAATCAATCAACAGATCCTGTTTGAAACTCACAATAGTTAATGATGATGCTCTTTTGCGGAACTTTATACTTGCTACAGAAGTTTCAAATCCATCTTTGTAAGGACAGTTCAACAGAAGTTGATGAACACGACTGGGATCATGCGAAATATAGTGAAATTCGCTATCATGGAGAACCTCTGAAAATGAAATAAGAACAATATCATGGACAGAAATATTAAGAAATTTTACAAATGTGTTTCAATAGAGAATGGGTATAGATAAATACCAGCTTTCATCAATATCCCATTCAAAGCATCCCATAACACCTGTCGTACTTTTTTACGTAAACGAATGTCAACATTGTCTAGATCAGGAAAATGAACTGTTCCGTAGACACCACTTCGTTCACCATGTACATAATCTTCTTCATTAATGTTGGATGACATGCACAATAAAACATCAAAGAACAGTGATAGCTAAAATTTTAATTATGGTTTTCAATTTGATATTCAATTAACAAGCTTCTTTCATTAGGGTTTGAAGTATAACTTCTGTTATGGAACACAATGAGGAAAAAAACAAGAATTATACCACAACATCTGTTTCGTCTCGATAAATATCTTCGATATCAGATGCTAAAGGTTTCTAAATTATAAAGATACTACTTACTCATTTCTGTAAAAATGGAAAATCTTGGTTACTAATAATCATCAATGAATTGTATTACTGAAATGGAAAGTTAGTTGTAGCCATCTGTCACTCCGATAACCTCCAATTTTATAAGTAGCATGTACCAGACATTATAATTATATCATTTTTAGCACACAATTTTCAATTAAATTTAAGTTTATTTATTCCATCACTATAGTCAGGTCACATCCATTTCATCATTTCAAATGCCAGGGTTTGAAATACAATCACGGTCATTTCAGTAAAAATCCTTATACCATTTTATTAAATGAGTTTGCATGACTTGCTAATTGAATATAACCTTCTTCTATAATTCTTCTTTCTCATTTGAAAATAACTTACATTCTGCATGGGACGAGCACCAGCATCAAGTCCAAGATAAGTACATCTATCCAGTGGTGGAATAACACTTATGTTCAGAAGTGTTTCAGCAACAACTGTCTTGAAAAACACTAACCCAGAAACCTGAAGTAAGCAAGTAATTCTCTTCAACTAAAGGTTCTTGAAAAAAGTAGCACACTAAAACAAACAGTTCCTTATTGTTGTATTTGTGATAAATCTGTTGACACCTACAGCTAAAACATTTCCATCCTCTAATGAGCAGCTCTTGATGTTTTCAGCAGATCCCTTGTAAATGATGTCTTCAACAATGTCCTTCAAAAAACAATGTTAAAATGATGAAAGCATGATGAAATGATGAAAATGAAAATGATGAAAACATTCATTAAAAGCTCTACAAACACACTTAAACCTTTAAACATATCTGAGAAAGTAAAGTAATAATGAAGTTCATCATGATCAATGGACGGAAATGTATACATTACTTTATGAACAAACAAAAAAAAAAAGAAAAACTTTCATGCAATGTTGCTAATGTTTTGACTAAACATACATTTTTGCCAATTTTCAAAACACCATGTTGATTAGCAGCAAATGAAATTTCAACAGGTACACCAAACAGAAATACTGCAGCTGGTGAGTCCCAATTGATCTCTAGAAAAGATATATAACATAGATAATCACTTTTACAAACATTCTAAATAAAGAAGTGGAAACAGCATTTCCAACAAAACAGTCATCCTGAAACAGTCAATAAGAAACTCACTAGTGGGAGGAATAGTAATCAATCTGTCACAACTGCAGACCCAAAAACCTGAAGGGGAATCTTCCGCAACCTTCGAAAAAAAAAAATATACAAACTGAACTAAACTATTACAATTGTAATCTATGTTAAAAACAAAATAATCGTAAAAGAAAACGTTTCCATTTTATTGCTAAAGTTGCATGCACTTCATTCTATTGCATCCACGTTTCTCAATATCACAACTTGAATTTTTGGTTTGTGTCTGCTCCAAAAACAAAAAACAAAAATCAAAAGCAAAAAAGTCACTTACAAAATTGATTGTTATTTGCAAAAGAACATCAAATTGAGTTGCCAAACTCGAGTATTGCGCACCTACAGTTCCCACATTTTCAATGAATGCTGGTAAAGGAAGGAAGCCAGGTGAACAGGCTGAATATGGTGTAGATGTACCCTAATAATTATGAAGGAGTTGTTATGTTAAAAGGTTTTACCCACAAAAGATATAAATTGAAGAGCTTATAGTGGGTGTAAAGATTGTGTATACCATATGAAGAATAAGAATTCGTTTATCAGCCAAAACATCTGAGGATATAACCTACAACAGAATTTAAGTACAATTACACCAAAATATAAGAAGTCGTAACAATGCAATTTTCGTTGTTATTTTTTTATACCGTATAGCCTTCCAATGCACTGATATGTTCGGTAATGTGCAATATTCCATTCAGTGTGGCACCTCCACTTCCAATATTAGGCTTTGGGTCCACAACACACAAGATCAATGTCTCTGGATGAATAAGCTTTTTCTTTTGACGAAGATCAATTTCTAGAAGTAAACATCCATACATATGAGTGGACAGCAAAAAAACGGGGCTAGGGTATCTGCAAGGATGAAAATCTAAAACATTTATTTGATTAAAAAAGTAAATTGGATATCAGAAAAAAAACATTCACATTTATCATTATTTTTATCATTTTTCGGAAGACATTTTTAAAAGAGCTCCAC
The DNA here is from genome assembly GCA_039566895.2 of Turritopsis rubra. Lineage (NCBI taxonomy): Eukaryota > Metazoa > Cnidaria > Hydrozoa > Anthoathecata > Oceaniidae > Turritopsis > Turritopsis rubra. Next base: position 15,743,589 of record CM077623.1, on the reverse strand, counting down.
AAAAATAAACTAAAATTGCCATCACAACACTTACTGAATTCTGGGCAGAATTCCGCACAAGTTGAATCAATAAAACATGAATTTAATTTCATGAAACATAATGAAATCTAGTAGAAATCCAGTATTATATAATACAAACCTTTACGAAATGCATTAGCAGATTCTTGATCTGAGCAAGTAATAACTATCGCTGACCAAATTTTTTTCATCATCTAATGTGTAGTAACTGAAATTATTCAAAAATTATATTACTGCACAAACTTATGATATTGTGGTATCTGTCTGAAATTATAGTTATAATATCAAAGTTGGGAAAATATCAAAATGTCTCCAAAGGCCTCAACAGTTTCCACCTCATGGTGCTATAGCATCGAGACTCGGACCGAAACAGATCTACTAAACAGGTTACTATTTCGTTACAAACAGTTTCACATGCAACCAGTATTCACTTCCAAGTAGTAATATATGAAGAAACCAAATCTTATATATTATTTGGGAGAAATTGTAATATATCGGACAAACTTTTTCGGGCAGAAATGGTTGTAATAAGTCATGTCTATCCTCTGATTCATTTATTCATTCATTTATTTATCTATTACAGTTTATTACAAAAAATACTTCCACATTAACATAATAGCACATTAAATTCAAATAATTCAAATTTGTACAAATGTCAAACACCTATAAAAAAATGATAAGTTATGAACATCGCCATTAAACTTGTATAACAAAAACATGTCTAAAATAATTGTTTTTCTGTTTTTTGAAGTTGTGTGTTTTCTCAAAATTCAAAGAAAAATTCAAGACATTAAAGTAATGGGTTTCTTTATTATATGGAATTTTGAAAACTATCAGCGAATGATGAAGAAATCCTTCTGTCTGGAAGGGCATTTGTCGCCATTTTGAGCCTATGTTAGTACTTAAAGATAATAAACTGTTATGAAGGTCAGATGTTTTCTATAAGGGAATCTCTGGCTGCTTTTCAGTAAAAACAATAACAATATTTTCCTGTCTATTTGATATACCATCCAAAAAATCCCAGAAATATGATGCCCTCAAAACTTCCACAACTACACTTGAGTAACGTATGAGATACGTATAGCATTGGTCTAAACTTATAGAAAGGCCAGTGTGCAGTCAGTTAACAGCGGCAGATCCAGGGTATGTCAAAAACTATGGAGGAGCACACTTAACGCATGATGTCTGTTTCCAGTCTGTATCACCAATGCAATGAGCTTGTTTGCACGTTTTTATTTTATGCTTTAAAAGGACCCTCCAACACTTTTTAAAGTAAGCTTGATATAAAAATAGTACGAAATAAAATGATATCATTTCAGGTAAAAACAGTAAGGAGAGTATTTCCTATTTTCCCCACGTGCACGAGCACCAACCAAGAAACTTGATCCTCCACTAAAAATACCAATCTCCCTTAAACATTCCTAACCATACAGTATTTATACAAAAAAATACTTCTTTTTTAACAATAATGCCTCTTGAGACAAAACAAAAAAATCAAGTTCAACATTTCCACAGTCCTTTTATTATATATTTAATATATTTAATATATTTAATATATAATATATTTCACTTTTGATTTTACACGCTATATACTGCCATAAGCCTGTTTACATACAAAAATGTTAAAATAAAAATCATATTCAACACAAAATTCTTCTATAAATATTTTGCATCGATCATTTAAAAGGGCTACGACATGAATCACGCTGATTGTTGTGTTTGTTTACTTTTCCGGTCAGCCATAATATTATCCCATCTCTAGCCTCGTCACGCGATTTGTGTCTTAGCCTCTTTAAAGAAACCTATTATCTCTATTTTCAGTGCTACTTCGCCTATTTAGAGATTTCAGAAGCTGTACATTTAAACAAAATGCAAGGCAGAGGTCTGTTTATATACAAAACCTGGCTACTATAAGAGATTTAGAAAATAGATCATGGACAATGTATTCTCTTATCTAACCACAATTAAACTTCTGAAGTATAAGACAATACGAGGCCCGAAAAACCCGAGTTACAAAATCGAGTTACAAAGTCGAGTTATGGATTGTGACGTCATAGTTCGAGTTATTAACTTGAAATTTTTCATTTTCGATATCACTTCGAGTTACTAACTCGAGAATATTATATTGCTTTAACAGATTCCAGTTACTTACTTAGAAATAAAGTTTTAAATTATGTCTCTCCAGTTATCGTGTCTGCTTAATTTTCAAAATATTTTGTATAGCAAAAACAATTTTTTTTCATATTATAAGCATTAGTTTTAAAATAATCATGTCGAGTCATCGTCGAATTCAAATCATCTCCACCACCAATCTCCTGCCCGAAACCCCCTTACTTTTCCATTTTTAATCCCAAATTGTTCCGAGAATCAAAGAAAAATAAGTCAGCGTAGAAAGTGTCATGGTACAGCTGTTGTTAAAAATGTTTGAACGATACATAATGTAAGGATATATATCCTTAACTGATTAATTTTGATCCGATTTTTACATTGACAAATGTAAATCAAAATAAGCACTATCAAATTGTTCACGTGCAAATTTTCATTAAAATTGAACAATTAACTCGAGAAAAATCGACTTGATTTATTTGAAAAGGTAATTTCGAGTTAGTAACTCAAATTGTAGAAACGAGAAATATATTTTCGAGTTAGCAACTCGAAGTGATATCGAAAATTAAAAATTTCAAGTTAATAACTCGAATTATGACGTCATAATCCATAACTCGACTTTATAACTCCATTTTTTAACTCGGGTTTTCCGGGCCTCAGACAATACCTCCACATTTCCCTATTTAACTAAAGCAAACAAAAACAATCACACCTTCTGACGTTTCTATCTTTCAAACTGATAATTTTTATTCTGCTATGAATTGTGGAAATGTTCAGAACGAAAAACCATTTGTACATCATGATTATAAAAACCATGTAAATATGTATATAACCATGATTTTTACTATCTTCTTGTATTACATTCATCTATACTATTCAATTTTTCTCATCTAAAAAAAAAGATATCATTCAAACACTATCAAAGCAATATAATAATGATCTTGCTACCTTCGTTTCCCTAAAGGCGAACCTTAATAATAACATCCACATACTACAATAAAATAAACTGCTAGCTACACATTTCGGCATAGTAGTCAAAACTAACTGATACGAAATAGCTACGTTCAACCACATTGTAAAAATAGACATCGGTAGAAAATGACGTGCCGTTACTGAGATATCGTCGATTAAACGTTTTGATGACGTCACACCCGTCCCCAAAAAGTTTTAGACCCAAATTTTTTTTCGTCACCCCATCGCCAATATCGCGAAACCAAAAATTAAGTTAGGTTATGGAGCTTATCTTGGTTCTATAGTGGAAATGACAGGGCACATGATATTTATTTACGTAGTGCTATTTTACATTCTCAGAGATTTTTTTCTGTTTTTGATGATCATGTATTTGCTTCTGTTCTATACAATTTCTTTCTTTTTAGATTTAGAAAATTTAATAAAACGGAATATGGACCAAGGAGAATGAATGTGCCAATCATGGTTTTACATCATATGGTACATGCAATTGGGATAAATCATTTAATGAATTCATGGTGGAAAGACCCTTTGGTTGAATCCTGAGCAGGTATAATTTTTTTATGACTCACATTTGATTCTAGTATAGCGTGTAAAATTTTTTTACAGGTTCATTTACCCAATGAGCTGCCCGGGTAAAACGTTTTTACCGATGCAATTCCCATTAAGTTGCAATCTACAGTACAACCCGAACGAAACTTTCCGTGTTCGCATAAGATAATTAGCTTTCACGAAGGGTCGAAAGGGTTATCTTCATGTCCAGTTTAATCGCATGTCAAAGAAACTGCATGGATTACAAAAGATTTTTAATAATGACTTCATATAACATAAATCTGTACCCGAAAATCTTTTGTGGTTCTTCTGGAATAAACATATTTTTCTTTGTCATAAAGACAATCTTTAATTATAAAACTGAAGCAAAACTAAAATCATATCTCCTTGTCTATTTGTATGACACACCACTCTTTTACAATTATTTTAACAACTTTTAACGGTACTCATTTAGCAACGTGAGTATTGACGAAAAATAAAATCATAGAAAGGTGAAGAATAAGTTATCACTAAGTTGAGAGCTCGAAAACCTGATCAAAAAAATGTATGGGATCGCCTGTGTATATATAGATTTCATCTTTATTTAACGTTGGTAAAAAATAAATAATTAAGAACTAATTAAAACCAACAAAATCATAACACCACATAATCATATATACATAAATACGAAATTAAAACTTGTATACAAAATACTAAAGAAAAACTACAACGTATATATCCTGCATTGGCAATATAATTTCGATTGTTTTTCAACGTCCATTTTGAATTTATACAGGGGATCAACGTCGTTTAAAGAGGTGGGGAGATTATTCCAGAGGAGTACAGCGCGAAAAATCAGGGAGTTGTTTGTACTCTCAAAATTGCTGAGGATGCGCAAAAGTTGACTCCATGGCAGTTTTCGATAACTCGATTTCGGAACAAAAAACTCCTACATAAATTCAGGATTCAATTTATTAACTGACTTGAAAACATCAATCGCAAGAGATTTTAACATCTTACTCTTGATCGTATTCTGAGAAGAGCACTCACTTTGTTGTTTGCCTTTTTGCATAGATCATCAATAGAAATGTTCAGAAAAGCTAAGCTTATCATCGATAACCACACCCAGCAACTTCACCACAGGTGAAGCTTGAAGTATGTGACCATCGATAACAATCCTATGCTGACAACTATCATTACTACCAAGTACAAAAAACTGAAATTTTTCCGGATTTATGACCATCTGATTGGTTGTAAACTAATCAATGACGACAGGAATGTCCTTTGAAAGCCTATTCATGGTGTCATTAATTGTTTCAGCCCTTGCACAAAGAGTGTTGTCATCAGCAAAATTTGCTATAACAGATTTAAGATCACATAAAAACAAATCGTTCAAGAAGATATTGAATAATAGTGGTCCTTATATCAACCCCTGGGGTACACCAAGCTCTATCTCTAGCCATTCGCTAAAGGCCAAACCTATTCGAACTCTCACTTTCCTATTTTCCTGTATAAGAATCTGAGGCTGTTGAAACCAACTCCATAGGTCCAAAGTTTGGCAATTAGCAAATCATGGAATAATACGTCAAAGGCAGAAGTCTAAGCTAAAAGTCTCTGCCAATTCTACAGCAAGTTTAGCAAAAGTTCTGAGTAGAGTAACCTTTACGAAAATCGCAAAGATATCGGGAAAGACCAGTTTCCATAAATGCCGAGAGTTGCTTATAAACTAGCCTTTCGTATACTTTTGACACTGAGGGAAGCAAGCTGACGGGTCTGAAGTTCAATTTGACAATTGCTGAACCCTTTTTATGAACAGGCATTGTATCAGCCAATTTGAGCTCATCAGGAAATTTACAAAGATTCAATGAGTTATTAAAGCACACCATTAGAGAGGTGGATATTTCCCTAGCAGACATCTGAATGAACTTGGTAAGAATATATCCACCCATTTTTTTATTAGCATTAAGTTGTAGGATAGTTTTATAAACATCTTCAGATCTTGTGTGTGCGAAATCAAACGATCCTTCTTTTACCGCAGTGATTTAATCGATGCAATACTGGGGTGGTCTTTGAACTTATCTATGGCTAGGAGGACTGGATCATTAATGTGGGATGTTTTAAAACGATGATCTCGGTTCCGAGGCTGAATGTTTTCAGACGAGAAATTGAGGTTAATGAAAGAGTATATTCCATTAAGTAGTGGTGGTTTTGGATAATAAGTTAAGCCCATATATTCTGTATATATAATAGATTTCGTAAGAGGGAAAGTTAGTTGAACCTCTAGTTTTCAGTAACTTTAAAATCCTGTAGCTAGCTGATGGGAGAAATAGGCAAAATTAAGAAATCAAAGTCGAAATCAAAAAATTAAATTTCAAAATCGACAAAAAATAAAAATGGAAATCATGAAATAAAATTTCTAAGTCCAAAACAAAACGAATCGAGAAAATAAAATTGCACGCGAAAAAAGAAAGCTATTTAAAAGAGAAAAAAATAGAAGGGCAGTCTGACCTTGGTTACGTGAAATTGGTGTTGCACAAACAGATCTTAAGTAACGAACATGGTGGAGGTATCGTTCTGTGTGCGTTGTGGGACAAGGCTCGATAGCGATGATGCATTTTGCCGTAATTGTGGAACAAGAAAAAAAAATTCTAACTGATGCAATTCCGAGAGGGACATTATAACACATTATTTCCTCGGTGGATTTCGTTATGAAGCAATCGTAATGTTTCTGAAGCAGTACCATCGCACCACCATGAGTTTACGAACTCTTAAACGGAGGCTTGCTTCGTATAATTTAAAACGATGTATTCTGAAACTAGGTTAAATCAAATAATTGCTGATGAAATTCGAGGACCAGCCTCTCTTCGTGGCTATCGTGGCATACCCTTAGAGCATCGTATGGTATAGTTGTTGCTGGTGATGTAGTTATGAGGCTATTGAGAGAGATTGATCCCAATGGCACCGAAATTCGACGAGCAAGACGCCTTAGGGGACGTACATATACTTGTCTGGGTCCAAATGAATGTTGGCATGTTGATGGTCACGACAAACTCAAGGCATATGGCTTTCCAATTCACGGATGTGTCGATGGCTTCTCCCGGCGAGTCATATGGCTTCAAGTTACCAGGTCAAATAATAATCCACACGTACCTGCGCATCTGTACGTTGAGGCGCTTAAAAGTTTAGGGGTTTGCCCAAAGCTTGTTCAAACTGACTGCGGAACGGAGAATGGGTTAATAGCTGCAATGCAATGCGCTTTACTTGATGATATGCAGGCACATAGGTTTGGTTCATCACCATCTAATCAAAGAATAGAAAACTGGTGGTCGCATGCCAAGAAAGGCTTCACAACATGGTTAATCGATTTTTTTTAAAGATATGGTTTAAAGCTCATTTTGGGGAATCGTTTTCACATGGAGTGCGCTTGGTTTGTATTTTCCCCTTTAATACAAAAGGAATTGGATCAAGTAAAGTTGTTATGGAACACCCATTACATACGAAGGTCAAGGCACGATTCAGTTTTTTGAACTTTTATCTCCATTTACCAAGTAAGTTATATGTTATAAGTAAGTTATATGTTGTAAGGGATATTTGATCAATCGCAATGAATAAAAATAATCATGTTGAAAATCTGAAAAAGTGAAAACATTGCATTGCGTACACGAAAGAACGCGACGTTTAAGGCCAAATATCTCGATAACTAATGACAATAGTTGGCGTAATTTAGGGTCCGAATTGACCACAAAGCATGTGGGAAAATGTTTGGGACTTTTGGAACTGTGACGTCACATCATGATGTCTACAACATCTTTGAACAACTATATCTCGACGGTTCACATAGAAATACTTAAATTGTTTCATCGTAAACATGTGATCCAAATACATTTTTTGGAGCTCTATAACATGGTTTAGAACAACAAAGTTCCTTATTCTATATAATTTTAATTTTCATGAGTAATTAGCACTGCTATGTTCTTAAAACTTTCGCTTGCGAACATAGAAAATAATTATGGAGAAAAACTTTCGTGTAAGATTAGTGTAAAATATAAATGAATTAGAGGCGAAAATGAAAGGAGGCGTTGTTTTTTCCTAACTAGAAAGAGATATTTTGGAAGAGGAAGGCTTGTTTTGAATGAAGAACCGTATAACTGTCAGGTGTTTGTGAAACTTCATCTTCTTGGATGCGAGTGTAACTTCAGTGTGTATTAAGTGCAATTCGATGACTTTACTCTCAGAAGAAACTCATTGAGTATGCACTTGAGCGATTAGTTTACAAAGTTTATCTTTAAACCGTGTTACAGAAAATGGCGGATTTTCCAGTGTGACAGGGCACAAAATGACTAAAATTCAAAGCGAAAATATTTTGATATTTTCGTTTTCATTTTCGCTTTGGAATGTGCACAAAATGCCGACTTTAAATTAGTTCACACTAAAGCGATTTATCAACATTTTGATAACATTTTGATAAGTCAAAGCGAGTTCAAAGAGAATTTTAAATTCGCATTAGTGTGAACCTGTGGAGTGGCATCAAATCAAACTGCAACATCCATTTCGGGTTTGATTGAAGTGTGAGCAAAATATCAGCCGTATAGCTTTTAGAATCTTCATCATGTTTATCTATATCTATCAATACACGTTTGAAAATTACATAATTCTAATCCTCATCATCCTCATTTCTTTCTCATTTATCTCCTGAAATTTCATAATCAATGTGAATTGAACGTTTTCCCCCACGTGGTCGATCAGATCGAGGGGCGTTATCAATGTTCGTATTTCGTTTTCCACCTCGTGGTCGATCAGACCGAGAGGCGTTATCAATGTTCGTATTTCGTTTTCCACCTCGTGGTCGATCAGATCGAGGGGCGTTATCAATGTTCGTATTTCGTTTTCCACCACGTGGTCGATCAGATCGAGGGGCGTTATCAATGTTCGTATTTCGTTTTCCACCTCGTGGTCGATCAGACTGAAAGGCGTTATCAATTTTCGTATTTCGTTTTCCACCACGTGGTTGCTCCTCGATATTTTCACGAAATTCATTAGATTGTGACGTATAAGATCCCACGTCTTGACTTCTTTTGTCTTGATTACTTCTTTTGTCTTGATTACTTCTTTTACCAACTTCTTTCTTTCCACCACGCGGTCTACCCTTTGAAGAAACATAAACATGTTTTAGCCTACGTTTGCTTGATTGCTGTGCTGCGACTTCTTGCTCATCCTTAATTTCGGATGTCTCTCCGATTTCTTCGTAAATTGAGTCCAGAAACAAATTCAGGATCTTGTCAATCTTTGCTTCCGTGTTTTCATCTTGAACAGGCTTTGCATAAATAAATGGATCGTGTAGAAGGAGAAAAGTGAGTGTAAGTATGGCTGCCTTCATATTCTTTCTTTTCAGAATGTTTTTCTTTTCCTTATGAAAATTTTCTTCCCCTGTGTGACGAAAAAACCTTTTCTCATGTTATTTATACAATTCTTGATTGCTGAAACTTGTAAACGATTTTCTTGTAAGAAAATCACTTATTCAATTACAAAAGGGGGGTGTGTACATGTGATGAAAGTAAATAAACGCTTCACCGACAGAGTAAAAAATCTGAGAACCAACTTCATTGAAAAAAGTATAAGAGATTACAACCCCCCCAGACTATATGTAAATGTTGTGTCCGCAAAATAGAAAAAACGATTTAAATCTAAGTCTGGCTATGAAAAGCTGTAGCCATCTGTTCGTACAACTGCGTTGATCCATCCATGCTTTTAATTGCATATATTAAAATAACATTGTAAGGTTTTCTTGTTTTGATTAACTGGTTAAAGGAAATTATTATATGTACCCCCCAAAAAAGCACATCTATCTGACATTAATCAGCATTATCTCCTTTGCTCGTTCTTTGTTATTCTAACCAATAGTTGATTATTAATATTTTTCATTTCTGAACTTTTCATTAACTTATATTTTTATCGGAATATCTGATCCGATCCCAAGTTCTCAACCAAAATATCCGACGGAACTACCTATTTTGCACATCTAGTAAAATAGTTTTGTTTAATTAAAATTTGCAAATGGAAAATGGAAAACATTAAGTATATTAAAATATTGATAATGGTTTGTGCGTCAAAACACACTAATCATATTGAAAAACTAAGAAATCTTCCTTTTCCTTTCCTTGGTGATTCTTCAGCTAAAAACCTCTCAGTTGGAATGAAAATTTGCTTTCTTTTCTGTATTCCTAAAAATGTTAGTAATTCACGAGTGGCGAGTTGCCTGTAACGAGTTACCGGTTGCTACAATGGAATCACGAGTTACGAGTTACTTTTTTGCTGATAAAACACGAGTTACGAGTTGGTACATTAATTTTACGAGTTACTGTAATAATTTTACGAGTTGCTATTACAAATCCACGAGGTGTAAAAATTTCAATAGTTGCGTTTTTAAACTGCGAGTTTACAGAGCAAGTTGCAAATTTATGGTCAAACGACGTTGCATGGTCAAACGACGTTGCAGTAACATTGAAGTATTCACTTTTTGACCACAAACGACGTTGCAGTAACATTGAAGTATTCACTTTTTGACCACAAAGATATGCCAAGTGCACATAGTTTCGAGAATTGTTTCCGTGTTATGGTTTGGTTAAAGAAGGTATACATAGCGTTTCGACCGTCAAAGTAAACGTCTCTCTTAAGGCGGCTTACCAGTTCTCCAACATTTTCCGCGGAAAGAATTTCCTCTGTTACTTGTTACAGAACTTGAAACAAGTGAAAATAAAAAAATCTGATTGGTTAATTTCTTTTTTCCTCGTGAGAAGTGGTAAGCCACCTTTTTTAGTCAACTAGTTAAGTGGGCGTTGTTTTTCCAGATTAGAAGGTATTATAATGACCCAGCATCATTCGGTAGTATCTTATACCCCGTTCACATCTACTCTAAACATGTTTTAATGGCTTTTATAAAACCTGATTTAATTTTAAATTGTTCATATTATCAATAAAACAGATCTTATTTTAATTTAAAAAATTTAAAACTAGTTTTAATAAAACAACATCGCGATGTGGTTTTATGGTTGTTTTAAACGAAACGTGCTTCAAAATGGCGGAGTCTCAAGTATCAAAATCAACAAACAGAAAAAATCAAGGCACTGGAACGACGAGGAAACGAGAAAGCTGATCAGTAAATGGTCGGAAGACAACATCCAAGAAAGATTGAAGTCGTGTACAAGGTTTGTTTTCTTATCTTCCTGTTTATGGATATTGAAAATAAAAAATCGTGGTGAATGTGACTGGAGGGAAAGATGTTCATTTATTTTCCCAGAAAATTATTGTTATGTTCAGAGTATTTCCTAAAATTTCCTTTCCTATCTGAAAGTACTAACCACAACATGTATATTAGTCGTACAAACTTTCGCGAGCAGAAACTTTCGCGATTTTCGCGAATTTTAGTCCAATTCGCGAAAGTTAATGTCTTCAAAAATTCTCGACTAAGCGATTCGCGAAAGTTTATGCTCGCGAAAAAAAATTAAAAAAGCTCATCTTTTTCAAGGTTTGAGAAGAATTTTCAGATACTGTATGTATTCTTCAAAACAAAACGTCTCAATATAAACAAATTTACACTAATCTAGTCTATTTGAATAACATCAGCAACTTTCTCCGTATCGCTCGCGCGATTTTGGTTTCGGGGTCTTGGTAAAGCAGGACCAAACATAGTTCTGATATCCGTTTGTTTTGCACGTTTTTTGGGAGGAACCTTGTTCTTTGGAGGATTCTTGTTTTTTTGAGGATTCCTAATTTCTTCTTGCTCGATATCAAGAAACACACCTTTTTTTAAAAGCATCATGTATTTTGAGTTCAGCCTCAGCTATGCTAAAAATTTTTAAGAGTCAAGCCTCAAACATGCCTATAAATTTAACTATTTAAATATCATTAACTACTCAACTATTTCGGTTGGTAAAATTTACTTCTTTATGCTCACTTCTTAGCCTCAAGATATCCTTAATATATGCTTAAGATATTCCGCCTCTGTATGCCTATAAAACACTGGTGTAACACGCAACTGTTTTATATACATTTTTTTATTCTTGAAAATCCATGCATTTAAAATTTCAGTTTATGCTCGCGAAATTTTCTAAAATGCTTGATTCGCGAAAATTTGTGCTCGCGAAATAAATTTTTCTGCCTCATCCGCGAAAGTTTATGCCAAAAATTTCGCGAGTTTTGACACTCGCGAAACTTTCTGCTCGCGAAAGTTTGTACGACTAAAGTATATCTGGCATTTCTATATTTAATGCTGTTATGTTAACCATAAATACCAATAGTTTTTACTAGGAAGAAGAAAATTTGGGAAGATGTAGCTGTTTATATGAATGTTTTTGGTTATCAGGATAGAGATGGGGAAATGTGCAAGACTAGAATACACACTTTGACAAGTGCTTATCGAAGTTATCTTGATCAAAAACGAAATACAACTGGTACAGCTCCAGATAAAAAACCACCCTGTTTTGATGAGCTTGATATGATATTGAGTGACAGACCAACTACTATGCCTTATTTGCTAACCAGTTCATCTGGAGAAGAGATTAAAGATCAAGATAACTGTAGTATAACAGAGGAGTTACTGAATTCATCACATATTGTTATGGAAACTTCACTTTCCCCAGCTACTACTCCAACCACATTAAAGAAAAAGACCAAAATCTTTTACTTCAACAAAACAAAAAAGAAAAAGAATCATGATGAAATGTTTGAAAATTTTAATCAAAGTATTAAATCTTTCATGACATCGCAAGCTGAAAATGATAAAGAATTTTTAATGAACCTCTTTGAGAAATCTGGGAGTTCTCGAACTGGAGTATTTTCTGATCACTGGAGAACAGGAAAGAAACATCAAATAGTTTATATTTTTTCTACAAGATAAATATTTTGTTTATGTGCATGTGGAGATGTTCATATTAGAGACAATTGTTGCAAAGTTCTTTTAATACTTTGTTGCTTTTTTAATCATATGAATACAGGAATTACGAAGATTTAACTGTCTTTTCTGTTTCACTTTCAAGAATGATGAAAGACTTACATTATATCATTCACATGAACCTGTCCACATTTTGACTATAGTTTTGTTCATCAATATATATTGTTGTGTTGGATTTACTTAAAATGTTTCTTTCAGTTTTTTATTGCAGTTCCTATCACTTCAGCTTCATTTTCAGCCTCCACCACATATCTGCCATTTCTGTTGTTAACTGAATCAGCTTGAATCTGTTCTGGCCACTCATGTAGAAACTTTTTCCTTTGAAAGAATGCAAAAATTATGTAGTATGCAGCAAGTTGCCACAATATTAACAGTGTGTTCTATTTTAGTGTCTATTCTTTTTGCATACACTGAAATCGACCTTTCAAACGACCAAATGCATTTTCTACTACCACCCAGATTTTGCTGAGAGAAAAATTATACTTTACTTCATCAGGACTCAAATTTCCACGATCACAGTAAGGTTTCATTAGCCAATTATGTAATGGATATGCTGAATCACCAAGGATAAGTGGGCCTACTTGCACATCACTGATTTGCTTGGACAGGTTAATTGGGAGGAAACTTCTTTTTTGGCATTCTTTGAACAAAGGAGAGTTCTTAAAAATCCTCATGTGATTTGCCTGTCCATCCAACTAAGATATCTTTGAATAAATATTTGGTATCCACTAATCCTTGGAGTACAATTGAATGATATTCTTTTCTGTTAATATTATCTTCGGAGTTTTTGTTAGGTGCTTTGATACGAATGTAGCAGCCACCTATTGCTGCCACCACCTGTGGAAAACCGGATATTATTTCAAAATTCTGCATAATGTTCTTTGTTTCATCTCTTTCAGGTAAATATATATACCTTTTTTAAAAATTTGAGACAATTTTTTACAAGCATTACAAACGATTGTGCAGACTATTGATCTTCCTAGCCCAAACGAATTAGCAATTGTACGGTAATCACATGCTCCACTCAAAAAATATAGCATCACAGCAACTTTTATCTCAATTGGTATGCACTTACAAAATCTCGTGTCCTTTTTTAAGATGTACGGTCTAAGCTCATTACATAAATAAGTAAAGGCTTCTTTTGACATTCTCATGTTTTTGACCCAATCTTCTTCAGTCCAATGACTTGTCATTGTTTCATACCAGAAACTTTGACTTCTGGGCTTTACCCAAATGGTTCGGATATTAGGTCGCAGTAGTATCATTTGACGCATTAACAACATTTGTAGGAACCGTTTTTTACACTTATTTCGTAAAAACAAATAGACTTTAAGCTTGTTTGTTCTCTGCATTTTTGCTGCTACCATGTCTAAAACTTTCACGGTATTTTCCCAATGTGAATAAAACAAATAAAACACGTCTTAAAATAAAACCGGATTTTAAATAAAACCTGTTAAATTTAAAACAAATTTTGTATGTGAACGTATATTATATACAAAAATGTATGAAATAGTCCGTCGGCCACGACTCAAAAAGATGTCCAGAAAGTGAATTTCGTGTTACACCGTCGGGACTAGAAAATATTTTCATAAACTATCGATTGAAGGTGCTCTGAATCCAAATCAAAAAAGTTGCCCCTTCAAAACTTGCACGTTGGCCTAAAAAATGGTTCAAAGGACCAAAACTTTGCCAGATATCGTGAAGTTACCGCGTGTTATCGATTTCTGTTTTCATAAAATACATAACACGTCTTTGGGGCATTTGTACTAGCTTTATGTTCGGTAAACTATTAAAATTTAAAGTTCCTCCATCATTTTCGCACCTCACTGAGAGAATATTTTTACAAAATAACGGGGAAGTGTTTGTTTTTATAATGGCACAAGGACAAGAAACGAAATCTCTCCATAAAGGAAAAAATCAAGGTGAGTTAGTTTAAATTTGTTTGTTTTCATGTTTATTCAACGCCATCATCAATTTTTGCATCCTTGAAGGTATCATCGGAGGCACCTTCATTGTTACATGTGCTATCATTGCTAGTACAAGTGCACATTTCAGTGCATTCCAGCCCAGCCCTTACGCAACAACAAGGATATTCTTGCATCCTGAAGTGCCACCGCAATCGACAAATTGGTGAACACTATCAGAGGCTGGAGGAATCGTCATCCACCTGATAGGCAATTCTTCTTCGTTAATCTCCCAGCCATGACCAACAGGGGATCCAGCATTGATTATTGCCTGGAGACATCGATACCTATAAATAGAAAAAGTTTCTCCATGGTTGTGCTTCTACGTAGATGTTATAAACTTGATACATGTATATACGTTTAATTATGCTGAACCTGATATAGGCTTCATAATATACCCTTTCAATATGTTGTCGCAAACTGTCCAGGCTTGGAGGTAGCGATTTCTCGGTATATTTACCAAGCTTGACCATTTGGTATCGAGCCTCATTCACAGATAAGCATTTTGATTGCTTATACATCTTACAAGCCATTCACTAGATCTTCATCCAGTTCCAGCTGGACTCCAACCTTCTTGAATAGGTTGAGGTTGTCATTATTTTTCCGCAGTTCTTTGTAACCGGAGACTTTCCCAAGAAATTCGGAGGTTGAGTCACAACCTAAAAGAAATCATAATCATGTTTTACAAGCTACCCATGGGAATCACCAGCAAGTTGAAACAAATACTGGAAAGTAATACTGAAGTAGTCACCTGTGAATATATGGAATGCTGGAAGACTTTCCGAGCGATTCAGCAATTAGGTGTATGGGAATCAATCTGCGCTTATTACCAGTTCCGGTATCAAATATAATCAAGTATATTAAAATATACCATATACCTGCCAGTATGAGTACAATGTGAATGCAAATACATCAGTATCAGAACACCTCAACACAAATGTGGTGTAAGATGAAGAAGCTGCATGGTTATAGTGTAGGAGCATCCTTGTATCTGCTTCTTCATGGTCACACCTCAACAAGGGAACATCATCTGATTGTACACAAGATGTGTTGCAATGCAAATGATGACAAAGTGAACCATGACAAACATACAATCCAATCGCATTGGATATATCATCCTTAGCAGATGCCCAAGTCCAAAGATTTAGAGGAAAACAAGATAATTTACAGTCAGCTGAGTTTGTATTTTAACAATCATTATTGAAAGTGAGTTGTAAAAATTTTTTTTTTTTACTTCCATAGGAATAGCTGTTTCGGAATTAAGATTCAATTCTGCAAGAGCAGTATCACATAATTGGTCTACCAATTGTAGATAGTTTTTAATTAGTGTAACCTTGTTTTAACATCATTACATTTTTTACCTGACGATGGAATAAATCCAAAAAGCTTAGTAACAAAATATTATTATTTTTATTCGTTTTAATATAAATCCTTAAATATGGCATAATGGATACAAGAACTCTATATACCTTAAGTGAAGGAATTTTGGCGCGGATTAAATTTGGCGCAGAGCGAATTTGGAATATTTAGCGCGGATTTAATTTGGCGCAGCTAGGATTTTTTTAAATTTTGCGCAGATTTAATTTGGTGCAACGAGGATATTTCAAAATTTTGGCGCGGATTTAATTTGGCACAGCAAGAATTTTTCAAAAATGTAGTAGACCTTTTTGGTTTGATCAGAAACAAGTATCTCTGTATATTTAAAGGTGAGATTATATGAAACTTGAAACATCTATAATTGGAATATTTTGAGGTATTCATAACCTTTTTATTAAAACTAAAAACAGAAGATAGATATAACAGTAACAATTAAGAGTTTAGTTCGAAAACTATTTACATAAATAAACTATAAAACGTTATTCGTCATCGATGATGAAATTAAAAGCGTTTCGATTGAAATCGGTGTCTTCTTCGTTCTCTTCGTCCCCTTCTTCCTCTCTCTCCCAGTCTGAATCGTCTTCTTTTTCAATGTCATTGATGAAATTCTGTCGTAAGTCTTCTGTTAAAACATTGACAGTCAAAGGTGGTGCTAAATCTGCTGTGTTTGCGAGGGGAGATATATCTTGAAAAGGGTCGATAGATGGTAATCCACTTGAACCAAACTCTAACGCATCAAATATACCAGCTGCTTTCCAACCGTTGATGACGACTGAGCGGCCACCATCTAAAGTAATTTGATTGTAATATTGCATTAACCATTTTGCATGCAGAGGTTTGATTGTTGAAAGGCGAAATTGTATGTTGATTTCTTCAACCTTTTTCCCGAGAGCCAATTGATTATCTATCTGTTGTGCATACCATTCAGAGAAGAGCTTTTTGAGATATGTTTTGCAATGTTTGTTGACAGTTAAATCCAAGGGCTGAAAAAGCTGTGTCATGTTATTCGGTACGAAGATGAAATGGATATCATTTTCTGTTAAAAGTGAGGTGACGTCATCTGTTATCTGGTGTTGGTAATTTCATTAATTTTTTACATTTTTGTGTTCGTGCTGGGGACACTATCCTTAAAAATCATCTTGAAAAGCATAAGAAAAATGCTTCGTATATTTCGAAAACTTCTCAAAATGCTTTGATACATTGCTGTGGAGTGGAGAAGTTATTTCTGACACAATTTTGAACCAAATAAAAAGCAGTAAATTTTACAGCATTATTGCAGATGAGGCATCAGACTGTTCGACCCTGGAACAAATGTCTTTATGTTTTCGTTACTTGGATAAAAATTTTGACATTAAGGAAGACTTTTTGCAATTTGTTGCTTGTGAAGAGGGATTATCGGGTGAAGCCTTGGCTAAGACAATTTTGAAAACACTGTCATATCTTTCACTTGATTTGCAAAATTGTCGAGGTCAAGGTTAGATGGTGCTGGCAACATTGCTGGGAAAAACAATGCTGCAGCAACACGAATAGCACGATTAAATCGTAAGGCTGTTTATGTTCATTGCAAGAACCATAGACTCAATCTATGTGTTGCAAAATCTTGCTCTATTTCTCTTGTCCAAAAGGCTTTGGATACAATTCAGCAAGTAACGTTTTTTTTAATTATTCTCCTGTACGTTTTGATTTGTTCAAAAGTAATGTTCCCATATACTGCCCTGACTCTAGGAGAACAAAATTAATTGATGTTTGCCGTACACGATGGATTGCTCGAATTGATGGATTTGATTTATTTCTGGAGCTTTTTGTTCCAATTATAAAAACATTGGAGCAAATGTATTTTAATGTAGAGAAAGTGGTTAACCCTATTGTATTAGCAGGGTTAATGCGCGACATTCGCTTGTCCATAAACCCGATTCGTTATATTTTCGTATATTGTATTAGCAGGGTCAATGGCGCGACATTCGCTTGTCCGTAAACCCGATTCGTTGTATTTTCGTGTATTGTGAAAGGGTGGAAACATGTCTGGTCATGTCTGGCCATCATTCAGTTAGATGTGCCTAGGCATGCTGACGAGCCTTGATATCAGGCGATACAGACGCCAATAATATTCCTTTCCATCGAATAATTATGTTACATCAATAGTGGATTTTAATGGTTTTAACGACCTTAAAATGCTCAAATTGCAACAGCTTCTGGGGCCCCAGCCCCCCATTTGGGGGGTTCACAGCACCCCCTAAAACCCCCAGCTGAGGTCCAAAAATTTTTTGCGTCGCTGCGCTCCGACATACCTGAACAAAATACTGCGTCCCTACCCTGCTGAGACTAACCTGGTTCAGATTCATTCTCATGATTGGTATGCTCATTAAAACTTGGTTCCTGTATCTGTATCTTATCGTTTGTATTTTTGGTGGATTTTTTCTTAGCATACGCTCTGACAAAAGACATGACGAACAAAAACAAATTTTCACTTTACTTTGGAAATCTCAAAAATATATCAAGAAATAATGTGACTTTTCTCCCTCGTAATGTATATTTTGGATGGTAGGTCATATCCTTTACTGAAATCAGAAACAAAATACAGAATGGTGGAGAGTGAGATTTTCTAATGGTCCTGTTTGCAGCATAATGTGAAAGAATCATTTACACATGTCCTAAGTAAACAGTAAACATCACCTAATGTAAAAATCAGACCAACCGCTGACTAAAATATGAAAAGAAATTACTTTCTCTCTCGTGTTGTGTCAGCGGTTACATATATTTTTTGAAAAACGATTTCTTAACACCTTTTGTCAAAGGCAAGAAGAAAATAATTTGATGTTCATTATAATAACAATCTTGAATCGCAGAGAATAGTTCAGAAAAGTAATTGCTTGGCTGAAGGAGAAATGTCGTATTCCAAGTGCTTTCAGTTTAGTGCAGCCGCAGCGTTTCCATGAAGAAGGAAACCTCTTTGGCAGATTTCCAATCAAGATATGTGAGAAAAAAGAAGATAAAATAGTTGGACATCTACCAATGGAAATTTCTCGAGTTACAAAATTCTTGTTAGATAGAGGAGCGAGAGTATCTGCTAAGCTTTCAAGCACAGATTATAGAAGATCTCCCCTATTTATGGACTGTTTTCTTAGTTCCCCGGGGTGTAAACATCAAATCTGGCATCTGCCCGACGGACTAAAATATAACGAATCCATACATGAAACGTATGAAACATCTTCTTATACTAATACTAAATCTTGCTTTTTTCTTACCTAACTTTAAAAGTAAGAACTTTAGGAAAATTTTATCGGGAAGTTCGGCAATGGATGTTTATTTTTTCCGTATTAGTATAGGGGAACCTCCCATCAGGGGAATCTCTAGCTCCATCTTACGGGTTTTTATTACTTCGTGGAGTGTTGTACTTTAAAGACATCACAAAGCCACCCGGAGGAGAACGCAATGCCAATGTTTTTTGCGTTCGAAAGTTCATCAAATTTTCTCAACGTTCATATCTTTATGAGAAATGAAGACGCTGTGTGTAACATTTTTTGTTTTTGTTTTTAATATTTTTTTATTCAACGCTTTAAGTTCAGTAATAAAGAATAACAGCATTGACATCAGTAACTATTTTATCCGACGAGATAGTCGATGTAGACCTGTTATAATAATAATAATAATAATGGTTTATTTCAGGGCTTATCCATTTACACGGCTCTTCATCCCATATTTACATTAATTGTGTTTACACCGCATGAAAAGCCAGACATCCCTCAACGTATCCGCAGAAACACGCGCCCTACCCACCGGTTTACGCACGCAAACCAGCGGATAGTGCACGCAATCACGCAAACACGCAGAAGAATGTGCGACTTCCCATGCAGTGTTACCTGTGGAAATCCCTAAAAAGCTTATAAACTCGGTAGTCGGAATTGGCGCATTTTTAGGGATGTCAACAGGTTAAATTAAAAAAGATTAAAAAAAAATTTTTTTATTTACATTTGTTTTGATTAAAAAAAATCTTATGGCGCACACAGACACACCACCGCGAACTATCAGCTGCTGCAACAAGGTAGTTCATGATGGGGAGTCCGTACGCGACCTGAGAAACGAAAAGGGCAGAAAAAAAGAAAGAAAAACTTCGGAAAGACAGCAACGACTAGCACTGCGCAAAAATCATACTATCCAATAGGACAACCCGCAGAAATCCACAGGCTATCCAATCGGACAACATCAAAAAACCGCCAAACTGCGAAACCGCCAACCGTTATGTGTTCGTGTTATCAGTTCATCATTTTCTACAGATGTCTATTTTTTAGGAACGAAGATTTTTCGTATCAGTTAGTTTTGACTACTATGCCGAAAAATGTAGGTAGCAGTTTATTGGTATTTCATTGTAGTGTGTGGATTGTTATTATTAAGGTTCGCCTTCAGGGAAACGAAGGTAGCGAGATCATTATTATATTGTTTTGATAGTGTTTGGTTGATATCTTTTTGTTTTAGATTAGAAAATTGAATAGTATAGATGAATGTAATACAAGAAGAGAATGTGAAAATCTTGGTTATATACATATATGCATGGTTTTTGATCATGATGAACAAGTGGAGTTTTGGGTTTTTACATTTCCACAATTCATAGCAGAATAAGGATTTGAAAGATAAAAACATCTGAGAAGGTATTGTTTTTGTTAGCTTTAGTTAATAGAGAAATTTGAAGGTATTTTCTTATATATCAGAAGTTTATTTGTGGTTAGGTAGGAGTATCCATTGGTTAGGTAGTATACGTTGTATTGTCTCTTTTCTAATCTCTGAACATTGGAATTTTAGAAATCTCTAAATACGGCCAAATAGCACTGAAAAATAGGGATAATAGCATTCTTTGAATGATCGATCAAAAATATTTATACAACAATATAATTCCAACATGGAAAAACACAACAATTTTTGTATATACACAGACTTATCGTATTGGCAGTATTGGGTGTAAAAACAATTTATGGAGAAAAACTGTAAAATGTTTTTACACGCTACACTAGTATACCGTGTAAATTTTTTTTACATCTTTCTCAATAAAATGTTTTTACACGCTATGCTAATCGTTTTATAATAACTCTATGTAATACAAAAACGCAGTCCAAAACGCTGCTTAAAATCTTTCATCGATTCATAAATATTTTACACAACATAAGTCGTAAATGTGTAAAAACTATTCTTCGTAATAAAAACTTGTTTTTTTTATGCATGTTTCTTATTTTTACTTTGTCTTAAAAAATGTAAACAAACGCTTCTTTTTTCTTCAAACGACTATTTATCATTCGTTGTCAATAGCTGCTACGTTCGATTGTAATTCGAAGTCTCCGCCTGAGATGCTATATCATGTCTTCCCTAACGTATTTCATATGATAAAACAATTATAAGCACTAAACCGGAGTGCCTTATACTAATACGGAAAAAACATAAACAAATATCCATTGTATATAATTAGAGTTTATCATGTCATAGACCGGTTGTTTTTGTTTGCGACGTTTCGACAGTTACTACTGTCATCATCGGGCGTTTGTAAATGAATGATGTAAAGTTTATATATGTTTTCAGTAGGATCGAAATTAGGATCGAAATTATTTCGGACCTGGAAGGAAGCAATGTCAATATTTCGGACCTGGAAGGAAGCAATGTCAATAATTTGTTTTGCGTAGAGCTGGAAACCATATCGCAGGAACATTATACGATGTACTATTAATACTGGAATTGTTTTTGACACTGTATATAGTCTCTTTGACTTTTCGAGCAGTCCATCCTTTTTCCTTGTCAAGGATCTTTCTATTCTCCCAATCAAACTTGTGGTCATTAGTCCAACAGTGGTCAGCAATTTCGTTTTTGGTTACATCGCCATTCCGTACGGCTCGCATATGTTCTTTGATGCGTTGCTCAAATGTTCTTTTTGTTTCTCCTATATAAACTGATTCACAATCACTACATGGAATTTGGTATATCACGTTATTTGTGTCGTTCATTGAGATCTTGTCTTTCGGATGAGATAATATGTTACGAAGAGTTTCCGTTGATCGAAATCTGCATTTGATGTTGTGTGCACGGAATATTCTTTGTAAAGCATTACTGATACCAGATACATAAGGAATACTAATAGTGGTCACCGGTTCTTGTTCTGTTGATTCTTCGGTGTTTGAAGTTCGAGTATTGTTTATTCTATTTTCAACTCTTCTAACAATCGTCCTGTCATATCCATTTGCTTGGAGAACCGATTTGATATGTTTCATTTCTTCAACACGATCATCGTCATTACTAACAATATCTTTCGCCCGATTTATTAACGATGCAACAACACTTTCTTTGCAACTTTGTTGATGGTTTGAGTTATAGTTTAGATATTGGTCTGTATGTGTTGGTTTACGATATACGTTCACTGAAATGCTTCCGTCTTGATTTCTTTTTACAAGAGTATCCAAGAATGGGATGCAATTATTCGATTCCTGCTCGATTGTAAATTTTATTTTCGGGTGCAATCCATTTAGATGTTGATGAAAATTATTCAATGAATCTCGTGTCACTATAGCGTAAACATCGTCAACAAAACGTTTCCATACTTTTGGGGGTTTGTCAGCGGTTGTTGTGGCTGTGGACTCAAACGCTTGCATGAAGATTTCAGCAACTACAGAAGATGCCGGACCTCCCATTGCAACTCCATCTGTTTGAGTGTAATAAGTTTCATCGAATAGAAACCACGTTTTTGTTAATACAAGCGTTATCAATTCCAAAAATTCTGTTGGTGGAATTTTCGTTTTGGATGAAAAGTTTGAGTCATTAGAGATTAAATCTCTAATTATATTGATCGTGTCATTTATCGGTACATTTGTATAAAGTGATGTAACATCGAAAGATACCATTTCTTCATCAACATTGACAGTTTTTGTTCTAACAAAGTCGGAAAACTCTTTTGAATTCTTGCATCGGTTAGTTTGTGTATATGATGATAATATCTTTGCTACGTATTTTGATAAGTCGTACAACGGCGTACCGGTGCATGAGACTATTGGTCGTATAGGTATTCCAGTTTTGTGTATCTTCGGCAGACCATAGAATCGAGGTGGTGGAGAATCGCTTGGTTTTAATCTGAAATATGTTTGTTGATCGATAAAACCATTGTCATGTAGTTTCTGAAGTTTTTGTCGTACTTCTTTTTTGATTGTTTCAGTTGGGTTCTTCTTGAGCGTTTTGTATGGACCATTGTTTATATGATCGTAACATTTCTGGATATAGTTGGGTTTGTCTAATACCACGGTTGTTCGTCCTTTGTCAGCTGGTAGAATCATGATACTGGTATCTTTCTGAAGATTACGAAGAGCTTTTCTGTCTTTTCGGCTGATGTTGTCGGTTGGTATTTTCGATTGTTGTAGAGTTAGACTGACTTTAGCTCGTATATTGTCAGCTTCCTCTTTTGGTAGGTTTTTGATACCACTCTCTACATTTGCAACAATTTCTTTTGTTGGAATTTCAGTTGGTGTTATACTAAAATTCATTCCCTTCGACAAAATATTGGTTTCATCAGATGACAATTGTTTTGATGACAAGTTCATTATCATTTGAGCAACGCATCAAAGAACATATGCGAGCCGTACGGAATGGCGATGTAACCAAAAACGAAATTGCTGACCACTGTTGGACTAATGACCACAAGTTTGATTGGGAGAATAGAAAGATCCTTGACAAGGAAAAAGGATGGACTGCTCGAAAAGTCAAAGAGACTATATACAGTGTCAAAAACAATTCCAGTATTAATAGTACATCGTATAATGTTCCTGCGATATGGTTTCCAGCTCTACGCAAAACAAATTATTGACATTGCTTCCTTCCAGGTCCGAAATATTGACATTGCTTCCTTCCAGGTCCGAAATAATTTCGATCCTAATTTCGATCCTACTGAAAACATATATAAACTTTACATCATTCATTTACAAACGCCCGATGATGACAGTAGTAACTGTCGAAACGTCGCAAACAAAAACAACCGGTCTATGACATGATAAACTCTAATTATATATTATGAATACTAGACTGACAAACAATATAAATATATTCAATTTGATTAAAACACAATATGGAGATTCCACGTTAGCTTCAGTGCGGAAGTTGGAAAAGACTCGAGCGAAGTACGCTAGGTACTCGAACCATCTAAGATTCTCGCTCCGATGTCTACATAATAATTTGACGCCAAATGATCTAAGAATTCATTGCAAAGTCAAAACTGAGAAAAGCCGTCAGATATTACGTCGTGCCAGCAAAGTCTTGCTTCAAGAACGAATCCATCTCAATCATGTGACAAGAGAGAAATTAAAACAGTCAATGGAAGAGTTGGACCAAGAAATCAAAGATAAAACAACATCAGAAGAATATGAACTCATCAAATCTGTTCATAATAAGACATTTGAAAGGGAGATGGAAGTCGCTAGAACAAGACAGGTTAGAAAATTCGCAAACCTACATCCACAGAAGGAAGATACCGAACAGAAAGTAGATAAATCAAGATGGATAATGAACTTGTCATCAAAACAATTGTCATCTGATGAAACCAATATTTTGTCGAAGGGAATGAATTTTAGTATAACACCAACTGAAATTCCAACAAAAGAAATTGTTGCAAATGTAGAGAGTGGTATCAAAAACCTACCAAAAGAGGAAGCTGACAATATACGAGCTAAAGTCAGTCTAACTCTACAACAATCGAAAATACCAACCGACAACATCAGCCGAAAAGACAGAAAAGCTCTTCGTAATCTTCAGAAAGATACCAGTATCATGATTCTACCAGCTGACAAAGGACGAACAACCGTGGTATTAGACAAACCCAACTATATCCAGAAATGTTACGATCATATAAACAATGGTCCATACAAAACGCTCAAGAAGAACCCAACTGAAACAATCAAAAAAGAAGTACGACAAAAACTTCAGAAACTACATGACAATGGTTTTATCGATCAACAAACATATTTCAGATTAAAACCAAGCGATTCTCCACCACCTCGATTCTATGGTCTGCCGAAGATACACAAAACTGGAATACCTATACGACCAATAGTCTCATGCACCGGTACGCCGTTGTACGACTTATCAAAATACGTAGCAAAGATATTATCATCATATACACAAACTAACCGATGCAAGAATTCAAAAGAGTTTTCCGACTTTGTTAGAACAAAAACTGTCAATGTTGATGAAGAAATGGTATCTTTCAATGTTACATCACTTTATACAAATGTACCGATAAATGACACGATCAATATAATTAGAGATTTAATCTCTAATGACTCAAACTTTTCATCCAAAACGAAAATTCCACCAACAGAATTTTTGGAATTGATAACGCTTGTATTAACAAAAACGTGGTTTCTATTCGATGAAACTTATTACACTCAAACAGATGGAGTTGCAATGGGAGGTCCGGCATCTTCTGTAGTTGCTGAAATCTTCATGCAAGCGTTTGAGTCCACAGCCACAACAACCGCTGACAAACCCCCAAAAGTATGGAAACGTTTTGTTGACGATGTTTACGCTATAGTGACACGAGATTCATTGAATAATTTTCATCAACATCTAAATGGATTGCACCCGAAAATAAAATTTACAATCGAGCAGGAATCGAATAATTGCATCCCATTCTTGGATACTCTTGTAAAAAGAAATCAAGACGGAAGCATTTCAGTGAACGTATATCGTAAACCAACACATACAGACCAATATCTAAACTATAACTCAAACCATCAACAAAGTTGCAAAGAAAGTGTTGTTGCATCGTTAATAAATCGGGCGAAAGATATTGTTAGTAATGACGATGATCGTTATGAAGAAATGAAACATATCAAATCGGTTCTCCAAGCAAATGGATATGACAGGACGATTGTTAGAAGAGTTGAAAATAGAATAAACAATACTCGAACTTCAAACACCGAAGAATCAACAGAACAAGAACCGGTGACCACTATTAGTATTCCTTATGTATCTGGTATCAGTAATGCTTTACAAAGAATATTCCGTGCACACAACATCAAATGCAGATTTCGATCAACGGAAACTCTTCGTAACATATTATCTCATCCGAAAGACAAGATCTCAATGAACGACACAAATAACGTGATATACCAAATTCCATGTAGTGATTGTGAATCAGTTTATATAGGAGAAACAAAAAGAACATTTGAGCAACGCATCAAAGAACATATGCGAGCCGTACGGAATGGCGATGTAACCAAAAACGAAATTGCTGACCACTGTTGGACTAATGACCACAAGTTTGATTGGGAGAATAGAAAGATCCTTGACAAGGAAAAAGGATGGACTGCTCGAAAAGTCAAAGAGACTATATACAGTGTCAAAAACAATTCCAGTATTAATAGTACATCGTATAATGTTCCTGCGATATGGTTTCCAGCTCTACGCAAAACAAATTATTGACATTGCTTCCTTCCAGGTCCGAAATATTGACATTGCTTCCTTCCAGGTCCGAAATAATTTCGATCCTAATTTCGATCCTACTGAAAACATATATAAACTTTACATCATTCATTTACAAACGCCCGGTGATGACAGTAGTAACTGTCGAAACGTCGCAAACAAAAACAACCGGTCTATGACATGATAAACTCTAATTATATATTATGAATACTAGACTGACAAACAATATAAATATATTCAAAATATCCATTGACTAACTTCCCGAGAAAATTTTCCGAAAGTTCTTTCTTTCAAAGTTAGGTAAGAAAAAAGCAAGTTTGCGTATTAGTATAAGAAGACTAGTATCCCGGGTAAAAACATTTTACCGGTTCACTTTCCCCATGAGTTACTGACCCCAACCCCCGTGCTTACCCTCTCTCTTACAATATGGCGGTGACAAAAAATAAAATCATAGAAAGGTGAAAAATAAGTATCACTAAGTTGTAGAGCTCGAAAATTTGATCAAGAAAATGTATGGGATCGCCTATGTACGACGTGCCGTTACTGAGATATCGTCGATCAAAAATTGTGATGACGACACACCCGTCCCCAAAAAGTTCTGGACCCAAATTTTTCGACACTTCATCGCCAATATCGCGCGCCCAAGGTGACGTTAGTTATTCTCATTGGTTCTCGAGATATTTGCCCTTAAATATCGCGTTCTATTTAGGGTGCAATGCAATGTGCCCACTGACGTCGCGCTACTCCTATAATACTAATATCGCCTATATCTCGACAACTCAGTTAGGCACGACCTAAAATTTCAATTATAACATTTTCCATACGAACATTTCGTTCCAAATCCTTTTATTCACACTGATCAAACCGGTTCACAATTATTTACATGAGTTACACCCCCATCTTCAACTGTGTTCTTTTAAAATATAAGAGATGATAAAAAATAAAATCACACAATCCAAAAGAATAAGTATCACTAAGTTGTAGAGCTCGAAATCCTGATCAAAAAAATGTATGGGATCGTCTGCGTACGACTAACCGTTACGGAGATATCGATGATCAAAGATCCTGATGACGTCACACCCGTCCCCAAAAAGTTTTAGACCCAAATTTTTCGACACCCCACCGCCAATATCGCGCACCCAAGGTGACGTCAGTTATTCTCATTAGTTCTCGAGATATTTGCCCTTAAATATAGCGTTCTATTTAGGGTGCAATGCAATGTGCCCACTGACGTCGCGCTACTCCTATAATACTAACTAGTGTAGCGTGTAAAAACATTTTACAGTTTTTCTCCATAAAATGTTTTTACACGCAATACTGCCATGATAAGTCTGTGTATATACAAAAATTGTTGTGTTTCTCCATGTTGGAATTATATCATATTTAACACACAATTGTTGTATAAATATTTTGAAATGATCATTCAAAGAATGCTATTAATCCCTACTTTCCAGTGCTATCTGGCCTATTTAGAGATTTCTAAAGTTGTACAGGTAAACTAAAAGCTAAAATTCCAATGTTCAGAGATTTAGAAATAAGACAATACGACGTATACTCCTACCTAACCAATGTATACTCCTACCTTACCACGGTTAAACTTCTGACATATAAGAAATACTTTCAAATTTCCCTTTTATCTAATAAAAACAATACCTTCTAAGACGTTTTAATCTTTCAAATCTTTATTCTGCTATGAATTGTGGAAAGTCAAAACCCAAAACTCCACTTGTGCATCATGATACAAAAACCATGTAAATATGTATATAACCATGATTTACACATTCCTTCTTGTATAACATTCATCTATACTATTCAATTTTCTAATCTAAAACAAAAAGATATCAATCAAACACTATCAAAACAATATAATAATGATCTTGATACCTTCGTTTCCCTAAAGGCGAACCTTAATAATACCAAATAAACTGCCAGCTACACATTTCGGCATAGTAGTCAAAACTAACTGATACGAAAAAGCTACATTCAAACACATTAAAGAATACACATTGGTAGAAAATGATGAACTGATAACACGAACACATAACAGGTCTACATCGATTATCTCTCGGATAGAATAGTTACTGACACCGATCAATGTTGTTATTCTTTATTACTAAATTTAAAGCGTTGGATAAAAAAATAAAAACAAAAACAAATACTTTTACACACATCGTCTTCATTTTTCGTTTAAAGAAATGAACGTTTAAAATATTTGATGAACTTTCGAACGCCAAAACCATTGCATTGCCTTCTCCTCCGTGCGGCTTTATGATGTCTTCCTTAAGGTACAAAAACTCCATGAAGTAATAAAACCCCGTAACATGGAGCTAGAGATTCTCCTAATGGGAGATTCTCCCTATACTAATACGGAAAAAATAAACATCCATTGACGAACTTCCCAAGATATTTTTTTCTAAAGTTCTTTCTTTCAAAGTTAGGTAAGAAAAAAGCAAGATTTAGTATTAGTATAAGAAGGTATCGCCTATATCTCGACAACTCAGTTACGCACGATCTAAAATTTAATTATAACATTTTCCATACGAACATTTCGTTCCCAGTCCTTTTATTCACACTGACCGAACTAAATTTGTTATGCACAACTCGCTATTAGTATATAGACTAGTATCCCGCGTAAAAACATTTTACCGGTTCACTTTCCCCACGAGTTACTGACCCCAACCCCAGTGCTTACCCTCTCTCTTACAACATGGCGTTGACGAAAAATAAGATCATATAATTGCTAAGAATAAGTATCACTAAGTTGTAAAGCTCGAAAACCTGATCAAGAAAATGTATGGGATCGTCTGCGTACGACTTACCGTTACTGAGATATTGCCGATCAAAGATTTTGATGACGTCACACCTGTCCCCAAAAAGCTTTAGACCCAAAGTTTTTCGACACCCCATCGCCAATATCGCGTGCCCAAAGTGACGTCAGTTATTCCCATTGGTTCTCGAGATGTTTTCCCTTAAATAATTTTTTTTTTTTTCAAAGATTTTACAAGTTATTTCTTTCCATTCCATTAGATATATATACAGCTTTTCTTTTCACAGTTCAGATAAACTCTTATTTAAACATTATCTTTAATCGGTGCTTCTAACCTTTGAAATCGCGTTGGCTAGGCGAATGTCATTTAGGTTGTGTTCGATTCTAAGCGAGCGTGAACCTCTAACACACAACAACGCTGATCTTAGAAGACTGTACGAGAGTTTTGTTCTTATAAAGTCCGTAACTTCTGTTCTGTTTCGCCTCTCTTCTCTGCTATCATTTCTGAAAGCCGTTTATAAAATGTTTTACATTCGGGTCCCATGCCGCCACTTGTTGAAAATACCAGGGGTGTGAATGTGCCATTCCCTACATTTGTCACCCGTTTGTTGTAGTGCCTCTTCTTTTCACACTCGTTTCTTTTGAGACATTTTTCAGGATCCAGACCCCTGTACCTCCGAGCGTTTAGGTCAAAGACCCTTATATCAAAAAATGCTCTTTGTCCAGGAGTCCAGAATCCCGTTGCGCTGATGTCAAGTCGTGCTTCTTGGCTTCTGTTAGCGCTGCGCTGTGAAAGATGTTCACCGTCCATTTCCAACATTCTTGGTTCTTTTCGAACATTCGGGCATACTTCATCTAGCATAACGGATGTCAGATCACGGATCTCGTTATGCCTTAATGTAACGAAGCCTCCTTTCTTGCATGACAGCGCATGTGTGATGTCAAATCGGCTTCTGCATACCCATTCGCTAGGTAGTCGAGGTAGTGACCAGTTGTATCTGATGCGTATGGAGTCTTGAAATTGCTCTTTGTTGAGTTCGTAACCCAAATCTTTAATTGGCAAGTTTGTTTGCCAATTTGACGCTCCGACCATTGAGTTGGCTTGGTTCGTTCTCTTCTGATCGTCACTAATGTCCGTTTTAATTTCTTCCAACTTTTCTTTATTTTTTTGTCGTCTTTCGTTTTTGATAGTAGCTACACTTTTCCCAATTTCTTCATCATTCATTCCTAGTATCTTGTTTTGTAACTGCCGTGTCACAGCTTTAGAGTTGTCGTGCTCAATTGGGGCAATTTCGCATAGATTTTTGAGCCCAAGGCCTCCCAAACGTGGAGGCAATGCTAACAGATCACGCTCGTTGTTGTTGATGGTTTTACCTCCCGTGATTGCTGGTATGAACTGATGCCGAATGATTTCTTCAATCGGTTGGAGGTACCTCTCAAAACCCGGTATTGTCCTGATGAAGTAGGACAATTTATGTTGATAACTACTGACCTAACATGAGTAAGCAGCTTATGGTTGTGTCACCGCTATTCTAGAAAGAAGGGACAACCCTTCCGACCATTTTTCCAACAAGCTTTTGCAATATTTTTCTTGGTATTCTTGACTTCCAATCACAGCACCAAGATGTCGTTCACCTTCAGTTGTTATTTTTATGTCTGTATCTTGAAAGACTTCTGTGGCTTTCGCTAAATGATGTTCTTTAACAATCAACCATGATTTTTTGGGTTGAGGATAATATCCGAAATAGGGACCTATAGTTGTAATGCTATCCCACCATTCTCGTAGTGACTCACATTTCCCCGTAGCTGTTATATCATCCGCAAATGCAGCCATCTCGTCATGATCTGCAATGGCTGATATCAATTCGTCAAGGAGAGGCGTTGTTCCTGTCGCATACACTGCCATGTCGATTGGATCACCTGTGTAGTTCCTTCTTTTGAACTCAACTCGATTCCTCCGATGACAAACAGCCTACCAGGTGTTCGGTAGCAATTGATGACATAATTTGCGAATGCAGGGCATATCATTTTTACGTTGTGCAGAAAAGCTTGACGATTTATGTTGTTGAACGCGTTTGCTGCATCTATCAAGAGTACTGCCTCTGCTTCTTCAGTTTCGAAAACCCTCCTCATTGTGTGGATTGCAGCTTCTCCGCCTGCGTTTTGCCCGGCACACATTTGAACTCTGCTACTTGGTGTGATTATATCCTTCTTAATCACTGACATAACGGTTTTCACACAGATTCTGCGTAAGACTTCACCAACGCCGATAGGTCGAACACCGGGTTGTTTGTCTAGTGGGACAAGTCTACACGCCAGAAACCCTTCGAGCGATTTGTCGTCTACACTCTCTGTGCATAAGCTTTTGGTTATATTTGCTATCGCAAGCCTAAGATCTCTTCCACAGTCACCATACATTCTCGATGTTAAGATTTTTCTCCACCCTTCAGAGTCTTGACCAGACGGTCCAGAACCACCCTTAGTTTCAAGTGCTGCCTTCATAACCAGTGATTCGTCAATTGCTTCGTACACTACCGGATTTATTCTTTCACAAGGACCTTCAAGTTTGTTGTTTTCGTCGGCTTCTCTCGCATCGGGATGTTTTTCTCTTAACAATCCAATTGTTTCGTCATTTATAGGTAGTATTCCACCACGCATATTATTTGTTAGGATTTTGATTGCACCGTTAACATCGCCTTTCTGCATTTTATCTTTAAACATTTTTGAGATAGTTTCGATGTTTCTTCTCTCAGTTGGTCTCGATAACGTTGACTGTATGGTTTCTGCTTCATCAACCAGTTCGGCAATGTTACCTTGGTGCCACAGCTTCAATCTTCTTTCCAATGCTCTTGTATGGTCTTTCGCCTTTGAATTTTTGCTTGGTTTCTGGAGGAGCAGAGCAGGCATGATATGTACTGCCTTCACTGAAATAGTTCGGAGAGGGCTCTTCTCCGTCCAAGCATTCAGTAATCTTGTCACTTCTCTGATAAAATCTTTACCGGCACCTCCACTTGGTAGGTTGAATAGGTTTCATCGCCAATAAACGATTTTTTCATAACTTTCGTTTATCATTTCGATAAAGTCGCTACCTTTAACTTCGGCCCAGTAATAACGTTCTGGTTCTGGGTTATCTTCATTTCCGATCGCAATACTTGGATTAGTTGATGGCTGTGGAGGTGGTGGTTCACCTATTTCTACTCTAGCCCATGAGTTAGGGTGGTTTTAGGGCTCACTTTTTAGGAAAAATGGAAATATGGTTTTTTGTTATCCTTAGGGTGTCTACTTTCCGAAAAGGTATGATAACCTGGGTAAATCGGTAGCTTTTTGCCAAACTCAGGGGGTAGAAGCAGTTTTTAAGGAAAATTGAATTTTACGTGAAATTTAGAGTCTTATTTCTCAACGATTAATCAATTAATTGTTTTGAAATTTAGTAAGTACCTTTGTAACACATCAAAGAATTGATTTAAAAAAAAATTGGAAAAAAAATTTCAGGGGGTTGGTACGAGAAAAAATAGGTAAAAATCAGGGGGTTTGCTTTTGATAAGGTGTTTTTATAGAAATCAGTTTAGAAAGCCTCAAAATGTTTCAGTACATTGAAAATTGCAAACATATATAAATATTCTAAAATAGTAAATCAATAATTGAGTATATTATCATATAATAAAGTACTTTTTCAGGGGGTAAAACTCGTATTTTTTAAAAAAAAAAAATCAGTTTTTTGCCTTAGAAAAATCAATTTCTCAAAATTTAAGTGTCAAAAAGTATCAAATAGTATGAACTTTGTATGTGGATGATGAATATCATACTGACATGTATAATTTTAATAATACTGAAGCATTTTTACTGTATGGTTACATTTTCAGGGGGTAAAATTGCTATTTTTAGAGTAAAATTCGTATTTTTTTAATGCAAAAATTTCTCTATATGAAGGATGATAAAAATTTAACCTGTGTATATTTTTCAGTTTTTGACGAAGATTGGGTCCCACATCCTACAAAAGCCAAACCAAGCTGGTCATCGGAGGATTGCATCATACATTGTACTAATGCAGAAGGGGTTGTCCCAGATATCAAATATCATCGAAAGTGTCGAAGTACTTTCACAATGAAGAAGCTTCTTGATTTGATATCACCAAAAAGAAAAACGAGGTAGTTATTTTTTTTTGTGTGTGTGTGTGTGTGTGTGTGTGTGTGTGTGTGTGTGTGTGTGTGTGTGTGTGTGTGTGTGTGTGTGTGTGTGTGTGTGTGTGTGTGTGTGTGTGTGTGTGTGTGTGTGTGTGTGTGTGTGTGTGTGTGTGTGTGTGTGTGTGTGTGTGTGTGTGTGTGTGTGTGTGTGTGTGTGTGTGTGTGTGTGTGTGTGTGTGTGTGTGTGTGTGTGTGTGTGTGTGTGTGTGTGTGTGTGTGTGTGTGTGTGTGTGTGTGTGTGTGTGTGTGTGTGTGTGTGTGTGTGTGTGTGTGTGTGTGTGTGTGTGTGTGTGTGTGTGTGTGTGTGTGTGTGTGTGTGTGTGTGTGTGTGTGTGTGTGTGTGTGTGTGTGTGTGTGTGTGTGTGTGTGTGTGTGTGTGTGTGTGTGTGTGTGTGTGTGTGTGTGTGTGTGTGTGTGTGTGTGTGTGTGTGTGTGTGTGTGTGTGTGTGTGTGTGTGTGTGTGTGTGTGTGTGTGTGTGTGTGTGTGTGTGTGTGTGTGTGTGTGTGTGTGTGTGTGTGTGTGTGTGTGTGTGTGTGTGTGTGTGTGTGTGTGTGTGTGTGTGTGTGTGTGTGTGTGTGTGTGTGTGTGTGTGTGTGTGTGTGTGTGTGTGTGTGTGAATAATGGTTTGTGAGTGAGTGAGTGAGTGAGTGAGTGAGTGAGTGAGTTAGTATATTCATCTGGTGGCTGTCGGCAGAGCCGGAAGTAAGGGAGTCTATCCCCTTAATAAATAAAACACGGTTCCAATAGCTATTTTTTACTTTGTAGCCACCGGAACCAACTTTGGTACCTTTGAGAAAGTCATAACGGGAAGGCTCGACTGAATCAAACGACACAATATTACCAAAGTCATGCATCTTCTGTAATAAAGAAAAGTATGTTAAAGGAACTCGATCTCGAGAACGACTCACGAACTGTAGTACAATTCAAGCAGATAAGAAAATCCGTGATGTTGCATTGGACCGAAATGACACCGCAGTAATGGCAATTACTTTAGACAAATTGGTGGCAAAGGAAGCACACTACCATGCGACTTGCTACAGAAGTTACACGAAGCCAAGTTATGTACCAAAACCTCAAAATCAAAATAGTTCTGATCTAAGATACAACAAGGTTTGGAAGTTTTGGAAGTTTGGAAGAATTGGGAAGAGAATTGGTCCAGAACAGGGACCATCGCTAGAAGATACGTTCAGTCGAGATTTGCTTCTTGCTGATCAAAGCAAATTGTATACAATGTGGTCGGTCCTTCGTAAAGTTAACCTCCCGTTCAAAATCCCAAGTTGGACAGGATTTAATATTAATCTTCAGAAAGATAAAATCAAATAAAATGTTATCAGAAGCAATGTTGGTTACCTCGATTGTCTTGATGCACCAGCGACAGAAATGTCAACGATTTACTTCATGATGGAGCGTGCACTTCAAATAAAGAATCAGCTGAAATTGACGTCGATTGTATGCGTATATGATCAAGCAATATATGCTAAAGCTTATCAAATAAAATGTAAAGAGCAAGATAAGTTCCAAGATCTATTCTTGATGATGGGAACATTCCATATCATTCTAACATTTCTGAGCATTATCGCAATACGTTTTAAAGATGCTGGTCTACGTGATATCCTCATTCAGAGTTCGATTGTTGCTGAAGGATCTGTTGACTCACTCTTCACTGGTTCAAGGGCCTACAAAAGGGCGATTAGAGATAGAAAGTGCAGCGTTCTGGCGCATCTCTTTTTCTCGCTATTTTAGTATGCTCCGCAGCTAGTTCAAATAATGTAAAATAATCGCTAAATAATGTAATGAATTTTTTGATGATGTCATCAAAAAATAAAATCGGGAATTTCCCTTTTTTCAAAAAAAAAATAAAAAATAAAAAAAAAATAAAATCGGGGATTTCCCTTTTTTCAAAAAAAAATTTAAAAAAATAAAAATAAAAAAAAAAAAAATCGGGAATTTCCCTTTTTCAAAAAAATAAAAAAATAAAAAAAATAAAAAAAAAAATAAAAAATAAAATAAAAAAATAAAAAAATAAAAATAAAAATAAAAAATAAAATAAAAAAAATAAAAAATAATATAAAAAATAAAAAAATAAAAATAAAAAAAATAAAAAAAAAGTTTTGTCCACTTAAAAAAATTTATTTTTTAAAAAAACTGTATATAATAAAGATGTCTAATAATCCTTTGATGAATCAAATTTTTAATTATGCGATGAGGTATGCAGCTGAATATGGTCATATTGATATTGTTAAATTATGTATAGAATGGGGTGCGACGAATTATAATGAGGCGATGGAGAAGGCAGCTGAAAAATGTCATATCTCAATTGTTAAACTATGTGTAGAATGGTTATGATATTTTTTTTCGTATAATAAAAAAAAGTGAGTA
Organism: Turritopsis rubra; assembly: GCA_039566895.2. Lineage (NCBI taxonomy): Eukaryota > Metazoa > Cnidaria > Hydrozoa > Anthoathecata > Oceaniidae > Turritopsis > Turritopsis rubra. Next base: position 15,707,903 of record CM077623.1, on the reverse strand, counting down.
TCTTCAGTAACTATTATCATTCAAGTTACTGAAGAATGTGATATCTTCTAGGGTGTTCTATTCGTATATATAAGCAAACATGTTTACCACTCTTCCAACGTTCTATAATGCTAACATTCATCTTTATTTATAACATTATTTTCTTCATCAATTATCTTAACATCACCCTTTTCTTTTGGATACCAAATAAATAGCATTTTTGGTTGTCTTCGAATATCCTTTGGTATAGCTGTATAAACTTGAGATATAAACCAGAGACTGTGTTTTTTTATGACGTCCTGATATAGCTAGATTAAAAAGTATGCTTCTTCTTTGATTAAGTTTCTCATCAGCTATACAATCATCAACGATGAAAAGTGTCTCGTGGTTTTGTAAGAGAGTTGAGAATTTTTCGATCCAATCAAACAATCCTATTGTTGGTGTAGGTTCAAGTAGAAAAATATTATCATCTTCCCATAAGGTTTGACGTGATCGATAGGTATCATTCCATTTGATAGTAGGACAGATGATGATAATATATTCAAAATGTTGTTTGAATTGGGTTTGTAGAAGCTTTAAAACCAACTCTGTCTTTCCACATCCAGTGGGTCCAGAGAAAATTGCTGTACAAGGTTCCTTTACATAGTCCATTTATTTAGTATCCAACACTATCAAAACGCCCATCTTCAAAGTTGACTTGTCCATCTTGTAAAACATAGAGGTAACAATTGATAGATCCTGCAGTTTCTGCTTTTTTTGTGATCGCTAATGTCACACCATCACTCGTGTTCTTTAGTTGTCTCCCTGTTCCATGTAGCTTATTATCAGGTATGGTTCTAAAATCAATGAACAATGAGTAACTCGTGTTGTAAAATTCTGCTGGTGATATACTCGTATGCTCATCACCGCTAAAATATAGCCAAGAATTTTCATACATATCTTTAGGCAACAAACCCTCTGTATAGAGTTGATTTGGTTGACCTTCTACCGTGATGTTTACTTTTGATATTTTCGGATTGTAGAACTTTTCATTATCAAAAGCGTAAGCTTTTTGATTATTAGGTTCTATGAAGAGCATTAAAATACCTTTTAGACTTTCACTTGGTACATTAACCTGTATATTCCACATAGTATCTTCTTTTTTGAGAGGTATTATTCTATGTCTTAAGATTCTATCAAAAGGAAATGATTTATTTATGGAAACATTCATAACAGTTTCCTTTAATTCTATATCTTCTATTTTATCAAATTCCAAAGCGATGTTAGATATGGTATAGGTACCATCAGGACCCTTCTTTGATGCTCCGCTTCCTGTTCCAGCATCTCTGATCACATTTCCATAAGGTGCAAATTTCAGTTGAAAACTGAGTCGATCGTCAAGCTGTACAAATGGTAGGTGTTTTAAGATATCATAATATTCCCACAAGGGTATCACAAATCTATTTCCATGAGCATTAGCCAACGCATCTTCACTCACACTACCACTTGCTCCAGATGTTTTAACTCGAAGTTTAAGTACATTTCCTTCGGTATCTACCCCTTGTTCGATCTTGAGAAGTTTTCGTTGAACTGAATCCCACTTATCTGCATAAAGCTGATAGATATCAAAATCAGTGATATCTTGTATGATATTCCCCCCATATTCAATTATAAGTTGAGTAATCAAACTCTTTCCGAGATTGTTCATGATATACCTAGTCGTATCCGTACTCTTCAGTTCAAAATCGAAAGTAAGTTTCAAACTTCCAGCTTTTATAACATCATTCTCACCTAAGTTTGGTAGTCTTACATGTAAGACCTGGTTCTAATTGATGGTGCTTGGGTTGTGTGCTATTTTAACATGTTGTCTTGAGGCTTTTATACCAAAACGAGTTCTATATTTTTTATTAGGGTTTAAACTTGTACCATATGAAGTCATTTATTATATAAGAAATGACAGATATTTTCGATAATCATGGATATGTTGAAGGAGGTGAGGATGGTGAAGACGATTCATTTCCTATCTCTACAACAACCGATCCTATACAACCGAGTGGAGCGAATGTTGATGTATCTAATGTATCTAGCGCAACTCAAGAGATACAGAGGGATTTACTCCTCACGAACTTGGAGAGTCTGTATTTTCATCTTGACGTTCAAGGCTCCTTGAATCTTACAGATCTGCGAAAGTTTAAACTTTCGAAATACAAAGGCGTTCCTCGGTTCGAATACTATAAGAATGGAAATTGGGTTAGTCTTACTGATTCACGTAATGGAAAATGGTTGAGTAAGAAGTCGATCATCAAAGTTATTGGAAAGACAAGGATTAATGATGTGCTTGGACTAGGCACTCCTCTACAAACAGAGGATATTCAGATGCAGGATCTTGGTAAGAAGATCAAGATATATAATGAGGAACTCAAGGAGATAAATCAGGAGATATCAGAACAACGGCGAGATCTCAATTTAGATCCTGAAGATATAGAGGGGAAAGAAAAACTTGAACAACTGCTTGAAGAAAAAAAATGAATTGAGAAACAAAAATCATCACAGATCTCACGAATAAAAGAGACCATCACCAAGATAGCGGATAGTGACACATCGTTAGGTGAGAAACTTCGAATTCTTTTTCGAGAGCAAGGTATTACGATTACGGCAATCATAACAGCGCTCGGACTCGTTATATCTACAATCGTAACTTCATTAATCGGAGGGGTGGGTATGTTAGTTGGTGGAAAACCACCGGGAAAAGGTGGAATTCAGCAGTGGATGAAAAAGCAACTCGAAGCTCTTGGACGACTACTCGGAAAGCTTGGTGCAAAGTTTGGAGCTGCATTACCTGGTATCATTGGAAGCGTTGTAAGCTGGTTATTAAACTTTCTGAAAAAGGGAATTATGATATTAAGTTCAAACGTCTGGTTACTCATTGTTTTCCTACTAGGTTTGATAGGAAATTGGTTACTAAGAAAAGTAAATTCAAAATAAGTGATACTCCAGAAATAATTAAAGCTTGCTTTTCCTCTTCATGTTGTTGTGTTGCATTAGATATTTCAGGTAATTTTATTTCAATAGGTTTTTTTTTTATCTCCCCATGATGTTTTGGATGAAAACCAGTAGTTCTCTTACCTTTGAAGACGTCATGTTTTGGAGGAGGATGTGTTTTTTCCACATCTTGAGGAGGAATCGACGGCGCTCCAATATGGTTTGCACTAACTAATTTTATACTGAAATCTGTTATATCATTGAGATTTTTCAACTTCAAATCGCTTGGTATAAGATAAGTTCCTAAAGCAACATCAAAATTTGGTTTTGCTCTAGCATATTTCAAAACATTTTGAAATTCTGTGATCTCTTGTTGTATAGTATTTTTTTTTAGAATGATTTTTTCTAGAGAAGTTGAAAAAATCTTTTGAGCATCTAAAGCACGTCCTGTATCACCTATAATATCCGATCTAGCACTAGCTTGTGATTTTAAAATTAGATAAGTATAATATCGTATAGATTGTGATAACCTTCGCAATCCTGCACGTGTTAATCCGTTTACATGAGTTTCGAGCCACATTTTGAGATTATCGTTACCAATATTAATTCGTGATAGATATCGCCAATACGTAGGTTCTGGTATGATGTCGAATTCTCTGGAAATACTTCGGAAAGCAGTCTCATTATATGGATTTTTTCTTGGATTAAAGGTAAGATCTCCTGGTAAAGGTACATTCATTTCCTCTAGAATAAGACGCGTTTGTAGGTAGACGTGAAAGCGAAAAATAGATCGAATCATTGGAACCTTATGATTAAGATGAAATGTAGATATCCCACATCCTATAGTACTCACCCAGAAACTGAAGGAGAGTTGTCCAAGATAAAAATCTAACGGTTCTCCGAAACGATCATTCGGACCTTCAGGTTGAAATGGTAGGAAGATATTACGAAAGTTTACAGTGAACGAGGATCTATCTTGATCAACAACGATTTGTTGTTTCCATAGTTCCTCTGATGATATTAAGACGCTAGGTTTTCCATAGTCAGGTATATATTTATGTTTTGAATTAAAGCTTAGAAGATAACTACTCATTTCTTTCATATAATAAATGGAACAATATATGTATGTGAACAATCTTGGTAAAACACAATTACCTCTCGCTTTGAAAGCGGGAACTGAATTGTACTTATCTAATGCTTTGATCATAGTCCAATGGTTTAATTTAGATCAGAATTCTCGCATAATCACATCGAAAGATCAGAAAGCTACCGATATGAATCCTACATATATCGATTTTGAAAAAGGTCTTTACACATCGTCAACCATCCTCAGAAATATAAACGCGAGAGGCAACAAAACAGTTTTTGTAGATAAAAATGCAGATGGGACTCTAACCTTATCTGTTACAAAGGGGTATCAAGCTGCAATCACGGATGGATTATTAAATCTTCTCGGATTAACGATGCCTGTACACAAACATTTCACAGCTGGATCTTATAGAACAACTCCAAATTTCTGTACATTTAAAGCGCTCCGCCTACACTGTGAAGAAATCGAATTGCATAACATGATAGAAAATACGAACATAACAAATACACTACACCATTTTGAACTTGCTAAAGGAGAGTATGAGTACGACGATCATATGATATATGATTATACTTCAAATCCTATATACATTGCTAAACTGAAATATCCAATAAATACCTTAACCTTTAAGATTACTGATGAGAATGATAAAGATGTTGATGTTGGTGTTAGAATGAAACTATTGTTAAAATAAACATATGGCAATGTATGACTTCAACACTGAGAAGCTATACCTGTTTTACCTAGTGCTCCGGAGGATGGTGTAGACGGTCCGACATTACAAACGCAAAACTATAGACTTCAAACAATTAAGGAGACGGAAGCGTTCCTATCTAAAGAGATAGTAAACAGAACGTCTCTGGAACGTAAATTTTCACGCTACACTATAGTTGCTACGTATATCTCTTACTTTCTAAATGCGGCGAGCGTTGTGCTTTCAGCTGGAGAAATCGCGTGTCTAATCTCTGATATAGATGTATCGATGAGTATTGCATTATGTGTGACGACTCTTGTTTTGAATATGATATTGATTATAATCCAGAAAAGTGTCTCTGTTTTTGATGTGAAAAGACAGAAAAATCGTGATATTTCTATAACTGCTCAAAACATCTTAGATGGTTTGATTATGCTTATCTCAAAGAGTATAGAAGATGGAACTATTGATCATTATGAATTCACTCGCATTATAAGAGAGAAACAACGTTATTTGAGTAAGAAACAAGAACTGCGATCTAAATCGAGTAAAGCAATTAAACAACTTTATGATTACCAGAAAGAGGAGCTCTTAGAGCTTGGGAGAAAACAAGGTCGTGAAGAGATCGCAAAAAAGCTCGTAACTGGTTCCAATATCCCAGATGTAGGTGTTACATAATCTATGAATCACCTCCTCCCTATGTTTTATAGTTTGATCAAACTATAAAACTTTATATGTTAGCATAAAATTCATCTATATCAGATTCGCTAAGAAGACTTTTATACATATCTACTCGCTTATACTTACCCTCCTTTAGATACACTTGTAAATAGTAATTATGGTTTTTCTGAGTGTATATACTTCCGATTTTCAACACACCAGTTACTCTACAGCTTTGATAGAATGGTACATTATCGTTAAAATTTGTTTTAATATCACCATCCCACACGATGAGCTTAGGATTGATCCAACCCGTAGTGCTGATCGGTTTATTTGTAAGAGTTTGAAAAAGAAGCTCTTCAATGCGATTTATGATCGCTATATAAGCATCACACCAGTCTTTGTCATCTGACACGTTGAATCCCATCTTCCAGACAGAGCTATCGTTATATCTTGATACACCAGAGGAATGACAATTCTTCGGTGTCTTGATTAAGAGAGGAATAATTTTACCCGGTTCCTTTTCATAACCTATATAGTATCTGATATCAGTTTTGTTTGCTAAGATAGCCTCTGCTACAACGATCTTAGATCTATCAATTGTGTAGATGTTTGTAAGTTCTATACTATCACTAGAGTTAAAATCTCTTCGTGAAACCTCAAGTTGTCCAAATCGTAACATATTTATTATTGTAAAAACAACTTCCAACTAGCATTCATTCATTTGTTATAGAGCATTGTGTTATAATCTACTTCAACTCCTACGATCTCACCCGTTTGAACATCAATTTCCACACCTTCTGGTGTCGTATAAATTTTTCTTCTTGGTGGTGGTGCTTTCCTCGCGAGTTGACTATTTAATTTCTTCAAGGCGCAATTCTGGCACTCTTTCCACTCTTTTTGAGTACCAATACTACGTTGTTGTTTTTTTATATTTCACGATCTTTTCTCCTCTCAAGAGAGCACTAACCTCATCTATGTTTAATATAGAATATCCTCGAATACCTTCTTTTTTTGCTTTCTCTCTTAACTTATTCAAAGTAGACATCTTTTATTATTATTGTAAGACAACTTCAAAACTACCACTTTTTCACATAGTCCGGAGGTACTTCCGTATCCTCAGGAATCAGCATAAGTTCTTCCCGAACGAAAGCTCTCTCGGGTCCATCTTGGAGGTAGTACAAAATACGTTGTCCTGGATACTGTAAGATCTCACGCAAGCGATACGTTTTCCGACTCCAGTTGTTGTCCGTTGCACGACGTCTTGTGTCATCATGTTCCTCACCTGGTTGTAAGAGATAGCGATACAACCCTGATTCAATCAAAGCGTCTTCCTTCGGATAGAATTCGACTTTTAACGGAACTTCCTCAAGCTTTATCGCTTTGGATGGTTTCATACCCGTCCTCGAAAGCACGGTGTTGTTGAGTTGTTTCACACTTTTCTGGTAGTATTGGATCCATGTGGTACTCTTTTTCTCTGGATCCTCCATCTCTTGCGCATCTTGTATTTTGAAGAGTTTCAGAGCTAGAGTTTTGTTAAAATTTTCCTTAAAGGCTGTAAACTTATGGTGATACTTTGTTGTAATTCTCTTCACTTTGACGTCGTGCTTCTCAAACAGTTTGCTTGTTACCGACTTGAACTCGGAACCATTATCAACATGGAGTTCATCCGGATATTTCAGAGGTCCTTTTTTATAGATGTCAGCAAACATCTCGACAACGTCGCTCGCTTTCTTCGTTCTTAGAGGTCTGCTCGCTATATCCTGAAGCGATATCGATAACATTCAAAACGTATTTATACGTATTCTGGTAGACCTCGTCATGAGGTAAAAACATGAGATCCGCCTGATGTATCTTGTTTACCTTGGTTACGTAAAAATGTGCATGATCAATATGTTTAGGACGAGGTAGATGGATCTGCCATAACGCCTGTTTAACAAGCCAGTGTATGACTTCCTTCTTTTTTAAACTAGATCTCTTCTGAAGCTCTTTAACAGCTTTGCAACCTACCCAAAGGTTTTCAGGTTGGTAGTAAATCTCACTCAGTTTGTTTTTTTCACTCATTTATTATATATAACGATGATACACAAAAAACCTAAAATACTTAGACTTCCTCCAATAAACATCAACTCACTTAACTTTTGTGGTTCAGAAGGTTTATAAAAATCGCTGAATTGAGGTTTAGGAGGTAGAGGATTAAGATGTTGTTTTGTTATTCGATAATATTCACGCATACCTTCATCAAGATCTCTTATATAATTAGTTGCAGCGTTTCTTTCTCGTAGTTTCTCGTTTATCCATTCTATTCTATTATGTTCCTCTCGATTCGCTTTAGCTTTAGCTTTTTGAAATTCTAATACTGCCTTTGCTCTTTTACGTCGTTCTTCCTCTGCTTCTTCAGCAGAAGAATGATTCATGAGATAGTTTCCACCAATGAAGGCACCTGCGTTTAAAGCAGCACCAACAGCTATAGCTAGTAATGTTGCCATCTTTTTTATTCTATATAGAAATAGTATCTTTATACAAACCTTTCTTGAGTGCCATATCATCAGTAACAACCGCTAAATCAAGATAACTCAGGAATTTTACAACATCGGATAAATCCGACTTCAAAGTTGGTGGGCTGACACTAAAGATCTTTTTCCCTGCCAAGGCGTATAACACCGTGTAACCACCAATTCTAACTGTTTTCCAAGTACTATACATAGCTTCCTTCTCCATTTATTATACCTTTTAGGAGATATTTTAGAACATCTAACACATCTCACTGAAGTTCAAACATCTATAAACGTTTTACCTCCAAATCCATCAACCTTATTTTTTACGTTTTTGAGCGGTGAATCATTCGTTGTTTTTTCTTCTTTCTTTCGACTCTTAAAATATACAAAACCAGCTATTACAAATATTACTAAAACTCCACCACCTAAGACTTGATATGAGTTGAAAGACTTATCAAGTACTTGATTAGGTACTTGATTAGGTACTTGATTAAGTACTTGATTAGATACTTGTAGTTCAGCCTTCTTCTTAAGATTCCATTCCGCTAACTTCTTCCCCGATGCTATTCGACCCGAGTTCTTCGTTTTTGTAAGTTTCTTCTCTTCGTTTATATTTTGTTCGTTGCTCATTTATTTTAATTCGTTCTTTTTCTTCCGCAAGTTTTTCAAATTTCCTCCAATTGAGCTTGTTAAAAAAGATCGAAATATAAGCAATTGGACCAAGGAAATTACGAAAATTAGAGTATATGCTAGAACCTATAGTATCCATAGGTGAAACGTTGGGGATTAAATCAGTTATATAACTTGTCATTGAGTTAGAGGTTAGAGGATTTTTGTTGATCTCATCTATTATCTCATTAAAATCTGTTACACCTATAAAATTAGATATAGAGGAAAAATCATCTGTTTTCATCTTAGATATATCATTCGTTTTCATCTTAATATCAACATCTGCAATACGATGTTGTCTTTTTTTATAAAGTCGTTCTATAGTCTTATCACTTGCTTTACGCAATCTTTCTACTGTCCAAGGTGTTTTTCCTTCAAAATGTTCACCATTTTGTATAGCACGTGTTAGTTCTGCTCTTTTCTGAGCTTCTGCTGGTGTATCAACTTCATCAATAAATTTATCAATCTCTACATCCATGATTGTCTTTATTATATAATGAAATATAAAAATATTAGAAGTAAAATTATAATTTGAAAAAATCTAAAAAATATTGGAAGTAAAATTATAATTTGAAAAAATATAAAAAATATTAAAGTAAAATTATAATTTGAAAAAATATAAAAAATCTGAAAAATATTATAAGTAAAATTATAATTTGAAAAATAGAGATAGTTAGTATTTCATACATTTCTTTCATTTCTTTCATAATTTTTAGATCTTCCAAAGCGGTTCAACCAACTCCTTTCAAGTAAATTATGATGTGGTTTTATCACTCGTTTGGGGTTATAATACACCCTCCAGATTTACATATAAGTTCAACAGATGTGCCATGCGCCCATGATCGTACACCATCAACATCTTGAAGTCTCTTATCATCATTTTTACTTAACGCAATTTTATTGATTCTTTGCGTATACATAACATGTTTTCTACTCCGGAATGTTAGTTGACTTCTATACACAATCTTATTATCTTCACAACACTGGAGATAGTTATCGAATGTGATATGCTTTTTTACTACACATTTCTTGATTCCCTTACATTTTTTATCTTCCTTTCCATCTAGTTGTTTATAAGCATACATTTTAGGTCTCAAAGCAACAAAATCCGTCATGATTTTCCCATTAAGTTCATCCTTTATCATAGCTATAATCTTTTTATTCTCTCCAATCGGAAGTGGTCTATTATCTTCCTTACTATAACCACTTGTATCAAATCTAGCTTTTTCTGTGAGATCTCGATACATATTATCTTTGAATTTATCTTCTCTTAGAACATCTTTTTCAATATCTCTATAAAAATCTTCTGTTTCAATGTGATAGATTAATGAGTCTGTATCCATATATAAAAGATTGGCTTTGCTTCCATATTTCGGTATCATATAGTCATAGTGAAATTCATACAATAAAATCTTGCTAAGATCTAATATAGCTTGTCCAAGATATACCGGTTTATTCATCACAACCTCTACACGACGCATATTCATCGCGATTAGATTTTCTGAGAAACGTATTGTATTCTGATAGTTCGGTTTGGAAGCTAATTTCTTAGGTTTAACATCGTTACATACAATTTTTATGTTTTTATGTTTACGAACGTTTTTCATAGTCTTACCAAACACTGAGTTATTTGCCAATTTGAAAAAGTCTTTCTCGAACGAGTTCTTTGCTTTTGTACGCAAGTTTGTATTCATCTCAATATATGGTTTCAACCATTCACTCTGTTGAAATTCGATGACTTTGTACACCTTTTTCAAAATCAATCCATGTTCCAAAGCTTGTTTTAAAAGACGAATGTGTACTGAATATCGTTCTTTGTTATTAACATTACATGTTAGTTTATCTATATTATTAGTTAACCGCATCTTTTCAGGTAGAAATGGTATCTCGTTGTGTTTCAAATGAAGCTCCTTAGGATATTCTACATCAACTTCTAAATAATAACCAATATCTCCATTATTATAGCTTAAAATTTTATCTGTTGTAAACTCCTCTCCATTTATCCATTTAAAACCATGTGTTGGTAGCTTATTTATCATCGACCAACCATATTGATTGTTGAGATCAAGATATTGAGCATCTAATAGTAGTTCTGGTTGAATTTTAGTCTTCTTCAAAGCTGCAGAAAATGCCTTGATGTGGTACCAGAAATTCCATCCCCAATAGGAAACGGTTGGCAGTTAGATGAAAGTGGGTCAATTTCAATCAAGTGGACGAGTGTCAAACCTGCTTCCGAAGAAGTTTTGCAATTGATGTTCTGTACTTGCCCAAGAAAATGTATACAAGGAAAGTGCAATTGCATCGATAATGGGCTGCGATGTACGGACGCGTGTGTTAAACAGGACTGTGAAAATTTCTCACTGGACGAAGAAGACTTGGACACAGATTCTGATCCCACATCTTCAGATGAAGAGGACCTTTAATATGATCATTCAGTTTTAATCTACTTTTTATGTTGACCCAAATCTCAAACTTAAGAATATTTGATTGTTCTAGATAGATTTGTCCATTATAATATACTATTTTACAATAAAATGGCAATTTTACCCCCTGAAAAAAGCCATTCTTCAGTAAATTATTCCTTAATGTTGTTTCAGTAAATATGTTTTATGATGTTCACAGTAGCGACATACTTATTTTAAAGATAATCAGTACTTTTGGACACTTAAATTTTGAGAAATTGATTTTTCTAAGGCAAAAAACTGATTTTTTTTTTGAAAAAAAACAACAGTTTTACCCCCTGAAAAAGTACTTTATTATATGATAATATACTCAATTATTGATTTACTATTTTAGAACATTTAGATATGTTAGCAATTTTCAATATACTGAAACATTTTGAGGCTTTCTAAACTGATTTCTATAGAAACACCTCATCAAAAGCAAACCCCCTGATTTTTTCCTATTTTTCTCGTACCAACCCCCTGAAATTTTTTTTTTAGAATTTTTTTTTTTTAATCTTATCTTTGATGTGTTACAAAGGTACTTACTAAATTTCAAAACAATTAATTGATTAATCATTGAGAAATAAGACTCTAAATTTCACGTAATATTCAATTTTAAGTGATGCAACTGCTTCTACCCCCTGAATTTGGCAAAAAGCTACCGATTTACCCAGGTTATCATACTTTTTCGGAAAGTAGACACCCTAAGGATAACAAAAAAACATATTTCCATTTTTCCTAAAAAGTGAGCTGAAAATCCAAAATTCCAGGGTCTAGCTCATGGGCTACTCTGTTTCCAATTACTTTACATTGTCTCTGATGCTGGAGTGCACCCCGTGGAGTGCGGAATCGTTTACCACATTTTAAGCACGGAACTTCAGCAATTTCTACTCCATCATCTGTTCTTGTTGATGTGCTCATTTCTTCTTTTCTGTTGTTCAAACTGTCAATTCAGGTTTTGTTATCTTTTAGGTTTTTTTCAGCAATTTTTTGCGTTGAAAAGATACAATATAACCTTCATCTGCGTTTTTTTTTTAACGTCAAAGTTTACGGAGCGACGGTTTTACGTCCGCCATGTTTGAAGCCATTGTATATCCCAACCTTCCCTTAAATATCGCGTTCTATTTAGGGTGCAATGCAATGTGCCCACTGACGTCGCGCTACTCCTATAATACTAATCGCCATTAAAGTCACAACTCAGTTACGCGCGATCTAAAATTTAATCATAACATTTTCCATACGAACATTTCGTTCCCAGTCCTTTTATTCACACTGACCGAACTAAATTTGTTATGCACAACTCGCTATTAGTATATAAGACTAGTATCCCGGGTAAAAACATTTTACCGGTTCCTTTTCAACATGAGTTACCACCATCCCGTGATTTTTCCATCAATAAAGTAAAATAAAGGCGTAAAGTAAAGTAAAGTAAAGTAAAGGCGTGTAAAAACATTTTACCGGTTCACTTTTCCCATGACTTACTACTCCCAACCCCCGTGGTTGCTCTCTTTCATACAATATGGAGGTGACGAAAAATAAAATCACATAATTGCTAACAATAAATTTCACCAAGCTGTAGAGCTCGAAAAGCTGATAAAGAAAATGTATGAGATCGCCTATGTACGATGTACCGTTACGGAGATATCGTCGATCAAAAATTGTGATGACGTCACACCCGTCCCCAAAAAGTTTTAGACCCAAATTTTTTCGACACCCCATCGCCAATATCGCGCACCCAAGATGACGTCAGTTATTCTCATTGGTTCTCGAGATATTTGCCCTTAAATATCGCGTTCTATTTAGGATGCAATGCAATGTGCCCACTGACGTCGCGCTACTCCCATAATACTAATATCGCCTATATCTCGACAACTCAGTTACGCACGACCTAAAATGTCACTATATCACAGTCCATACGAACATTTCGTTCCCAGTCCTTTTATTCACACTGACCAAACTAAATTTGTTATGCACAGTCGCTATTAGTATATAGACTAGTGTCCCGGGTAAAAACATTTTACCGGTTCCCTTTCAACATGAGTTACCACCATCCCATGATTTTTCTATCAATAAAGTAAAATAAAGGCGTAAAGTAAAGTAAAGTAAAGGCGTGTAAAAACATTTTACAGCTTCATTTTTCCCATGAGTTACAACCCCCAACTCCCGTGCTTACTCTCTCTCTTACAATATGGCGGTGACGAAAAATAGAATCACACAATTCAAAAGAATAGGTATCACTAAGTTGTAGAGCTCGAAAACCTGATCAAGAAAATGTATGGGATTGCCTGTGTACGACTAACCGTGACTGAGATATAGTCGATCAAAGATTTTAATGACGTCATACCCGTCCCCAAAAAGTTTTAGACCCAATTTTTTTGACACCCCATCGCCAATATCGCGCGCCCAAAGTGACGTCAGTTACTCCCATTTGTTCTCGAGATATTTTCCCTTAAATATCGCGTTTTCTTTGGGTGCAATGCAATGTGCCCACTGACGTCGCGCTACTCCTATAATACTAATATCGCCTATATCTCGAAAACTCAGTTACGCACGACCTAAAATGTCACTATATCACAGTCCATACGAACATTTCGTTCCCAGTTCTTTTATTTACACTGACCAGACTAAAAAGTGGATGCACAGTCGCTATTAGTATATAGACTAGTATACCGTGTAAAATTTTTTTACATCTTTCCCAATAAGATGTTTTTACACGCTATACTAACCATTTGATAATAACTCTATGAAATACAAAAACGCAGTCCAAAACGCCGCCCTAAAATCTTTCATCGATTCATGAATATTTTACCCGCCATACTAAGCATTTTATAACCTCGTGTATTGAGGTAAAACTATTGATTTCTCCTTTCTTTGTCGCCAAAAATAGAAATCACAGAACGTGGAAGAAGTTTGTCTGTTAAAAATGTTATTACATGTTTACGTCGAATCATATTTAATGGAAAGTTTTACTGAAGAAATCAATTTGAGCCATAACTCAAAGCCAATATGGGCCCAAAACGGCAACAATTAACGCAATAATTATGCGTTTAATGTCATATATATTAAACCCATCGAAAAAATGTACACAAATTCAATTGTGACCGACATGTAGTCGGCAATACATTTTAACGTCATGATAATGACGTCATAGTTCCATGTCCCTCAAACAACTTGCTACAAAAAAAATTAATAAAATAAAAAAAATTAAATAAAAGGCTGTATTTTTTCGACTTCTGAATCCTAACCAATTCTTAATTCTTTCCACTTTCTAACTTTATAGTCAACCAAAAATACTTTCAGACTTTGTGGTGAATAGATTCATAATTATCAATACTAACTCTCAGATAAAAATATTCACAAATTGTAAAATATCTCACTCACCCCACACTACAATACCCATCGCAGAATTAACTTTTGGAATATATACAGATTTACATATGTAAGATATAAGGTATTAACTAAATCTTAAAAAGAATCATACCTCCGAAGAATGTTTCTTTCTTCAAAGCTGAGTTTTCTTTCTCTATAAATTCCAGGAACATGGCTTAAATTCAAACTGAGAATTCCAAAACGACATACGGAAAGCCAGTACAAATAATAAGTAGGCTCCCCTAAAATGTACATGATGCAGCAAAATAGCCACTCGAAAAGAAATCATACATTACACATTACACACTCCCTCTCCGCTGTCACAGACAAAATAAAACAAACAACAAACAAAATAAAACAGAGATAATTTAAAGAAATATGACTGTGGCCATCATGGAATACGTAGATGTTATCAATGAAGAGTAAAAAGGAAAGATATTAAGCTATTAAGATCCTCTCTTCCACTAAAAACAAAACAAACAACATACTTAAAAATATATATAGCAATATAAAAACATAGGTTAAACAACGAAATGGAATAGCTATAGGATCTGTGAAGTATAGTATAAAAACCTATAATTTAGGCTGGCGGTGTGGGTTGTATGTAGGGAAAGGGTTAGGGTTCAATCATCATATGAGGGTAGGGGAGCTTTAACTTTCTTGAAAACAGCCACAAAAATTCGCTTGAAAAACAAACAACAACAATAACACAGCAGTAATAATATCTCAGCGTAACACAAAACCCTTTACTGCTTCACATGCAACAAAAAAGCATCAGAAATAACGATGTAGCTCTTCCACACAATATGTTGATAACGTTTCCCACATGGTCGAAATGATTGCAACGACGCAACCATTTTTAATCACAATATGTAAATACCACTTCGTTAACAATCCTCCAATTCCATTAACAGTTTCTTTGCTTTCCAGCACACCATTACTACCAAAAATAACGACATTATCTTCGTGTTTTGATTCAATTTAATGTATATACTTCCACTCGTTAATTCCATCTTTACGAAACCATCAGTTCCAAGAAAAAGAAATAAATCAAAAACCATTTGCTATCATTTGACAACTTCTTCTGTGCAAAACCATTTTTAATAACTGTAAGTAAGATGTTCTTCACTTTCCAGTACACGTTTCTACTACTATTTCTTTCTTCCACTCGTTAATTCGCGTTTAATAATAATAATACAATCCTTCGCTTGATTTCTTCGTTCGTCTCGCGAATCAATCTTTACGAAAACAAAAACAGATTTGTTTACATTTTAAAAACCCTCATTTCTTTTCTGCATCATCATCATAGGACTGGTAGTAACTTTACTAATACTTTCGCAACAAACAACAATATTATTCTTCCCTTTTTGAAATAAAAACAAACAACAAAAAACAAAAACAGTTCTTCGCTCTTCTTGTTCAAACAAAAATGATCGTTGAGAATATTTCAAACGAAAAACCATTCCATTGCATCCTCCTCCGTGGAGACTTTCATCGTCTTCTCTCACGTACAACACCCTTCGACATGAAAAAACCCGTAAGATGGAGTTGGACCATTACTAATACGCAAATGAAAATACCGAAAAAAAGCTTCTCGCAGCAGCGTGGTTTTACGCGCTCCCCGTGAGAAAATGACCGTGAAATTTTTCTGAATGTATCACTCTCTAAAATAAAAGTGGTATGCACAACTCGCTATTATATATAAGATAGTATCCCGGGTAAAAACATTTTACCGGTTCACTTTCCCCATGAGTTACTGACCCCAACCCCCGTGCCCTTCCTCTTTCAATATATAGTATATGACGAAAAATAAAATCACACAATTCAAAAGGATAAGTACCACTGAGTTGTACAGTTCGAAAACCTGATCAAGAAAATGTATGGGATCGCCTGTGTACGACTAACAGTTACGGAGATATCGACGATCAAAGATCCTCATGACGTCACACCCGTCCCCAAAAAGTTTAAGACACAAATTTTTCGACACCCCATCGCCAATATCGCGTGCCCAAAGTGACGTCAGTTATTCCCATTGGTTCTCGAGATATTTGCTCTTAAAAATCGCGTTTTATATAGGCTGCAATGCAATGTGCCCACTGACGTCGCGCTACTCCTATAATACTAATATCGCCTATATCTCGACAACTCAGTTACGCACGACCTAAAATGTCACTATATCACAGTCCATACGAACATTTCGTTCCCAGTCCTTTTATTCACACCGACCGAACTAAATTTGTTATGCACAACTCGCTATTAGTATATAGACTAGTATCCCGGGTAAAAACATTTTACCGGTTCACTTTCCCCATGAGTTACTGAACCCAACCCCCGTGCTTACCCTCTCTCTTACAATATGGCGGTGACGAAAAATAAAATCACATAATACAAAAGAATAGGTATCACTAAGTTGTAGAGATCTTTAAACAGATGTCTGCTTTATACCGTGTCCGCTTTACATATATACCACTGTATAAAAATATATCAAAAGAATGTCCGCTATGTTCAAGTGTTCACCAGTTGTGACTGTCCAAAGGAAAAATTTATAGAATTCCATGTTAGTTTTTCCTTTGGACAGTCACAATTGTTAACATCCTTGAATTGTACCCGGTAGTTCTGGAAGTTCAGAAATTTCGGACTTGATATCTGCAGCTGATTTTGCGGCAGCACTCTTTTTCTTTTTCTTCTTCTTCTTCTTTTTCTCTGAAGGTTGTGCTTCTGGCTCCTCGCCAGTAACGTTGTTAGAAGAAGTCGACTGCAAATACCAGTTCATACCGTTTTTATATACGTTGTTACTCGACTTCTTAGAGCGTTGTCTGGCTGACGATCTAGAGGTATTCAGTTCTTTGGAAGTTTTAGGATTGGAAGAGCATTGTTCCAAGTCTGTTTTTTGTTTATTAGTTGTGTCGATAACGTCTTTCTTAAGAGGTAAACTCTTCACGGGAAGTGATGCTGTTGGTTTGATGGCACTTTCTAACATTCTTTTTGGATTAACCGACGTTGCAAGAGACGCGCATGCTTGATTGGAATATTGATAGGAATCTAATTTTTGTGGAAGATTCGTAGTCAGACAATAATTGTTATATGCCGCAAATAAATCTTGGTCGGGATCTGAAAATAAAAAATATTAAAATTTGAATAACAAAAAGGAGAAAATTATAAATTAACCTCGGATTGTTGGAAGAACTAACATTAAATAATCCGGGGATTAAACTGCCATTTGGAAGGTTTTTAGGCCAACATTTCACCCATTTCATACATTTTTATTTTAAATATCCATCATTTCAAGGCACTGTTGTAAGTACTTTAGAGCCAGGACGATCTTCTTGTGAATGGGAAGCCATTTTAAATTCACTATTTTCGGAAAATCGAATATACACTTGTCCAGGAAGATCGCTCTGAAGTCTCATAACATCGTTTCAGTGAAAAACAAATACACAATGTATTTGTCATTGAATACCGAATTGCTTGCCTTGGACCATATCGATGGTGTAAAAAACTTCGGGTTTAAGGTGATCATTTCCGTATTGAAAACACAAGTTTTAGGCACTTTTGCTGACATATCTTTAACATTCAAACTGAAAAGAACAGGAGCGAATAAGCTTCCTTCCTTCCTTCTTTCATTGAGGATAATACTTGTCAACTAACATATTACGTGCGATCAAGCAGATAGTCGTGCAAGGTGAATGGGAATTGATTACGTGCGATCAAGCAGATAGTCGTGCAAGGTGAATGGGAATTGATTACGTGCGATCAAGCAGATAGTCGTGCAAGGTGAATGGGAATTGATTACGTGCGATCAAGCAGATAGTCGTGCAAGGTGAATGGGAATTGATTACGTGCGATCAAGCAGATAGTCGTGAAAGGTGAATGGGAATTGATGAGCAGTTCACGGTTTTGACGGTGTCTTTACTGTAATCAGCTAGAATGGATGGAATTTCCGTATTTTCGCTATTATGTTTTCAGTATTGCAACCACTGAAAGTCTGAATGTGACATCTTCCGGTAATGATTGATTTATGAAAACATTTCTTCTGATGCTGTTTTCAAGGTAAACATATACATGTACGTATACTTCATATGTTTTTGAAAAACATTCAAAATTTATTTTTTGACATTTTTGATCTTGACATCCATTTTCACAATTAAAATTACAAAAAGAAAAATTTATTTTAATTTTACGCGGTAGTCAGTCTAGCGACATGAAACTGTATTATTTCTTATGTTAGCCTCAATCATGTGTTTGTTCGCATTTCATTAATTTCAAGCAAATTTGTTATCGTCTTCATCTATCAGCAAATTAACATTTCTGTGATACGAAGGAATTTTGATCTTGTCACGCAACAGTACACCTTCCCGAATTTCTGTTTAAACGCCGTGTTTTTGTTTAGTAAGTACACCCAGCCTTGTTTTAGATATCAAAATTGCCTCTAATCATTTTACTGGGAGTTTTAGTAATAGAGATAATTTCTAAGTAATAACGTTAAAACATTATTGAAACAATAAATTTAATTAAAACGAGGTTGGGTGTAGTAACTAGGTCAAAACATAGTGTTTAAACAGAAACTCGGGAAAGGTGTACTGTTTTTGGTTATCTAATAACGCTTCGATGATATTATCTTTGTTGCTATGTTCTTGCTTTAAGAGTTTTATTTCGTCAGTGTTGAATGTTCTTTTCGATATTATCGATTTAATTTGGCTTTTCAGTGAAGTTTCGTTCCTCAGAACTTTAACTTCGTGGCCCAATATCATACCTTTAACTTCGTGGCCCAATATTATATCTTTAACTTCGTGGACCAATATCATAACGTAGGCTTCTAAAGATGGTTGCTAGTAAATTAAATTTCTTACTTTTGTTAGGGGCGAACTTTTTTCTAATATTGGTGATATAAGTTATCTGGTGAATTGCTCATTTCCCATTTTTCTCTATCGTGTAATGTATTATTTTGCAATCAGCGAGCGTAGGTATCTTTGTGGAATCTTATAAATAAAACATGCACTGCTTGAAAAAAAATTTTTTTCCAGGAAACTAGTAAACCATATTCTTTTGCAAGTTTTTCAGGCGAATGTTCAAACCAGAACAGTTTTCTTGTTTTTTGCAGACAGTTTTATTACACGCAATCGATATTGTAAATCAGACAGACAAATAAAGGAACTTACAATAGAGTTTGTTTGCTCCAAAGGTTCGTTTTTCTTCGTTTTCCTGCATTAATTCTTCTTTCTCTATCACCCGAAATTTATCAGACTCTACAGCTAGACGAGCACAATATCTTCGAATAACATCTTTGGAAATGCACCAAACGTGCAGACATATTCTATCAGGGTGCGAAGTTATCAACCGTAATATTTCGTTTTTGTGAATTGACGTACAAATTAGGTTCAAGAGATCTTCTGTTATTAATACTACTATAGGTGATTTTCGTTTGTATGCTATCCTTAACTTCCGGAGTAATAACTCAATACGGTTTTGGTTTATAAGGTATGTTAGCGCTTCTATCATGTGAAATCCATAAATTATCGTAAAGACTTGAACAATATTATAATCTTCTGGCAATCCACTGTGAAAGATTTCAACTAAACAAGAATGAAGAGTTAAAGTGAATTTCTAGAACAGAAGACATACTGTTTCTCTGGTCGCGATAGAATGAAAGAAGAAAACGAAAAAGTAACTCTCGTGGATATCAATTTTATTTTTAAGACTGTTGTATTTCTGAAAAATAAAAATATGAACGAATGAAAAGAAAAAGAAAAGTTGTCGACAAATCCATGTGAAAGTTATTGACAAGCTTTCGGAGGCATACCGCACCCCATTATCAAGTCTCTATAAGCATGGTTCAAAATTACCAAGGTTTTATATAAAATGCATAAACTAAAAACAATAGAAATTACACACTAGGATAATTCTAGAGGCATGGATTGAATGGTAAATAAAAAAGAATGAAGAATAAACTTACTGGATTTACGGTCCATATCTAAAACAAATCAAAACCATGGATTAGAATGTTGCAATAAGAATAGTGCGGGAAAGATAGGAGGGTCAACTGCAATACCATGCTACTAAATACAAGAATTCCATTCTCTGGAGACATACTGAAACCACTTCAAGGCGTTACTGGCCAGGGATATGTTATATGATAAGTCGTATCTCTACCATTGACCAATGGATAAGGAAAGCAGAAGAACACCTTAGGGAAAATAAACTCTTCGTTACTTGGGAACCAAGTCCTTCTACCAACAACCTCCACCACAATTTAGTATTACAGTAGGTTCTAGTGTTGCAGGGTTTCATTAAACCAGTTTTTTGTGTTGAGCAGCGATTCCAGGCTTAAGTGTATATATCATGATTTTCATAATATTTTTATAAAAACAAAGTTCATAGAATAAATAACTGGTTAAGAAATTATCTCAAACCACTTGAAGATATTTTCATCAGTCAACTGAATTATCACCTAATGAAACAAAGTTACATTTTAAGCACTCCCGAAAGAATATAAAGGTTTCACAACGGTCACGTGACAATACGGTACACAAAGAAAAAGGGTGATTAAACATCTAAATGGTTATCATTTCCTGTTGTTATTAACCAGTTACATATTTTATGACTTTGATAGAAACGAATAATGTCTTACTTTGTAGCAACAACGATTTCTCTTCCCTAGAAACTTTTCTTTGATAATACATATATAATATTATATAACTAAAGGTAAAAAAAAAATAAATTAAATTTGAACCACAAGCTAAATTTCGTCTGGGATAGCGAGGTTAGGATCAGGTTGTGTCTCGTTCTTTCAAATACTTTTATAAGATTTTCCATCTTAACTTTGAAGTGAGTAGAAATGGCCAGTAAAAAAAATATAAAAAAATATAAAACAAGTACAAACTTTTTCAAAACATTTTATTAAGTGCTGAAAAAAAGATACGAATGTAAAAACTAAGTATATATAAAAGCATCTTATAAAACCTATACTCTTGCTATTGTCGACATATTTTTCTTTCTCCTAACTTGGCCGTCATGTTTGTCGACGAACTTTCATCTTTTCGAAAACATTTCGGCTGAGATATTACAATTTGAAATACAAAAAACATTTCGGCTGAGATTGGTTCACCAAAGATTTTTGCAGCTAATGTGTACACTTAAATATCATCTTTCATTATATACGTATTCACAGGGAATTTTTGTCGTGAAAAAAAAAAAAAAAAAGATGTAGGGAAATTCCCTGACATTTCCCAAAATGCACAATACAGCTAGCTTTAATGTAAGGTAAAATGTAAAAATTCATTTGCTACTAGTTAAATAGGGGACTTAAATACGATGCGGAAAGCACTGTTGAGTGGATTTCTAAATGAAGTTGGGAAAATATTTTAGTTAATTACGTTATTCACAATGTGAAGTTATGTCTCGAAAACATCTTGAGTATCTAGACGAAACGGCATTTCCTTTCTGTCGAATTAGTTGAATTCAATATCAATATTCATCGATCAAACATTTGCAATAACAAAGAAGTTCTGCAATCTTTCAATATTCGTTGATACCTCTGCCATTGCAGTAGTTTCACCATCGTCAATAGACAATTCCCTCGTCCGGAAGCCTATTCATATCAATTTATATACAGGTACCCTTCAATGATAAAATCAAAATATATATCAAACATACTACTGGAAATATTATTAATTACTTGTGAGGTAATAGTTAACAGCTAATCAAGACTAGACTTCAAGACATATACATAATGAACAGGAAGAGAAGTTAGACAACTTGCTTTCATACTACAAAAATAAACACTCTAAAAACGCCAATGACATTTCTTAATTATTCTTATTGCAATTCCATGGACTTTTTTTATATTATAATTAGTACCGTATCGTGAAAGATTTCGAAAAAACTTTGATGTAACAGGTGAAAAAAATGAAATTTAGGGATTTACTCATTAAATCATTTTTTAACCAAAAAAATGCAAAATAAATAACTTGTTCAAGTTTTCAAAATGTCTTGTTCAATAAGCCTTACAACGTCAAATCGAGCAATAATTTTACATTGGCCAATGAACTGCCCGACATTCAATTCCGGACGCCTTACACGTAAAAGACTGAGAAGATTCATGGTTGGACTTTCTTGTCGTTGTAAAGCCAGTTCAATATTCTTGATAGTGATTTGGTCAACATCAAACAGGGCAGCTATTTGTTTCCAGTTAGCTCCAAATCCAACATCCAAAAGCAGGCTGATTTCATATAACTGTTTGTGAGTTAAATCAGACATTAGCGAGTTGACAGTTTTCTTTTTCTTCTTTTTCTTCTTGCTAGTAGTGGATTCTGGATTCCTTGTACTGGATGGTGTATTTACTTGAACAGAGTCTCGAACATAATCAGCCATCACGTTTGCAGCAGCCTTATAAACTGATTCTTGTCTTTTCTTTTTCGGCTTAGGATTGACTTTTAATGATTCTGTGGGAAATGAACTTACGGCAGCAGCAGCAGCAGAGATTTTTTGATGATGATCTTTCAACGAGCCACTCACTGTCAAGCTATGCATTCCTTCATCAGATGATATGGATGGCATATTCTTAGATTTGCTCTCGATAAATTCCGAATACTCACCAAGGTTATCAAGAGCAAAATTTTGATAAGGAAATCTTGGACGTACAGGACCTATATATAAACATAAACATTTGAAAACCAAAAGAAACTGAGGCACTTAGGAGCTACGGCACGGCGATCACGTGACTTGTGTGTTTGTTTACTTTTTCTCCGGCGGCGGTAGTGGAACCGCATTTCAAAATTCTCATCAAATCTGCCTCATGATGGTGGAGAAGCAAAAGTGGCGTTGAGGTAGAAGTGGCGTTGTTTTGATGCACGTGCTGCAGATTAATTTATAAGAAAAAAACATAACCATCGAACGTCATATTCTCCTTCTGTTTTCTTATATTTTCTGTGTCGATGTAGAGTCTTACTCATCAATATATTTCTTTGTTTACATTTTTTATGAAGCCAGTCAATACTAAAAATTGGCTGAAAAATCATTGACGAAAAAAAAAGCTACTATTTTGTAACCTATATGACGCACACACCAGTCAGTACAGCTCTGTACCGATGCCCTCGAGAAGCCAATCAGAAGCTCTCGTTTGCCTGTACTGTCACTTTTCATAATGGCTTCCAGGTAATCCTATATATTAATACTAATTCTGTTTGTCTGTCTGTTTGCTTGTCACGCAAAATGATAGATCGAGTTGTGATAGCACGGTGTTACGCCATATAAGTTCCCACGAAAGTTTTACACAGAACCCTAGACGTAGATGTCAGTGTGATACCATTGCATTGCGTAATAATAGAATGTGACGTTTAAGAGGAAATAACTCAAAAACCTCGGGTTGATTTATCCCATATCACCCCCAAAACATGTGATTACTAGTACAAATCACTTATCACCTTAATTTTTCAATTCTAATAAGATTACTTGCACTGCAGTTTATACGTTTTACTTAAAAAAACAGAAAATTCATACCTTCCATGTGTCTTTGTATTTCTTGAACCAATTCTTTGCTACTACTCCCAAGTTCACTTTCTTTAACTCTTGTAAATGAACCATCAGTTCTGCAAAGTAGTGTGCTATACTTTCTCATTGTACGTTCGTTGATGTTATCCAACCATATGTGCAAACAACGATTTTGCGTATATTTGCTGATCTCTTTTAAGATATTTAATTTATAAATAGTGGGCCATACTGAATTTAAGAAGTTGTATGTTATTAAGACAATCATAGGCATGAAGCGTTCCTTATATTTTCTCAAATGCAAATGCAAGATTGTTTCAGGTTGTCTGTGCTGTATCTTGTCAACATATTCTATCTGCAGATCAGCCTGATCATTCAGTCCCGCTTCTAATTGTTTGATAAATGTTCTTTCGCTTTCTCCGCATACTTGGAGTACAGCCACTGAAAACAAATAACATGATAAAACAATGTGGAAATGATTTGATTGTCAAAATTTATAAAGCCTTGATAGCCACAGTGACACATGCAACATCTTTCACATGCAACCTCCTTTCAAGTAGTTTTATGTTCAGTTCCTTTTACATATTGCTATTCAGGCTAATTTTACTGTCAATAGCTGAATGCTCAAGTTAAATAAAAGATTACATAATATAACAAAGATAGAAATTATTACCTAACATTGTACAAAGCATACAAAGACGAGCATTCCTTCAACAACCTGAAACAAAATAATGTAATAGTGAAAATAGGACAATCTGTCACATTAAAGAAAAAGAAAGTCATGACACATTAATTTTAAAAAGGACCTGATTCACATTTCGAAATTGATGGTGTTTTTCATTCTCTTATGTTATGTAAAAATTTTATGTGCATGTGAAATACATGCATTACGTAAAGCCCCTTGGGAATTCTGTAAGCCAAAAGAAGAAGAAAATTAAGATAAAAAATTGTGAAATCGCGTTCCAACATGTGAACAAAAGTGTTTGTAAGCATGAGATTTCTTAGGTAAAATTTCCTGTAAGCTCTTACGTAAAAAATTACGTACATGTGAATGTGGCTTAATGTTATAATTTGAAAGAATACAACACAATTAGTTTTTCATTCAAAATATTTTTTTAGGTTGACCCAAAGCTCAAGACCTTTTGAAAAATCTCTGAAAATCTCTTTTTGATTAGTTTTGAATAAATGTTTTGGACATGATACATTTTTTTCCAATTTTGGAATAATAGTGAACATTTAAATCTGGTGACAACTATTGGTATTTATGTATTATATATTATTTTCACGAAAATTTGAAATTAAATTATTACAAAACAATTTCATACAATGAAATCAAAATTCTTGGGTGTTGACAGAATCTTACTGCATAAAGGAGGTGAATATTTTTAGGATCACAGGAGACAATGTTGTATTTAGAAAAGGAAGTAAAAATTAGACAAAATGCTTGATGGTTAAAAGTTGTAGAGGCGATGAACAGGATTAGATAGGCTGGTTACACAACAATTTCACTGAAATGCATAACCTGTATAAACCAACTTACATAAGACAAAGAATCCAAAAGGGTAACACAATAAAACATCCTAGAACATCCTAGAACAGAACATCCTATAAACAACCTACACCTGTCTATAGTTACAGTAATCTTATCTGAGCATTCTCTATAGTGATAATGTTCCATGTTTTACGGAAGATCTTTAAAACAGAAAATTACAAGCAAAGTAAGCAAACCTTGTTCCCTTCCACGATCCAAGACCTTCCCCTATGAAAACTGGTGTTTATAATGTTTATATTTATATCCTTTTGGTATACTCGTCACTGTTTGTTGTCAACAGGCAATAATATAAATTTTTCAAGCTCTACAGCATGGAACCATTTTCTGTTCTATAAATTTTAATTTTGGTTTTTGTCTTCCATTGAGAGGAAACAAAGTGACTTTACGTTGATGGGGGTTGACAAATCAAGTATGTGAGTATGTGAAGTATGGTTGCTTACTGTTCAAGTACATTTGTCGATTTAATGTTGAATGCCTATTGTCTATCGAAGTACATCTGGTTTCGATTGTGACTTTATAGTACTCTACATTTCTCAAACTATGTAAATCTCATAATTGTATAATAACGTTCTTGAATAAAAAAAAAATCTACAGGTATAAATGCTCTCCATCCAGCTTGTTGATTACTAAAAATTATTAAAGAAATAAATAAATTCAAAGATTAAATCTTTGTTATTACATATAAAGTATGGAGTGGCTCCGGCTTTATAAAACATGGTTGAAGAAACATTTTGTTTCCTAAGGGTGCTATACTTTATATGAAGGTTTCTAAAATATCAACTGCTATTTACAATGTTGCTATAATGCTAAAAAAGGTTATCTGATTCACTATGACAACTATGTAAAGTACAAGTATGTACAATATAGAAGTCCCATCGCAGTACCATTATTTTTACCATGGAAAACTTTATAAGAAAGTACCATTTTGATATCTCTGACTGTTTTTTTTTGCGCATTGACGGTATTTAGGAAGAAACTAGTTAATACAGTAGTGGATGCATCAGCTGGGCTAGTGTGGGATTTGACCTGGGAACCTCTGGATTCTCAGTTGATGTTATATATACCCTTTACACCAACGAGGTCACAGTTGATCCGTACACGTCACCAGAGTGCTCAATGCCCCTAGTAGGGACAGAGCTATGCAAAGTATTTAGTGGTGACATAAGACATAAGAAATTTTTTTAATATAATATCATACCAAATGCACCTGAGTTGGAGGAAAGATTTCAGCAAGGGGAAATGTATGGCTGATGATCGAGGTGTGTCCTCAATCTCATGATAATCATGTTCACAGATAGATACCTATCAAACTTCTATTATTGAAGGTTCGTCTTCGTTGAATAGTAAAATGAAGAAGTAGGGAAATCCATGATGGATTTTCTGTTTACCATCTCTCACCTATAAAAAATGCTTTTTCATCAAAAACTTCTTTTTGTATATGGTATTATTTGGAGGTTATTTCCAATGTTTTTGGGAAAAACCCTTGCGTATGGTGAGCCAAAATTTACAAAATTATACAAAATTTCGAGAACATTTTCAAGGTCTCGATTATTCACTTCGCAAACATAAACCATGTGAAAGTTAAAACATTCTTGGGTTCTTGCCGTAAAGTGTGGTAGAAAGCGAAAGTTTAATTCCAAAATGTCACCGAATGAAGCATTAAACGAGGTTAGTTTTGCTTTTTGCATTCAGGAAAGATATTTTAGATATATTTATATTTAGCTGCATAGATGAATTGTGGTAAGATCATATCGTGTGAGTAGAAGCAGAAGGGGATTCACAAGATAAGAAGCAGCCTTGTTTTATAATATATGATCACAATTCAAGTTTGCGTACGCAAGAGAAGAGAGCTAGTTGCTAATAAGTTGGCAAGCCAAATATGAAAAGCCTAGAGGAAGCAGGTGAAAATTAGAACCAAATAAAATAACGAGTTCGAAGAGAAATGCTGTTAAAAAAATGAAACAACTCATCTTAAAAACGAAAATGCTATTCCTCTGCTCTGGAATTCCTTTACTGTCTGCTGAAAAAAATCCATAAACTATGAATCTGGTAACATAGGTTTTATTTGTAAGCCTTTTCCCGGAATAAATCTATTCTATTCTATTCTATTATAAAAAACTCATACATATTACTCGCGGGTAAACCATCAGTACGAACTTGTATACACGATTTCAGAGATGGATTTTGATGTTTTTGATAATTTTATTCTGGACTGTCTGGGAGAACTTTCTGCACTTGGTCGGGACTTTTTGGAAGAAAAACGGAACTTTTTAATCAATTTTTCCTATACTGTCAGGTGAAGCCAGATTTCAAGTTGCCCTACTGGCAAACTGTAATCACAATAGAATCCAAATGGCTGCATTATCTCCGAAATTATGTATTATGACTATGATCAATTTCATGAACAAATCGAATGTCTATTATTCGAAATAATAAAAAAGATAATTCAAAAATGTATCAAAAAAAAGTTAAAAGAAAGCTGAAATATTTTTTAACAGTGTTTACATTTTTAGTTTCCGTCGTATATTTTCTTCACTACAATATGTGAAGAAAACTTTAAACTTACATTTAAACATTATAAAGAACCTAGCAGTAATAAAACAACAGCAGAGGCGTTCAAAAACAACGAACAAAGTTCTTAGGGATAGCAAGGTACAACAAAGTTCTAATAAAACTGTCTTTCTAAAGTTACATAACAGTGCTTGATTAGTTTGTAAAAAATGGCACCAAAATCAGGTCAAACTAAACATCTGAGGTTGGGTAATCAAAGCAAAAGTGTCGCAAGCCATTGGTCCATTTCAAACGGCCCCTAAAATGGTCCTTTCCATCCCTCATTATTTTGGATGCCGGAATCCTTTTAAGCTGTCAGAGAGTCAGCAATTTTGTACATAAAATTCACAGTTTGTCTCGGTATAACTATATTTCTTTTTTTTTTTGTATACATTTCACTTACAACTCAATGCTATCCTAAAATCCTACAAACTTTTTTCTTCCATTTACAACCATCAAAAAGAAAAGAAGAAATCAATATTCAATTGGGTCGAAACTTTAATGAACCTCACTTAATTTTCCCCTGATTTTCTAAAGCTCAACCAACAATTTGCACAACATAAGTCCTCTCTATGAAGAATACTTTGTCATTATTAAAAATAAAGCAGTACTCCTATTTGTCTTTTTACCGTGTTTTTCTATAACATATTTTCAGCTTAAAAAGGATCTTGAAGAACTCGAAAAGATTTTAACAAATGTTACACGTTCTAATGTAAGACACATTATCGCAAACGAAATCTCGAAGCTCCAAGCAAGCATTCAAACATTACAGTTGCAACAACAGCAACAAACGCCAGTTGAAAAACAACAAGTCGCAGAAGCCAAACCATCACTTTATACAACCAAGATAACTAATTATGGTAAAAGTGTTATTTCCCATTCTGTTAACACATGTTTGTGAATATACTAAATTTTGTTCCTGTAGGGTGTTGTGCATATATTGCAGAATATTTTGATGCACAGGTTTTTATATGTAAGCTTTTCTAAAAACGGGGTCAGGCCTTAGATTGCTAAGAGTTGAGAATCTTTCTAAGGTATATACCTTCTTAGTTGATTGCTTTTAACATTCTCGATGTTTTGCAGAAAGGCTTGGTTTAAATTGTGAAACATTGTGTATAGTTTTTGATTTATTTGATTCTAGACATCCCCAAAATTATTCCTATACCTATCTTTCTCAGATGAACAAAGAAATGTAACTTAATTGGATGTAGAATAATAGCTGACATGCCTCAATTGTTAAAATTTGTATTAACAAATGAGAAAGATTAAAATAATAGTTTCCAATGATTTATAATTCAATTTATAATGTGTAGTGTTTATGTTTCAGGTTTCGACGAAACATCAAAATTCGTGAAGTTATATGTTTCTATCAAAGATTTGGATAAGCTGTCCCCTGATCAGATCAAATGTGATTTTACCGAATCATCATTTAAGTTGATAGTTCACAATCACTTAGAAAAAAATCACATGCTCCAAGTGTTGAAATTAGCTCATAAAATCAAACCAAATGAGTCGACATGTCGAGTAAGTCATTGGCGTTGTAATGCCTAACGGTAATCCCTCTATTAAGCGCCTGGGTAGCTTTTTTCACCTTTGATATGGGGGGAGGGGGGGGGGGGCGCTTTTTGAAAAGAGACGCTTAATAAAGGATTTACCCTGCCCCGACGCTTTTCTTGTTGATAAATTGATGGTTTTAATAGTTTTAATAAAAAGTTAATATTATTTTAAAAAATTCCCTTTAATTTTAATGTGTTCTTTTTAGGTAAAAACTGGGAACATAGTCGTATCTTTAAAAAAGGAAAATGAATCAGAAACTTGGGGCAATATTACGGAAGCTGAGAGGAAAGAGAAAGAAGCAAAGTAAGTTGGACACCGTTTTTTTTATTAATATTATAAAATCATATGTTCATATGTGATGTTCCTGACAAAAATATTTGTAGAGATGCCAAGTACGATGCGAAGGGCGACGATATGACGGATCCTTCTGCCGGTATAATGAATCTTATGAAAAAGATGTACGACGAAGGTGACGACGACATGAAACGTATGATTAAAAAGACTTGGTACGAAACCCAGCAAAAGACGGGATCCGGTGGCATGCCAGGTGTTTGAAAATGAAGGAATAATTAATGAAAAAATACCATTCGTCTACACTGGAAAATAAATCATTTTTCTATACTTACGTTTTGTGTTTTCTTCTCCCCTAACAAACTTATGGTTTGTCAATTGAAAAAAAAAAATATTTTTTTTTGCTGTTATTGCATAAAAGGGAAAACAATCTACTATGACGACATAGTGCTTGAAAATCAATCCGCTTTGTAATGTTAGTTTTTCGAATCAATATTTTGGAATATACTTCTTACTTTTATACATTTCTATAAATACAAACAAACAGTAAAAAAGTTCCTTCTTTCAGATGTTTTTGCAAGGGAATTGATTGATGTCGATCCAATTCAACCATTTGAGAAATTCTTGAAATGAAACTCGCCCGTTTTCGTCTGCATCTAATTTCGTCAACGCGTTTTCTTCTTCTTTCGTTTCGTCTTTACCTCCATACTCGACGTACAAATTGTGAAATTCTTGCTTGTCAATCGCTAAGTTCTTATCAACATCGTATTTCTGGAAAATCTCGATGGCGCGTCTTAAAAGATGATATCGCGAATTATTGTTTATCATTTCAAATTTTTCTTCACTG
Organism: Turritopsis rubra; assembly: GCA_039566895.2. Lineage (NCBI taxonomy): Eukaryota > Metazoa > Cnidaria > Hydrozoa > Anthoathecata > Oceaniidae > Turritopsis > Turritopsis rubra. The sequence goes on along the minus strand of CM077623.1, from coordinate 15,677,256 downwards.
CGAAACCAGTTTTCGAATTCTCGGAAAGATACTGTACTGTCAGCATCATTATCGAGACAATAAAGATATGTTTCTGCTTGTTCGTCTGTCATCCCCAAATCCTCCTTCAATAATTGGTAAAGTTCTGTTTTCTCAAGATGACCGTTTCCATCTGTATCATATTTCATGAACAAACTTTTTAGAGCAACTATCGGAGTTTTCTCATCGAAATACGAATGAAGTTGTATAGTAACCATCTCGTTTTTTCTTGTCTTCACACTTTGAATTCCTCACAATAACGTCTTAACTTTCAACCACCTTGCAGTTCTAAAGCTCAGACTTTAAAGATTTTGACACTCTCCATTCTAGGGGTTTCTTCTCAATTTCAATTTATATCGGACTTTCATTTATTTCTCTCCGTAAATGTCTGATATGAATGTAAAAAAAGAGAGAGCGAGAGAGAGTAGGAGGCCTGGGATGGAAGTTGGCTGTTAGAATAAGTTAACAATACTATTTTTAAGAAACCATCGTGTTTTGCAGAATGGAAAATCAGTAATTGGATTTTTCTTTTGAGATTTAAAATCTTTGTTTATATAATATTACAATCCTAGTTTCATTATGATTAGGTATGCTGTTTTCTATCTATTGCAGTAATAATTATTTTTGCTGTTGATATATTTGATTCTCAACATGTATGTTTATCCCAAAAATTATCCAATTACTTTTTTTCTGAGCTATTTTGGAATCACTCCGATGGAAAAATGTGAGAGAAATACTGTAGAAAATGTAGTTGAAACGGCCCCAAGTTAGCAGCCAATGAAAATATAGCCGCAAAGTAATCAGCCAATGAAAATGCATGCAAAATGATAAAAACCCATCATAGCGATGTAGCCAAGATGTGAAAGAAATGAAAAGTGGTACTTTTGACATCCGGAAATCAAGGTTATTAATTTTATGGGCTTTTCACGAATTTACCTGGATTGAAAATGACAAAAATATATTTTTTGTCATCATGAAAATAACTTGTGAATTTTATTATAAGTTTTCATGTCCTGAGATGTTTCACTCAAAATATTTTTAGAGATGCCAAGTACGATGCGAAGGGCGACGATATGACGGATCCTTCTGTCGATATAATGAATCTTACAAAAAAGATGTACGACGAAGGTCGCGACGACGACATGAAACAGTATGATTAAAAAAACTTGGTATGAGACCCAGCAAAAGACGGGTTCCTGTGGTATGCAAGGAGTTTTCAAGTCGAACAAAAATGTTTATATAGCCGTCGACATATCCGCTATTTCGAACTTCCATGGGAGCGGCGAAAAAGTTCGACGTAGCGAATGTTCGACAAAGCGGAAAATCTTTTGTCATTCTCGAAGAAACAGTGAACCTGATATTTAGTTCTCTGAAAAGTAAAACTGACAAAAGGTAACTTGTTTAATGGTTCAATAAGGAGGGGAGTAATAGAAGACAAAATGTTTTGGTATTTCCGTATAACTTTATTTTCCAAAAAAGTCAAAATATTATATTGTTTTCTAGAAGTTTATTAAGTCACGAACATAAAAAAAACTTGCATGTCATTCTCATTCCCATTACAACTTTTAATTTGAGATGAAAAAGTTAACAGAGCTGAAAAGGGACCGAAAAATTCGTTCGAGATGGTGAAAGTTCGAAATAGCTGGTATTCGAGATAATGGCGGATGTCGACTGTATATAATGGCTACAGTTCTTTAGCGGAAAAATACCATGTATGCACGTCATAGACTTTATGTGAAATAAATTTGTTCTGTTTTCCATGAACACATTATGTCCTTCTGTTACAAATTCATGATTTGTCAATTCAAAAGCATTTTTTGTTGTTGTTGTTGTTGTTGCTATTATTATCGCATTAACGCATAAATGGACAAAATGCTTATCTATTAATGTTGTTCGTCAAGCCAGTTAAAAGTTGTTTACGTGAAAGTTGTTTAGTGGGTAACCACTATGATTTATTGTTGCAACATCAATATTTTGGAATATACTTCTTACTTTTATACATTTCTATAAATACAAACAAACAGTAAAAAAGTTCCTTCTTTCAGATATTTTTGCAAGGGAATTGATTGATGTCGACCCAATTCAGCCATTTGAGAAATTCTTGAAATGAAACTCGCCCGTTTTCGTCTGCATCTAATTTCGTCAATGCGTTTTCTTCTTCTTTCGTTTCGTCTTTACCTCCATACTCGACGTACAAATTGTGAAATTCTTGCTCGTCAATCGCTAAGTTCTTATCAACATCGTATTTCTGAAAAATCTCGATGGCGTGTCTTAAAAGATGATATCGCGAATTATTGTTTATCATTTCAAATTTTTCTTCACTGCGAAACCAGTTTTCGAATTCTCGGAAAGATACTGTACCGTCAGCATCATTATCGAGACAATAACGATATGTTTCTGCTTGTTCGTCTGTCATCCCCAAATCCTCTTTCAATAATTGATAAAGTTCTGATTTGTCAAGATGACCGTTTCTATCCGTATCATATTTCATGAACAAACTTTTTAGAGCAACTATCGGAGCTTTCTCATCGAAATATGAATGCGTTTGTATAGTAACCATCTCGTTTTTTCTTCTCTCGTCTTTTTTTACCTGTTTCTTACAAAAATTGTGTTTGGCTATCAGCTGCTTGTATATGACAGATATGCACCTCTGTGAAAACCTCCATTAATTTTTATGTTATGTCAACAGGAAATATTTATCTTGTTCACAAAATCCCAAAGTTTTGTCAAATAAACTCAGTGTTTAGACTAACAAAAATAACTTCACAGAACTAAAAGGAAAATATTTTCTTAAAACATTTCATTATTACCTCGTTATTAAAATTTTCCGCTAATGGAAGGAAAATTCATAAAAAGAGGTTTTTATACACACCATTTTGCAGGAAAAGAATGAATTGAATACAGTGATGAGACCGAATGTTGGTATTTCCGGTATTTCCGGTTATATACCCGAAATTAGGAAACTCTCACATTTGCCGAGTATCTTTTGAGGAGGAACTCGAACTGCTATTGAAGATCTGAGGTTCTAAAGTCCAAAGTGGAATTGCACCCACCATAATTAGTTAAGATTCTCTATTTCTATTATTATTATTATTTATATATTTACATATTTATATATATTATATATTATTATATTATTATATTTATATATATTATTATTCTGTTTTTTATAGAACTTTAAGTTTTTATAGGAGCACGGAAGCCACGTTGTGCTCACAGCGACCGCGATCACCTTTCATGTGCAATCCGAAAAAACGAATTCCTTAAAATATTACTTAAAGGTGAAATGTTCTATTTGCTTTATCAGCAGTAACAATTTGTATAACACGAACCTTATGATTTAATATTCTTTTAAATTTATTTGATTAATTTAATTAGGAAGAAACCCAACCCTGAAATAATTGAGTCAAAATATACAATTAAACTGACTGATTCCTGCAAAATAAGTCTTGGATGGGTGCCCAGTTTAACCATTTCAAAAATTCTTGAAAAGAAATTTTCCCGTTCTCATCCTGATCTAACTGCTTCATTGCAACATCCAAATGTTCTTCCTTTCCACCCGATTCCAGCAGAAGTCGCCTTACTTCCTCTCGATCAAGGTGCATATTACAATCGACATCGTAGATTTGAAACATCTCAATAGCGCGTTTTAAATATTGAAAACGCGTTTCATCCGTGACATTCCTCAAGTGTTCGTTACTACGTATCCATTCACAGAATTCTTCATAAGAAATGCGACCATCTCCGTCTTTGTCTAAGATATAGTGGTAGATTTCTGTATGTTCAGCATTTAATCCCAGATCATTTATGAATAACTGTTTCAGTTCGTCAGCATCCAAAAAGTTATCTTCATTTACATCATACTTAGAAAAGAGACTTTTAAGGGCAACTTCTGGTGCTTTAGAGTCAACCAATACACCTTGTTTAGGCATTTTGTATTTGATGAAACCACTAATATCCAATTCAGACTCCCAAATAACTATACAACCTTAATATTAGCTATTAGAGCCCTCCAGATATTTATAATATCACGAAAGCCATTTTTATAACTTTCGCAGTTTTTCAACTAATACAAACATAAAGGTTTGTATAAAGATTTAGCAAAAATATTTTTTCACGATCTTATCAAACCGAATATCTGTTTTTGTCGTCTTAAATAAACTTTTGTCTCAAAACGACTCTCCTCTTGATTCGTGATCAATTTCCTGCTAGTTATAACAACGGGTAACTCGACAGTTGCGATGAGAACACGATGATGCAATCTTTTATACTCGACTGCGGCTAACAAATGAAAAGCGTTTATTGACAGCAACCAACTAGACAACCTTAAACATGTCATTTTCTTATGACATAAATTATTCCTATACAAAACATATTTTTACCTCATTTTTTTACTTGGCTTTGTGCTGTTCATAAACAAACGAGGTTCTCCGTTATAAAAGGAGTACATTAGCTAATAAACCAGATATTACTGGGTTACCCCATCATCATACTCCTGGTCGAGTTATTTTGCAACACAGGGAAAAAAAATATAGTGAGACCAATAATAGTATATAATAGAATATAATAATAGTACACTAAAAAAGTACAGCTGGAGCTTATCCGGGAAGATCAAATATATAAAAGCTCATAGAAATTTCTAGTACCAAGGACATTTTTTGCGCAGTCGTAGGGACGGAGGGACAGAGCCCATTTGGCAGTAGCGCGAAAAATCTCAATAAAACAAGCGAAAAAATGTTTCTACCCATCTTGAGAACACCTTGATTTGTTTTTTTGAATTTTTAACTCGATTTACCAAATAAGTTGGACCATTTGGATAATCGCTATGGATACAAATATCATGGTGAAAATCGGACGTGAGTCGGCGACTAAATATCTCCATAACTAGCGGCAATAATTGGCCACCAGGCATGTGGCAAAATTAGATGTGGAAGGGAAAAAACATGGAAGGAATAAGAAAATAATGAAAGAAATACATTGAAATGTGCAGGCAGGACGATAAGACCAGAAGCTGAAGACCTAATAAAGTTTCGCTGTCCGTTAAAATATATTTTTATCGTTTATTTTCATCAACGTAGCATATAGATTTTTATCGTTTATTTTCGTCAATACTGTTGTTTTCCATCTTTACTAAAGATTTAAACTGGGAACAGAAATTTCATTTTTAGAAATTTCATTTCTGGTTTAATAAATGTTATCAAAGCGTTTATCGTTTAAGCACAGTGGAAACTCAGCTTTATATCGTAGTCAGTTTTACAGCAGGTGTAATTCAGAATAAGTGGGAAGCTTACTATTCCTCTGATTCTTCGCCAGTTTATCAACCTCGACCTTTTAACGTTGTTCATGTATCGATGGCAACACTTTCATCTTCATGTAATCATTTCGAAATGATGATACCTCTGTTAAGTGTGAATAGACACTTGTGAATTTCTCATTTGATGCGTCATTTTTGCCCTGTTCTCCTTTCTATTCATGTTTGTATGTAGCAATCTCTCTTTTGCTTTCTATCGTCATAGGAGAGTGAAACTCATTGCAGACATTGCATAGAAAAACTTGAAGAAATGCAAAGATATTCCGCGATTGGTGGGTTTATGCAGTACATTTCTTATAGCAGAGTTTTTTTTCAGTAAGCTTAAATATGAAATGAACAAAGAATAGATGAAATAATCATACCCAAAATTTCGACAATTATGACTTCTTACTTTCACAACGCAACTTTCGAAACTACACATAGCATAGGGGAAAAACAGATGTCACTAATCTCTGCTTCGTAATAGAAACCAGGACAATATTATTGTTGCAAACAATGTATCTATACTAACGTATCGTGATGTAAAAGATATCATCCTAGTTTCTATATCCAAGCAGAATAATATCACTTGTTTATATTTTCAGTGGTTCAGGGCAGCATCTGCAAAGTTGGTGATTTAAGTGTTCACGACGAGAAATGATTAGTATTGCTCCAAATAAAAGTTTGAAAAATATTTGGTGGACCAGTGTCCTCCTTTCGACTGTTCCTCGATAGATACTTAGTAGATACGGTCCCGGTAGTATTATAAATTCAACTTTTGTTTTGCTTTATAGAAGCAACATTTTCCAACATTTCTAAATACTTTTTACTGTGTTTCAGCTGCAAGTTTTTGCATTTCCTTCTCTTTTATATCATCTTTTATCACCTCTTTTATATCAGATTATATCATCGTTATATTAGTAATATTTCCTGTTTTTTTGGAAGAAGGGAATTTCCCCTATTGGTTATTACACCACTTTAAATTGATAGACAAATTTTTTTCCTCTTTGTATTAGGGAAATACCCAAAATTCAAAACTTTTAGTAAATCCATATTATAATCTGCTTACGTACATACTCGAAATATTTCAAATTAGATAAATAACGTTTATGTAAAAAACACAAAGGATAGCTGTTTGAAATGGATGCTTGATGTTTTGATAATCTATCAGTCGTAGTCCTATTTCAGCTTAATATAAGTTTGTCTAGCATGATGCGATCATAAAACTTTCTGGTTGAAAGTCTCTTATTTTCGTTTGAAAGAACAAGGCATCACGCAAAAATGTTCTCGTTAACCCAGATAGAAATAACAAAGTTTTGACCGCAACTAGTGTTGACTCTAACATACATATAATATAACAAAACACAGACGTATGATAAGCAGTGGATTCAGGCTAGTGCGAACTTGATGTGACACTCAATGTTGATGTGAGATTTCTTTGTGACGCAGCTGTACGCTGGTTACGTGTTTCACCTTTATACTACATATGACTTACAGTTCCTATAACCTCTGGACAGTTCCGGAAAGAAAAGGTCCAATAATTACACACATTGGCTCATCTTCGGTACCTAAACTTCTAATTTACGCAAAGGCAGCTGAAGTGATATTACCGGGATTCAAAGAAATAAAACCCATATTAGAAGTAGCAAGTTGTAAAATGTCAACCTCGAACACTGGGTCTCTTACCTTTTCGAAATACGGACGGCGGCGAAGAAGACCCTGGTCCCTGGAAACGAATTGAAAATAATTTTACACTTCGCTCTGAATGTGATCAAAATAGATTTATCTCATTTGCTTTTTAAACAAGTTTTACTTACATGATGAAATATTTGCTAAATCCCCTTTGTATTACTATTTGATTACTCACTTAATCACTTAATAAATTACTTATGGCTATATTTCTCGCATAATAAATGAAAATGTAGAACTTATCAAAAGTTATCAAAAGCCAAAAGTTGCATAGGATATTCTGTTGATTTTAAGCAGCCAGGACAAAGGCAAGAGACCCTGGGTCCGAGAATATCTTTCTGTCCTCTGCTGTAGTCGTTAAAGCTAAGAACTAAGCTACCATTACTCACATTCCAAACCAGAGGAGAATGGATGTTTCTGTAAGTCACCTTAATAAAAAGTGCGACTGACGGTTCCAAGAATGACTCGAATCCCCATGTTCTAAGTTTTATTTAAGACGTAGACGCTTTGGCGTTGATTGATTGATTGATTGATTGATTGATTGATTGATTGATTGATTGATTGATTGATTGATTGATTGATTGATTGATTGATTGATTGATTGATTGATTGATTGATTGATTGATTGATTGGGCTAAGAATTTTATTCTTCTAAATGATATTCAAATGCTATTTTGCCATCAAAGAATTTTATGACAATTTCACGGTTACTTTTGAAACTCCAGGCATACTATAATCTCTCAAACTATCGTGTCAAAAGTACACAATCAGAGAGGAATTTCAATAGCCAAAAAGTGATCAAGATCTCTTTGGAAAATGTTTGGATTATCGGTAAACCATTTTTGAATGAACTCGTTGGGTTGAGTAGTTTGGGCCGAGCTTTCTCACAAGCATATAAATCCAATCTGACGTCACATTTTGATCACGTAATTCAAGTTCACACAGATGTACCACACAATTATGATTACATTACTTTCGAAAAAACATTATATCCTTTCCCACCAATAATCTAAAAAGCAAAATGACAAGTTCGTTATTAGGAGAAGGTCTAATGGAAGTCAACAAATCAATGAGCGGCCATGGCAATGGCCTTGTGCACTCACCACCCTATGCGATTCTGTTTATATTTACAGCTTGTATTTTGGGCGGTAAGTGATACACGCTTTTCTTATAAGCACCACTAAAAATTGACTAAGGCTCATTGGTGCTTATTTGATTTATCAAGAAATCAGAGTATATGTCCCCAAAACTTACAAAACCATACCTTAACTTATACTTAGAGGCATAGAAATATAAAGGCATAGAAAGTGTAACGGAAGTTTTTTCTTCACTACAGCCTGGGTGGTGTTTAAGTGGTGTTTATCTGTTTAGTGAATATGGAGCTTCTTGTGCTTATGAAGGTGACGCTTATTAAAAACAAAAAGGGTCTTACTGATTGAACCATCAGAAATATTTGTTAAGAAAGAAACAATGAATTTGTGATTAATGGGAATTCAATCTGATCTATCTAGCTATTGTTCGACAGTTGATGAAAGATTGGTCCATAGATTATTCTGTGGTTTTGATCATTCTTGGTATATCATTTGGTGCTATTTCAAGACAGTATGAGGAGGTTCGAAAGTAAGTTTCTTGCCTATTTAATTTAGCAACAAGCTAGACAAAACACTAGTATCATTAGCTATGTTGAAATTTCTATCAACAACCTTTAATACATTTAATATCATTATATATTATATCTTAACATTATTCTTATGTCAACTTATTTTAGCTACACCAGACTTGCAGTTGATAATCCACATTTATTATTGGCAACTTTCCTACCAGTTTTGTTGTTTGAATCTGCATTTGCAATGGATGTTCACATATTCTACAAAGTGTTCAATCAAGTATGTGAATGATTTAAAGACAAATATTTCACAAAACTTGACAAATGTGAATAGGAAACCATAGGAATTGAGTTTGCAATGAGCTTAACATTCTCAAAATTCCTTGGTCTCGGAACATAATTATGATAACTTATTGTCGACTCACTTTGATTGCATGACAAATTACAACCAACGCAAGTAACTACTTTTTCTGATCCATGTGAACGCAAGAGGAACTGCAATTTAAGCTTGACAATAAACAACCGGACCATATAATTTTCTGTGGGCAAAATAAACAGATAACCCTTGTTTTTAGGTCTGTATTTTGGCGGTGCCTGGTATGGGTATGGCAGCCGCATTAAGTGCAGTTATGGCAAAGTTTATTTTTTATTACGGATGGTCATGGGTGGAATGCTTTTTGTTTGGTTCAATCATAAGTGCTACAGACCCTGTTGCAGTCGTATCTTTACTGAGTAACTTAGGTATAGCTAATTTCTGCATTCAGAAGCGAAGCATCACATTTTTTTATAAAAGTTAAGAACTTAGAAAATATTGAATTCTATTTCAGGTACATCAAAACAACTTTCAACCATCATTGAGGGAGAGTCTTTGCTTAACGATGGAGCTGCTATTGTTTTGTATAACATCTTCTACAACCTATCCTTTAGTGAGATGACAGGTGCGCTCCCCTAAAAAATTTAATTTTTCACTAACATGTGTTACTACTGTTTGGGAGAATGTATTATGAAATAGGTTCAAAACGTTCTAAAAATTTGAAATCTTTTTGCGACAACGTGGAAAGCACACATCAAAAACTTTCCTGGACACATAATTGTATAATTTATAACAGGAAGGCATTCTCCTCAGATATGTTACATTAGAAGTAAACTAACTGACAACTTAATATTCTCGGGTCTGTAATGTTGTGTTTAAATGGTAAAATTCATGCTGGTATGAGTTGAGTTTTTTCAAACCACGCATGTGCAGTTAGCAAAAATATGAGATCTTAACAACACGAAGCACCTTAAGCAAAAATAGAAGAGATTTTGGTACTGTTTGAAATCTCATATCGGTATGAAATCGTGTTCAAGTTTAAAGCACCACCTAATAATCGTACCACTTTCCGTATACATAGATTATTAGGTTCAAATTGACCTTTCTTCCAATCTTTCATACTTTTTTCAGCGACTGAGATTGCTCTGTATTTTCCTCGAGTGGCACTTGGTGGAATGGCTCTTGGTTTAGTAGCTGGAAAAATCATTGTGTTTTGGTTACAACGTGTTTTTAATGACGCTATGGTGGAGATTGCGATTACACTCGCCTCTACATATGTTATCTTTTACATCGGAGAACAGGTTTTGCATGTATCAGGCGTTTTAGCTGTGGTCATGCTGGGGATCGAGATAAATAATCATCGAACTAGTATCAGTCCTGAAGTAGAGGTGTTTTTACATAGGTAAGTGAGGTGTGAAATTGAGGTTTTATTGTGTTGAACATATCCATTTCTTACATTTACGGATTATTTTTCCCTAATGTAGGATAGCCTTTACAATATGGCGGAATACCGAATGACTCTTTAAGGGCTAATTTACATTACAAGAAAGCGAAGCGAGCGGGCGGATTTTCGCTACTAAACTTTTGTCATCGTCAACACAAATGAAACATTTAGATATTTTTTGTCCGCCTGTTTTCGTTTGGTTGGAGCTAAATTTACAAAGCTTTGACGTCAACGTATATTTTCCCGCCTATCCGCTATCCGCTCAGTTTTTCTGGAATGCAAATCAGCCTTAAGTCTACCACGAATGCTTTTTAGATTTGACCAAATTTCTCACAAATCAATTATTTACTTTCACTCTCAATATTTTTCTTTCGTCTCTTCCTAGGTTCTGGGAAATTCTTGCTTACTTGGCCAACACAATGATTTTTATACTTGTCGGCGTTGCAATTATGGAAAAAGCATTTGACTATATCGAGGAAATTGATTGGTTATTCATTTTTGTTGATTACTGCGGAGTCACGGTTATACGGTAACTGACAATCCTTATTGATGTAATGGAAATATTAATTATTTTCATTTCTTTACAAGTTTAAGAAAGGATCCAAAATTCATCATTCTAATACACTGACATAAATATGATCCTTTTGTACAGGGCGTTGGTGATAATTATATTAAGTCCGATTTTAACTCGTTTGGGATATGGCTTACCCTGGAAAGATGCTTTTGTAATGATTTGGGGTGGTCTACGTGGAGCAGTTAGTTTAGCTTTGGCTTTACGAGTGGCAATGGATCACGAGAAAGTGGGGAATAAGGTAAGGAGGAATGTTTGTCGAAATGTTTGGGAGGGTGAGACATTTTTCTAACATTGTTTGTTTAAAAAGTAAAGTATTGTATTTCCTTGAATCAGCGCCCAGGGCTGGAACTTTCAGAAAGGGTGCTTATTCAAGAGGGCGCTTATATGGAAAATAAAAAGGGAGAATACAGTTGTTACCAAAATCATTATGACACTGAATTGAGAAAATGTAAGTAAAAATTTTAATACAAAACTAAATATTGGACTTCCAGAAGGGGCGCTTATTCAAGGGGGCGCTTTTTCGAGGTACAACGCTTATTCAAGGAAATATGGTTATAGAAACTAGACAACAAGCACATTTTCTTAATGACAAAAATGAGCAGTAAATGGTTGAATTTCCTTTGCAATTGATATTCTGTTTCTTTTCTTCTTCCTAGATTTTGATTCATACTGCAGGTATTGTGGTGCTGACATTAGTACTTAATGCAACAACGATCAAGCCGCTATTGAAGATGTTAGGAATGTCAGAGATTTCTGAAGCCAAAAAAGCAGCAATGAACAATGCAATCAAAAGGTAGGAAACCATAACTACCAAGAGTTTGCTTAAAACATGAGTATTGAAAAAATGAACGTCTTTTCATGGATTGAACCCAATATGGTATTGCTCTACGTGAACTTGTGTACCTTGCGAAAGTGAAAGAGTATTAAGTAGCCAATGCACTTCACCTGCGAGTTTTTATCGTGTGCATATTTGGATATGTATTTTTTATAAACTTCATCTATTGAGTAAGACAATAAGAATTTTTTTCCCTATTTAGATTGGATCAAGGACAACAACAAGCACTGGCCATGTTGAAAACAGATCGTTTTTTGGCTGACGCTGATTGGGCATTTGCAGAAAAGGCGTGCAATATAAACCATCCGTACCGAACAGCCGGAATGGATGTTAGTACCGACAGATAAGATGGCGAATGTTATAGATCGGTTTATTAAGAGAAAATAATTTTAAATAATTTTAAATATTTTTTCATCAGGATACTGAATCGCACATGACATATTTACTCCTCCACAGTACCTGCCCTGAATGCGACGCGAAAGTTGCCAATATTCCATCACGAAAAGAATTTGCTGAAATGGCAGAGGATGGTCGAGTTTCTGTTCTGAAAGCGCAAAAGATGAGCTTCTGGAGACAGTTTGAGCGAGGTGTGTTATCAAGTGATGCTGTTAATGTCCTTGTCAACCTTGCTGACACATGTCTCGATGAAAAGGAAAGGTAAAAATATTGGTTAATAACGAAAAGAAGTATAACTTGGAAATGAATAGACAAACAGTCAAAGACTGAATATCTCTCATAGGTTGATAAAGCTGACTGATTTATCGTTTCATTGGAAAGTTCCACGTTATTGGGAAAAAACAGTAAGTATGACTAAAGAGCGTAGGCTTTAAGACAGCACTAACTGATATAGTTCAAGAAATATTACGGAAATAAATTTCCTCTTCTTCTTCTTCTTAGATGAAACGATTTTGCAAAATAACTGCCACAAATTGTGCTACTTTGTCATTATAGAGAATAAGAATGGAAAGATTTAAACAAGTTCGGCCACTTGAAACAGTACCACCTCCAAGAAATCTGTTACTACGTTACTGCTACATGATCGCCACACATGTTGCATTTGATGCAACCATGAATATACTAATTGCTTTGAATATGATTCCCATATCATTTGAATTATCTGCCGATGATAGCGTGTGGTACATGAAGTACTTAAAGATCATTAATTACGTGTACTGTGCCATTTACATTCTGGAAGCCATCGTTAAGGTAAGGCAAATGACACATTCCAGCTGTGCCTTAGAATCTATGCAACTTTTATAACAGAACATTTTACAAGCATCACTAATAACAAAACATCTTTTGTTAATAATTGTTTTTCGTAGTTTCAGACAAAGTGCAATTCGTATTTGAAAGGGTTAAATCACACGATTTTGTCTAATAGAAGCTTCGTTTTGATGCGCTATTGTCTTTCACGATAGTTTTTTAATGCTGTTCAACTGTAAATCACAATTTTAGGTAAGAAATAAGATCTGCATGAAGAACCGAGCCAATAAGGGACTATGTGTATTTAAATGACGTAGTCCACAATGAATGCACGTATGAATAGCGCAATGAATGGCACAAGCGAATAGGATTTAAACTCTTCCTTTGTTGTTTACTTTTGGTTAAATTCAAGACTTCTTGACTTGCTTTCATTTAAGACCTTAAACTAACTAACTAAAATGATTTTTAACTGATAAAAATCTAACATCCTTGTTTATTTTAGATAATGGCGTTTCGAGTTTATTATTTCAAAGATAAATGGAACCTTCTAGATTTAACTATTGTTGGTCTATCCATAGTAGATGTTCTTATTGATGTACATACCGATGGTGCTATGGGAAACTTTTCTCCAAGTGTCTTGAAACTTGCTAAGATATTCAGAATACTAAGAATGGGGCGTTTACTGAAACTAATGAAGGTTAGAGAACAGGACTTGTTGAAAACTAGAATATAAATGCCCTGTGTTCAATCTTCCATACCGCTCGAGCGTAACTTTTTTCATGTACTTTTTCCATACAGGGCCTGATACCTAAACTAATCGATCTTGTAAACAACCGAATTAATCGACAATTAAGTTTCGGATATGACATTGGTAAAGGCTTTGTGGTAGCTGAAGAAGAAGTTTCTAAACTCAGTGATCAATTAGTACTTGATCCAAATATTGCAGCAGAATTAAAAATGCAATCTGACTTTACAAGATTACAAGTTGTTAAAAGTCTTGGTAAATATTTCAATGGTGGTATTATTTCTTTATAAACAAGTTAATAGCAACAAAAAATAGATACTATCCGAAAAAACAAAATCATCATATTGTGAATGGCAGATTAAAATATTTCTAGGACTTCTACAAAGGCAACATCCTGGAATAGCGATTTCTGTCAAGACACGACAAGCAGTTCGATCAGTTCTGAATAATGCAAAGGACATCTTAAATGAACTCAGATCAAATGGGGTTTTGGATAAACAAGAAGCTTCTAAAGTTGAACGAGTGAGTGAGAAGTTATTCAGTAAACAAAAGCGAATGGGCTTCTTATTTTCGTAGATATTTTCATGTATTACAAAATCATACGTAGCACCTGTACTACTTTATATCCTGGCGTCCAAGAGCACTGTACCTAGCCAAATGGAATCATATGCCATTCTCTGTTGTTTTTAATAGGCGATCGAAGTGAAGATGAAACAGCAACTACACGCACCTGCTTACATTCCTCCAAAGAAACCGGAAGATTTGCTAAGAAGTTTAGTTTGGTTACAGGGTTTAGAAGAAGATGCTATCTCCTATATTACATCCAATGCTGAAATGTTATCATTTGATTATGGAGATTGTATTGTTAAACAAGGCGAAGTCTGCGATGGAATATACCTGATTATCTCTGGAATGGTCAAGGTTTGTAATCTTAATGAAAATTTTAAATGTATTTACGTTTAGCGTTAGCTCAATATGACAGCATACATTTTTGGAGACCTGTCTATAAATTTCTGATATGATATGATATTTTCACAAACACTGTATCTATTACTTAATTACGTTAACAGCTCGTTGGTGTTTCCATGGGAACAGTAGACTTTCAAAGAATAAGCAGCCTAGCTTCGTCACTACAAATTTCGGCTGATTACTTGTATGCAGGGAATGTGATTGGGGAAATGGGCTTGTTGACGGGTTCGCTTCGGAACGCGTCTGTTATTTGTGAAACAACCGTGCAGGTAAACATATTGTGTTCATGTTCAACTTTCCCAAGAATAAATCAACTTCAATCCGTCCTAGAAGATAGAGATTGAGAACAAAATTTAAAGAAATTTTATAAAAATGATAAATACGTTCGTGTCTTAGGCCTATTTCATCTGTTCTGACAAACTCAAGAAAGCAATGAATCGTTTCACTGGATTGACAGATGGGTTATGGAGAGTATGCGGGATCAGAATTGCTGTGCCCATGTTGATGGAAAACCACAATTATAAGGTAATACGAAGCAATAGGTTTTGTGAATCATCACAACGTTTCTATCTTGACAGAAAGTATAATGGATTTATTATTTATTATATTATATTATATTATTTATTAGACTTATTTCAAAAAATGTTTTTGTGAGGTTCACTTTTATATATGTTTTGTATTCACCACGTCAGGGTTCGACTCTAAATAACTGATATTCCTTCGTAGATTTGGTCGAAGGAACATCTACGTATTTTATGTGAAAACAGTACAATTGCTACATTGGACGATTCCACGATTTATCGTATTCCTGATAATATAAAAGAGGTAGTTTTGGTCCAGGGTACTTTGCAATGCCTTCGAACTAAAGAAAAATTTGAAGGACCAATGTTGCTGCGTAACACTATCAAGATGTATTGGTAATAAATATATCCATCAACATCTTAATATTTTAATCTTGAATCGTAAACGATTGTAATGATTCTCAACACAGGTTCTTAATTACAGTTCCGATTTTCAGGTTTGATAAAGAAAAAAAGCCAAAAGTCCTTTTAATAATGAATCAGGGAAGAAATCTCACCACTCAACAAAGTGTTAAAGGTACTGCAAATATATTCATACAGTCAATGTCTCATTTTCAGAACACCAAAGTTCGTGGTATATGTGTCAGTGAGGGTTAGGCTCAGACGATGCCTTGTATCAGGCTATGCCTAAGATTTTCATCATAACAAGTAAAAGTGTGTGTAGGTAAACACCTATATAGATATGATGTTGATCTTCTGTTTACAGATGATGAATCGGCACAAGAAACGAGCACAACCATCAAACGTAACGCTTTGGTGACAACGTCAAGACCTTGCTCAAGGAATGAAAACCAGGTAAAAAACTAATGTTATGCCTAAATTTGTAAAAATTCTTATTTTTTTTATATCAAGTTTATTTTTAATGTTTTACTTCCATAGGTGGGACATCGTTCAGCTGGTTGTCAGGTCAAACAAACTGTTTTAGACAAATCAACGGAAGTTTAAGTAGCGGAAAATATTTATATGCTGGTATTTTTGGATTGAAAATAATTTTTGAGCATTTAATAAACTTATCATTACTGAACTACCATGTTTCCTCTATAAAGTGTCAAGTAACGAGTAGACACCACTCTCTATTAAGCATCGGTCTTCAGACCAGGTAAGTAATTGATTTAGGAACCGCTGAGAATACTATGCCATCGTAGTCTATATAAAATGTAGAAACTGTTACTTTGCATTGTTTAAGTGCGCAGGAAGGGGGCCGATTAGAGGAATATGGTTCTTCCAAACTTCCTTAAAGTCTTATGGGCAAACCTTGACCAATACCATTCAGGTAATCAAATCTATTTTGTTGAGAAGAAAACACTTTCTTTTAACTCTGTTTGTTTTAACAACGGCGATTATCATGTTTGCTGGTGACAGGTAAATTTGGTGATTTTGAACACAATACCACGAGGTCATTTACAACCTCAAGAACTTTTTCACCAAATGCAAAAGATTAAATGTGCCAATCAAAACATAAATTAAAATCTTATTCATAATAAGGATTACATATGTAAATACGATTAAAAATGCTAGATAAAAGTTACAAATATAGACGATTGACATTATAATATTTTATAAATCAATAGCTGGTATTCTGTTAGGTACTATGGATAAAAAATTATCAAGCTACAAGAATTGAATTGATTAAAAAAGGTCTTAGGTATTATTTAAATGATATAAATTAATTACTCCTAATTAGAATTATAGTAAAAAGACCATTTATATTAAAAGCAATTTATTCTGAAAGCGGTTTGTTAGGAGATCTTAACAACGTCAGCAAATAAAAATTATGTGAAATGTAACACTTTTTTTATTTGCTGATGATGTAAAGATGTTCTTTCGAAAAACTTTTAAAAATAAAATGCTTTCGATATTAACCTTTTCACTATCATTTGATATATAATCATGGCGTTTTCTAATTTACTTTCCAATTAAAAATCTCAAAAAAACTGAAAGAATCTCATGGATAGAGTCATGCACTCAAAAGTCTCTATTAAGTTATTTTATGTGTTGTTTTTAACTGTTACGTTGAATTTGCTGAACATGCCACAAACTGTTCCAGTTATCCCCGAATTTCTAAATAGTTTGAACCACGAAAACCTCCAAGCTCCTTTGATGTAAATGAAGCTATTAAATCTTTTCGACCAATGTACTAAAATGTAATCACCACGTATTAGATATGGGACCTGATTATTAAACGTACAAAACATTTTACCATTCGTTAAAAATATACAAACGAGCAATTTACCTCTGGAATGATTTGCACCTGCATCTGCAAATATCCATTGGCTGGGACATTTCTTAAAGCAAAATGTAATCCATGCAAAATAAACTTACTGTGGTATCTATATATTTATATCACCAGGTTTTTTATAATTAGAACTCTTACCTTTGTGGTAATGTCAATCTTCCTTCCATCAAATTTCCATCTAACCGTAGCATGCATTCAGTTAGTGGAAAGCTCAATGGATTCTGTACACGGATTGAAAACTTCATCTCCTCTCCTCTTGGATGATAGCTTGGTAGGTTCTCGAATATTAACTCCGGTCGGCTTAAAGTTATAACAACTTCCGATACATAGATTTGGCCAGTTTCAGGACATGTGCAGAACACATGAAATCTTACTCTTGGTGCCTGATGTAGATATTTCAAGTATTGCGAAGCCGGGAAAAGAGCAGTATGGTAAATTGCTATAAAAATAGAACTTTCCTACAGTTTTTTCTCAAAAGAAACTACTTAAATAATAGCAAAATATCTTATCCTGTGAATAACGGAAAAAAGTGAACACCATTTTATTATTGCCATATTTTTTTGTCAATGCTGTGCACAAATATTGACAAAATCAGTATAAACCTCAAACGAAAACAATTTCTTTCATCAACAAAATTTTATCTCCTCTTATCAAGTGACACATAGGAGCACAAGTAAAGACAGCGTGACATGAACACAAGCAGTAAAAGACACTGCTGTGGAAATGTTACTGTGAAGCACAGATGTCGATATGCCTTGTAGAAGGCTCAATCACGTGACGATAGGCCTTAATTTCGTCACTTTTGTTCACTTTCAAACTTAGCTTTATTTTTCGTCATAATGATTACTACTTTCTTTGGCAGGATATCAGTGGTCACAAGATAGTTTGCATAGAATGAATGTGTCGTTATTTATGAAAGCTGATGTAATATGTATGCATATAAAACATGTCAGTCAGAGCTCAGTTTTTACCGACATGTCAATAAAAAAATTCAGTCAACTCTCCCTATCTCGACCTCTCAAGAGACCGATGTCGGAGAGGTTGAGGCAGTGCTAGGTTTTCTAAGGCAACGAAACGCTCAAAAGACCAATACTTTGTTTAAGATAACAGGTTCATGAGAAAGTGCGTGTTTGGGACAGCAAAAGTTAACATTAATATGAAATGCTCTTACACGCTTTGCGATTGATATTAACATCTGATTTCTTTACTTGTATCTTGTCCAACGCAACTCCGTTATACGTCACAATGTTACCACCAATCATTATGCTCATGGATAGATCCTTTGCTGCTGTATTTGTGATACTGAGTCTTAATGTAATATCTCTTCCAACAAGCACATTACCATCTGAAGACAATTCAAACTTGAGATCTTGGGAGGTGTCTTCAATCAATTTGTTTCTCGATAAATGCATGGCTCGCCTGACTGTCGCTAGTTCTAATGCAGAACCTTCTTGATATTTGTAATCACCACTTATGTCTACACGTTTGTATTCATCTTTTCCTGGAGCTTTTGTGCTGATATTTTGACCTAAATCGATAAGGGCAGTTGACTTCATACAGTGGAATCTCTATAAAGCGTACTCCATGTACGGATGGATGGATTTACAGAAAAATGCTCATAAGTAAAGTCTCTATAAAGCGGACAACTCCATAAAGCGGACATCTTTATATGCACCAACAGGGTGCCAATAGGCAATTACACTGTAGTAATATATCCACCATAATGTTTAACCTGTTACCATATATTTCTATGTCCTTACCAATTAATTTCCTGTCCACTCTAACAGGTTTGAACTCGTCATTGGCTCCTATTTTCGACCAATACACGGTGTCAGCATTCACTTCAGCAAATACAAACCTTGCATCATACTTCATTTTTACATTTCCTTCTTTGATAGCTCTCAGCGGCGCCGGGCCAAGTTGGTATAATCCTAAGTTAACAAATACATATATAATGAGATAATATTTCCTGTTTCTCAATTCACCATTACATTTAAGTCATTTAAGAAGAATGGAATTTCTTCATTATATATAAAGAAAAACGCAGTATAAATTGAGTGTATGTACCGTTACTTGGCTCTTGTGGTGTTGCATCTACAGCCTGCCAACCACCGTATCCAGGAGGTAAATCTAGTCTCTCCATCCATGCATCGTTCCAACAATGAAAATTCCTATCACATAAAAGAGAACCCACCAAAGATCAATATATAAAAATTGTAATTTCTTGTTTCAGATTCCACATCAACCTAACGTTCTGTTCTGCTAACTATACACTAACTTAGTTTCCACTATCCCGGATACAGGATTTGATATGGATTATATAGGCAATCTTACCATGTAGAATCCCTTGACAAATGAGCAAGAAATTCACCATTGTGATCATAATATCGGTCGTACGTACAGTTAGCGTCGGAATCGTGAACTGAATTGAAATTACTAATGGCACGCGTTGGAATTCCCAATGCTCGTAATACTGAAGGTAGAATAATAACATAAAAGTCGTCACCGTTTTTGCTACTCATGTATTTTCTCTATTCTGCTCATCCAAAAAAATTGGTTTTATTTCGAAGTCATATTATTAATTTATAGTATTATTGCATATTAAACTCACGAGTGGTGGCCACTCCACAGAAATTCCAACATTGTCCATATTTAACAGGTTTTTTAGTTTTTTTATATTGCTCAAGTATTTCAGGTGATCCCGTCCACGCCCACGGCTCCACACCACCAGAATAATCACCACTCCAACTCCCCTCAATAATACCACCTTCATCATTTGCATTGACCTAATTTGTATATATAGTTAGAATTCATTGCAATACTTTGTGTTCAAACGTCATAATGTTTTCAAGTCTCACTTACCAATGCAGATATTCTTCTAGAAATATCTCTAGCTGAATCTCGGCTTCGGATTCTTGTTTTCTGAAGGAGCTCAAAAGCACTTTCTAAAGCTACGTGCTCAAACTGAAAAATATTTGAAATATATTACAAGCATTTTTAGACGGATTCATTCGTATTTTTAGACGGATTTGCGCAAAATCTGAAGAAAATGAAAACAGATGTTATCAAAATTAAAACTTTAAAACTAAAATCATCTTCTGTATGTTTCGTAATGAAAACCTCCTTAGGGTATCACTTTTGCTGATCATAAGATAGTTTTAAAAGGCTTAATTGTGTCTTAAGAAGCGTTCAGTCGATCAGCAAAAACGAATCTTAAAAGTTTTTTTTCCAATCACAAAAAAGGAAATCAATAACAAACCTGTCCAAAGTACCATCTGAATGGTGATATGTGGTCAGGTGAACCTTGAAAAAGCACACCTTGATCGTTTAAAACGTACTCGTCCAAATCAGATGCATTGGACATGTAAACCTCATCATCTACAATGAAAACAGCTGATTAATAGCACATTCATTTGGAATACTTCGACATGGTATGGTATCACATTTAGCGATTTCTACAGTGTAAGAATGCTGACCAATATCGTACGATAAATGATGAATGTCTCCAGCAACACATTTTTTTCCATTTATAATAATTAAACTAACCATGGACGTATAACAAGAGAAGGACTTACAACTAACTTCTAAAGCCTTTGAATTCTGTTGTTAAAATCTTTTATGTCGGCATTCCTTTGATATAAAGCGTGTCTCGCATTTCACTAGACTTTTGGGCGGGTTTATACGAATGTTTATGTTACACACATAGTGGAAAATCTCAGAAATTGAAGAAATGTGAACATAAATCTGCATATAAATCTTTCATTAGTACTTCAAAACTACTACTTGATGTTTTCAAGATGTCCGGGAAAACGCCGCGAAATCTGCAGGTAGATGAATATCTTGTCTCTCAATTCTGAAAGTCTCAAGGCTGAGGCTATAGGATCCTCAGGAATCAGAGCTTTAAAATTGGCTTCAAAATGAACAGAATATCTTGAAAAACATTTCTGGTTGGTTGTTAAAATCTCAGAAGCCAATAAAATCATGTATTTTTAACTGTGCTTGGGGGAATTCTAAAATTGCCTTCGTAAAAATTTCAATAAACCGAGACGCGCTTTATCTGAATAGATCAATGAAAGTTGTAAGGCCTTCTGTTATTATATGTCCATGAACTAACCTGTACTCCATGGATTGAACAGAATGTAGACTGGTTTTTCATGTTTGTGCAACACTTCATTATCTTCATTTAAGATTCTTAAGTAATATTTTGCAATGAGACAATTTGATGGCACGTTGATCTTGAGCTGAATTTTATAATCATCCGTCCCAGTTCGTTTCATGCACCATTTTCTTTTGTCTATATACTTGGACAATCGAATTTTTACGAGTGTTCTGTCAAATTCACGTGGTTTTTGGCCTGTCCACAATTCAATATAAAACTTGTGTTGGCTGTTGTCAAACGATGTGGTAGGGTATACATCCAGTTGAAAATCTTGCCCTCTTCGTAAGATGATTGAACTGGATTTAAATTGATTGGTGTGGTGCAGTCTCTTGTTAATGTGATCATGACTGTCAATTTTAGAAATCCTAAGATCTAAAAATATTTCAAGAAGAAATAGAAAGACATTTATGGAAACAAACCATATGAAATTCGCCACACTTCATAGATGAACAACAATATGTTTCTACCAGATCTGTGTCTGTTGACACCTCCTAATTCTGCACGATGTCTTGAAGAAGAATTTCCCATTTTCTTTGTGGAATTCAAAATCTGAATTTCATTTGGTGACCCGCATTTTTCAAGTTGTAATTCGTTTAATTTTTAATTTTAATTAGGACATGAATTAATTCACAGTTCCCTCGAAACAATTTTAACATGGCAGTAGTGAATGGGAAATTTTTTACCTGAATAGTACGTGTACCTTCTTAAGTGATTCCAACCAAATCTTCTTCTTGCATTAGTTTGCACCAAAAACAATAAAAGAAGGATCATCTTAGTGATAGAGAATGTCAACATGTTCAATTCAATCAGATTCGATTAGACTGACCAATGAAATAAACAAAACTATTGAAAGTACGAAACACCTGGTTAGTTGGCATGCTGGCAAAATTAAGATGACACTTACGATGACACTTCGTATGAGATAAATCATTCAACACAGAAGCAATTAATAAACCCTTACTTTTCTTTTATTACTTTTAGATTTGGATAACTGCATTATTAATTGTAAAATGTTCCGATAACTTGGACAAAAGTATAAAACCTCTTCCCCGAAGATGTTGTGTAACAACTTTGACATCCTGCTAATGAAAGAAATTTGTTTGATGCTCAATTTAATTGTAAGAGATACATTTAGGGTGAAAAAAATGTTTTTCACTTTTGTGAAAATACATTGTAAATCATTACGACTTTTCAATTCTTGTTTCTTATTCAGGTCATATTAAGGGGTTAAAAAATGTCAAAAGCTTTTACGTTTAAAAGACACTACAAAGTTTTGAGATGATAGTTTTCCAAATGATATGTCTTGCTAGCCCCCTGTTCGCCACAAGCGTTCCAAAAGCATAAATATAAGAAGGGTTTCTATACGCGTTGATCAGGCGCATTGATAGGCGCCATTTGTCCTTTGCCTTTTTCCTATCGAAATTTCTGTTAATTTATTTTAAAATTAAATTTCTCAGAATTTGTATTTCTGAAACAGTGGCCAAGATATCTCAAGACATATTGACGGAATTGAGTTGCTCCCTTGAAATGTAATAAGCAAATGTCGCTATGAAATGAGCAAAACGATTTTACTAGGCTTGTTTATCCAGCTGCACGGTGGGTCGTCAAATCTGCCCAAAATTGACCAATTTCAACAAATTCTAAATTTAATAGTCCTAATTTTTTAAAAATGGTCATTTCGTTGCTTCATTTAAGTTCGACGCAACGCCCTTCAAATAACGCCTCTCTTCCAGAAAATGGCCAACGCGATAGCGACTTTTTGGTAAGAAAAGCATAGTTTGGAGACATTAATTATTCATGAGATGCCGAAAACAATTTTTTTCATCAGGTGTGGTGACATTTTCTTACGTCGTACTAATGAAATGAAAAAAAAAAAATGCATTTGTGGCCATTTTAAAATTTTTAGGGGATTACCAACTTAAGGGGCTGTTGAGAAAATTAACATATGATCTCCTATTGCATGGAGAAAAACAGCCATTCTAACGACCATATTTCATATATTTTCATTAACACAGGAAAGAAAGTGGATTTATAGAGAAATTGATCGAGAACTGACAATATTTTTAAAATCTATGCGTGATGTTTTTCAAATGATTCGAGGTAGATAACTTTCGGCCATATAGATTACTTAAAAAGTTTGAATTTTGAGAATAAAGAACATTTAATTAGATTCTAGTACGATAAGACGAGGCATTATAAATTTCAACTTTATATTCGGAAAACAGTATTTCTTGTTGTTTTCGAGTTGATTCCTTCTAAGCCTCTGCATTGGCTTTAGTAAAAAAAATAGGACTCAAACACGACGGAGTCGAACAAGCGGCTTATAAAATTTCCTTTCGCGACACTATCTGTTGCTAATCAATAATTTGTTTTAATAGCTGATTTTAGACCAAATGTTTTGTATTCAAAACACGTTGTCATAACAAAACACTATTGACCAAGGAAACTCATATTAAATTAAGTGATTTTGTATAGGCTGTCAACCGCAGTAATAACTCATCATTTTCTTTTTGTGGGAGGAATATTAAAACAAACGCACGTGGCTCATACATTAAAACACAGTTTACAGAGATTGCCCCATATGACAACAAATGGTGCTCCAACCACAATAGGTTAACCAGTTTAAACAAAACTATAGGAAATAAAAACAGTTTTTAATTCTAATTTACTTATTTTGCAAACAAAAAAATAATTTTTTTGGATAAGATATAATAAATACATTAAAGATTTGGTCGACTGCCCCTCAAACTTCTTTTTCTAAAACTTAACTTTCTGGGTTGATTTCTCGGCGAATCAAAACCAGTTTTTTCAGTAACATCAGCGATTTGAACCATTTCACCATCAACAAAAATTGTTTGTATATTGAATAAATTCATTTTATTGAGTTGATGTAGTGGTTTGTTCTCAGGAATGTTATCTGTATCATTTATATGTTCAGTCGATCTGCTGATACATCCGTCACTTTTGATTCTTTCACGTGTTCTACAAATTTTACGTTTGGTGGTTTTACGTTGGATAGTTGGCAATGAACTACTTCTTTCTGTTTTTTGCACAGTTTGAAATGGTTGCATAATTTGAGGTGAAAAGAAAATGTCACGACATTCCTCTTTCATTTTTCGTAATTTTCCTGTCGGAGTTGTTAAGTTAAACATTTTATGACTTGCTGTTGAATTATGCTTTGGTAAATCTTGAAGGTCTTGGAGGATTTGATCACTATCTAATTTCTTTCCCATTATTTCAGCAATTTCTGGTTCATCATCCATTTCAAGATCGTCCAGTAACTTTTCGATGTCACTTGCAGATGAAGATAAAGAGTTTCCATTTTTTGTTTCGAGATCATCTAACAATGCTTCGACCTCATCACTTTCTGCAACAATCGTTTCGTTATCGTCTTCATCCATGTTTTCTTCGTGTTGTGTTGTGAAGCTTTCTGACGCATTGCCCTTTTCGAAATTATGTAAAATGTCTGTTGGAGTCTGGCGGTTTGTTTGAATGTGTTCAAATTCTGTTTTGTTTGATGGAAAATTGACATCGTCAGCATTCATGTTGATATTTTCATCAATACATTGATCAAGGTCATCTTTACTGAAATAAAGTTGTTCATATTCAATGAAGAATTCTGAATCGTGATTCAAGATATGTGCGATCACATTGTATTCGTTTATATTGTCATTACATTGCAGCATATCATCCAGGATTTCATTCAAATCCATTTTTAAATTAAAAATGGTATGCTGTTTCATGATTTGTTCGAATTCGACATTTTCAACGCTCCACTTTAAGTGGGGTGTACTAAAGATCAACTCAAGATTGGTTCCGCGTGACTCCTGGTCGTCATATTCATAAACTAACCCCAAAACTTGTTTGACTTTTTTTTGATATTCTGTTTTGCCCACTTTCCACAATCCACGTAGCATTTTCATGTACTTGCTCTCCAGTTGGAATTTCTTCAAAAGCTTCTGTTGTGTTATTTCCACTTTCTTTCTCTCCTTTGCAAGTAAGAAAATGTAGCCTTGAGTACGTCCTTTTTCCTTTTCCAACGCTTCGAGCAGAGTTTCTAAATCTATCAAATATTCTTTAATGTATTCATTGAGAATTTCAAAGTCAATCTCAAAACATTGATATGAGCTACCCACTATTTGACCTGAAGATGTTCTCTCTTTAATTGGTATTTCAATCTCATCTTCACCAATGGATTTCATAAGCAGGTTTGTTTCGCTTTTCTTGTTCAAATATACTGACTGAACAATTGGTTCAGCGTTAACTTTCACTTTACAATTAGAATTGGAAATGTCTGAAATTATTTTATCTTTTAGAATAATCTCCTCCATTTCGGTATTCAAACTAACCTGTCCCTTTTTCGACTGTTTTTCTACCGATTTGTAATCCTTAGTATTCTCCAGAAACAAATCAAAGATTTCATCTAGGCTTTCCGCCTTTCCTTCATCTTTCCTCTTTTCAGCTGCATCAACCAGAGTTGCATTAGTATTGCTGTTCTCAATTTCAACTTCTTTCTCGATTTTTTCTTGCTTTTGCAACCACTGTT
This sequence comes from Turritopsis rubra, assembly GCA_039566895.2. Lineage (NCBI taxonomy): Eukaryota > Metazoa > Cnidaria > Hydrozoa > Anthoathecata > Oceaniidae > Turritopsis > Turritopsis rubra. Next base: position 15,651,048 of record CM077623.1, on the reverse strand, counting down.
CGAGTAAATCAAGATAGAGCGTGTAAATTCGAAGCTGTTTCCTTTGTTTTCGAATAACACCTTTTTGGATTTCAGCGATTTTGATCAATCGTTTCAACTTTGATTCAGTAAACATTTGCTGATCTTGTTTGCTCAACATATCCTTCGTCGATTTTTAACCATCTAAGAAGTAAATTCAATATAAAATCTTAAAAATATTCTGATGCGAATATCTGAGTCAAGAAAATTTTCTATCTTTTTTTTGTTGTTGTTGATATATAATTACGAAGCAATTGAACATTAATTTGAAAAAACAACACGCTCTTAATGACCTTAATATGGCTTTTATTAATTAAGGGAAAATAGATTTTATAAAATCTATTACAAAAATCGATAACATGAGGTTAGTTAATGACTAATGCTATTGAATCAGAAAGATTAATCTAGAAATGAAACATGACATATAAAGACAAAAATTGCCATAAAAAATTGCCACATGTATGTGATCTCCGCTATGAAAGGAAATAAATGATGTAGTGAAATTATTCCTTTCGAAATTTGTTGAAATGAGCATGGGTGTAATGACAAAAAATCCCATAAATATCCCTTAAGGATAAAGTAAAAGCCCATATTTCCTACCTAAATCTGACAGTAGTATTTAGCATAAAACTGAGAGAATGTTAAATGAATGAGCCAAATAAACGTGCTTTTCTTCTAACATATCAATCCTCTTCAAAGATTTTTAAGAATAACTTCCTTTACTTAAACACGTTTACCATTACAGGACGACCGTCTAAAATTATCCAATAGAAAGGAAGTTCAAAACCCACGCAAGTTTTAAAAGTAATGATTCTTTTCTCATCTGACCAGAATGTCTCCACACAAATTTTTCACAAATCGAGATGCCCAATGACAGACTAGAGAAGCAATCACAACTTATTTCTTTCATAATAATTTGCTATCACGAATATCCACACAAATTCAATGAAACGGTTTCTCATGATGTTCTGACACGCAAAAAGTAATTATAAGGATAAGAATAAAAACGTTTGATATGTACTTGTATTGAACTGAAATCAATACATTCGGATGATAAAGATGTCTATATCAATCAATACTTCACATCACTTTATTAATTCTCTGGATTGAATACATTTTCCCTTCAACACTTTATTGACTGAATTGATTAGTCATAAGATTTAAAAAGAAATGTTGGATTCCAACGTAAACTGATGTTTGCATGATTAAACTTTTAAAAAGAGTAGCATAAGGAAGGATAAAGTTTGTTGTTGTAATTGACTTAAATCAGATGATGCAAAACTTAGATGACACATCATTAATCGTGAAAATAAATAAAAAAAATCTAGCCCAAAATGAAAACTAAAGGCCCACTACACACCAGCTGGATCTATCGCATGTAATGGAAATCGGTTATAGCAAGCTACGAACGCCAACAACGACGGCAAATGTATTTTTATATCTAGCCTTAGCTTTCTCTAAGAAGCATGAGAATTCCGTTTAAATAGATATCTCATGCCGGCATGAATTTCCATATCGCCGGAATCATGGGCGGGACGATCATCAGAAAATATATTTTTTTATTCATCCGTTCAATTCTCAATATTATTATCATTTGTAAAAATTTTCATTTAAAGCCCACCTCATAACCCACTTGGTCTGTGATATACATTGTGCAATAACCACAATCCAATGCTGTAATTACTCGCTTTGTTGTTTTAAATGGCAGCGAGAATATTAGTTTTGTGTCTCCAATTGGGACATGTTAATGGGTTGTTTTCGCAATGCATTTTGGTATTTGTATGATGTATTGCGAAGTGAATCATGGGACCAATAAAGTAAACCTTTTTCGAGTTTCAATTTTGTAGCAGAAAAAAGGAATAAAAAAAGTGAAATTTAAAATAAATAAATTTTATTTGTTACACTGGCGACGAAATTTACAGGACTAAAGGTCAGAGAGCTTACCGTCGTCAAGTTTGATGATCTCCATGATGCGCTGATAGGTAATAATCAGATATGCCATATCTCTTTTATACTACAAACACATACTACAAACTATTTTCTTGTCGTATTGTCATATTGTTGGCATCTAATAATCTGCGTAAATCCTTTCTTCTTGGTCATGGTTTTGTGATCCATTGTGAACGAAATTATAAAATAATCCTGAAAATACCCCGTTCTGAAGTTATTACAAATTTGCTTAAAATGAAGACCGGGAATTTAGTTCTCTCGGTTTATGGTCGGACGTTTGTGATACGAACTCTTGTTTGGTAGGGAGCTGTGCTTGTTTTTGAGCCGCAGGCAGCGGCCGAACATAGGTATGTCAAAAATTGTGGAGGAGCACGTAAACCTAATTTCTGTTTGCAGTCTGTATCACCAATGGGGTTACTTGCATGTTTTTCTTTTATCGTTTAATAGCTAACATTCTCCTCCACAAATTTCGATAAACCCGATAAACCAGTGGCGGATCTAGCATTAATTTAATGGTTTAAACCAATTTGGAGGAGAACTTTCTAAAAAAGAATTGGCAATTAAATTGCAATTATCCTTTTGAAAACACTCTTCTCCATAATTTTTTAAACCAGTAAAATTGCTTCTCAATCCGCCACTGGGGCTTACTGCATCAGCCCGTATAGGGACATTATAAATAGCACCTTTAATTTTAGGTTGTTCACCTTTACCATGTATCACTACAATTTTCTTAAATAACATACGATTTGCAATTAAAATTTTTTCAAGGTCATTGAGACACAGTCTGGCAAGAAACTTGCTTTTTCAAAATATGTTTATCACATGCGAAACACAGGTCTTCATCAAAATATTTGAACCGTCCTTCTTTATAAACACGTATTGCAAATGACACATGCAAAGTAAAGCCCCTCTCTTATTGAGGTTTGTCTCATTAATCGTTTTCTATTTACGACATTCCACTTTGGCAATCTCGATTGCATTACGCTTGCGACATTTTTCTTTTGTACTTTTCGTAGTCGACATCTTTGTTTTTCTAAATTAATAGACTTTCGCTTCAGGTTAACTGGAGTGTCAGCGTAAGATACTGTACATTTCCTATCAGTTCTGCAATATAATTTTCAATCAATGAATTTGAGCATTTCTAGTATGGGATTAAAAGAAAACTAATGTCCACCGTACACTAATGAAAATTCTTGACATTGATGACGTCAGCACAAAGGGTTTTGTTCCATTCAAGTTGTTAAGAAGTGATGTATCACGTGGTAAGTTTTATGTCATACCAATAAATATTTTAGGAGTATAACTTTTAGTTATACATAATGGAAAGACAAACTTACAAACATTTTATTTTAGGAGTATTGAAGGTTATTCAAAATCGCAGTGGATAAATGAACGCTATTTTAACCAAAGTTCATAGAATAAGTAACGGGTTAGAAATTGATTGGAAAAGGGTTAAGATGTCTTTTTCAGTATTTTTCTCAGTTTTATGGACATATTATAATGATGTGTTACTATCTTTTGTCTTGCAATCTTGAAACTTTTAAACCATGATTTTTGCGGCAGTAATTAAAATGGCTTTGTTTCATCAGCTGATAAAAGATCTCAAAAGAATCAGCCGATTGGATATGTGATGTTAACAAAAACATCTATTAGCTGATTTGAAATAATTTCTTAGCGAGTTATTTACCGTAAAACTCCGACTATAAGCCCCCACTTACCACGAATGTAGGGTCACCAAAAACTTAATACAAAATCAGGACCATACTGGGCTTCGTACAAATTAGAGCAATGTTATACAGATCTCAGGTGGGAACTCAAATTCCCAGTTGTAAGTCGGCGGGCAGAAGAACCAACCGTTACGGAAGGAAGCCCAAAGGGATATAAACTAATTTACTCACTTACTGTTGTTGAAAATTTTCCCAGTAAGATTTGCAGTTTAGAGAAATATATATCTACTTATATAATATAAGTAATGTAACTGCAAATACCACTCCTCCGAATGCAACATATAAACGCTATACTTTTTCGGTACCAAGAGATAAATCGCCGTAGCTCAGATGAACAGAGGCGAAGCTAGAGCTCAGTCAAAATTTGTGGAGGAGAGTTTAGTCATTTAATGTAGAAAAGGAAAACGTGCAAGTAACCTAATCGACACTTAAGACTGAAAAGAAATATCATAACGTTGGACTCCTCCACATTTTTTGATTGACCCTGAATACGCCTATGATGAATCACTGCGGTTGACATTTATTATGAACGTGTAAAAACTACTTATACTAGGGAGCTTACGCAAATAGGAAGACGGGAACGGCAAAATGTGAGAAAGCTTTTTTTCTTTGTGGATTTCGTTTAAGAAGGAAGACTACATCATTGGGAAAATTTGTCAGTTAATTACATCATTAGCAGATTTCCTCGTTCTACATACAACTTGGAAAGATATGCTTGAAGTCGTACTTACAACTAAATACTCCAAAATAACATTAGATTATGTTTATCTCGTTAGATTATGTTTATCTCATTAGATTATGTTTATCTCGTTTTTTATCCTTTTAGAGAGCTTTTCTTTCTTTCTTGGTACTTCGAACAAATGTTTTGTTATCACAGACAAGTTCTTGAAACTTCCATTTGTGTTATGATGCTTTTCTGAATAATCGTGGATTACTTTCACGTCGTCGTCCTCGCTGTCACCACAGATGTGTAAGCTCCCTACTATAAATGAGTCAGCCCTTCATTTTTTATTGCTAATCTACAAATTTCAAAACACCTGCAATGTACAATCATTTTTTAAATAATCTAAAAATCGTTAATAATCGCTATCTACGAGCATGCACAAATTATTATGAGACAAGCTGATTTTTCAATGAAAATGGCTTTCAAAGCCTTTCTACCACCACCCTATCCCAACTAACAATGAAACCCAACCCTATTGACTATTTGTCACACTGTTCTTGATTCTCTATATATAGTTTGTCTCATAATTTTTGTAGAGGCTTCTTATTCAAAAAAAAAGACCAATAAAGAAACCAATAAGAAGGTTAACCAATCACATTACCCAAAAATACATATGACAAATAAAACTTTATAACAAGAAGCTTATTATCTGAAAAAAGTAAATTATTTTCATATGTAAGATAATGGGGAATACTTTTAATGATTAAGCCAACTCATCAATACCGCTTCACAATCCAGGCGAAATAGTATTTAAGGTTTTACCAATTGCTTATGCGAAATTCAAGTACAGAAAGACTAATATAATGTATAATTTGAACTTTCCTGTTTCATTTTATTGTCTCTCTGTTGATTAACAGGAAATCGAGAAATCTTGTCCTTTTCAGAGGCTTCACCTATCTTCTTATAGAGTTTATTGTAAATTTGTATCCGCTTCTGCATTGAATCTACTTCGAATAAACTCGAGAACTTGATTCCTTGTCTTGCGATGAATTTTGTTTAAAGGAGTGAGATGAAAGTCAAATACGTCCATGAAAGATTTCCAAATGCCTTCTATTTTGTTTTCATTGTATTTTTCCTTGAAATTTGACATCTAAAAATGAATTCATTAAGTAATTTTAAAGCAGTCTTAATTTGTATGCTTTTTTTCAATTTCCGCGTGTATCCGGTGGAGGTTACTTTTTATATCTTCAAGTATCATGAAAATTTGCATATGGATCAAATCAATGGTGGTGATTTCGAATTCGGGAATATTCAATGCTTCAATTTTCATTAAAATTCGCACTAAAAACAAATCAACGAGGGCAAGAGGAAGACTAGGCTTCAGTTATTGACTGAAATTGCTTGAAATATTTCGACTATTGTCGGCTTTATTAAACCAAAACATAAAGTTCAAATAATACTTGCGGAATTTTAAAGGGGACTCTTTAACCAAACGCAGTTGTTTCTTATTTTCAAACGGTTTTGCAGAATTCTCAATACTTGCAATGGTAGAGTTTTTATTAAATAATTGCTTTGTGTTGTACTTGACTAGAAAGGAATGGAAATGGTTGAGAGAACGCATATTACCACATCATCAACTTTGTTCAAATTCCGTTTGATTTTAGTGTAATCGCTTGTTATTCCTTGCAATTCTTCTTTAATTTCGAGCAATGATTTTGATATATCATTGACAATTTCTCGGAGATTTCGAACCTGTTGCCGAGATCGGCCACCAGTTAGCACAACCTGAAATTAAGTTACTTTTACCTTCAACAATAGTTCAAGAGGAAAATTCAATCTTTTAGGCGGTCAATAGACGCTCAAAAACTTTAAAATGAATTCGTCTATACAAAATAAAATAACCTTCAATTTAATCAGATGCAAAAATCGACATACCTAACAGACTTTTCCAATTAGTACTATTAATCGTATGGACGTGAGCGCAATTGAAGTTTAACGTAGTAAAAGTAAAAAACGTGAAATTTTAACGAGTACGGAGGACGAGTTTAAATTGTGTTTTTTACTTACTACGAGTGAATTAAACTGTAATTTCACGAACTAGCCATGTCATTACTGGTTAATCATATAAAAACAAAGGAAAAGTTAGTATTCATGTTTTTGAAGTTTAGAGAAACCAGGTTCATATTTCTGAATACTTCGAATAACAATCGAATGTTTACGTTTTTTCAAAAAAGTACTTTACAACAGAAAAAATATTCAACAGTACGTAATACCTTATAAGGCAATGATGATTAATAAAATGAAATAAAAAAAGTTATCACGCTTTCGTTTTTTTCTGCAGTAAATATTTGCGAGTGCAGAGTTCAATTACACTGTAATTGCACACCCTGTAAACCAATCGGAATCGAGTAATTGTGCATCTCATATGATTACTTATTTCAATAACCTTGAAATCTTAATGAATTATTCTGCAAAAAACTTGTGTTAACCTTAATTTTATTTTGTTTATTTTATTTGTGTTTTATATTTTATTAGTTCTTCCAACAAATTAGATGTACAAGTTGCTATTCATGAAGTACGGAAGCCCATTAAGGACATAGCGAAGTTATTATTCACCTTCGATCTCATACATCGAACCAAACTCTTCGATCTTATACATCGAAAGCTTAAATACATCGAACAAAAACCCTTTGATCTTGTACATCGAAGGCTTCCATGTATGAGATCGAAGGGTTTTGTTCGATGGATGAGATCGAAAGCTTCAATGTATGAGATCGACGAGATTATGTTCGATGTATGAGGTAAATAATAACTTCGCTATGTCCCTAACGGGCTTCCGTAATGAAGAGATATGGTTTGAATGCAAAAAACAAAACAAAAAACTTGTTTATTAACTTGAGACAGGAATTTTATAGAATGATGCTATAGTATTTCTTTCTTTTTTTCTCCATGTTTTCAAACCTTGTTGAAAAGCATTGGTTTCAGTTTGAGTTATTATTATTATTATTTATTGAATATTTATTTAAAACAGGATTACAATTTCAGTTATAAAATACTATTAATATTGGTCCTGTTTCAAAAACATTCCAGATATATTGAAGTACAGTGTGGTTCAGAAAAAATACTTCTCCAAAAACGGTGAACAAAAATTCTGCTTCCCATAAGTCTGAACTAACTTGAAGCTCATTATGCAAACAAAGAAAGATAAGTGTGGTGACTTACCTTTGGTGCACAATACTTGTTCACATAGACCTCAAAGTTTCTTTTCACTTCTGGGAAGTTTCTTTCTAAGTTGAGCAGTTCTTCTGCTTCTTTAAGAAAAGCAGTGGCTGAAGCAGTTTCGTTAACACGTGACACAGCCTCGGAAAGTAACGCAATGAATAGATTCAAACTGACCACACTAACCAAGACTAGATAAAATCCAACTAAAATTTGTGATGATAGTTTATCTATCTTTTTCAGTGTGTTATATTCATAGTCACCAACTATGGTCAGTAAATAGAGTTGATACAGCAAGTCGTGGAACATCTCGTATTCGCCGCCTTCACTACCTATCATAAATAAGTAGAAAATAAATGAAACCATTCCGCGAACATCGAAATAATGTGAAATAGTTTGTACAGCAGGTAACGTGACGTGGCATTCAAAAGAATAATCTCGAAAATGCAACTTTTTAATAAAACCATTATATCAGAAAAGATACTGTAAAGTTAAGATCAGTTTTGATGGAAGGAAAACGTTTCAAAGGACTTTAGAAATCACGAATCCAAAAGGGGGAGTTTATGAGAACAGAATCAAAATTGATTAGATATCTTTTCATACTATGATGAATTGTTAATTTTAAAGACTTACCTTTTCTTACACCGCCAAAGGTTACCCAGAATGCAGCAGAGAAAGGTATGAAGAATTCAAAGAACAGAAACGCAAATTTAGCTGTAGCATTAACACATTCTCCTAACATTGCTATAAAAGGGCCAAGGGATTGTACCAATCGAAGAGAACGGTTTAAACGTAACCAAACAAACAGAATGAACACTGCTGAGTAGTAATTCTGCAGGTCTCTCAAGGTATCGTTATTATAACTGGCCCATAAAATGGTGATTATGGTTTCTATTGTAGCCATCACTAAACATAGAGCTTCTATGATATTCCAGGGATCATTCCAAAACTTTTGGGTTAAGCGTGTTGCTAACTCTTCATTTTTTGACAATAAATCAGCTTCCATAACCCAACATGGATGGCAAAATGGACGTTCTTTATCTATGTCGCTAAGTAAGCGTTTCCGATCTTCGTTTAATCCTTTGGCGTACGTTCTATATTCAGCAATTAACTAAAATAGAGAACTTGCAGCTTATTAATCTAGCAAAATAAATTCACATTTGTTTCATAGCATTTATTCTCATTCAGACGAACATTGTTACAAAAAGGGGGATTTTAAACTAAATGAATATTTCGCATGCGAAGATCGCGCTCTGATTGGTGCGAATTTTCCGACGAAAGTTTTTAACCAATCTACACTGAGTATAAGCCATAAGTTTTGTTTAAACGCCGTATCATGGCCAAGCCAGACGGTTCGTCTTGTTTTTATGCATTCCAATTTTTTTCTTATCTTATAACTTTTTAGAGCCGTTTAAAGAAATTTTGAGACCGTATTTTCTCCAAGAAACGCCCTTGTTCTATTAAACGGTTCTCTCTAATAAACGCCCCCATTTAATCTAAAAAAATTAAAATAACCTATTTGACAGGGGATTATTAATAGAAATAGCTTCAAATACAAAAAAGTGATGTCGAAGATAAGTATAGTAATATTGACTGATGGGGAGATTCGCCGCTGTTTCGGTTCATACAAACTTTTCTTCATAACATTTTTGAACGCCATTGATTAATCATTTACTGAGGATTTTTTTAAACAGCGTGGTATTCAATATATTATTATAGTACAATTAAAAATAAAAAACTTGCTGACGTTCGCTTTAAATATTAAAGGCATCATACAAGTGGCATAAAAGCATAATTAGAAGAACTCCAATAAGTTAGGATTCGACTATGGTTTGTTTCTACATGTGTAAATATAATAAGAGGCACGTAAAGCAGCTTCTGCCATGTTATTAAAACATCTCTCAGAATTAATCCCGTGGTTACACAACAGTTTTTGCAAGATTTTCTGTTCGGAATAGAAACCCAAAGTTTTTATCTCTAATGTAACCAGATCGAACTTGCTTACCGGGACGATTACATGTTCTTTGAGCTTGGCATACTTATAATCGCGACTTTTTACAATGTTGGTCTCGAAACAGATCGTTAATTCAAATACTAACAGGCCTTTACGAATAACTGCGTCAGGCCTGAAACAGGTGAAGAGCTACGCGGGGTTTGAGTAACCATCTATATCAATATACAGAGAATAACCGTGTTGTTGGAGTTGCAGGATGTAAGTCGCCAATGTTTTAATACGAAAATGTGTCTCCAGGTATACCTTTTTTCATTTAGTGAAACAACACAGTTGGATAATACATGTAGCTGAGTTTGGCTTTTTTCGCAGAGAAAACATTTATCACTGTCAGATTTTTCCCATCACTTCAGGTTGGAGTTGTTCGCTAAACAAAATACTAACGCTTTGCGGGCGAATATGTAAATGTTGGACATCAGAGGTGTTATCATTTCCAACCACTTTTGACGCTCACGACTGCAAAGGTTTTTGTTTAACACTTTCATAATACCACTTTGTTCGTTAAGTTCATCCAGACGTTTTATCACTTTTTCATTCATGTTTTTCTGTAGCAATCTAGATGCAGTATCCTTTGATGTCGTGTTTCTCAGTATTTGATCTTCAGCCAAGAACTTGTCCTTCGCCAGTTGATAAACATCTTTTATGTCCTTGTTCTTCGAGGTGTTAAGCAATCTTCTTAAGCTGTGTTTACAGTGATTTAAGATATTAGATACTGATTTAAAATTTAAAACCAATTTATTTGATGGTAACGTTAGGTGCGTTACGCTTGCACCAATATGCATTCCAAACGATTTTCGTATATACTTGTTGACAACATTATCTAGGTTCTGTATTGTCCATGTTTCTGAAATAATGTAAATAGACAGCCTCCATCGAATCTTACCGTATATATATTTAGTGACAACATTAGCTTTGTGGGGTGGATGCAGTGGTAAGCTGTCCAACCTTTTAAGGTATGATGTTATGTCCTCTTTAATCTCTTTAAGATTAACAATTGAATTCGCTTCTGTTTCTGTGTTTACATCACTCAAGCGTTGCTCACTAATAGTTTCTTGCCCGAACTTAACTTTACATCTTCAAAGATGGCGACCCAAACTTTTAAAATCTTTACGACAAAACTGACATTGCACTTGTAGTGAGTTGTTGATACAAGTAAATAAAGTCAATAAAACAAACCATGATGATAACTTATGCATTTCTTCTCTATTTCGTCGAACAAAATGGTTGTATTAATGTAAATCAGTTAAAATGAGACTTTAGCCGGAGAGCAAAACAAAACACGTCTTACTCCGTTGACGACTTCGACGGTAATGAATTTATTTAATATAATAATAATAATAATAATAATAATAATAATAATAATAATAATAATAATAATAATAATAATAATAATAATAATAAAAATGAAATGTTTGTAAGATGTATGCCTGAACGTGTACAAAAACTAAAAAACTGAAATATATATATTTTTTGAATACTATATAAACTTTATTAACTCCTAGCCAATGCTTTATCCAAGTAATATTTTTTGCATTCAGATTTGAAGTTCTTCAATTTTCGACATTCCCGTTTAGCTTCAAATTGGAACGTTTTGATGGTGACATTTTTTATTTATAAAGTTTTATATTCTTATTTTATTATACTTGCATAGTTACTTTATTTATGTCCCCGAGAGAAACAATTTCTACCTAAACGCCCGTTCTAAAAACTGAAATTGTTACGGAACATGGTAACTAGACCATAATACGTCCTTTAAACAGATATTCTGAAAGAGATATATTAAAAAAATGTGTTTTACCTTATAAATAAACAAGAAAGTGAAGAATTGTCCAATCGCAGTCAAAAATAAAACAACTTTCATATTAGTGTCTTCGAAGAGATCATGTTTTTTACGGATTGATATTGATATGGTCCAAACAATGGTGAACAGCAGATAAAATAGAATGTTGATAATGTTAAATTTGAAACCAAATTGTTCTCTTTTCAATGAGATTAGTTCTAAGATGATCGGATGATTGATAAGTTGCAAATCATTGCGTGCCACGATAATCTAGGAAGACATGCGTTGTTACATGAAGTGTAATATGAATAATCTTTCCACAGGCGATTAGGTACCATCTGTGATTAAAGTTTTACTTACATTGACTTCATACCCTTATTATTGATTAAGAAAGTACTTCTGTTACCTTATAGGAAATTTTGTCGGAAAAAAAAATTCATCACGGAAAATTTTTCATCTGGGAAGTTCCTTAACGTTTTCCACGAAAAAGTTGAACTTTTGTAGGTTAAAAAAAGTCGGGAAAATTGTTGTCATTTTTCCTCTACAAAGTTTCTCCAATAATGATTTACTTTCTATTCCAATAATTATTTACTTTCTATTATGTTCAACATCAATAGTTTACCTCAAGTGGTCCTGGTGGTTCGTACATTCCATTGCAGTACTGGAAATTGCTTAGTAATCTCCATCGACGCTTTCCAAGACAATTAACAAAATATCTTTTTCGTTTAGTTGTTCTCTCTACTGTGATGAATTGATCTAACGCTTGTTTGGCCAATTGAACTGGGAGTTTGTTGATAATATGATCAATTGCCGAAACTCCAGAATTATTATATGATGCAACTGGTAAGTCCAGTTTTAACATGAAGGTACACATCTTCGCTAAACCTGCATAACAATTATTCATCTAATGGCATTTAAAATACTACATATCAAGAACCAAACAATACGGGACAATGGAGGTTTCTTAGTACCAACATAACAAGGAAAAGTTCAACGTTTTACAACATACCCAGTTCTGCTGCAAGAAATAAAGGTGTACGCAACCGATCGTCTCTTTCAATTGGATTGGCGTCCCATTTTAGGAGTTCTTTGAAAGTATCAATTGCATCGTATTTAGCTGCATAATGAATGACAGATTGCCCTTCACCTTTTAATGTACGGTGATGCAAGTCAGCTAAAAGAAATAGATGTGATACCAGCATTAATGTTTCCATAGCAACTTATCAAGTCTTTCAATTAAGAAGTTGGCACAACCAAAATAAATCTCGAGGAAAATGGTTCGAATGCAATGTTCCCGTTGGCATTGTATTATTTGCATGGCTCCTGTCACGCAAAACAAAATCTGATCCTTGAGAGAAGAAATCGCCAGTTGCTCGATCTTCAAAAATGAAAACATAAATATAATAACATTAAGTGAAACTGAGAATAAAAATAATAAGAACCAATCACAGTTAAACCTCAGTTATTCGAGCTCTCACTGGACCGAGCATTGGTTCGAATAACTGGGGTTTCGAATAAGTCAGGGTAAACTTTGAGAGTTACTTAAGCGAAGTTGAAGGGACCGAGTTCGAATAACGGGGGAATTCGGAAAACCCGCTGTTCAACTGTATGAAGAAAAGCCCCTAAAGTCAAAAGCCAAAGTTGCTGGGTTCTTCAAATAAAACAAGAATCCCATCCTAATAAATAGACCGACTTATATACTGACAAATAGACAGATGATTCAGGTGATTCGGGAGAAACGGAATATTGCTTTGTAGGTAGCACACACCATTCATCACCTGGAGAATAATCCGAAAACATGATTATTTTTGTTCTGATTATTTTTGTTATCATGTTTGAAAAGTTTGATCAGGAAAGACTTTCGTCATCCCCATCCCGAGCAATAAGGATATTTCATGGATATGATTCAACCATGTAAGACTGCTTTAAAGACACGTTTACATGTTGCAGATTACAAGTAGTGTTCATCTAAAACCACTTATTTAAGAAACCTTATGAAGTTGAAGTAAATTTGCATTATTCTTCTGTGATCAAAATAAATGAAATTCATGAATAAAGCATACCTCCATTCTTTAGAAGCCATTGAACCATTCTCTTATGGTTTGACGCACAAGCTACAAATAACGGAGTCCTTCCCCAATTATCAGCTATGTCAATATTTGCACCTTTCAGTTTCAAATAGTACGCTAAATCGGTATTCCATTCTCTTGCAACTTCATGCATAATCGATTGACCGTGTATATCTATCGAATTTATGTCTAAGGGAAAGAAAAAACATGTTCATATTTGATCAAAGAACATTTGACTGGTGATGAATGCGCTAGTATGGTAAAAGGAAAATAAATGTGGGGGACGTCAGTCTATACCAATGGAATAGAGGAGGGAGGTATCATAGGAGAAAATCTTTCAACTACGTATGTTGTTTTACTTTCATTTATACTTCAACAAGTTCCTGTTAAATGTTATGACGTAAAATTAAATTGAAAATCGATTCACAAATTTGAAACCAGCATTATTGAATTGTTCTACGTGCAAGTTTTCATGAAAATTGTCGACATTTGGTTCAAATTGTGCCCAAATTGTCCTTTTATGGCTAAAATATGAAAAACGATTCAAAAATTTGTAACTAGCACTATTGAATTGTTTTATATGCAAATTTTCATGGAAATTGGAGCATTCGAAATTAAGTAAAAGTTTTGCCTAACTCTCCACTTCCATGTCCGCCATTTTTTCATGCCAATGAAATGTAGACGATTCAGTAATCACGTGATCACGTTAGGTTTGGACAGTATGAAAAAGAAGAACTAGAGCGCGGACGAAAATAACGCTTTGAACCTATTTTAGCCTAACTGCAATAAAAAGGAAAGGCTTACTCTTAATATGCAAAATAGTTCTTCTTAAAACCTCACAATTGATTTGTTTCTAGTGTATATTTTAAAACACTTTCGAAATTTGGTCCAAATTGTACCCAAATTGCCCTTTTTGTGTAAAATATGAAAAAAAGATTCACGAATTTGAAAACAGCATCATTGAATTGCTCTGCCTGCAAATTTTCATGCAAATTAAAGCATTTTCTAACTTTTTTCGTCACCACATCGCCAATATCGCGGACCCCGAAAAACTTCAGTTATCCCTATTAGTTCTCGAGATATTTGCCCCTAAACGTCGCATTCTATTGGGGACACCCCTTTGAAAAAACTGACGTTGCGTCATTTGGTATAATATACTAATACTGAAAAGCGTTTCTCGCAGCATTGTGGTTTTACGCGTTCCTCATGAGAAAATGACCGTGAAATTTTTAAAATGTATCACTCTCTAAGCGATGTTGTTAATGTAAAACTGTGTTTAGAAGAATTGAGTCTTTTAGGATTTTAGATGATGATTCATTTTTAGTATTTAATTCACCGAATACTGAAAATGTTTTCATTATAGGATCTTGAGAGATCAACACAGTTTCAATTCTCCTACCTGCACTTGTAAGTAACGTGTCCAAAAAAATTATATCAGCTTTAGTATTGGAATATGTTGTACCCAAATGTGAAAAATAGTTAATTAATGCATTGGATGCCGTCCTGTTCTTTTCCTCGTCACTCAAGTCTATATCCAATAAAAAGTCAAAAGATATATCCGGTTGATTGGTCTTCAATTCGAATGGGCCTAAGACATAAACCAAAAAAAAGAGATTTAAGCGTCTTGAGGTCAGTTAGATATTGGACTGAATTTCTTTAACAGAAACTTAACCTTCCGCCATGAACAATTCATTTCAATTGACACTCACCTTCTAGATGAGCTAGTTTCCTGGAGGTTGTTGCTTTATCTTGGTCATCTGGTGGAGCTGGTCCTTTTCTCCATTTCTCCATTACATTATCAGTGCCAATTTTACAAAAATTTAAATTTGCTAATACAAGGTTAGCATTTTCTTCTTCCTCGCGTAACTCGCGTATACCTTTACCGACTTCGGAAATGTATTGGTCAATCATCGCAAATTCATTTTGATTTGCTGCCTTTCCGAATCCTGAATCATCAGCGTCGTTGTATGTGGGATTCTCAAATTGGACATACGCATCATTCGACGACATGTTGTGAAATTATTCAAATAATAGACCATAAGTGATATTTCCTTTCTTTAGACCTAAATAGAAGTTATTATGCGATTAGAAATGGGGGTGGAGCAGGGAATGTAGTGATAATATTTACGAAAATCTATCTTTCTTCTACTTTTATAACTTTCCTTATATGGTTTTATTTCCTTATAATTTTGTGGCGTCATGTTCCTTGGTACTGCTGAAAAAATGGAATTAGTTCAGGAAACTATAACCACTACACATTCCAGTAACCTTTTCAAAATTATCATTTAGACAACAGGAAATCATCTAAACCTCCATAGTGATCTATATTTATAGGATAAACCTTTGTTTCTTTCATATCAGCAATAAGTGTGTATGTTCAGGAATGACCAACGACATAAATTGCATCCGTGTAGCGGTGTGTAATGAATTGTAAAATATTTTTATTTATTCGTATTCAGGAAAGCATACCACAAATGAGCTACATAGGTTACGGAGAAAATTTTTTTCCTTCTTTTCCTTCTTCAAGACAGTGCTGAAAAATTTAAAAAAATATGTGCACATACTGAACATACTTTTGAGGCAGACTTTACCCCATTCATTATTAAGTAGGTAATAATGGCTTTCTTAAAGTAATGGAGAGTCCATTTAGCAAATTATAATCTCCCCTGAAACAACTGGAGTGAAATCGAATACCTGTGGTCCGCTTTCGATGACTTATCCATGGTTTCCACTGAGTGTCTTAAGGCTTATAACGCAACTATCGTAAACCTTAAAACACTTTTTGTATTTTTTGATGATAACCACTTCAAGACCGGATATGACTTTTGATAATCATTAAATTCTCTGCAGATTTTAGTAAAGCGTGGGATTATTAGCCCTTGGGTTTTTAGGGGCTGTTCAGGACTAGGGCGGGTGGTGGTGGTGTTGGGGCATTGTGCCTCCCCTGAAAAACTTCTGAAATAATTGTCCTTTTTTCTTGTAAATGACTCAAATTTTCCATGTTTTATTGATATAAAATTTCCAAATTTCCTTTTCAAAGATATATAGTATCAGCATCAAAAAAATTTCATTGTTTTTCAATTGACAACCTGTCAATCTTTTCGTTCCGCCGGAAGTACCTGCTGTAATGGAACTCTTTTCACCGTTTTCCAAAAGCCTAATAACTTTTGAGGAAAGCCACAAAATTTCAATGAAATATCAGCAGTAGTTCCTGAGACATTAAAAAAGTCTTCCAGGGGCGGGTGGTTGGTCCAGGGGTGGGTGGTTGGTTGTTGTTGCAAATTATACATATAGCAACTCTTTGGGGAGTAGCTGGGTACAACCTGGTAGTCAGATTTTGGTTAAATCAATCTGATTGGTTTACAAGTTTATACAAAATTTGCTATGAATATCTTCTGTCCCGGTCTCACTAACCAAGTAGTTTTCTTTGCTTCGCCCTGTAATATAACTGCGTCAGAAAAGAACACGAGTTTCACTGATTCTCATTGATTCTCTGAGGGCTCCTAATGGTAATTAGATAAGATTTTTCACAATAGACCCTAGCACTTGTGTATTTCAATGCATTTTCTTTCATTTTTAATTTGCACTGGGTATAAGACTCAATGCTAACAGTGTCATAATTATGTAGAAAAAATGATTCCAAAGATGGTAATACATCAAGAAAAGTAAAATTCATTCTTAAAGGCATTAAGGGTTGCGTCCGCAGCAGCGGACCTAGGCTAATTCAAAAATTGTGGAGGAGCACATAAACCTAATTTCTGTTTTCAGTTTGTATCACCAATGGGACTACTTGCACGTTTTTCTTTTATGATTTAATGGCTAACATTTTCCTCCACAAATTTCGACATACCTTCTAGATCCGGTCCGGTAGATTGCATCACACAGAATTAAAATGTAAATTTCTTACTTGAAAATGATTTGATCAAAAAACGATATCTGGCTGTCATTTCAAGTGTTTGTTATTTCTTTTAATAATGAATTACCGATGAATCTTGCTCTCCGTTTTGTGTAATTCTTTGTAGCTTAAAGACAATCTTCTCTTATAAATATATTAAAAAGAGGATTTATCATGATAACAGAATTGCATAAAACAATTCTTATTCACGATTCATAAATGCAAAAGACAACAAGCGTTTGTTAAGTTTTTCATTGCTACCATTGAGTTTCACATCCAAATCATTTGTTATTTAAAACAGCGTATTATTTTTAATTACTTTAAGAGTCATATCTTTGTTGTGGCATTTAAACGTAATTATAGTCAACGTAATTATAATGTAGTCCATTTCTAAGTAAGTTAGTAAGTAATGGGAAGTTTAAACGTCCTTGGGGGTATATCCATTTATCTCAATGGCTCTTCATCCCCTCCGACAGTCAACTTATTAGTTAACTTACCGCTAGAGATACGTTAAGCATTGCTCTAACTTGCCCACTGGCCAGCATGCGATCAAGTCAATGGTTCCTAATGGTCTGAATACCCTGCTTTCAAAGCGCATTTGGAGTGGAGTAACGATTCCAGTTTCCGCAGTAGGGATTGAACCCCAAGCGCACTGGTGGAAACCAAAGGTGCTTCCACTACACCATCGCTGCAATATATTTCAAAAAGGTTTTGCACTTAGTACATAAAGGAATGCCATTTATAATTGAGTTAAGCTAATCAGGTATCAAATAAGAGGTATTGTCGAGCACTTTAA
Source organism: Turritopsis rubra (assembly GCA_039566895.2). NCBI lineage: Eukaryota > Metazoa > Cnidaria > Hydrozoa > Anthoathecata > Oceaniidae > Turritopsis > Turritopsis rubra. Next base: position 15,632,919 of record CM077623.1, on the reverse strand, counting down.
AATGGTCTATAAACATTTGAATTTTCGCATAATTCCGCGAATTTATTAGAGAATAATAGCGATATATATTTTACCTGAAAAAGTATTCGCCTAATTCCGATCTCCTTTTAAATATGCTTCTAGCCAAAAACCTTCGTTGCATTACGTTTTTGAATTTTGAAAAAAATGATTGAACTTCACACGTTTGAACACTATTAAAGCGCATCGAACACGGATCTCAGTGCTCGCAAAACAAAAGTTCTATCCACTACACCAATGCCATAAAGGTAGTGCTTAAAAACGTCTTTTTAAATGCCACCCTACAGATATTGCCGCATATAAGGATTGATTAAGCGAAATAAACGCCTCCTTCTAATGCACATAAATTCAGCGTTTATTAGAATAATCCCACAGTAATTAATTAGTAATCGGGTATAATTATTGGGTTTCAATCTAAACGCAAAGGTAAGGATATAACAAAACATGTCTAATATCTTCGTTTTTCTTGTTTTGATGTTGTTTATGCTGTTATAACAGTAGAATCGACTCAAACAGCCCAAAGGAAAATTGGGGCTCGCTGAAACGACAATTGCGTTACTATTTCGACGTAACTGCGCTTTAATACACAAAATAGTCATTCGCGCGAACATTCAGTCTAGTGGAATTATTATTAGTATTATTATTATTATTATTATTATTATGTATTTTCCGTATAATATTGTTTCGTACAATTATAATGAAGTTTCCTATTTAAATTTAATAAAGAGTACACTTTGTACGTACAGGGCGAGCCATCAAAAACACAAACAATAAACAAAAGATTCGTTGTTCAAGGGTATGTTTTTAATGACTCGTTTTTATTATTATTATTATTATTATTATTATTATTATTATTATTATTATTATTATTATTATTATTATTATTATTATTATTATTATTATTATTATTATTATTATTATTATTATTATTATTATTATTATTATTATTATTATTATTATTATTATTATTATTATTATTATTATTATTATTATTATTATTATTATTATTATTATTATTATTATTATTATTTTGAACTTATGATTATTTATTACTCCCACCTCCATTAATTTACTGACCATGCAAAGTTAGCTGGTCTGTATTATTCTGATAATTTGTCATCTTTTTCAAGGCAAAACAACATGGAGAGAAAAAGAAGAATCACGATCAACTTTTGTTGGCAAATATTCGATACACAGACACAGTTTAGTGCAACCAAGATAGTAAAAATGTATTCTTTAATATTTCTAGTTCTGTTATATGTAATTCTTCAAACAATTTCTTGGCTCTACCTATCTTTTTTTGAGAAATCTTCACAGACACTCTGGTAAACTTTTACCAGAAGTTTCTCTTGAAAACCATATTTTTCTGCTAAATGGTTAGTGATAACAACTTTGTTGTAAATATTCGCCATGGTTATGAAGTAAAACAATTTAATTTTTAAAAATGTAAAAGCTTTTCTTCAGTAAATATTACATAGGAAATTTTTGTATTGTATTAGTATTATTGTAATGTTTTAGAAACATACTTAGTTTATGATGAAAACAGGATAGTACTTTCTGTTTGTATATTCTCTCGCTTAAATTTTAATTTCGTGGGACCCACTAAATTAAAAATAGACCCTGGGTAGTTCAGTATGCCTTTAACAACCCGTTCAGAAAGAGATTCTATGATTATTGTAATGAATTCAATGAACTTTCTAAGCCTTATGTGTACCATTAATAATATATGATGAAATTTTAGATAATTTTGGAGGATTTTGTGATAACCTTTTTTGATGAAGGAAGGTTTTTCTAGTTATTTATTATTGCATAACTAAGATTTGAATACTTGTTTTGATTCAGGACCTGCTGAAGTAGAAAAACATCTTTGCATATTATTATAACATTTCTGTAATCTTCATACTCGAAGTGTTTTTTGGAGAAATAAATCGATGGCTATCGATATCGAAAGTTGAAGTGAGTTTATTCCCTGTTTGTTTTTCTTAAAAACATTTGTGCTCGTAATGACTAAATTTGGGAGTTTTCCAATATTATCTACATCATTTGGACAATCTATAACAATTAAGTATTTATCATGACTCATTCTGAACGGATGTATACCTAAATTTAGAATTTTGGCTCGATGTCTTCGCCTCTCTCTCTCTCTCTCTCTCTCTCTCTCTCTCTCTCTCTCTCTCTCTCTCTCTCTCTCTCTCTCTCTCTCTCTCTCTCTCTCTCTCTCTCTCTCTCTCTCTCTCTCTCTCTCTCTCTCTCTCTCTCTCTCTCTCTCTCTCTCTCTCTCTCTCTCTCTCTCTCTCTCTCTCTCTCTCTCTCTCTCTCTCTCTCTCTCTCTCTCTCTCTCTCTCTCTCTCTCTCTCTGTCTTTTAGCAGTACTAACAACAAAATATTGAGCATTGAAGAGACATCTTGAATTCCTGTTTATAGGTTCTCCAGATATTACTATAGACGCTTTCCTTTTGGCATTTTTCCATACTTGTGTTATTTCTTTGAATCTTTCCAGGTCTTTGCAGGTCTGTGTTTCTCATTTTAAATACATTCTCTACCCGAATATACAAAATAATTTAATAAAATAGTTTAAAATCGATGATGTATTAATGTATTAACGTTAAGCCATTAAAATCAGGAAAAGACATTTTGAAGTTTGCATCTTAATTCAAGAATTTACGTTAGAAACCTTTTCAAATTTTTATTAAATTCTATTAGTGATGACAAAAGGACAAAAGCATTAGAAGACAGGATATATCGGTAATTACCAATCTTGTGGAATTTGATTATCGATCAAGTTTGTAAATAAAAATATTGTGGCTTTTCGTGATGTTTAGAAGAGAGGAAATCATGTTTAAAAGTGTGTTTGGACTTTTGGTGAAATTTTTGGTTTATAGCTGTCTATGGAAGAAAACAGGATGTAATCATGTTGTTTTACCAGGTACATTCTCTTGTAGGTCATTTATTTGAAGAACATTTCAGAGAAAATTTAAATTGTTGATCGTGTTGGGGCTTAGGAGGGTAAAATCCCTCAAAAACGTTTTTTATGTGAATAATATCTAGTAGTTACACGTTCCAAATGCTCCATAACAAATACTCTGTTACATGTTGCATATTTTCTATTAACATAATTAAATCATCAGAAAGTTCAGAAGTAGTTAGTATTCTTATCTTCATTCTGATTCCTCTGTTGCAAGCTGCAAAACGTGGTTCCATTTCTTTCCAGCACACCTACCCTCCACCCGTTCTTTTGGTTATAAATTAATATTTGACATGATTTTATTACCAAGCAAGCCTCATATTAGTTAATAGGAAATTAATGTTTCCAAATGGTTTTCTGAAGACACTTATCACCAAATTTATGATATTAAAAGGAATGTTTCTGCCAGAAGTTGACTAAAAATGTCGCTTCCATATAATTAATCGTTAAGAAACCTAAGGATTATAATGTTGTCTGTTTCATATGCTTGATTATGAAATAAGTGGCTTTATCTATTGTCTAAACATCTAATTTGAAAACATTGATGTTGACATAACATAATGAAGCTATTAGTCGTATGCTAATCTAGTGTTTTATGGAATGAAAGTTGGAGGATGCAGTCTATCTACATGACGGGAGGATAATTCCATTTCATATTCTATTAATTTTTCGACATCAACTTGAGTTGTATATCAATCTCTCTATCAACGTGTTGAAGAAACAATTTCTTTATTGAATTTCTAATAACATAAAGAGCTCTGATTAATATGGTAATCTTTTGTTCTTTTGTTGATAATGTTAGTACAAATGGCGCGAAAATAACATATTTAATGTCGATATTTCAATTTGTTTCAACCGATAAAAACATTAATCGTCATTGAAAAGTGTTTTGAATAATTTGTACGTGTGTCTCGAAGTAGCTTAACTTCGATAATTAAAATTGCAGATATAACCGTCATTGAGATATGACGTCTTGCTTTAAATATGTTCATGAATTTTGCGTATTTCACCATTAATGGTGTGATAAAAAGATCTCGTGATCTATAATCTTCAAAGTTCTGTAAAATACCAGTTAAAGTGAGATCTTTATAACAGTTTTGAAATCGACATTTATCTTTCTGATTTCCTCTCTCATCATGTGATATAGCATATAGCAAACGGTTGTTCAACTAATATTATACCACACCTGTTAACCCCCCTTTCTGTCATCAATTCATCAAAAGAAATAATAGACGACTTATCTACAAACTGTGCGAATGTAATCTCTGATAATACTGCTATTCCACTTTTATTGTCATTACAGTGAAGACTCTATTAGCGACCCCTTTGTACAACGGCTGGTACAAAATGGTACAAAAATCTCTATAAACGGCCAGGTATAAGGCGTTTTGAAATGTGAAGGAACATAAATAAGCATTTTTACAAAAATTATTTTTGTAAAAGAATGATAAAAATTCAAACGCATTCTTCATATCATCCATTATCTATATCCAGGTAAAGTATATTTTGATAATTTATCCGAGACAATGAAAAAATCATTTTTAGGTGAAAACCATTTTTATAACAGGCCCCTCCACACAACGGGTATCTCCACACAACGGCCACTGAGGTTTGGTTCCTAGAAGTGGCCGTTATTAGAGGTTCCACTGTATTGTGAAATACGTTGATTGTGTGGATGTTTCTAATCACCTTTCCCGAATTTCAGTCACCATAGGCGTTATCGAGGCTCTTCTGGACCCTCTCAATGATTTCTAAAATAATCATTGGTATCACAATGAAACTTATCTCCGTCAAAATATTGAGTTTTTATTTTATTTTTATTTTCTCAGACCCCGGATTCGCGTTAATTTCATGCCAAGTTAATTGGGATTTTAAGTGATTCGCGTTAATTTCATGCCAAGTAGATTGGGATTTTAAGTGATTCGCGTTAATTTCATGCCAAGTAGATTGGGATTTTTAGTGATTCGCGTTAATTTCATGCCAAGTTAATTGGGATTTTAAGTGATTCGCGTTAATTTTATGCATACTTCCGTAATTTTTCAAACATTCCCGCTAATTTCCTTCGTGTTAAATGCATGTGTATTTAATTAACTGTGTCGTTAATTTCCTGTAATAAGGTATGTTTAACCCTTGTCTTTGACTAGACTTAATTGTCCTTTTGTCTTGCAAACGACTCAAATTCTGCATGTTTTATCGATCAAATCATGTTATTCACGAAATAACATTGGCAATGTTGAAAAAAATCAGTTTTTTTCGATTGATTGACCACGAATTTTTTGTCACTTTTTCGTCTCTGTAGAAATTGCAGTAATTAGTGTTGTAATAATTGCAGCGATGGTGAAGTGGATAGTACCTTCAAGTGGGACCGCTGAGGCCCATGTTCGAGTCTCAGTCATGTCCCATTTCGGAATTTCACTCGAGGCTGACATTGACAGACTATATACTGGCCTTTGTGCAAGTAGGAACAATGCTTTACGTATCTCTGGCGTTAAGTCAACTTCCTAGTTGCAAGTCGCAGAATAGCCAACCACTATGGATGGAAGTCCAAGGACTTAAATCTCCCAGTCACCTACTTACTTAAACCTTTTTTCACCATTTTCCTAAGTCCTCATACATTTCAAGAAAAGTCACAAAATTTCAACAAACTAATGTCTAATCGTTTCCCCTTACTTTCTCACACAAAAAGGAAAATATAAAAGAAGAAAAGTAGCCGTTGGGAAAGGGATATTTCTTTGGAAAGAATATAACCGATATAACCGATAACTATGGGTGACACTATCAGTAGTAGTCCCAGAAATATTTAAAAAGAATTGGAGGTACATCGTGTCAATACAAATATTTGCTCAAACTGCATCCAGCCCCACCTTGTTTAAATGCGTTGTATTGTTTCATGATATGGTTTATTCATTTTAATTTGCGATTAAAATATTGTTTTGAATATTGGTCATTGAACATTTCTTTTCAATCTTCATACATCTGTTTTTAATGAGTCCTGGCATTGATGTATGCTTTTTTTTTTAGAATGCCATAATTGCGACGGCATCACAACTTATGAAGGTTTGTATTCAAGTATCCACTTGCTATAATGAGTTTGAACTGGCGTTAATTGTCCCTGATAAGTTTAATAAGACTTATAGCAAACTCTCTTCGTGCTATGCTTGTGTGAAACCTCAGTTCACTTGTCATTAAATTCCTGTTTTGATTTTAGATTGCCGTCAAAATAAATCACTAATAGATCCAAACGATGACCATTTAAAGTATGAGCAATCACTGTACGCACGATCAGTTGGCATTAGGTTTGACGCTGGAAAATTACCATTTTCTAAATATTCAGCATGGTGTATTAATAAACAGGCATCAAAAGACAACCTCTTCAAGCAATGGGCTTCTGTTAAATTTAGCAAGTCTTATATAGTCTATAAACTTAAAGTACGTGGTTTTCGAAATGAAGAAAAATCCTTTGATGATCAATATTTGCCAAAGACCTTTAAGTTAGAGTACAGCCGCGATAGTGCTACTTGGTTTAGCGTGGCAGGCGGAGTTGTAAGTGCTTGGAAACTTTATTTTTTAATTGGTTTATATCTTTGCTATCGTGATGATAACCGTTCCATTAAGATGATACCAAGATGATACTGAACTTTGTATTTGAGTAATTAACGTGACCTAAATTTAAATTTTTTATTCTTGTAATTTTGAAAGTTTGTTTATTTATTAGATGCAACTATTATTAAAAGCCTTTATGTCACATTTCAGGAATTTGATAGCGTCAAAGCAAGTATGGATGGCGTATCATTTTCTCCTCCAATACTTTTAAGTAGTGTTCGTATACGGATGAGATTAGATCCAACAGAAGCTATAAATACTTGTATTAAATTAGAAGTCTATGGCTGTGAAGCTGTCCCTGTAGTCTGTAAGAAATTTTAGTTGCTAATGTTGGAAACGCTCTAATATCGATTCTAAAATGTTGAAAATCTTCAATTTTTTTTCATAGCATCTACTACTACTTCAGAACCTAGTACCAGCATCGTTTCAACAACTGTACCAACTCCACCGCCTGGTTAGTCTTCATCGTCGTATTCTTTTTCTCTACTATATGAATTGTTATGAATTCAAAATCAATTGATCAACACAGAATGTAAATAGAGGAAACATTTCAAACACTAATTAACGCTTCCACTATTATGTTTATTCAAAATTCTTCGATTTTTTGTCTTTCATTCAGAGTAATATTTGAATGGCATCAGTGGCAAGTAAAGAGTATTCAATTTCTTTCATAGTGTCAATTGCATCGTATTCAATAAAGCAAGGCGATTCCTACAACACGTCACTCTCCTTTTTGGATACTGAATATGAGAAACAAGCAGATGTAGGAGGAATACTGAGGGACGGTTTAGGATGTCTTATAGATGAAGAGACTGTTAAGAGTCCGTTTGTAAATCCTTTCTGCTGGATTGGATGGGATAGAAACTCAACTGAAAAACCGTTCTTACTGATAAAGTTGCCATCAAAAACCAATATAACTGGCTTTCAATTGATCGGTTTCAATGGCATGGAGGCAGGCATTATTCAAAACATGACCATTAAAGTTTCAGATAACAAACAGAACTACACATTAATTGGATATGCATGTCCAGAAAATGAAATGAAGAACATCATAAACTATAAAGTGAACTTAAAACATATCCGAGCAGAATCCATAGAGATATTATTCACATATTCCAAACCATGGATTTTACTACGAAAATTAGTCCTATATCAAGGTAAATGAAACGCTTACAAACACAGTACAATACCATGAACATTTTTTTTTTATTTTGAGCATCAGTGTTTGTTTCGTTATTCCTCACACTTAATCGTTACTCAAATTGACCCTCTGTTGTGCAGTAAGAAGATGCTGAACTAGCTAATTCTGTTTAGATGATATTTCACACATGAGAAATGTTATAAATGTATCGCCAACATTGGTTTGTGATAAAGGTAAGGATTCTTCATGATGTTTATGCTTATTAGAGAAGAAAATGCAGTTGAATCTTGTCGTACCTGGATATAATAACTTGGGCGTTAAGAAGCTTCGGACAACTATGTCAAACAATTTTTCAAAAATAATCAACACTATTATGTCACAATCAACACTATATATATGTCGCATATGTCACCACGACGAAAAAAAACATTTTACTACCGTCAACAATATATGTCATAATTTTTTCGAAAACGACCATGTGCTATCCCAGGAGGCACATAACGTTATCCTAACGTTGGGACTAACTATAACGTTGTGACAATGTTGAAGTAATGTTAGACTTCCAACGTTGTTCAGACTTTATAAGGCAATGTTGTGGTTATGATTTAATCACAAGGTGAGTTTAAAGTTATAGCAACCATTATTTTCTAACGTTAGATTACCATTATTATCTAGAGGGTAGTCGCAATTTGTGGAGGAACACATTAACATAATTTCTGTTTTCAGTCTATATCACCAATGGACTTATTTCCACGCTTTTCTTTTATACTTTAATAGCTAACATTCTCCTCCACAAATTTCCACTACCCTCTAGATCCGCAGCTGAACACGGCTAACAAACTTTACTAAAAAACGAGTCAAATTGTTAGTTATGGTCTAATACAATCTTTTACGTGTCAAGAAGCTTCATTGGAGCTCTGCTTTTGAACATTAAGAGTATTTGTTAGTCAATCCAAGTGCCCAAGTTTGAACCATTTTCTATAAGATTGTAGAGAAATATTAAACGTTTGTATTCTTTCGACACAAATTAGTGTTTCATTTTCTTTCATGTTATTCATTATCTTTTATAAAAGATCGTATTAAATCATTTACATCAGGTTGTACTTCATTTTTCCTGCTATAATAGGATCATAATTACCTACTTTTTACCAATATGGTGTGATTAAACTAAGGGTACAATTTCCAGACCAGTAAGTCAAAGTTATAAAAGCGTTAACATAATGTTAGATTTACGTTACCGTAACATTGGTAGAACGTTAGGTAAAGCGAATATTCCTCGTTATAGTTGTATACTTTTGATGTAGGTTGTAGGATAATTGTCATAACTACGTTTTAATAACGTTAACATAAGTTATAGTCTAACGTTACAAAAACTTTCATTCCTGATTAGGACAATGTTCTCACAACGTTAACGCTAACATTACTGCGACGTTGTGGTAGTTTATTAACGTTAGTTTTGTTTCTAACTCTAATATTTTTTTAATAATTAATAATTCATAGCGTAAACTTTGATTGACAATGCAATGATCTGAACATTAAGTAGTATCTACCAAAATCTTTCAAATTATAAACTATTTTTTATTGCATGTATTCTTTTTTGCAGGTGTTAAAATTCCTAGAAAGCAAGGTAAACGTTTCTCTTGGTCAAGTTTAATGTTTGTAATTTTCCTTTAATACAACTTATCTTTCTTATATTGTGTTTTAAATGTTAATGGTGATTTTGAAGCGAGCTAATGAATTGACTTGCGTTGTTTTCGACTTCAAGACTTGTTTGATGTAATTAGGTAAGCTATTTATTTCTCTCTTCTTATTTTGGAATTTTGTATCTTTTATCTTCTTATTTAGATTCAAGTTCACACATGGTTCCGATAATTCTTGGAGTTGTGATTGGCTTATCTGTCTTTGTACTCATTATTATTGCAATCGTATATTTCAAATTTTTTTCAACAAGAAGACCTAAGATGAAAGGCAAAGAAACTCAACGAGAGTCTATACTACTGTGAAACAGCATTTCTATTGACAATAAATTACAAAGTCATAGCTAGAAAGTTAATTGCTGGAAATATTATTAAAGGCATTTTCAATGCGCTTTTATCATCTCAAGTTGAACAAAGACATGTTGAATAGTTGGTCCATGCATATTTTATGTTGTTTATTTGACTGATATCAAAAATTGAATTGTGCATAATTATTATAATACTGGACTAGTGTAGTGTGTAAAAACATTTTACAGTTTTGTTCCATAAAATGTATTTGCACCCTGCATTGCCATATGATAAGTCTGTGTAAATATACAAATGTTATGTTACTCCATGTAGCAATTACATCATATTTCCCTCAAAATTGTCGTATTAACATTTTGGTTCGATCATTCAAAGAATGCTATTATCCCTATTTTTCAGTGCTATTTGGCCTATTTAGAGATTTCTGAAGTTGTACAGTCAAACTAAAACCAAGGCATTCCAATGCTCAGAGATTTAGGAAAAAGATCGTGGACAATGTATACTCCTACCTAACCACAATTAAACTTCTAAATGATAAGAACATACCTTCTGACGTTTCTATCTTTCAAAATGATTTTTATTCTGCTATGAATTGTGGGAATGTTCAGAACCCAAAATCTACTAAGATATCAATCAGCACTATCAAAACAAAAATAATAATCATCTTGCTACCTTAAACAAAATAATAATCATCTTGCTACCTTAATAATATACCATCTTGCTACCTTAATAATATACCATCTTGCTACCTTAAACGGCCACACGTTTCGGCACAGGAGTAGTTAAAACTAACTGATACGAAAAACCTGTGTTCAAACACATTGAAAAATAGACATCGGTAGAAAAAGATGAACTGATAATACCAAAATATAACAGGTCTTCATCGACTACCTCGGATAGAATACTTACTGATACCTGTCAATATTGTTATTCTTTATTAATGAACTTAAGCATTGAATTAAAAAATAAAAATACACACACCGTCTTCATTTCTCGTTTAGCCCTATTCCTACCAAGCTTTTTCGTCCTTTGGGGGGAGGGGGGGGGGGGGTCGATTTGGCCCGCGCCTAGATAATGTGTTAATGTTCTACCAAACCGTTAATGGATATGACATTAAAGTACAGACTTTAAGGAACCTATTAGCTGCAAGAATAATTACAATGATGTCATGATGACATCATCACTTTTTGTTATGACGTCATCTATTTGTCTACTTTGTGATTAATTTTGAAATTTACGTAAGTTTTTGAAAAGCATAAATTCTAGGTAAAACTATTTTTTTTTGCAAAGTTTTACATTATTCTGTATCTAAATACAAGAATATGCCGAAATTCTGGTCATTGTATGAATTGTTTTAATGTTAGGAGAATTTGTTGATTGATTAAAAATTAGAAAATTTTACATGATTGAAATAAGATAAAAAGGGGCTCTCTCTCACAAAAATAAGTAGCAGATAATGCAATTGAATAGAACAACCTTCAAAAACAGCTTCCCAAAGTAGTTGATATATCTGCTCCGTAAAATAAAAAATCTGGTCTGTAAACTGTCAAATCTGGTCTGTACATTATTATAACAGGTCCGTAAATTACTCCAAAGTTCAGTTATTCACAAAAGTTCAATTCAATGCAAAATGAAGCTGATTGAGTACATTCCAATCAGGAAAACAAAATTTTTAAAGATTGCGTATTAGTATAATAAGACTAGTATCCCGTGTAAAAACGCTTTACGGTTTCATTCCAAAATGTTGTAAAATCTGATTAGGTAATAGCAAATGTTTTGTTCTTCCAACTATTTAGTGAAACCGTAAAATTGTGTTTTTACCTGGGCAACCTTGTTTAAATTTCTGTTACTTAAGTGGAAAAAAAATATTATGCCTATACTCAGTTTACCATCGAAGTTCTATTCTTCCATGAATTCATAAAAATGATTTCACAATTGCTTGTACCATGATGTTAAACCATGATTAGCACATTCCACTTCATCGTCATTTTTATTTAAACTAATTTTCTAATCTAAAAAGGAAGAAATTATAAAGAACAGAAGCAAGTGTCTCATCGAAAACACAAAATGATTTAGTGGCAGAATGCAAAATAGCACTAAATAAATAAACTACATTTACCTATTAATAACAAAACATATATCACTTACAACATATATCATAGAAATTAATAGCAAAACATATATCACTTACAACATATATCATAGAAAAGAATTGCAAGAGGCTTGAATGTGATGAATTCTAGTGATATACTTACCATTTTTCTTTTCCCTTAATCACTTTTTTCTAAATATAAAGGGAATAAAAAACATTAAAACCAAAGAATTTTTGCTAAAATAAAGATCATGAATGTTCATTCATAACAAAGAATGAAAAGTCCTGTAGTGATCACATACCTTTTTTGTCTTATCTGTCTCCATCTCTAGAAAGAAAGTAACAAAGTCTTACATAGAATTTGAAAAAGTTTTGTCAGAGAAAATGACATTATACCTGCAACAAACGCTCCTTTAAAAGTTGGAATGTAAAAAGTTATGTAGACAAAAAAATATCAAACATTGGAAAAGCATAATTGAAATAAAAAATTTATGTGATAGCTTACCAACATCATCTTCTCCCTCCATGATGTCTTTTTCTATATTTTCTTTGAGCCATTTTAGTATTATTGATTTAACTAAAATAAGAAGTGTAAAATATAAATAGGTTGAAAAACACGATGTGGCAAAAATGAAAAATATGAAGATACCAAAAATTTGAAATTGCGACGGAACAATTTTCAGTACAGATATTATTGAAAAGGTTGCTCTAACTTTTAATTCATGCATTGCCTATGAAGTTAATAATAATTCTCCATGAACAGAGTACGTAAGTCAATGGGACTTGCTTGTACTCCACCAAAAAAATAAGAAATTATCACATTATACCACATAATTGGTGGTTCAATCAGAACCACGATAAATAACAACAAAACATGCGGAAAAGCAGATAAATAAATAAATGAATAAAATATAGAACAAACAAAATCCAAACTTCTCAACTACTCAAACTGTGAAGATGTTCACCGGAAAAAAAAGCAACCTCAACCCGTGCACTTCCTCTCATATGGGTGTGACGAAAAATTAAATCACAGAATAACGAAGAAGTATTATCACGTTAGAGAGCTCAAAACGCTAATCAAAAAAATGTATGGGATCGCGGGTTGACGACAAATCGTTACGGAAATATCGTAGATCAAAGATTTTACGTCACGATTGGTTCTCGAGATATTTTTCCTTGAATATCGCGTTGGATTTAGGGTGGAATGCAAATTGACGCAATTTTGCGAGCAAATTTACGAGCGTCACTCAGGCGCCACACGGTTTTTAAGAGTACACTCAAATCTCCTGTAGTCCGTACCTCCGTAATTCAAATGCTCTCTACTTCGAACTTATTTCAAGGGTCCATCACCTATGATTTCTTTGTAAACGTAATTTGAACTTTTCATAAAGCGAACCATTTTTTCGGCCCCTTGGATGGTCGAATTAGTGTACTGTAACTTTTTAGTTACGGAAACGTCAATACAAAAGGGAACGAATCCAAAACTCATGTTTACAAATTCAATATTTACTCCAGCAAAAAATAATACGCTGCTTAGAAAATACTAAGTTTAGTACACAGTTTGATACTTGTCAATAGAAATAGAAATTTGACAGGGAATAATCTGCCAATCGATTGAACTTGTAAGTTAGGATTGTGTTTAAAAGTCATCAAGTCAATTAAGTATATCTTTCCCGATTTTTTAAACGTTGATATTGTGTCAAACTATCTAACCCCGCCTTGTTTTTACGTGATATTTAATCAAAATTTTAGTATAAATTGTCCCAGAGCGATCACTAAGTACAGTGAACCAATACAGTATAATATAACAATATACTGTATATTGTATATAATAATATATAATATACAATATGACAACAACAATAACACAGCAATAACACAGCAATAATAATATCTCACCGTAAAAAAATGATGGCGTCATGATGGCGTCATTAAACTCAATGACGTTATTGGGATCTGAAAAAAGTCGTCTAGAAATCGTTCTTTGTCTAATTTTCACAAAACAAAATGTATAATATCATTTAAAATGGGTCAATTTATTGCTCCTATCAAAATGATCTTCTTCATTATTATACTTCGTTACTATTAGCTATAGAATAATGACGACTCCCTCAAGGAAATAAAAAATAACAACACAAAATAGGTAATTTATCAATTTATTAATTTGGTAGAAGAAAACATTACTCTAATTACTTAAAATGTTTATTTTCCTTCTCCACAATATTTTTTTAACCACCTCGATTAATTTCATAACATGCAATGAAGTTACTTTTAGAAATTTTTCGGAATTCGCCAAACTTTTCATTTTCAGAGAATTTCTTTGGCCTTAATTTTTTTTAAATGCTTTTATTTGACCAAGGGCGAAATTTTTCACCAAAAGGAGGGAGGGGTGCTAAGAGTTAACTACCGTGACTGATTTGAACAATTGTTAGTTGACTTGACTGCGTCGGTACAACTGAGGCGGCCGGCTATTTAAAGTCAGACGGCCGCTTATCTTAACTTAAGCGGTCGCCTGACTTGAAAAAACATATCTGACATCTTATGTCAGCAATCGAGAAAAAAAAACTTTAAGGTAAAATTTAACTCCAATAGTGAAGTTAAAGTTGAAGTTTCCAATTCGTTAACAATAGGCGGCCGACTGAATTAAAACAGGCGGCCGCCTTAGTTAGAATGAGCGGCCGTCTAAGAAAAATGGGCAGCCGCCGGGGTTAAACCGACGCGGTCAAGTCAAGTCACAAGTGTCACAATCAGCCACGGTTGTTGACAAAAGAAACAAAATAATAAGAACTATTTCAGTTGATGACGACAAGCATTGAAAAATTGTATCAAATTTCTTTTCAAGATATAAAAAATATTGCGTTTTGATGAATCATGGGTGAACAGAATTCTGGTGAAAGAAAACTTCAAAAACTTACGTCCGTTTTCTAACAAGCTGTCACTGAAAGGAACTAGCACTTTCATGACAGCACTTTCTGTTCTGGACTATCATGACTGTCTGTGAACATTTTCGTAATACTTTTATGATCTCTTTATTTGTCATATATCAGGCAGATCCAAAACAGCTTGCTGAATGAACATTCGTTTTGGCTTTCATGATAGAATATGTTTGTAAAATCATTGTTGAATCTTGGTTATCAAGTGCTCAAAACGATTGTTTTCATGCATCTCATTGCGGACTATTCAATGAAGGATTTTGTGAGAACTCTACTTTCGGAATATTTTCCGCTTTTTTCTTATGCATTTTCGTATTGCAAAATTCGAAGGACAGTGAAGACAAGCGACTCGATTAATACTTCTATGGAAAAGGAAATTTCATTCCTACTGATTGTTTTCCCAGGGGGCTAAGGTTGGAAGGGAGTTTCACGTACTGTGGAAAAGTAACTGACAGAAACAGTATATAAACAATAAGAATTAAAAAAAGTATCGCTTCAAAAATAATTCTATAACTGGCAAAAAATCTATGAGGTAGATACGATCTATAATTTTATGTTGTGACGTCTTTTTCATGTTAAGAGGTGTGTAATTAAAAAGAAGAAGGTAGGCTCAGTGTTGACACATATTTTATTAATCGTGGTTTTCCTTGAATAAACGAAAATCATTTTAAAATAGATCTTCATTCATACGGTATTTTAGAAGCGTTTTGATCACTTAAAAGAACAAACAATGCAGAAACGTAGCGCATGAATCTTCCCCTAATACAAATTCTTGAACTACTTTTCCCTGATATATGGCAGCCAAATCAAACAAGTCATTCTGTTGGCAACTGAACATCCAATACACAGTCGGTTTTGCAAAAAGCAACGGCAAAATCTCAATAAACAAACATAAAAGCCGAATGTCAAGCCAAATAACAAAGAAAAATCAACAAAAACAAAACTTCATTTATTTGCCCATGACTTTACGATACAGCGAGAAACGTCTATTCAGAATAACCTATTTATCCTATTTCTTGGATAAAAAATTATTCACATAAACACTTTTTGGAAAGAGCGAAAAAATCTCTCCTTTATTACCAAGTAAAGATAAAACTGAAAAATAATCGAAAAAAGCCCTATGAATAACCTTAAGGAATGTATTCAAATAAAGTCCATATAGATCCAGTGGGTAAAATCTTCAAAATGAGTCTGTGGAGGAGAGTTTTTTTATTGAAACAGCAGGCGATATTGCTTGCCATTCCTATAGAAAATACTCCTCCGCAAAGATTTTTTGAAGATTTTGCCCACTGTGGAGTGGGGTAGATGTTGTAAGCGACAAAAATCGTTAAATACGAGGGTTAGCAGTAATTTGTACATCTAATTCTGAATTCTGCGATTTTTATATGGTTCTACCCTCCTTTTTCCATGGCTTTTGGATTCAATAAGTCAAGCCGTTTGAAAATTATAACTGTTACTGTTTAAATTAATCGATCAACAATTGAATGTGGACATCTTTAACACTCTCTGGTGTGAAAGCTAATGTCTATTTTCCACTTTTGCCCTACTTCTGCTCAATCTGGAATTTTTATATGTGAGTTTTTTATTATTCGGTATCTACATACGCCTGAGGTTTCATTCTACCTTGACATGGTAAGGGAAATTATATCGGGTGGTCACTTCTATATTCTGCGGTTGGCTGCAAATACATTCCTATGAAATTACATGAAGTGATAAATGAGTGTTCATAAGGAATGTTGTGGAAGATAACATTAAATTGAAATGTCTGGTAAAATAACATAGAAAAATTCATTAAATTGATATAGTGTAGAAAATTTTGTGACACTTTAGGTCGAAGGTCATATGTTTTTTAAGGCTCGTAAGTCACAAAAAAAAAAAAAATCTTGTTTAATGCACAAAAGTCACACGAATTGTGTAAGAATAGATGAAACATTAGTTCCCAGTCACATCGTGTACAGCAAAGATAACCGGTGACTTTAACTCTTGTTATCGAGAAACCTCAACCATCTTCAAGTTGTAGACAGTATCCGTTTATGGCGCTTATAAAACCACAAACTTTGTTTTAAAAAAAATCAAAAACAGACTATGGCGGTAGATCAAAACGATCAAAATGTTTGTTTATAAAACTTCTCAAATAAATAAAATCAGGACAAATATAATCAAGTTTTATTATCATTATTATTCAATCACATGGTTTGTGTAAAATATTTCTACAATAGTCTTTACCATAAATGTAGTTATTATGAATAAATTCCCTCCTCCCGTCCCAGACTTAATTTTGTTATTTACTTGAGTAGTCGGACTTGAGGGAGCGTTTCATAAATAATTTTATTTATCCGAAAACAGCAAAAAACTGTTAGTTTTAATACGTTCGAATATAAAGTAAGATAATTCAAGTTTAAAGTATCATTTAAGAGCATCCAAAAACTCCAAATTTTTTTCTACACCCTGCATTGAGCCTGTTATATCCATGTTGTTAATGGATTCGTGCCTAATGGATGTATGTTAGATCATATTATAATTCAAAGAACTTTTGAAGTGTCATTGGAAAACAGACCACATCGAAATCGTGAATAAACAGGTTCCAAGATGATAACCATTGATCTGTTTTCTCCTTTTAAAGAAATGAAATGCTGGCATAAATCATAACGGATATATTCGTAAGTTGCATAACAGATAAATATAACAAGCTTTCATTCTATTTATGTGGTGCACAGTGACAGACATTGTGGTAAAATATACTGGAGGAACTTCTTTTGATGTTTTAAAATGTTAACAATTCTTTCCGGTAGCTATAAAAAGATGTTATCGACATTCCCCAGAATCATTTTTCATGCAGATATAGAGTGAAAACAAAACAGACAACCGGAAAATAGAAATCAAGTAGTCGAATGCAAAAAAAAGTATGACACGTTTTCATACAAAGAATTTAAACTCATTCAAAGAATTACTCCTTGTTCATTTAGTTTCTTTACTTCCCCTGCATTCAACTTGAAATCCATGCTCTCTTTTCCCCCTCTTGTGTATTGTAAATTTCTTTCACAAGCACTGCTTCAAAAAGAGCTCGAATTTTGTCATCTGTCTGCCCTGAACATATGATCAGGAATGATAGGCGTCTTCACCTTTGACTTCTTAAGTAGAAATTTGCTTTTTCACAGTCGTTGGTGGTTCTTACAGCTAATGGAATTTCCAACAGAAAATAAATAAATAAGCAAAGTGTTTTTTTCTAAATCAGATGTATTTTGGCAGCTATGCATAATAAATAAGAGACTGACATTATAAACAAACAAACAAACAAACAAAGAAAACAAAAAAAAAATAGTATATTGCGATTTAACATATACTAAAGGATTTGGACTAAGGATGTTGTAAGATTAAGGGTAAATAGGCTAGGGAAGTTTACATAAAGAGGTTTATGTAAACTAGTGGTCAACATCAATGTTTTTATTTCAGTTAAAGTCAATGACATATACAAGCAATATATAAAGTTACATAACATAAAGTTTAGTAGACATGAAGACATGTCATGGGAATAAGAAGGAACTGGATTCATCCCGACTTGTAGGTAGTAGTAGCGATAGTATAAGGTTTATCCATGGGGCTATTCATTCCTTACAATTAACTTAATTACAAGTTGTATTTACAAGTTATTATAAGTTAACGGATTTTTAATTTGTGGCATATATTGACAATTTTACACATGCATATCTTTTCTGGTTTAGAAGTAATCAGAAAATATTAAATTATTCAAGATGCGTTTGATACCTGTATCGTTGTGTTGCTTCCTGATTGCAAACATATATGCTTGGGATAAACGTAAGTATTGTCATGTTATTATATCGTTACATTTCCATTTAATCAAAACTCCTTATTCCTTCTGTTCTGTTTGGACACATCATATTAGAACGAGTTTTTAGTCAGAGGCTTTATTTTATTTAAAGCCACGCAAAGAAACGTTCTTTAATAATCTTGTTTAAATCTTGGTATCAAAGACAAGGTAACGCATATTGTAAGTATTTGGACATTAAAAAATAGATGTAACACATCGAGTCATAAGATTAACAAAAACGCCACTGAGTCGCTGCCGTAATCGGCTGCATTTTTATGATTTAAATGGTGCAATATTCGGCTTGTCTTGAATAAATAATGATATGGAATTCTTTCTCTTTTCAGTCGATTGTTTCAAATGCTTTGGAAGCCATAACAACAAAGAACTCCATAAAAAATGCAAAAATGGTTGCAAGCAGATACACCTATCTACATTCGCACTCTTTTCAACAACCAAACCAACAACTACAACAAAGACAGCAAAAACCTCTGCGCCATCGCGAATCACCATCATTATATCAAAAATCAGTAAATATGATATTAAACGACGTTCCAAAATTGTCGACCAATATACCTATATAGGTTTTGGTCTAATTGGTGTATTAGTGTTTGGTGTGCTCCTTACAGCTGCCGTATTCATCTATTATGCAGTTTTCAGAAAAAATAACCGTGTAGACTTTTCTGATGAAGCTTTTACAGTACCAGTTGTGCTGCAATGATGTTATACAAAATCACATGTTTGTTGGCAATATTAAGCTTATTGATCTTTGTTAAGCTTTAACTGCTTCCGTCGGCCTGTATACTTCAGAAAGCAAGGAATACTGGACAAGAAGCAAGGAATCCCTAATGAATGAAACTAATGACCATGAATGAAACCCAAGAAAACTGAATGGTTATCGACATTGAACAGAGTTGAGTAAAGATAGATTTCTCTCCTCTGAACATCACTCCATATTATCACCCCGTTATGTCCATTTTAACAGAAAGTTTGCCAAGTACATGGTCGTGTTTGTATATAAACCTTTCTATTTAATTACGCGATGAATATATGTAAATCAAAGACAAATTAACGTAGTAACCGGTATTTAATATTTTTGTTATTTAGTATTTTGTACCGAAGGATGATACTGTAAATATTCGCACACAATGTTAGTTGACTGGACTAATGATCTATGCCTCAACCCTAAATTATGCCGGAAAAAACTGGAATGTTAAAAAGAAGTCGTTGTTGGTCTTGTCACTCTGCCATTTACTAAATCACACTCATAAAGTCATGTCATCTCTCACACACATGCCAAAATGGGTGGGTGGCAGGTGTGTGTGTGTGTGTGTGGTGGGGGGGGGGGGGGGGGGGGTGCGGAAGCGTTTATAAACGGCGAAAATAGGGAAGTGGATGCACGGTTTTCATTCGGGGTTCAAATCCTCTTCAAGGCCTCTTCACTGTCATACAGTCAGCTTTATTAGTTAACGTACCACCACTAACATACACTTAGAAAGGATTACCCTTGCAAATTTTGTCTGGTCTTGTTTTCATGAAAGTTGATCATGAAAGTTGAGCTTTTCCAAAAATCGTAATTTTTTTCTGAGAACTTTTTGTTTTGGATGGAGGTTCATTTATTTTGTGTGATCATAGATGTATTAAAAAGACATTAAAAGTACGATCATATAGTCTGTTTTGGAAAATGTCATCTTCAACGTCTTCTAAGCCTCTTTTTAAGACTTTCTGAGATGTCTTTTATGCATCTTGCATGTTGGATGTAAAGAAGAAAATACAGACGGACGGAGCACTGCCAAAACGTAAGTTTAAATAAAGACTAATTATTTCAATATTCTGTGAAGAGCGATTTCATCATCATATAACTGGATACCATAGTATTTTCACCTACTAAAGTCGGTTCCTTATATTTAGCGCTATTTAGTGATAGCAGCTTAGCGATAACTAGCGCCAATTTTTCCTGGCACATGTGCGAGCGTTTCCACTATAAGATAAGAAGTTTGAAAAACTATCGTATCGTATGTGCGTTGATGATGGTTATAAAGAAAAGTTAATAAAAAGAAACAGAAATATTGGGTAAGGAAAATGTTCAGGAGACGTCAGCAGCATAGATTGTTTACTAACTTGGTGAGAGAGATACGGTTTCGCGACATATTATTTCAGAGCAGAACTACTACTGAACTCAGCCTCACTCTGTAGTCTAAACAAGTACGTGCTTTAACTGCAAAATCATTCTGCGTCATTTGTGATCTAAAATTTCCAAAAGTCAGTATTGTGCGTCATTTATGTTAAAAAATCTCCCGATCGTAACATCTAAGCTACGTATTCAGATTCATACGTCATTGGTACTCAAAACTATCGGCTACCGATTTCACAAGTAATAAACACGTAAACACAAAAAGTGTGGATATAAAATATTTTTACAAAAAGTGTGGATATAAAATATTTTTACAAATTTCTATTTATGTTTACATGTTTATTGTTAGTTGTTTTTTAGTTCTTCAATCTTTCTTAAAAACAACATTATGTAACAGAATTTGTATTTATTTTGATCAAATGTGTTGAGAATGCCTATCAGTGGATTGGCGAAATATCCACATTCAAAAGAAACTTACGCAGAAAGCCAAAAATGAAGATTCTTCTTATCTTACACTCTTTTTTTTTTATAAGAAACCCGTTTATAAGAAACTAGAACTCAGATGGCCAAAAAATTAAGAAACTCGAGAGCTGGAATCTGGTGACCTAAGAAACTTCCAAATGTAGAAGTAACTGATGTCGTCATATCAGTTATAGCAGACGGAATGGCTTGAACATGACGAGAATATGGATAAATGATTGGATCAAGGAGATAGATTCACGGCAAAGGATAGAAGAATCCTTATCACTCATTGGGTTGGTCAGGCTTGGGAGAAGCTCAAAGACTTAAAATACGATCATGCCCGTTGGAGATGCTTTGAAAGGACCGGATGTCTCCTCACTGCTGAAGTGGCGATGAAAAGGTCAAGCCAGAGAACATGCCAGAATACATTGTTCCACCACCACTGACAATTCCTTCTGCGGATGACCCCTTCGAGCAAGTTGTTCCTCCTGCTGAACCAATACCTGACGATACCATGATCGTGGGTGACATTCCAATTGACGTCGAATTACGTGATGATGACAACAATCAGGCTGAAGTAGTTCTAGAGGATATGGATGACGACGTTGATTATGACAGGGAAACGGATCGTGACATGAAACACAACCTGGTCGGATGTAGCATTAAAATCTTTTATGATGATCTGGGAGATTGGTTCATCGGCAAAATTATGTGGATTAACACGCGAATGAACAAATTGAGGGTCTATTTTGCAGAAGATGATACGGATGACTACATCGGTGAAGATGAAATCAACGGCATGGACATTATTTTATTATCATGATTGTAATAATTTTTCTCAAAAAGAGTTCAACCAATTCCTTTAATTTTTGATTATTGAGCCTAACTTACCGATTAGGCAATGAATTTATGTTTATTTACGTTAAAGTCTTATCAGTTTGTAAGAATTATTCTTCCAAAAATTAAGAAACTCTTAAGAAACTTTGAGAACTCGGAAGATCACTTTTTTAAGAAACTTTGAGATCTCGGTAGTTAAACAAGTTTCTTATAAAAAAAAAAAGAGTGTATTTGTCATAAAGTTGTTGGCTAAATTTATTCAATAAAATTGAAATGATGCTCTTTATACTATAACTGGTTATGAGGGCATAACCGTCGAATATTGACTGCCGTCATAGTAAAGCCCGAGCTTGCGAGGTCAATATTCGACATTATACTCGAGGTAATACTGGCGTTTGAGTTCGATTCTTCGAAATTACTTCGTATACAAAAAAATTTGTAAACAAACTTTTTTCACATTTTTGTGTGACATTCGATTTGTTATTAAAAATAGAAAAAATGCAATGCAATGAGTTCCCTTATTATCTTGTCATAACAATGTTTTTACTGTCTATCTATCTTTGTTTTTTCTGTGTTTGTTGACATTCATGCCTCTTATTTTATAAAAAAATATTGTTGCCATGGCACTTCAGCGGGCTGTACCAGTGAGTATAGACCGGAGTGACGTCACATTTGAGCTAAATTGACCAATCGCATTGCAATAATTTTTTTGTATCGAATACAGCCCTGCTACGCGGGTAATAAAAGTAAATACTACCATGACCTTTAGGGCAATATGGGATCAATAGCCCTCCGAGTTTCATTTTGACCGTTTTCAAAATATTGATAAACCGTCAAAATGAAAGATCACAAAATTGCCCTCAGGTTCACTTTGGGGTTCATTCTGTTACTGGTTTATCGTATGGTTATCTCTGTGCTTTTATTCATTTCATATCATGTTTCTGTCTTATTTTTTTTTTTCATCGTATGATTGTTTTTATCGTACGCCATTATTTTTAACTAATCTTTCGAATTTACTTTTTCAAAGGGCTGATTCCAACTATGCGGGTCTGTAAAATAACGAATGATTAAGAAGTTAGTAAAAGTAAATCTAAATATTTTACTTGGAATATATTGATAAAAAACTTTTATCATTTCAATGGACGTATGTTGCAACTTTAACCTGGTTCAGACATATAACACGAACACAACAGCAGGAAGCATGCGCAGAATTTCCATATTTATGTTTTAATGATATTACCTTATCACCAAAGAAAAATTTAGTTCGCATGCTCACAAACATACATAACTCTTGTGTTTGCATTCTGGCTTAAATCAGTGGTACATACTCAACAACCTACATGCCAGAGATTCTATGCTTGTATCAAAACAAAGAAATAATTAAAAATAGAAATAAAACAAAAAGTACAATCAATTACGGGTTGCTGAAACCTCGAAGAGACTAGGGAAATAATTCAGCTGAAGCGAGGCTCCTTTTAAGTCTAATTTGAGCAAAAATAAGACATTCGTTTGAGTTAAAGTGATTTCTTGTTCAGATTATAGTAAACACTTCATATTATGCTTTATATAGTATCATATAGTATTATTATAATGATGATTATAATTACTATATGACCATATGTTTCCTGAATAAATTCATATAGAGGAGAGCTGGAATGAAAGCCGAGATCTCACTGATATTAAGAAATCTTCATAAAATATATAAAATAAATAGTGTTATGAAATGACAAGAGGGTCAGGATCACACTTGTTTCTACATGAACAAGACGGGGATGGATTCTTAAATTTTTAATATTAAACAATGATACAATTAGTTGTTTTATTATTGCCATTGTTTTGTTAAAAGGTCACTTGTGTAAAAAATCCCAGACTAGTTAAGCCCACCCTGGTTAAGTCAGCTTCCTTCATATGAGCGTGAGATGAAATATGTCTCGGGAAAGCGAGGCAACCCACCTAACCAGGCCAGTTCATCTCCATATGAACAGTCCAACATGTCTATTGATAATTCTTATTATTTGACCAAATGCACTTTCAATCATCACTGAATAACACAGAAGAAATTTAAATTTGTAATAAATCAAGTTGTTGCTTCCTTTTCCCAAGCAAAATGTTTGAATTATCCGAATAAATTAGGGAACACTTAAAATGGTTGAAGAAAATGATTGCTGAAGTTAGTGGAGGTTTGATTTAACAAGTAATTTCTAAAAGGTTCAAGGGACACAAGAAAATAGTTTGAGATATTATACAATACAGCCAGAAAAAACAATCTTCGCGAAGGGATGAATTTTAAACATGAAAACGCAAAATATTTTTGTTTATATATATACAGTTTATGTTACCTTAAGATCATTAAATTTCGTGAAGGTTTACTTTTGGATATTGATTAATGAATAAAATTTTGAGAACATTTATTTTTGCGAATCAGTCTTTCTGAAAAAATTTGCGAACATTTATTTTCGCGAAAAGGAACAAAATTCGTCATTAATGATTATTGAAAATTAATTAATAGAAAATTAATGATCATGAAAATTAATAGTCATGTGAAAGCTAATTATCTTACAACAGCATGTATACAAAGTTTTTTTCGGGCTGTACTGAATGTGCTAGTGGTTGAAAAGGTTTTGTAATAAATTCTATAAAGTACATTTAAAGCTTAAGTGAAATAGTTTTCATTCGGATTACCAATGTGTCTATATCTTTGTAAACAACTTGCTCATTTGATTCTTACGTCCATTAAATCTGCTAAAAAAACATGCGTTCAATTCTCTACCCATGTGCATTTTGGGATCGTTTTTTTCAATTATTTATGGTTCTGTTACAACAACCCTGGGAAGATCCAGATCGTAATCCTAATTGGCACAGATGTTGTTACTAACTTAGAACTTAATTGTAATATATATTTAAATATTGATCTATCATCTTCTAGTTCTGTTTTTTCTCCTTTAACTTCCCAATAAAGGGTTGTCCTATATAATATATACTGGTCTACGTACAATTCAATTTTCAGCAAATTTGCTTCTAAAAAAATGAATGTGCTCCTCTCAAATTGATAAAAAATTTCACCATCTTGTGTTGTGTTGTGGTGTGTTATGTTGTGGTGTGGTGTCGTGTGGTGTAGTGTGGTGTGTTGTGGTGTGGTGTGGTGTGGTGTGGTTGGTGTGTGGTGTGCCTGTGCATAGCTATAATAATAGCTGGCTGATGCTCTAAACATCATCAACAAATGAAAATCACAAATCTTTTTTTTCTGTCCTTCATTGATACATAGCCGCCACAAAGGATAGCTAAACGAGCGTCTTTTATATAAAAAAACTACTGTACTGGATTGGTTTCATAAGAAAAGCTTTTAAAAAAGAAAATAACATTCAATTTCCATGCATGTGGCTGGCTTCGCTTTGCAATTCTTACTGAATGCCTAGCCTTGAATCCTAAACTCTATATCGATCGCCTAGCTTAGTATCAGAATGCATACATAAAGCAAAGGCTTAATACTTTAGACTGTGATTTACAGATCCATGAGCCTACAAGCTATCTTTTTAGAGACATGACGAAACATTTGCATTTCAAACATATCGCGTATAAAGCGATTTGAATAACGCGATTTGAATGATTTTATCCGATTTTTTATAAAAATGAAAATATATGTGCTGTGTAAATCGTACTTTATAAATTGCCGATTACTTGCACGGACTTAAGTGTCAGAGGTCTATAGTCGGTGGTCATCAATTTCATTGTATACTTCAATGCTGGTGCATACGGAAGGAAAGAAACCACCGAGAGATTTACGCCCTTTGACTTAAAGCCATAACGGTTGGTTCTTCGACCTGCCGCCTGATGCTAGGTAGTTGGATAAAGTATTATTGAGACTTTCATGAAAATTAGTGTTCAGTTAGTCATTGGCTAAGAAAGGCTGATAAACACACTAACATAATACGCCTGGCTTACAACATGAAAATACTGTTACGGGGTAAAGTAAAGAAGCTCCAAACGTTACCAATTTCATTAGCCCAATGCCCTAAAAGCGCCTGTTAACGGCTATGTTATTGGACTTTTAGCAGCCTTGTGATGTTCTTAAAAAGTCCTGAAAATATCTATTATTGGTTGATAGTTCTTTAAAACTCGTCTACTCGTAACTTGTTGTTATCGGATTAGTCGGATTAGTCAAATAAATAAAACACTTACTAACACTTACTTACTTACTTACAGTCAGTGGGAGGTAATCACGTCAGGCTATATTCTAGGTCCATTATTATTTATATATTCTTAGCAGACCTTTTTCTTATCATAACTGATGTAAATTATGCAGATGACAAAACCTCTTTTACATGCGAGTCTAGCTTGGAAAGCGTGCTTATAAATTTAGGAAGTACATCTAAAAAATTATTTACAAAGTTTGAAAACAATGCTTTGAAAGTTAACCCCGTTTTTTTTAACATATCTTATATCATGACTTATCGCGCCTCAAATGCATATCTTCACAGTATAAAAGTATAAGTATTCATAGTCCAGCCAAAACTCGACGTCATCGAACTTAAGTTGACCAGGGCTATCTTCTCCATCACCTGCCACATCATTACAAACATTCTGAAGGTGCATCAGATTCACAATAACTCGCAAGTGTACGCATATCTCGTTACTATCTTAAATGCAAAAGAATTTTAAATTAATTTTTAATTTTTCATATCAGAAATGGAGAAGTGAAAAGTGAAAATGTTCATTTAAAAATCTTTAACAATAAAAAAATAAGGGCATCCTTTCGAATTTGGTTTCTCATCAACCATACCATTTCCTAGTAATACACAGAAAAGAATATCTTGACCAAATGTGTGAATTTGTTACATTCATTTATTTACTTAACTGACAGTTACTTGAACGTAATTAATTTCGGCTCCTTCTGAAAATCTGGACAAAAGCAAAACAAAAGAGAAGAAAAAAATAATAAAACTTTTTTGTTAGGAAAAAAGCTATATTTGTTATGTGTCAACACACAGACAGAAACATGATCAAGAATATGTAATTTGATGTCATGTTACAAAGTTATGTCATTTAAACTTCATCAAGTGTTTATGCGTTGCGTAAATTTGAATGGACTTCTTAAAATAATATAAGCTATTAGAACATGAATATGCATGTACAAGTACTTCTTCGAGTACATTTTCTGCAGGTATGGCCCCAAACAGTACAAATGCGTATTCTAGAAGTTCAGTATACTAGCTCTTTTAAGCAATACTAGAGCTGTTTCATTGTCTTACCATACCATGTAGACCAATAATAGGATTGAGTCATTCATCTTTCAGTTGCCCGTATAACCAGTAGTGTAGCATGTGAAAGTAGAGAACTTAACATTAATGCTGACAAATTATTCTTGTTTCTTTGTTTTGATCATGATTCAGGGACATCAAAACTTTGTGGTTACATACTTTTCGATATCTTTTTTCGTTTCCTAATGAAAATTCTGGATTAATAGTCAGCGGGTAGAAGAACCAAATTTTACGGATGGAAGCTACAAGCCTCCACAAAATATTTGGGAAAACCCCCCTTCCCCCAAACCCAATGTTGTATGAAGTGCTGCTAGGTCCTGAATTGTTTTTCTTCAGTCTAAAAACATTCTGCTAAGTTCCTACACCCTCAACATTGGAATAGAGAGAGTAAACAGTGTGATTCGATATGATCCATAATTTGCCGGTGCACACATTTCTCCAAAATTTTAGATACAGCAGGCAGAACATTAATGGGCCTGTAGTTGTCAAATTTGTCTCGAGTGCCAGATTTAAAAATCGGAACAACTTTTGCTATTTTGAAGTCACTCGGTACGACACCAGATTTCAGAGAGCAGTTTATGACGTTAGCTAGTGGTTTAGCTATAACAAACTTAATGTCCTTTAGGTAGGATGCTGGAATATTATCTAAACCTACTGCACATTTTCGCTTAAGTCATTTTAGGTATTATGAACTTTTTTATCAGATACCGATTTATATTCAAACTGCTTTTTACAAAAGTTGACTGTTTTCGGTTTCGGTCTCCAAACAAAGTCCGTAAGTGGTATGTTTTTTGTTTGAGCGAATATGCGATAGTGGAGAAAAATTTGCAAAACCAATTTGCGATTTCACACTTGTCATTAGATAACTCATCATTAATTCTGAACGATTTCGGTAAATTTGGAGATTTGGATTTAGTTGGGAAAATTCTTTTGATTGTTTCCCAGAATTTGAATGGTTTATCGGAATTTTCTTTCAGTTCGATCTCTTACGGGTTCATTTAACCTTTTTATGTACCTTTTTCTTGATAGAAGGAGCACGTGGAGGGAAGAGGGGGGGGGGGGGGGCAATTCATGTAAGAAAGAGTTTTGTCCCAATATTTTTGCACACGATCATCTGAATTTTGTTCAACCTTAGGTTTTTTCGGAGGCATGATAATTCAAAGTCGATAGTGATTTCTTGAAGTACATCTTATTTCAGTAGATCCGATATGACTGTGTGTGTATGGTTTAGTATTGTAGCCTCGTGTTTCTTAGTCCATAATGGCGGGTTTGGCTGTGGATTGTTTTTGTTTTCTGTTGGGAAATCAGTTCTATGACCGGTATGTATGCTATTTTTACACTATAATAGGTTAGAAAATAAACGAAATCGAAACTATGGCAGAGAAGTGATACAGGCCGATAGCGGTCAGGCATTCTGCGCAACATCATCATTGTTGGTCCAGCTAATTGTGGGAAGACGTTCTTGCTGCGTCCCATGGAGACAATCTTCAACACATTAATCCTGCCGTAGATAAAGTACGCATGGGTCGGGGCTGAAAAAGCTGAGTTCATATTCCTGAACGACTTCCGCTGGACTCAAGAACTTATAAGTCAGTTCTGTTAGGAAGGGCGTAAAGTCCTTCATATAACCTACTGTACTGGAGAAGTTCTTCCATACGTAACACACACGTAACACACACGTAACAGTCCACGTAACGCTTTCAAATAAGGGATTTCTCAGTGAAATTAGCTGTTTTTCCACACGTAACACACGTAACGGTATGTTTTTTGTTTTTTATAATTATAATTTCTTTTTAAGAATAATACCGTTACGTGTGTTACATGTGCTAAAATGCTTGCATTTCCCTATATCAGCCTGAGCAAAAAGTGTAACGTGTGTATTACGTGTGCGTTACGTGTCGGACCATTCAGTTTTTGCAACGTTTTGTTTCATTCAGTTTTCGTTTATAACTTACATTTTGATTTAACATTTTGTTGAGAAGTCTTAAGGCAAAACCACTTCAGTTAAATCAGAAAAATAGAATGTAAACATTAAAAACATTACGCACGAGACCTTACTTTGAAATATTGAAAGTGTGTATATAGCGTTGGTGTCTTGTGTTGGTATTTTCATGTGTTCTCAACATTGTTTCAGGGGGGCAGGGGAAAATTCATGTAAGAAAGAGTTTTGTCCCAATATTTTTGCACACGATTGTACCAATGAGCAAGTTGTATTGTAAACGGAATTCCGGTCTTTATCAAGGAGATCTTTATTGATGTTATCTACGTTATAGTGTTTGTAATTTGGCATTTTATTGACTTCCATTTATACTTGCGACAGTTCAGCTTCCTAACACAACCGATTAATTCATGATACTTAATTGTTGAAATGTTATTTGTTAAAATAACATCAATTATTGTCTTCGACGAGGCTGTTATTCTCGTGGGCTCGGTTATGATTTATTCGAAGCCATTTAATTTGATAATGTCTTTCAGTTCTTTATTATCTGAAGCTACTAGATAATTTGCGTTCAGGTCACCCAAGACAATTATTTCCTTTCTTTCCTTTTGAGCCGTTGCTAGGGAAATATGTCGGAGTCAGGCATAAAAAACAAGAGCATTAACAAGAGCACAACCGCACGCCATGGGAGCCATCATGAATATCATCTGCCTCCAAATATGTACACGTTCCAGTAGAGAACTCCACAACTCTAGCTGAGCTTTGATTGTGTACATGAGAAGATTAAATGTCCTGAAACAAGTTCTCAAGGACCCTCGCAATGCGCAATCTATATTGAAGGAGAAAGCCAACCAGGTACAGAAAGATGACGAATTTTAATTATGAAAGTTGAATTCGCAATTGATTGATACGGATCGATACTGATCGGTACAGAGCGTTCAAGAAAGCGAACCTTAAAGTAGTTTTCAAATGTTATAGCAGCCGTGCATCGTCACCTGGCTTCAAACATACAAAGCACTTTCAAAAAGGCCTGACAAAAAATCAAAACAAACTGCCGGCAAGTGCAGGACGATATTTATATTCCGGTTCAACATCAAAAAATAAAAAAAACGCAATCGATTTGTAAAGCAAAGATTAATGAATTCAAATCGTGAAAGGGGGAGATGGAAGAAAAGCAAACTAGACTACCGAACAATAATTTTTTCATCTTTTACAAATATATTCAGATAACTACAAAAGTATTCTGGATAAAAGTCCTCCAAATATCTTGGTGTAAAGGGAGAGAGAATGATGTTGCATTATCAGGTTGACGATAAATGTTAGTAAAATGTAGTTATAGTTTGTAGAGTAGTTTTCATTTGTAAAATGTAGTTCTCGAGCCACTACTGGTCATGACTGAACCTCCATATCTATAAGCTTGAAGTTCTGGGGCAGTTAAGAGTTCAGGTTATACAGTGGTAGTAAGTGAGGCAAAAAACAAGAAGGGAGGCGCAATGACAATCAAGGTTGATTCACTTGTCTCAATCAACCACACTACAGTTTATCAAGATGGTATCATATATATACATAAACTACAATCAAAACTAATATGTATATACAAATATATTTCCCAACATCTTTAATTACAAAAGGTAAAAGATATTTCAAGTAATTTAAGTCAGAAAGTCATATGACTTGACAATCTACCCAATGAATTATATCTATAGGGAAAACAAACACTATAATATGGATGCTTCAACAAAGAGAAAATTTATCAAAAAATAAATAAAGTTCATTGTCTTTAACTCAACCAAACAAATATCGTTGTTACAACATGCAAATTATAAGACTTACACAATTTATATTTATAGAATAATTAAGGTGAGAAAAATCATCGTCTTAACCTGAAAGATATTAGAAAGGACAGTATTGACATGATGACATATAATGCTACTTTCACTAAGCATGGTTAGAAACACTACTGATGCTTCTTCTGAATTCTTTATGAGGAAGTATATGATAGCAGTATTCAAGATGAATTTTTACATGTTGAGAGATAGATATAAGTATCATGTCCATGAATTATTCTTTAGGACTAAGAATCTGGTTTTTGCATACTCCTTGGGAACAAACAGCTTATGGGCATTTACGTCACCATAATTAGCTTCATTAATATTTTGTTGATTTGCACAGCTGCTAATATTTTATTTACCTTATCATTCTCAAATACGAAGCTAAAAAATATAAGCTCAAAGTATTACTTCAAAGTATTACTTCAATTCATCACTTCAATCATGATGGCGTCATGCTCTCGATCCTGCTTGTGTTATGTTTGCCTGGTAGTGCTGTGGTGGCGAATAATGATAATTTAAATGGTTTGAAAAGCTTTTTTAAAACTAGAGGATTAAAGATTTTACATCAAAATGTGCGTGGTATAATGGGAAGTCACAGGTTACGATTTTATTTCAGGACACCGCGAGAAAAGATCTGGAGGAGGAGTTGGTTTTTATATTAAGAATGGATTAACATGGAAACGCAGAACTGAATTTGAAACAAATTCTACAAACTGTTTATGGCTGGAAATTTTTTTCAAATATTCAAAATCGATACTTGTAGCTTGTTATTACAGACCACCGAAAACATCAAAATATTTCGTGAAAAACTTTAATGATGTTTTTAATGACACCTTATTATCAGCACAAAAAGAGAATAAAGAGATCATCATCCTCGGAGATTTCAACACCAATTACCTTAAAAAGGACGATAATAAAGATCTTTAAGATCTATTTGAAGCATACTGTCTGGTACGAAAATGCCCGGAACGTGATTGCTGCTCAAACTTTGACAGATACTTTAAAATAAATGATCACAGCCAGAATACGAGGAACTTAACCAGAATCTCTTGAAAGTGCCTAAAATGAGACTAGAACGTGGGAAAACTTCTTTTTTCTATGCAGGGGCGAAACTCTAAAATGACTTACCTTTAGCTATAAGAAAAAGCCAAACGAGGGCTGTTTTTAAAAACAAGATCAATGAATATTTTAATTAGATTTCTGTATTATATGTAATAAAAACCCTATTTAGGTTCTTTTTAAGATCTATTTGATCAATCTTATCAATTTTATATTTACCACTTTATTTTTCACTTTTGTTTAACAGGTCTAACATTGATAACAGCCGATATGTATATATTGTATATATATGGATAGGAGGATGATTACCAAAATCAAACAAAATCAAACAAAATCTGCCACCATTTCAAAATGGCGGAGGATAACAGCTGATGTGGATCAGAATCGGGAAAATATAAATTTGGCAACGTAAACAGAGTTCCAGTTCCATCTATTACCTGTGTTAACACTAAAAAATGTTCATCCAGTTAAAAAATTTATTTGCAAATGTGATTCCAAATGTGGCGCAGGGAAGATTCCATTGATGCTCCCTCCCGAAGAAGAAAAATTCCAAACTTAGCACAAATAGCAGATGATCAACTTTTGTTAGTAGACCCAGAAATTCTGGAAATGTTTGGTAAAGGACGAGGGGAAATTCAAAGTAATCTATTCCTAATCAAGAAAAAATGTCGGGAATCCCCCAGTAATAAAACTCAAGGAACTGAACAATTTTGGATAGAAAATTTGAAATTTTCTAATGGCAGAAGCATTCAGCAACAGGAACTAAACATGGTTATCCGAACCGATGCTTCTGGTCTGAGGAGACTACTAGCAAGGAAAAGCGGCAGGTGAAATGGTCCAATGGCAGAAGCATTCAACAACAAATATCTGAAGATCAACTTTTCTTAGTAGACCCGGCAATTCTGGAAATCTTTGGTAAAAATTCATTTCAAAACCTTGTTAGAAACCTCAGGTTGATTTATCACCATCAACAACTTACTGGAAATGATTTTGATGCTTCACAAACTAAACGGTTTTGCTATCTTCAGAAAGAACACGACTTTTTCCCATATGCTGGACATTTTAATCGACCAAACATGTGAATGTATACAGAAGGATACAGAATTTACAATTTTTTTTTGTTATATCTCCAGAGTTATACAAGGAGTTGTTAGTATATCCATCCTGCGGTATGTTACTGTACCAGTTCCATAAAATTGGGTACTTTAGAAGGCGTCAAGACCTTAACAATTTAATCGAAAAGTATTCTCTCAGCTATTGTCCGCAATATACTGCATTCAATCGATTATTCAAACGAGACTATTGCAAAGAATTAACAGACATAAAGACATCGTGCGTTCACTGAGTTGAAATGTTCTTTCTCAACAATGGTCTGCAAAATTTAAAATAAGTCCAATTTTAAACAACAAAAGTACAAGTAAGTTAATCGTTTTTTAAGATCTTTCAGTAAGTAATTTCATATCTCAGCTTCCATTCATGGTTTACTAACAACATTTTCACCAAACAATTGTGGGTGGACTTTGCAAAATTTCTATTTCCTGTACATTCAAATTTTTAAAATCGGTATAATAACGTTGATAAGTTAAAAATTCGTACAAAAAATGTGATTGCGAAATAACAGACGAGTGAATATGTTTTGTACAAAAATTATTCAATTCTTTCTCAAATGAACCAAAAAGCTGACCTGAAATTTTGCATAGTAAACCAACTCATTAAATCTTTGGAATAAATATGTAAAAATATATATTTTCCGAAAGCTTTTTTTTACTCTAAATAATGGAATAAAAATTTGTATCTAAATGTAAACATTTTTTGGAAAATTGAGCTCAATTTATAAGGTTACCATTTTTTTACCATTTGCTAACCCGCATTAGAGAACACAAAAGGATCGGCACTCCAGTGGGAAATCATTTCCATGCATGTAACGCGACTCTCACAATGGATGATGTCAAGATAATTGTTGCATTTAGCAAGTTAGAATTCAACTTAATGGCACTAGAAGTACTGTGTATAAAAGCCATTTAACATACCATTAACACTAAAAGTCGCACACTGGTTATAAAAATTTATATTTCATTAAAAATTTATTTTTAACTGTGTACAGAGAAGTTGATGTGTATATATATGTTTTTAGCCAACAGTTTTACTGTGTTGTACTTTTTACTTTTTATTTAGACCTGATGATGATGTCAATTAATACATCGAAATATATTGTCAAAAAATATATAATACATTGTTGATCCTTTGATGATAATTACAAATTCACAATGTTTTTGCCAAAGAGATGACCATTTTTAATCAACAAGTTCCTGTCACATAACCACTAATGTTTTTGCTTTAAAAATTACTTAAATGATCACGTCGGTATGTCTCTTTTTTCGTTTCCATGGTTAGTTGCGCGTCAGGAACACTTCGTTTGTGGAGTTTTGGCATAAATTTTGTTCTGAGAAAAGAGAGTTTTTAATTATTATGCATGAACATCGTTCAGAACGCGATTTACGAGTTTTTATAAAGGTGTTTTATTTACCTGTATTATTGAAATGTTTTTGCTTTTGAAAAGGTGTACAATAGAATGCGTAGAAACAAAACATGTTGAGTTATAAAGATGAACTTTCTGCAAAATTGTTATTTACTTCTTTATCCACTTTTTTCCAGACTTTTTCCAGATTCTAGAAATTATTGCATGTGAAAATTTATAGGAAGATGCATACTATGTTCAGAAACCAGAAATTTTGAGATTTTTCTATTATTTCCTTTACAGTAACCTTAACGTATGAAATTTATTCAGCAAATGAAAACATTGACAGGTCAGCCCCTTTAAAACATTAAAATGACTCTCAATTGATTTCTTAGATGTATATCGATATTTTTCTAATTTTTTCTTCAGGCTGTGGCGCCGATTTAATATGATTTTTAGTGTTTAATTATCATGGGGCGACTGATAATTATTGCTCGACATTAGTCAGTAACAGCAAAAATGATAAACAAAATGATATCATAAATGATGACGCTAAGGGAGTGACGCTAATTTTTATAGGAAATAGTTTCGTATCGCAAGCATGAAAGTTATCTAGATTACACCATAAATAGTTGTGGAACAATAATTCAATTCAGATTCAAATCTCTTTGAAGATTCAAGTTTTTCACAAAGTTCCCACTAGAAAGAACTGCAAAAACCACAAAATCTATCTGGTATATGATCACAGCGTCCCATGTGTCTCCATGCAATGTAAACGAGAGTCCTATCCAATTTAAGATCTTAACAACCTAAAGGATATAGTGTGAACAAGGTCTAAATTCGCGCTGATCTTCAAGACGTAAGGCTCTTGTTATACACTGAAAAACATTTTACGTTTAATTTGACTCATATTTGTATATAATATATAGTGTGTCAAGCTAACAAGATGCGATCATTAAACCTATTGGTTGAAAGTCTCTCGTTTTTGTTTGAAAGAACGAGGTATTACATAACCATACCTTGTTTAACCCAGACAGAAATAACAAGGTTTTCACTTCAAACTAGTGATGATTGCATCTTGTTACATTAACCTAATAATATATGCTAAACTTTGACTCTTGGTTAGATTAAGTAACACACTGTACGAATACAATTTTTTAAACTTGGGAATGATTTTTAAAAAATTTCATGACAAACAAAACCGAGACGATGGATGTATAACGACGTAATTTATAAGTTCTATTATAATAATAATAATAATAATAATAATAATAATAATAATAATAATAATAATAATAACGAATTTATTTCTAGCTTTTCCAAAATTTACAATTTGGCTCTTCGTCTAGATAATATGAAGAACATTATCAAAATATAAAACACATAGAATAGCAACAGACAAGAAAAATGTGAAATGAGATAAACAAACTTCTAAACAACCTGAAGGGAGTAAAGATGATAAACTAGCTGTGCCTCAGTAATTGAATCTGATCTCCCTCACGGTGTTTTATGTAGGTAAAATGTATGAGGTAAAATGTATAACAAGAACCAAATGATGTAATTACTTAAAAGGAGGGATCAGGAAACATACCTTATCGGGGAAAAAAAAGTCGGGGAAAAGTGACTAAAATTTCCCCCGCCTTCCTTTTACCCGACCTGTATTTTTGACCTGTATTTTTGAAGTTTTGACTTTGAAAAGTGACTAATTTTGAAAATTAGTCGGGGGAAAATGACTAAATGTTCCTTAGATGACTAACTTTTTCCCCGACTATTTTTTTCCCGATAAGGTAGGTCATAAATACGAAATATAGATGACGTCACAAGTTATTTCCATGCAAACTAAGCAATTTTTAGTTTCTCTTTATAATTATCGTACCATAAATCAGAACAATTTGTGTAATCTGACATTTCATCATCTTACTTAAGGATCATTATATATAAAGAGACGTTAATGAAAAGTTTTATTCATCTCTCAGTTTGAACAGTAAACATGGCAGACGTAAAGAAACAAAAAGAATTAGAAGAGCTAATGGAAAAGTATGGTTTAACCATACCTGATCGTGGTAATTTAGATAATCCTGACATAAAATGGAGAGTTGGAAAGCCAAATTACCTATCGGTCAATTTGGAATATTTAAAAGGTAAATCAATGAATCATCCTCCAAACTCGTGGGAAAAGAAAGTCGAAGATATGGTCAAGACATGGGAGATGGAGGCCCTGCATAAGGTCGATCCAAATCAATGGGACACTGTCGATCTCGAAAATTATAAAGTTCAAGTCAACGGTGGCAAAATTTATGATCGATTCGAATCCTCTCGAGTGGGAACATATAATTGGCTATTTAATGGCTGTCAAAAAGAATTATACGATAGCGAAAATGAGACATTTGAAACCTCACACAAAAAATTTTATGGCACTTTCAAAGATGGCTTTGCATTTGAAGTTTTAAAAGTCTATTCTGGGCCTCCAAAAATTGTTTTCACATTTCGACATTGGGGTCGATTTAATGGAGAATATAAAGGTATTAAAGGAGATAATGAAGTCTATGAAATGTACGGTGCTATTGCAGTATCGTTGAACGAAGAAGGCAAGATAACGTTTATCGAAGTGTTTTACAAACCAGATGATTTTTTGAGAGCGTTGGAAACCTATGGCTACAAAGATTTGCAGCATGGACAAGCTTTGGTTGGAACTACTTGTCCAATAGTGCACTGAACTTTTTGCTTCAAAATGTATTCTGTAAATTAAAGACTGCTTAAAGCAGAGGAAGTTTTTTGGATATATATTCTGTTTAAACATTTCTTACAATTTGTACACAAAACATAGTAATCAACAACTACCTTTGTCATGGTAATTTGCTCAAAGATTTTAATTTATTTTTTAATTTCCTTTATGTGAAAATTAAATAGGAGAATTAACTCTTAATTTAAAATGTATGCAGAAGTAATTGGCGATTACAGCGGCGGATCTAGTGTTATTCAAAGAAAGTGGAGGAGTACAGAGTCATGAATTTTCTGTAAAAACATAAGTGTTGATTAGGTTAGGCTTCTATACGCTTAATGACCGTGCTCTCCTCCATAAATTTCGACTAGGTTCTAGATCCCCTCTGGATTATTCAAGGGAGGCGACTGCACGTTTAAAGTTACGGTCTCCAAAGTTTTTACATAATCACTTTGCGATTTTTTTAGAATAGTTGATTGGTTTTATAAACTTCCGTTTCGTACAAAATATTCAAAGGCCGCAATACACACAAGAATATGCACTAGAGAATAATGATTTAATTTTTTTTTAACATTAAAATCACATACACGTAAGAATAACATACTTACGAAAAAAAATTTCAGTAATGATAGACTTTGAGACAAGTTTTTTGAGATACATAACATATCACAAGGGTTTTCCCCTAAGTAATTTTAAAACATTTTAGTTGAGCTGAATAAAATCAAACGCAACATTCTTATTCTCTTTACCACCTTTTTTTAGCACCTGACCTTTCTTTAGCATTTGTCCGTCCGTCCCACAATTTTTTGTCCCTAGTTGTAGCAGGCTACTAGGGAACTGCAGTCTTGAGTCTCAAATACAGGCTGATTCTGGATAGTGGTTCAATTGCAAACAGTGCATTACGGGTTAGTTTCAGTTTTTTTGTCATGGTAAGTGCGGCATCTATGCAGCATATTAAGCGTGGCATGTATTATTTTGAACCAGAATTATAATTGATTGTGAAAACGTTAATCGTTGTTTTGTATATAGCTAATATATATAGCTACATATATATACATATACATATACATATTACCATTGTTCAGAAACCAAATCCAAGTATTGAACTATATAATATTGCTAAGAAAGATCTAGAATCTCTCTCCATCAATACGGTAAGGAAAAACGCTTGTTACATTATTATGGACACTCTTTTAGCTAGAAGTGTGTTGCAATCTAACAATACAGTGACTACTCCAAACACGCACCTCCTTTCTCTCTCTGGTTTGAAATTTCTTTGATAATTGTAAGATACTTGATAAGACAGCCTCTAATAAATCCTTGGCGTGCGCCCTCTTTCAACTGCTCTAAAATCTCCAAAAAATACCTTTTTCTCTCGGCAATTGCTTGCAAATTAAAAGTGAGTTTCCACTACAGCACAGCCCGCAAGAAACTTTACATGTCAGCACAGCGAAGGTAAATAAGCTCTCATGAAAGTTGGTATATATTATTAGCTAGCTAGCAAGCTATTTATTTAAGTAAACAACATTTTATTTGTTCAAAAACAAATTGTGTTTAACACCAAATATTTTAATGACTCAATGTAATTTTTTGAATTTTGACGTAAGAATGCATAAAGTATCGCACAAACTGTGCCTCTCAAACAAATTTGTTTAGACCCGGTGCAAAATCTCATTATACTGCAAGCTATTTGTCTTATTTCATCCACCAACCAACTATTGTACAACTTCTCAGGTTGTCAGGTGTTTCAATGTCACGTGGTTTGGGTAAAATATCCATGTGAACAGTGGGTAGTGTAACATATACTGATTAAAAAAATGAAGGAAAGATAAAACAAATATTCTTTATGTGTTCTAGTTGAAATCCTTGCTTACAGCCCGCTGGAATACGAAAGATTATGAGCTGAAGTCAAGTGTCAAATTTTTTAATGATTTCATGTGATTTCAGTATTTTAGCATTGTTTGTATAAATAATTTATAAAATACTGCATTAGAAAAGAATAATATGGATTAGCCATGAATTATACATCCATGGATGTATAACAAGAGAAGGACTTACAATTAACTTCTAAAGCCTTTTGTTAAAATCTATTGTTAAAATCTTTTATGTCGGCATTTCTTAGATATAAAGCGTATCTCGCATTTCACTGAATTTTTGGTTTACATCGGTGGGTTTATACGAATGTTTATGTTTCACACATTGTGGAAAATCTCAAAAATTGAAGAAATGTGAGTTGGATATACATCTGTAATTTTCTATTTCACGTTATCAAGATGTTTGATTCGCAACTTAGACAGATACTGGGAAAACGCTGCGAAATCTACAGGAAGAAGAATATCTTGTTTCTCCATTCTGAAAGTTTCAAAGCTGAGGCTGTAAGAGTTCCTAAGGAATCAGATTTTAAAATTGGCTTCAAAAATGAACAGAATATCTTGAAAAACATTTCTTGTATTTATAACTGTGTATATTAAAACTGCCTTTGTAAAAATTTCAATAAACCGAGACGCGCTTTATTTGAATAGACCAATGAAAGTTGTGTCTCTTATTATACGCCCATGTTCTTTCGTATTCTTTGTGTTTTTAACCTTAGTTCTCACTGCGGCAATTCTCATTGCTGTCTCTCTAAGTTCTGGCCCCAAAAAATTCTTCGCCAATGAGTCCATATCACGTACTTCGTCGAAATTCTTCGTCGTTTTCTTTATCATCATGACTTTTTAGTCCACGTGGTTTGTAAAATTATACAAGTCACGTTAGAGTTGCTAGTTGATTTCTCTGTCAATTTTTTCACTGCAGTGGAAATCAAGCTTTAGTTAAGCTGAAAGATTTTTAAATGGGGAACTGGGCCATTAAGGCCTGATTCACACTTGAAGCCAAACACAACATACGTATACGTAACTCAATGTGGTAACGCCATATATATAAACTAGTGTAGCGTGTAAAAACATTTTACAGTTTTTCTTCATAAATTGTTTTTACGCGCAATACTGTCATGATAAGTCTGTGTATCTACAAAAATTGTTGTGTTTCTGCATGTTGGAATTATATCATATTTAACACAAAATTGTCGTATAAATATTTTGGATCGATCATTCAAAGAATGCTATTATCCCTATTTTTCAGTGCTATCTGGCCTATTTAGAGATTTCTAAAGTTGTATAGTTAAACTAAAAGCTAAAATTCCAATGTTCAGAGATTTTAAAAAGAGACAATAGAACGTATACTCCTACCTAACCACGATTAAACTTCTGAAATATAAGAAAATACCTTCACATTTTCCTATTAACTAAATCTAACAAAACAATACCTTCTGAGACGTTTTTATCTTTCAAATCTT
Source organism: Turritopsis rubra (assembly GCA_039566895.2). Lineage (NCBI taxonomy): Eukaryota > Metazoa > Cnidaria > Hydrozoa > Anthoathecata > Oceaniidae > Turritopsis > Turritopsis rubra. The sequence continues at coordinate 15,592,303 of CM077623.1, read as the reverse complement.
TATTCTGCTATGAATTGTGGAAATGTCAAAACACAAAACTCCACTTGTGCATCATGATACCAAAACCATTTTCACATTCTCTTCTTGTATTACATTCATCTATACTATTCAATTTTCTAATCGAAAACCAAAAGATATCAATCAAACACTATCAAAACAATATAATAATGATCTTGCTACCTTCGTTTCCCTAATAGCGAACCTTAATAATAACAATCCACATACTACAATGAAATACCAAATAAACTGCTAGCTACATATTTCGGTATAGTAGTCAAAACTAACTGATACGAAAAAGCTACATTCAAACACATAAAAAAATAGACATCGGTAGAAAATGATGAACTGATAAGACGAACACATAGCAGGTCTACATCGACTATCTCGTCGGATAGAATAGTAACTGATACCGATCAATGTTGTTATTCTTTATTACTGAACTTAAAGCGTTGAATAAAAAAATATTAAAAACAAAAACAAAAAATGTTACAGCGTCTTCATTCTCATTAAGAAAGAAAATTTGATGAACTTTCGAACGCAAAAACCATTGCATTGTGTTCTCCTCCGGGGGCGGTTTATGATGTCTTCCTTAAAGCACAACACTCCACGAAGTAATGAAACCCGTAAGATGGAGCTAGAGATTCTCCTAATGGGAGATTCCTCCTATACTAATACGGAAAAACATCATCCGTTGACGAACTTCCCGAGAAAATTTTGTTAAAGTTCTTCCTTTCAAAGTTAGGTAAGAAAAAAGCAAGATTTAGTATTAGTATAAGAAGATTTTCATACAGTAGAGCTCCAAAAGCATGCTTAAACTAGAACGTATAAAAACACGCAAAGCGAATGTAATTAATTGTAGTAACAAGAGCCTTACGTCTTGAAGGTCAGCGCTTACTTAGACTTTGTCCATACATGATTTGAAATTGGATAAACCTTCACACTGAGGACATTTTTTGTGGTAACATAAATTTGCAATGCTTTCATAGACTCGTGGCACAACAGTTCTAAACATGTACCAAATAGATTTTTGGGCACTATTTTTTTCCTAATGCACTTTACAGAGAACAATACAGGGAACGATGGATGTTTTCAGCAATATTAGTATTGCTATTTACTTTTTGAATTCTATTAACTCTATTTTTCCTTTAAGCCACCCAGGTGCTTATTAATTTTTGCAACTTAGATTGGCAGTTTATAAGAGGAGGTCATTTATTAACAATTTGGAGAATAATTTGAATGAAACATTATTGGGTGTGGTTAATATATCTTTTGCTCTTCTACATTCTCTCGCACTTCTGTTACTTATTATACTTATCATTATTATTATTATCAAAGAAATTTTAATAACCACCCGGGTGTTCTTTTACTAATTTGAAAACATTTTGTATCTAAAATTATCTACATGTTTTATCATCGTCACCATACTCGCTTAACCATCCCTTTCTATTGTTTCTTGGCCATGTCAACATCCACAGCTGTGCATATTGTTTTCATTTTTTTATATGCACGTCAGTTGACTTTTTTTTCTTATTTTTAAAAGAATGATAAAATGCACGAAAAACTGCTTGGCATGGGTTTTCCTAATTTCAAATCAACCTGAATATTAGTTCCAGACATCTAAAATTGTTCGGCGTAAAAACAGTATTTGTCCGACAAAAGAACCTAATCAACGGACATATTTGTCTGGCGAGAAATATCGAGTGCAACGTAAATAAAATACCAAAGGCAATCAGTATCCTTATGTTTAGGGTTCACAGGTTAAATTGTCCCCCACTTCACTGTTCTTTTCGTGTCGTATATATACAGAGAAAACACTGTGATGATGTTAAAGTCTGGACCGGGTTTACAGTTCTACCGGTGGACATCTTGTCTGAGATGGAAAAAAATAATCTTCAGGCTTGCACAAATCATCCCACAAAGTTAAATCCACACAAAAATTAATTCACATATACTTTAAGTATAAAGTATGCAAATTCCTAAGAGTAAGAGTTTTGATGCATGAATCAAATATATATAGTATAATAGTAGTACTGCTATTGTACGCATGCATACCTAAATTTAATCCATAACATAAAGGCCAGCGGCGCATCTAGAGAGTAGTCGGAATTTGTGGAGAAGAATGTTAGCTATTAAAGTATAAAAGAAAACCATGCAAATAACTCCATTGGTGATACAGACTGAAAACAGAAATTATGTTAATGTGCTCCTCCACAAATTGAGTTCTGTAATGTATTAAAAACTGTATTGATACACTAAGAATACTTACCTTTTTTGAAGTAAAGTTTCTGTCTTCTAATCCTAACCCTTCACCCACGTTCGAGAATCGTTATCCACAAACCCAGAACTTTACACCATTTTTATAACCCGTTTTCTTAGCAAACCAATAAGAGATCGAATTGATGAGTAGGCGTTGAAGAAATGGGCAGTAACGGACTCCGATACTCGGGAGGGTGTTGTGAAAGGGCGGAATTAACTGCAGCATTACAGACTGACTAACTGACTGACTGACTGACACGGGGAAATGAAAGATCAGCTACCTCGCGGCGCTGACCAATAAACCGTTTTTGAAACTATATTTACGTCGAATAAAAATCGGAACAAATTCCCCAAAAATGCAACCATAAAATTGCTAACAAAAAAGAACAAAACATAAAAACCTTGTTCAACTTGATCACTGGTTTTTGATTTTTGATTACACAAAAGTATTTGATTAAATGTAGTAACACAAAATCTTATACTTCGTTTAAACGTAAAGCACTTTTCCGGACTCCTACAGATCCGATAAAAGAATTATTCCGGATATACCTGTCCGTTTCTATCTCATTCAGCATTTCTCATTGTTCTTTCCGTTTTCAGATTTCTGATTTTACAATTTTTATCGTTAAATTTTATTTGGCGCGAAAAAAGTGGAAAGCCTACCAAATGGTATAAAAGCTTGTATTTTTTCTTAACTTTTAACCTGAAGAAGGCTAAACGCTAAAATGTACCAAATGTTTTTTTCTTGTTTAAATATATTGTTTACACATTAATCATTCGCATCTTGTGCATCTATATATATCATATTTATACAATATTCATATATGTACAATAATAATACGCAAGCGTTATATTTGTGCTTGTCACAGATTATAGACTATTCAGTTTTGAGAAGTAACTAATCAATTTCCCCAAAAGATATGGTATTACAATAATCAATTAAGCAAGGATTAAATTACCGAAGCGAACTGTGCAAAGTATATTTACTGAATAGACCAATTATCTACAATGCAATTTGGAAGAAAATTCATCGATCTGCTTCATGAAGTATTTGATAATTTACTGACTGACTGATTACCAATAGTGATGATCGAGATTTCCGAAGCAGTTTGAAACCAAAAATTCTCAAAAGGTCTTATTATAACGTCGATTCAGGTGCGTTACGAAATTGAACTGGTACATCGTATCTGGGATAGTTTTTTGGTGTTGTACTTCCATTAGAATTGTAAAATCTTTTTACTTTACCATTCAAATATTCTTGCGAATTGTTCATTTGATTTTGAATTTTTTGTGTTGATGCATCCAATTGGTCCATTTCACAATGATCGATAAACGCAAGCTCGTTCTTCATTTTATGTGACTTATCGAAGATATACTGTCGACTAATACATTTCCCACTCGATGCAATCGACTTGAATTTGGTTTCCACAATAAGAAGTACACCTGACAAAACTGCACCAACAATCATGATAATGTATATACCAGCTAAGCTGGATATTTTAAGGGAAATAGCCTGTCCTTTAGTTTCTTGTGCATTGTTATCGCATTGAGATGCTTCATCCCACCATTTCCTACGTAACTTTTCAATAACTCCTCGTTCACGTAAGTTTAAGATCATTATGTTTACCAAATTTGTCCATTCTGACTGCCGCTGGAGCACTAATCCATAACTTTTTGCTTCCAGTAAATTCCGCACAACTTCAGTATTGCATGGTTCTCTTTGATGTTGGTAGTAAATTATGGGGTCTTCTGATAGGTACGCATAACCTCCTTGTCGTACTCTCTCCACCCCTAATCGTGATGACTTCGCAAACGAATTCACTGAACGCATAAAGTTAAACATTTGTTTATAAAGTGGGATATCACTGTTTTTAAATAAACTATAGGTTTGGCCTCGACCCAAAATTCCATATTTAATTTTGTCTTGCTTCGCTAAGTCTTCTAATGATTTAATACCACTGCTTCCTTGATTTGATGTAAAGAAGGCAGCGAGGTTTGCTGTGTATGTAGACACCATTATTAGGGTGAAAAACCAAAATGTTGCAGATAATATCCTAGCAGAAGAACTTTTTGGTGTGTAATCTGGGCCTTGTTGTAACAAGGACGCCGTAGTAAACCAAACACAATTGTGGAATGCAAATTCGTTACCTATTAGCTCACTGGAGTTTTTTTCAGCAAGTTTTTTACATCCATTAGGGCTGATGCGATCGATTATGAATAATATAACAGTTACGCAAAAGGCAACCCCCATTATGGACAACCAAACGGAATATTCAAATGGTTTAAGAAACGCATAAATGTCAAACTGTTCTCCTTTACCTTTTTCCATGATTAATGTCATGGTAAAGTCCATAAACGGCTTACTAAAGTCGACGTATTCTTCTCGTTCTGCGGTAATGGTTATAGATCCTAATCCTATATCGGCTTTCTTGCTAGTTATTTCTCCAATGACCCCATTCCAAACGCATGGTTCAGTCTCTTCGACTTCCTCGCAACTACCGTAACTAGGTTCTCCAGGAACAAGATACAAATCATATGTAAACTGAAGATTAACTGAAAGTTCTTCCAGAAGATCTTTACAAAACCCACGAAAACGGTTATTTCCTTCACCGTATGACTCGTTATAAAAGATAAAGGGCGAATCTTCTATTGTTACTATCTTCAAGTGTCTTTTACGAATTTTGGCTGTTAATGGTTGATTCGGATACGTTTTTTTGCAACTGTGTCTGCTGCGTTTATTCTTATAAAACCCTTTCTTTCCAAATCGAAATAACTGACATTCTTCACTCCATTGACCAATTTGTTGGACATGCCCATCTATATCAACACTCTGTGCTACCACATTAGTCAAATTGCGATAACCGTCGCCAGTGAATGCAACTCGCCCAGTTAACCCATCAAATGATATTCGTTCCTTCATAATTGTACTCAAGTCTGATTTCACCTTCCTGTTTCGATATGAGCATATTTCTTGGTTATGTGTACGATACCATGGCATTGGTATTTGCTGAATAGTTTTCGCGATAGCAACAATTGCATCGTGGAGCATTGGATCAATTGTAAGATAACCTGGAAACGTCTTGTCGTATTTTGTTTTCATTTTATCAAGGTCACTTTTTACATTGGATATCAGATTGGTATTAAACGGAATCGTCAAGCCTTCAATTGTACTTCCTTTTGGTAGCGCTTTTATATTTGATACTGTTAGTTGAGGAATGAACCAACGGATATCTCCTATACCATTTGCACTGTTCACTTGTTTTATAAATTTCCACGTACTATGGCTTCTTGATATGAGCAAGATGTGTTTATGGAAATTCAACTGCAATTCGGTCACAATTTCTTCCACTTCCATCAAATTCGACATATTTAGTAACCGCAGAATACTGTAGTAAACTATGCTGTCTGTCTGAACAACATTTGATATGATTTCCGAAGCAACGTCTCCCAAGCTCCTTTCCACTATTAGTTCCACACTGGGTACATCCTGTTCACTTAGAAATTCATCCAGAACTTTATGCAAATGCTTTGAGTAGACCGTATTCATACGAAGCACATTTTTGCAGGAGCTGTCATGTGTGTCAAATACAGACACCAGCGGAATGTCAAGTAGTTCGCTAATCATACAAATATGTGGATGAATGAAATATGGCTCAAGTATAAATGAGGACTGTGAGAGATTTCTAATGAGAAATTCCTCTTTAAAGTTGTCACTGCTGTCCACAACAACTTTGTTAATAGCCATCATTATACCTTTACCACTTGCAATGTGTTTTTGGGCCCAGGATAAGGAATTCCTTAACGCAAACGTGTCTACATCGCGATCTCGACTGACAAGTAAAGCTATGTTTATATGACGCGTTGAAACACAGATCAACATGACCATTGTTATGATTAAAGTTTGAAGTATTGTTTTGCTAAGCATTGTGTTCATGTGTTAAACTATCCAACATTTCACTTTTAATGATACAACTCTGAACATTTTCCCAACCAAACATTCAGTACTTTTAATTCATTTTCATCTTTGCAAGCTTTTGGGAAACTCGTCAAAATTGATGTATGAGAAGAAATCTTATCTGTGTACGACGTTTTTTACTTATCACGCCATCTGTTCCGAGATTTAATATTATGGTCTACGTTCGTGCAGTTCAAAGTTTTACATTTCTTTGACCCGTCCGAATGTTTTTATTAAAACCAATATATTTTAAAATTGATGTCTTTCTTATCATGATAATAATGATATCATTGTATATTGCGTATGCCAAATGTTTCACCATCCAATCACAAACGTGTACAAATTTTGCAAAACTTTTAATTAAGCCATGGGTGTATATTAATTTTCTCCTGAAAATAGAATTCTAACAAAGTCAGGAAAAACATTCATTTCAACGTTAGATTTACTGTCACGATAATAATCTCAGGAAACGGTTTTTTATAAATGAATTGGCCAATTTCAAAATATTTCTTTGAGAAATTACTTTGTTAATTTTCAGAAGCGATTTTGTGGTTATGTGGTCGTCAGAAGGTCCATATTGAAGAAACTTTGTATGAAAAGTTAAATAATTGATCAAATAACAAATTGTTAGTTTTCCTTTAAACAAAACGATTTGAAACACACTTCCACGTCGGTTTTTTTTTTCTTTCAGAAAACAATTGGTCCAAAGACCTTTATTTAACCATGACATAACATTCGTATTGGAGAGATGCATATAATTGTCTATAACGTCCATGTTAGGGAGATAATTGGCTATATTCAACTGAAATCGGAGAAACATTGACCTTATTTTCCGGCAAAGTCTCAAAAAAAATCGAAGAAAACAAAAGATATTAAAAGCACAAAGTTAATGTTATATATATAACTTAATATAACAGAGGCGTAGGTAGAGCTCAAAATTTGTGGAGGAGAGTTTAGTAATTTAAAGTAGAAAAGGAAAGCGTGCAAGTAACCTAATCGACATTTAAGACTGAAAAGACATATTGTAACGTTGGACTCCTCCACTTGTTTTGACTGACCCTGAATACGCCTATGTATAACACATATTTTTGCACATGGAAGGTGTTGTTTGTTGCCCGATTACTCAAGATCTCGATCTGGTTTACAGCGGCTGTCATTTTCAAATTTTTACGAAATATAAAATTTATTACTACAGTAATTTCGGACGTTTCGGATGTTCATATTTTCAGATCAACCTTGTGTTAAAAGTTACTCGTATCCGAAATTTCTTGAAACTGTTTGAGTAAAGAATTTATGCAGAAACAAGGACGCCCCGAAAAAAGGCGGATTTTTCTTCCCCACCTAGTGTTGTCCGACTCTTCCTCTCCAAAAAATACACCCATTCGAAACAAAATCTTATCAATAGTTCTTTGTTTTATTTTCAATCTGCTTGCATCAAATTCTATCATAAAGTTAAAGATATCGAGAACCGTTTGTGTACTTTCCCCTGATTTTCCGTTCATAGTGAATGCCTGATATTACGAACCGAAATAAATCGCAATCTCAATAAAGCCGATTCTTCTTTCCTTCCCTTTCACCTAAATCATTACGAACATCCGAAAAAACGAACTGCTTTCCGTCAAGTGAATCCGGGAACTGGATTTCCTATTATCACAAACCATGATGTTTTCCCAACTGAACGCAAGACAAAATCAGCCCATTGAACCAAACCGCGGATTTCGGGATTTATTTTCTTTCCTCCCAAAATAATTAAAGGAAATATAAGAATTAACTATGACGATGGTGACATTTACCCTATTACCTCGGTTAAGGGCGCCCCTCACTTAAGAGCGCAGTGCGCCCTTAAACGGAGCAGCGCGCATGCGCCCTTAACCCGTCCAAAACATGAAAAACATCACGAAACTATCAAAAACCAAAATCAAGTATTTTTAGTTAATTCTCTTGAAATAATCTTCAATTATACATTAAATTTTTTTTACAACAAAGTACGGCCCTTTTAGGCGGTATTTGCATGGCACTTCAAGGCCATTCCCACGTTTGTTCTGTCTTTTTCCCGTCACTTCACAACTAATGATCCCACAACATAATGCAGCGGTACAATATTTGGAAATATCACGAGGAATATGCCCAACTACTTCGTCGCTTTTCGTAACTTTAATGGCATATTTGTCGTGCGGATTTTGTGGTTCCATTGCTGTCGCCAACTTTTCACCCAAGATAGGAGTCCAGATATCTTTATAAACATGGTGTCCAGTTATGTAACTTTCAAATTCAAAAACCTACGGAGTACAAACATTTGTTCTTGCCATGATCTCAGTTTTGACTAGCCGAAGGTAAGACACGATTTAACACGATTTAACGTTTCACAAAACTAATTATTAAAGTAGTTATTATCTTTTAAGTTTCTCTAGTTATTATCTTTCAAGCAATCGAATTTTTAGCATTCGAATTGGAGTTCGATTTAACATAGCAATAATACCGCGATGATTGATAAAAAGTAAATGGCATTTTAAATTTGAGTTGCAAAAATGAGAAGCTATACTCTTTTATTTAAAAAGCGAGTTTTGACTCGTTTAGAAGAGAATGGTAACAACATATCAAAGACTGCAAACGAATTCGATATTAACAGGAAGAATTTGCAAAGATGGGTTCACCAAAAAGACGTTATATTTAAAGCTTTTAAGAATAGAGCGGTAGGTCAAACTTTTTACTATTAAAATAATTTAGAATTTCCCACATTTTAAGATCATGTATGCAAACCCTAGCAGACAATAATACGATATAATTATATTCTTATAGATACGCACAGACCAAAGACGAAAGATTAAGTTTGGAAAATCCGCTTATCCTTTGTTGGACGAGGCTATACTTGCATTCATCGAAAGTCAGCGTAAAGAACGAATCACTGTTACTGAAAAGAAGATCCGCAGAAAAGCTAAATTATTATTTCCAGAACTCTATCCTAATATGCAACATGAATTTAAAGCGTCAAGGGGCTGGTTTATGAGAATGTGTCGCAGAAATGGTTTAGTTCATCGGCGAGTGACAAGTGTGGGTCAGAAAATACCCAAAAATGCTGTAGAGATTGCTGAGCGCTTCCTTGAGGAAATGCAGAACATAGGTGAATTTTCCAATCTAGCAAACATGGACGAAACTCCGTGTTACTTTGACATTCCTCGATCTTCTACTATCGACAAAAAAGGGGTACAAACGGTTAAAGTCAAGACCACAGGTGCAGAGCGTCTTCGTTTCACTGTTGCTTTAACGGCAGAAGTAAAGAATACAGGAAATGGATTTGTTCCCTTTCGTCTTCCTCCACTAATAATATTTAAAAATTTGGTGAAGGCTCCTCCAGGTAAATACCCCCCAGGAATGCAAGTGCTTGGTTCAAAGGGTGGAACAATGAAATGTTCTATGATGAAAGAAACTTACGTGGAGCGCATCTGGAAAAGAAGACCAGGTGGATTTTTTAACACAGGTAAATCAATTCTCATCATGGATTCTGCTAAAGCTCATCTTGGTGATGAAGTTGAACAAGCATTTCGAGATGCGAACAGTGATATAAAGATTATCCACGGAGGTATGACACCATTATTGCAGTTTCTTGATACGCACGTAAATAAGCCATTTAAAGATATTTTAAAAGATCGTTGGGAAGAGTGGATTGAAAACGGGGAGGCGGAATATACAGAACAGGGCAACCGAAAACGTGCATCATACCAACTTGTGGCTGAATGGGCCGAAGAAGCATGGAAAAAGATTGCCTCTGACGACCTTATCCTCAAAGGGTTTCGTGAATGTGGATATATTGAATACAACGGAAGCAATTCAAATTTACATTCGAGACTTCAAAACACAATAAAAACACGTGAGGTTCCTGAAGAGGTGATACAAGAAGTGAACGAATATTTAAACGAGATGGTTGCATCACAACTGGAAGAGGAGCAGGAGGAGATTACCGATGAGTCAACAGACGCGGATGGTGGGAACGAGACCGGCGAGACACAAGAAGACAGTGAAGAAGAAGAAGAGGTACATGTAGAAAGCGATGACGAGGAGGTCAATGTAATTGATATTTAAGTGAAAATACCTGTACTTCTTAACACATTTTGTTTTTTAACCTTGAAAAGTAAGGCGACGGAAAAGGGCGCATGCGCCCTTAACCGAGGTAATAGGGTTAGGGTTAATTCGTATGACGATGGTGACATTTAGTTAATTCGTATGACAATGGTGGCATTTAGTTAATTCGTATGTTTCCTTTAATACGAATTAACTTAATGTCACCATCGTCATACGAATTACCATCGTCATCAGCGAAATTAAATCGGCACGACAATTAATCCACTTAAGGTACCAAGCATTCCTAAAATATTAAGGAAAGGTATCACAAATATCCAGATGAAAACAGAGTTATTTCATGATGCACTTATCTGTGAATATTTTAGTAACAGTCTACAAAGGAAGTTTACAGTATTAGCAGTTTCTATACATATTTTTACAAACAATTGTTGCAAATTCTTCTTGTGATTGAGAAGATGATCACTGAAGTTTCTTTAAGATCAAATGAAGAACCACAGACGATCACCACATACATGATGCACATTGTTGAGTAAGGAACTACGATAGAACGTGTTACGAGCTTGGAAATAGCAGTTCCAATGCTTTTCAGTATGTGTGGCTACCATGAACAGGGATAAATTCCTGCTGATAACATTCTAAATGCATTTGTCGCCATATCTGATATAAACCATTACAGGTGCATTGTAATCTTTCAGTGTTTTTTTTTTTTTTTTTTTAATTTAAGCAGAGTGACGTTGCTACGATCTTCTTGTGTTATTTAATCGCTCACAGTTATTTTCTTAACAATCTTGTCAATGTATTATCGGAATATCTTTAGTCAGGAACTTTTGTAGACTGAAATTCGTGAAAAAACGTTTTCTATGTCATAGAAAAATATTCTGACACTTTACATTGAGATCATATACAGCATCTTCTTACGCTTCCTCTACGTTTCTCACATTATCAAGGAAAAACTACGAGTCTATGAACGTATTCGAATTCTAACTGGATCATCGAGCTTCAAAAGTTGGTAAAAGATTGCACACCATGTCATTACGAACGTCATGATAATCGAGTCTTTTAGAATTCCATGATTTGACAGTCCACTAATATAAGTGCAAAAATAACTTTCATATTTTACATAATAACTCTTCTTTTGAGAAAAAAATATTCTCACACTCATCATGTTAACAAAATGAAAGAACTTTCAAATAACACGATATTCTATATATACTATTTTAAAGCAAAAATTGGCAAAATCCAAATAAATAGTATACTGAAATGGTCGCTCAAATTAACAGTTTTGTTTTCATATAAAATAATTAAACTACGCCAACATATAGGATATAAGGCTCTGCAACAAAGGTTCTGAGGTCAAATTATATAAATACAATATGTTTTTACAAGCCTCGAGTAAAGCATTTCTTAAAAAGCGCTGATTCCACGACCAACTCTACATACAAATCTTACTTACTGTTGGTAGTCAACAATGATTCTTGTTCGCTCAAACTGTTGGTCGTGGAGTTAGCGCTAAACAGTAAGAACAGTCAAAAGAGCATGCAGGCACCTCACTAATAACTTTCTTGAAACATCTGGGTTTTTTTTCACTTTTCACTTGTAGAAAAAATTATTTTAGCGGCGAATTCTAGTATTCAAATCTCTTTCTGTAATTCCTAGTTCGTCCCGAATTTCCCTACTTTAAAACCCTGAAACAATTGAAAATGCATGGTTATTTTTCTTCTTCTCGTGATTGGAAAAAGTTTGCAGAAACACAAGTCTTACATATTCATATTAAGAATATTGTATTTCTGCAAACCATTGTGAAATAACGAGGTAGCTTTAAGTGAAAAACTGCTTACCAAAAACAGTTGGAACTCCAAAGTATACAAAAGAACAAAAAGGCTTATTAATCTGCATTGTAATTAAACTTAAATGGGTTACTGGCTTGTATCAAATCTTGTATTAATCACTACAGTTTCAAAGTTTCAGAAAAAAACTACAGACACCCATGGAGGATTGTCGTTACAAACATTGCCTGGTGAACTCATCAGGACATGTCATGGTTTAACAAATCCTATCATTGATACAGTTTGATGTTTATGTCACTTTGGTTTAAAAGTAAAAAAGTGGAAATCATGAAACAAAGTATATTGAAAAAAAGTATAGGATGAGGGATGGTTTAAATCCATCTGATTTGAAGTTTTCCACTAATCAAGTAGAATTGATATAGTGATTTTGCTGAAATGATCAAATCAGTTGTGGAAAGGTAACAGAGAAAACAGGGAAATGTACTATGGACTCCTGGTTCGTAATTGTCTCAGATTTACTTCGTGGCTAAAGTAAAAGTAAAAGGTTACATGTTTTCATTTGATTTTAGGAAAAGGTAATTATAAGTTGCTCCATTTCCCATCCTGAACCATGGATTCCATGGAGCAGGGTCGGCTTCATAGTCAATGTTCTAGAAATGTTCTAGAAATCCATGATATCAATTAAGTTTCTGACCTAGACGCGACTGTTGCTGTTAGTATTTTTATTTTTTTTATAATAATAGGCACCCCTCGATAGTTTGGTCACAGGAAGATACTATTAAACAAGAACCATAATTTTAATTTGTACTAAATTGGTTCCATTGTTGTATAGTATTTTCAAATTAATACTCCCTGGTGAAACCTTGAGTAAACTTTTATTAAAATTGTATCGTATACTAGAACAAATTATTTCATTTATAACATTCTTTCGAATGTTTTGCATGCATTTCTTTACTTGTCAAAACAAGTAAATTCGAGTAGTGTTGTCGCGTGTTTATTGCTCATAACTGTTGAAGTTCTGTCATATTATTAGAAAAATGTAATATTAATCAACTGAAATTAAAGGTATAGATTGCATTTTGTTTTTTGTTGTTTTCAATCATTGCTTTCGAAATGAGGCGCCGTTTATACCAAATTGTGTTTTTTAGACAGTGCTACTTTAAAATTAGGCCTATTTTATACCAAATTGTAATTTATTCACGAGACTTGTCTTCTGTTGCAAAATATTTTTTGCTTATTTAGTAGGCATGCCTTCCTGTGTGATTTGTTTGGAGTCAAGCCTACAACTTGTCAAGGTTAAGCAGAAAGGATTAGCTTCGTTGATCGAATATAGTAAGTTACGTAATGACCCAGGCGTTACTGAGCGGCTAGAGGAAAGTAGTGAGCATTATGTACACGAGAAGTGTCGCAAGTGGTATAACAACAAACGAAGAATAAATTGCAACAGTGATAGCAGTGAAAGTAAAAAATCAAAAAACCGAAACTAGACGTTCATCCATCGTATTATTTGAATGGAAAACACATTGTTTTTTTGTAAGGAAAGTACTGATGACAGGAAAACATGGCACTGTGCACAAACATTCCAAATAAAAAATACAATATTAGAAATTTGTAATAAGAGAATCAGCGGCAACCAAAACGATGATTGGGCCATGGAAGTCAAAGGTAAACAAATTGTATAACAAATTGTGTTGATTTTGTTGCTGCTGAGGCAAGATACCATCAAGATTGTAGAGTAAGGTTTTCTACTCAAGGGAAAACTTTATCAGCTGATGGATCTGCTGGATTTTTATTATGAATTACTATGGCTTAGTAGCAGAAATGTAAGCAAAACTCAAGCCCAAAATCCTAACTGGTCCGGTTTTATGCAAGAAGTTTTCTCTTCTAATGAAGTCTTTACACAACCCGCAAAGAACTACTCACACTCGTCTTTAATTATGTTACCACTTATTGACATGAATCCTTCTGATTTAACATGTATTTATTCAACATTAAAGTTTATTGAAGGTCAAGCCAGTCAATTAGGAGTCGTCACTCCTTGCGTAACATTCGATCAACCTTTGTGGTATAAAGCAAACATTTAGTTTGTGTAGCTGCATGCAAGAACTGCCGTGGAGACTGTAAAAATGCAGAGGTTAGATACCAGTATAATTAATTATTTTTAATTAAATAAAAATATTGTGTTATATCTGTTTGTTACAGTTTCTTAATCATCATTTGTATATCATTTGTATTATATTTTACCAGGTACTAGATGAAGAAGCCGAGAGCGATATCGATGCCTGGGAAGATCGAAACATATTCGATTTAATTGAGTCAATTTGAAGTTCTTATTTGACTTTGCAACTATAAAGACTTAAAGACTTTGTTTATTTATGTGTATTTTTTATTTTTATTTGTTAAATAAGACACATTTTTCATTTGCTCCACATAAATTACCCCCTGGAATTTTTTCTTCATTAATATAATACTTTTTTCCTATATTTACTAAGCTTATTTACTCAATAAAGAGAATCCAGCTACGTCGTTATAAAATTATGTTTTACAATAGATTTCCTGTTGAAAAAATCGTAATTTGTTACATTTTTCAAGGAAAATATTTCAAAATTACCCCCTGAAAAAAGTTGCATTTTTTTTATCTTATACTTTTATTTGTTATATAGCATGTTTTAAATCACATTTAAACATATTATTTAAGTAAAATGTTGTTTCTAACAGAGAAAACAACCACTCTTCATAACAACCAATTGCGTTTTTTGCGTTTTTACCCCCTGATAAGTAACCCCAGTTTTAGGTACTTTATACTTACGTGGGGAAAGTGGGGTTTTTTTCTGTGAAAACCTATATATTTGGGCAACTTTAAAAAAAAAAAAAGAAGCTTTGTAACGATTTGTTCCTAGTTAACCCCCTCAACCTCTGCACTATTACAGTTAATTTGACGTTCTCCAAACTTATCCATACTCGCTGTTCTTAAGAAGTTCAGCAATTAATCACCATAGCGCTCTATAAAAGCCTGGAGGTTGCTGACGCCAGTCCTCTTGTTTATATTTGTTTATTTCATGTTTTGAATTTGTATGCGTGGAACGTTTCTGATCCTCAAATATCCCTACAGCAAAAAATAATAGAAAGAGTTATCATTTGATATATAGTGTGCGATAGATGACTTGCAATGATTAAAATATAAACATCTCTTTAAAACCATTGAAATACTTTAAAGTCGCCTTTAACAATTTGTGTTTTAGAAAAATGTCTGCGGATTATATAAGGCGTTATCGGAAAAGAGCTACAAGAGCCACTGCAATGTGCTTTGAAGAAGATCGACCTAATCAAATTTTGACCGAAACCAACGAACCAGTTGCTATTGTCGCAGATCTTGAAGAAGATATCCATGAACATTTAGTTCACATACGTTATAGTGATTCAGAATCTGATGAAAATTAAAAAGACCATCAAAATACTATGTCTGCTGACCTTGCGTCATGGGCCACAAGTAACAATTGTACTAGAAATTGCATAAATGACTTATGAGTATTTTGAGAACCCATGGCTAACCGTTTCCAAAAGATGGGAGAACTTTAATTCACTCTCCCAGTATCGATATATGTGGTGGCAAGTATATATACTTAGGACTCGCAGCAGGAATAGAAAGAGTTGTTCTGTCCGACTAGGTAAAATTGATTTTCAGGTCAATATAGATGGTTTGCCTCTGTTGAAATCAAGTGTAACACAGCTGTGGCCACCTTTATGTATGTTTCAGAACTCCGATGTATTTGCTGTAGGCTTCTATAGTGGGAAGCCAAAACCTAACAATGCAAATGATAACATGTTAGATGTGTTAAATGAATTGTCAGAATTATAAAAAGATGGCTTGCAACATGATAGTGTGAACTATAATTGTATTCAGGTTCGACAAGTTTTGAAAATCGGAGGTGTGAAGACAATGTGAAGAAGAGTGATGCAAAGGTAAATTAAGTAACAAATTTCATACACGATGAAAGTGTCTGCGGTTCTCAAGATTTTACGATTACCAAGATTACTTAAAAATTGAACTAAAAACAGCAACTGAAGTAAGTGGCATTTGTTTCAACAATGTTTTAACCTTCGAAGATCATGTCACTAAGAAAGTCAACAAGGATAATTCACTTTTTGGGATGATAAGACGAACGTTTGTCCACCTGGATAAAGAGACTTTCAAAAGACTGTTTAATAACATAGTTAGACCTTTGGGATATGGACCTAGTGTTTGGAACCTCCATCAGAAAAGACTAGTTGCTATGATCGAAACTCCGAGCTTCGAAGTGTGTTCCTGGACTGGCAAATGTTTCGTAAGGAAAGACTAGAAAAACTCGACTTACCCACGCTAGAGTATAGACGCTGCCGGGGAGACATGATAGAAGTCTTCAAATGTGCCCACCGACAGCATGATTAAAGGGTCCTTCGCGATTTTATTGAGTTTCAATCCGGCGAAGAAAAGGGACGTGGACATAATTACAAGATGAAGAAAGTAATTTATTTTTTATTTATAGGATTTATTTTTTGTGAGAAACTTCTGCAAGATATAAATATAAGTACGCTCTCTATCGTCAACTACAACCCATTCACCACATCATCATCCTGAAATTTTATTTAAAAAAGGTTGACACGTCTTCTATGAAACATCACTCTAACATATCAGAAAGATGCAAAAAGCTTTACACAGCGGTCATGTCCTGTGTTATATACACAAACAGAAATTGTGTGGAGGCTCGATTTCAGACAGTTAATGACTCATTTCGCCCTATATCAGGGCTGATAACTCATCTATGTTAGTATATATAAATAAATATATATTATGTGAAATTTATGAAATCAAACTGTTGATATGTTAAATTATTTTTTAGTTCCACTGATAAATTGGATGGATATGTGTTGGCTGTAAGTCCTTTGAAAACAAGTAAGAAATCTAAGCAGTATTTCAACTTAGATCTTGAAACCCAAAATGGTGTGAAGAACGTTGCCTGCTTTTCGTAAATGAGCGTGGTTGTGAAATCAGTAATGCCAGAATGCCAGAGGATCAAAACACAGTATTTCTTTCAGACTTCAGTGAAACCAAAGGAATTAGGTTTTAGCTGCTTACGATCATATGCTTTTGCAACAGTTAGTACAATCATTAATGAAGCTCCAGTTGACACCCAAGTAAATGTTATTGGTAAACTTGTTTTAAATGATTCAAGAGTTATCTCGAGTAATGACGAAGAAATACCAATTAGAGAAGGCTATGTATGTGATAGCACTGGTAGTATGAAAATCACATTATGGTGTGAATATGTTGAATTAGAATCTGGTTACACATATGATCTGGTACGGTTGGTGAAAATTAAGTATGCGAATGTAGAACGTTTACAGAGTACTCACAATACTGGTTATCAGATAAGCACCACATTTTGAGCCAGACGTAGAACAAATCCATACATTAAATGATTGCGTTGTTGTCGGTGTAGATTAAGAACAGTCAAAACTTATGATGATACAGCCATGTTATTTACCTGCTCCCATTGCAGCAAAGTAATGTTGACAAAAAGTCTGCGAAATAAAGGATCGAGAAAAGCATTCTTTCGTAGTGTAGATAGAGTAAAACTGGAACTAATTGGAGATATTGTCTCAATGTTTACCGGAGAAAAACGTTTCATCTATGGATCACGAGCAAACAACATTATTACTTCCGACACACAACTTACTGTTCATCATCAGTGAACATATATTTTCGAATAAATGTTTTCATTTTATATGTAACGCATTTTGTTCATGTAAACAACCGCTTCTGTTTGACCAGGGTAATCCCCTTTTTATCCTCTAGCGTTCTAAACAATGAGCGAAAAGCCTTTCACTTAACATATTTTGTTCTATTTCTTTATTTTTCGTGTTTGATTGATTTTTGATACTTCGTTTTGTGATACTTCTTCTCTTCTGGGTTTTCTTTGGATTTGGTAATGGTTGACTTTTTCAATGCATTGAAAAAACTTGAGTCTTTTGTTAAGTTGTTCTGACACATTTCTTTTTTTGTAGTTACAATACCATAACTGTTATTATTAGCTGGATTACTAATTCGTTGTTATTTTTGTTTGCATAAAGTTTGGTCCATCTCCCTAATAAAGGATCATTGCGACGCCTATATCAGGAGCGTGAAGCAAAGGGCGAAAATGTCTCCTTGGCTTGAAGCAGTAGCAAACAAAACACTCAACTGATCTGGAGTTTGTCCCTTAAAAGATCTGCAAATTGATCCGCAATTAAAAATTTCTTGTTTACATGAGATGGGGCGGTCTGATTGCCTTGTGGCGTTTTTCGCTGAAAACAAGTGGAAATGAATTCTAAGTTTTGTTTTCGTCGAAGCGAATCGCTGGCTTCGGCATATTATTATGCAATATTAGAACTGCGCATGCGCGAATAAATTCGCCTAGTGGAAAACCAGCTTTACCTATGACACGGAGGTACCGTACTCCTTTTTATAAATTATTGCATAAAAAATTTATGTTCCATCAAAACGAGGCAGTTGTTTTTCATGATTTTTGAGGTGGTACATTATATTGTAAAAGATGGTAATGCATTGTGGGGATGCTTTGCTCTTAAAGCGATATCTCCAATAAAAGAAACATTTCTTTTTGATTTCTGGTTAGACTGTCAATATAATCATAGAGGAAGGGTAATTACGGTATTTGTAATTATAAAAACTGCTATTTTGATACCAACAACACATCAACGCTTTATTGTCAAGCAGAACTGTAACGTGAATAACCAACAACACGAACGGAAGTAAATGTCTTTGATGATATTTCTATAGGTAAGTGGGAAACCAAATTTAGGAACAACTTTAGTGTTTCCAGTATTATGGCAGGGCCACATATCATAATACACGTTCATGATACTGAGAATTCCTTTGTTTCTTTGGTAGAATAACTACAGATAATGATTTGTCCCCTTTTCCTTTTCCCTTCCAATATTTCGTAAAAACGTATTTCTACAAACGTGTGGTATGTTCAAGTTCCAATGTGCAGGAGGCCACACCCTGATAAAAAAAAGTTGTAATTACCAAATAATGAGTAATTCGGAATTCAACCACGATCAACAATTAGCCTTTACTCCTGCCTTATTGTGCGGTATCATACATTGAAATCACTAAGGAACCAGAACGATTCTGGGGGTTGAAAACATAGTAAAAATAACCTAGTAAATAGGTTTGGGAAATCATTGTTGGAGTCATAGAGATTCTGCTGTAAAAATAAGATTTTCAGCTAATCCTGTATTAATGTTTTGGAATCATCTTTACTTTTAATGCTTCATGATCAGAAAAGTAAACACTATGTATTACGAGATTGATGTCAAACCTGTCTATTATTGTCTTCTTGATGTAAATATGATCAATTAAGGAGCTGGAAATATGAGTTGGAGTATCTACTATCATGTCGTAATCCACTAGGAAGTCACGAAGAATATTGCAATCATCTTTTTAAAAATTGATGTTAAAATCACCAAGTATTACATGGACTGTATGAACCTGATCTTTGAGATATTCGATCATGTATAGGAAGTTATTCCTTGTAACTTGCTGTTGGCGATATTGCAGGATAATATTCAGAGGGATAACTGAAAAGCAAGGTCGCAATAAAGTAAATAATAAACCTCCTGGAATCATGTACGAGTTTATGATTTGAATATCATCTTGGTGATTGGCTCACCTAGAAAATACTAATAGGAAATACGCGATACTAGAAAACCTATGGCTATCAGATGAATTTGTTATTACGTTAAACGGTTTTAATGTTTCTTCAATAGATGTGATATTGGACTCTGCAGTTAACTGTGTTTCTCTCATAAGTAGTAAATTACTCTCCATAAGTGAGTCATCCGCTCGTATGTCATTAGAATGTTTTGAGAGCGATCTTACATTAAGAAGATAGAGAACGAAAGATTGATCATCCACTGTATATACACTTTCAACAGGTTATAATGTTGCATTTTCTCTCATATACTCATATTCATCAGAAGCTCGTTGATCAAATCTCACGTAATTAGTATTAAGTGTTCCAGTAAGATAAAGTTCTTGCAGTAGGTAACACGACTTAAAGCAACCTATACCTGGCCATTGTTGAATCGTTTCTGCTTCAGAAAGTTGAAACTAAACATAATTTTTGGAAAGCTCTTTTCTTGTACTTTGTGAACTGTACAAGCCCATGAAAGAACTAAAGACACTGCAGTCGTTTGATACTAGGTGAGGAAGGTCTATTCTTTTTTTTTTTTTATTTCCTTTTCTACTCTTACCTTCACACATTGCTTTACTTTACCTAAAAAATCTTTCCTTTTCTTTAAGATTTTAGTATTTTCTTCTTGAGGAATTGCAGCTTAAGGTTCTGCAATAACTGTTCTTTCACAAAAAAAATTTGCCAAATGAATATCCGCAATCAATATTTTTGTATTTTTGACATGATTTGGAGTGATGATGAATCTGAAAGGTTTTAACTAAGCCATGTAGTTCGTCATTGTCCTTGTCTGGGAGTTCGCATTTAACAGCAGTATCTACAAACGTAGCATAATCTTCTTTTGTCTCTGATGAAAGTTTTGGTGCATTTTCAACCCAAACTAACGAGTGAATATGAAGACTACCTCGCACTTGGAATTCTACTCTTATTCCATGATTATCACTTTTAATGTCCCATTACTGACAATATGTTTGAAAAAGTTTTCTACACGATATTGAAAATGCCTTGCTAGCAGAACAGGATTAGATTGAAGAATTTTTGTTCTCTCCATTATAGTTCATGCTTTCCAATTCTTTTTTCGTTACTTTTGTTCCATTAAGTTTTTGAATGATCTCAACTAAATCAGTCCCAACACGAGAAAGTCAAGAAATAGATTGGCAAACCAAGTTGGTTGACCATTGCAAGAAACCTTTTCCAATATGCTGGAGCCCCTTTTAAATTATTCATAAAATTAATTGCATCGTCAGTTACGATGAGGCCGCTAATAGTTTCTTTAAAGTTTTGTGAAAGGCGACCAGCCGTTAAACCTTCTGTTTTGATTTTTTTCAAGGCATTATTTATACAGCTTTTGAGATTTAAATGCTGCGTGACTGACTGTGCATAGAAAATATAATCAGGATCGGACGCAAACTTCTGTGTATAGTTGAGAAACCTCTGATTAAAATATTTACAAGGACATAACTTAACACTTCTCTCATGTGTATATCCAAACTGACCAGTAGGAAACAAATGTGGATGGGAAAGCATTTCACAATTCTCATCACAAATTAAAGGAAATTTCCACCAGGAGCAATTGTAACGTGAGAATCATCTACTACATTAAATGATAACTCTGGGAAGTACGCTGTTTCATAGTATGTTTCATAATGTTTCATTAGAATCTTCTTCTTTCATTCAAATAATGCTTCTATTCAATAAGATAAGATCTTATATGCATACATTGGAAATCAAAGCTCATTATGAAGTTTGGAGTATAAGTATGCATGGATATTCATTTTCAAATATACCCTATTCGTACAAACAGCTTGCGGGAGAAGTAATAACGGGACAAAATATTTTGATTTACGGGACTTATTTTTCAAATTAGTTGAAAATCTGGGAATTGTTGGGACATATGTTTGCAAATTCAGGAACAAGTTGAAGAAATAAAAATCCAATCAAGCTCGGAGCGAAGAAATAATAAAATAGAGCTACATCGAGAAATAAAAAATGGTCTTTTTATTTGGCATTACAAAACTTTTTTTACAAGAACGAAATATAGGATACACTTCCCTTAAGTCCAAACCTTATTATGGAACAAATTCTTGTGAATCGGCCCTCTTTACAAAATAATTTTAGAGAACAAATTTAGCAAATTCGTGGAAAATTCACAAAAACAAATTCCCCAATTAATAGTGTCGCAAGCAATTCTCCTGTGGCACCTAGTATGAAAGGTAAGTAAAAATAACAAATTTCTGCTCATGCAACCTTATTAAACAGTAGGACTCTCTATAAGGGGTCTGTTATTTACTATTAAATATTCAATTCCTTTTACTTCTCTACAATGTCAATCAAGTTATGCAGCAAAACATATTATAACAGACAAATATTAATAAACAAATAATTTAAATGAAACAAGTGTTATTTCCATTCAAAACACTATGCCTATTCCCTGCATCCAATTGGTTTACCAGAATCAAATTGTTGTATAATAAAAACTTTAAAATATTTCATGAGCTAAAAATATTCATTCGTTCTTAGTTTTGGAAATAACTTGAGACTGCTCTCTAAGTTCCGGTGATGAATCAAAAATGTGCTGTCGGTAAATGTCTTTATCAGGGGCAACATACAAAGTTATAATGTCGATAACAGTAGCTGTTAACGTAAGTAGACTCACTAAGGACACCAATTGGAACAGCAGGTTAGAAAATGAAAAATGGCCTAAAATGAAATAAAATAAAAAACATTATATAATATAGAAAATGATCATGTGGGAATGAAATTTCCATTTCATATAATAGTAAACTACTTAGTCAATACAAAAAAATGAATTTAACAAGAAGTCATAGGGACAGGAGAAACTTTAATTTAACAAGAAGTCATAGGGACAGGAGAAACTTTAATTTAACAAGAAGTCATAGGGACAGGAGAAACTTTAACAAGAAGTCATAGGGACAGGAGAAACTTTAACAAGAAGTCATAGGGACAGGAGAAACTTTAGACTGTTGTTTAACCTATTGTAAACATCTTTCAGCTTTAGCTATATTTTAATATGGTAAAAAAATTCAAAACAAACTATCAAACCTTCTTTGTTATTTCTTAAGAACACTTAGCAGCTTTAGAAACATGTTTCCCCGTGAATTGAGGTAGGCAGACTATGATGAATTCAATTCGAAAGTAAAGTTCCTCAACTGAGTTCACTCGCTGCTAAAGGCACAGTTAGGCCAACATTTTTGACTGTTCTTTTCTGCAGTTCTGGGCCAAAAACGAATTAGATTAAATTTCAAGCAGATATGATCAGGATAAGAGAATGATAAGCTAATCTCGCGAATAAAATGTTGTTCAAAAGAGCGAGTCCCTAATCATTGAATAATCCATTGCAGGCCTGGAAATTTGGCGGAAACGCGTAAAATGGCAGTAAGTATGAATCGTTTCCACACAGCTATTTTATAAGACATCCATTTTTATTACGATAAAAAATCAAAGTAATAGGTTTTCATACTATTTTGTGAAACAAAAATTGTTTCATAGTCACGTTAATTAAACCGTTGATCTCTACATTTTTAATTACGAAACATTCAGGATGTTCGGGAAACTCTCTCACACTGTTGAATTTTAAACGAGGGTCACGAACAAAATTCGAAAAGAAAAAAAGAAAAAAGTAAAAAAGAAACAAAGCGTTCGCTTTAAAGGTGTATCTACACATGCTAAAATTTTCAAAACATTACCAAAACATATGACATTACTCTTTCAGAAACCAAGAAAAACTTAAACTAATGTGGATCCGCCTTAGATTTTAAAGAAAATTATATATTATTGATTTCTTTATTCCCGGCTCATATTCCTCATATATATTATTCTGTGACAGTTCCTAAAGGCTGGTTTCCATACAGCAACATTTTGCGCTATAGCTCAAAAAGCTCCAGAGATTCATGCGCACTAAACAAAAATTACCGCTGACTCAGAGATATTTGTAAGGTCAGGAGCTTTTTTCAAAAGTTGAATTCATTCTACTTTTTCTACGCGATTTTTGTCGCCACAGAAAATGAGCCAATCAGATTTGAGAATCAAATAATAATTACATCATCCCCACACTGTATATTTTTAAAAATACTCAAGATGGCTGCCAATGAAGACAGATTTTCTTCTCTGTTGAGATTTTATAACCAAACAAAGGCTGCCACCAGTCAGGTAGAAACTCAAAATGATGAACAGCAATTCGATGAAGAAGACGCTGCTATAAATGATGAAGTTGATAGGAGTAGCAATGCTCTAGTAGATCAGGGGATGGGGATGTATGAAGCCATATTGTTGGAACAAAGTCAACAGCAACATCTGCAGGTCCAGCAGGGTGCAAATCTACCTCCCACTCCCAGTATCAACACTTGCCCTACACCACCATCGATAGGAACAATAAGTACAACAAGTAGTCCAGCTAATGACGGTTTTGTTGTGATGAAATATGATGCTGAAATGTTTATAAATGAAATCGAAAGTTATCCATGTTTATGGAACACATCAACAAGATCCCACCATGATCAAAACATGAGAAAACTAGCTTGGGAAGAACTATCAAAAAAGTTTGGAAAAACAGGTTTAGCTATGTTCTTCTACTACTGTATGTTCTGCCAAATAGATGACCCCTTTTGAAAGACTAGCTAGCAGGTGTGACCATATGTTTGACATGTACCAGTTCATTTTTGTCTTCTCTTTTTATTATAAAAAATCATTTGGTTTTGTTTGGCTAGCTAGCTCACATGCATATCTATAGTGTGCAAAATGAGTAAATATAGACACCATGAGATTAGGGGATCAAGCGTTAAAATAACGGTCGGACATCACCAACCATTATTTCAAGGCTTGGGGGATGTGTAAATATAATCCTTTAATTATCAAAATCTCTTCTTTTTAGTTGATTTTCTCAAAAAAGAGTGGAAAAATCTGCGAGAAAACTTGAGGCGCTGCTTACAGAAACGGAATGACATGTCAAGATCTGGAGCAGCAGGACATACATTACCAAAATGCAAGTACTTTTCGCAGTTGCAGTTTGTCCATGACAAAGTTTTAAATAAAGATACACAAAGCAATGTGAGTTTACCTAGTCCGTTGAATGTGAACATAACTGATAGCCCGGTTGGTGGTAGTACTGATAGTGTTGACTTAGTAAGTCCAGCATCTTCAACAAGTAGTGTCCAAAGTCAAGCAGTTAGTCGCAAAAGAAAATCTAGCGAGCATGAACAAAGAAAAAGTAAAGATGCACAACTGGACGTACAATTCTTGAAAGTTTTGCAAGACATAAATGACACGTCAAAGTTGCTTGGTAATGTGGAGGCTGAGAAACAAATCGTGGAAGAAGATGACAACAGTTTGTTTTGTCGTAGTCTTATTCCAACTTTGAGAAGTTTTGGGCCAAGAAAAAACAAATTGGCTAAATTAAAGATACAACAAGTTTTATTCGAACTTGAATTTGATGAATGATAACATGATTGAGGACATTCCCTGTGCTTAAGTGTATTTTCTATAATCTTCAGCTTTTCCAACAGGCATATGTCATCTACAAAACATGATAAACACATAATGCACCAAACGTGATGTCTTGTCTGTCATGTAGTTTTGACAAAGGGTGTTTGTTGGGAAAGCTGAATTATTGGCTTTGAACAGGTAAAGGCTATACAAAGAAAATATACACTCATCCACTGGGAAATGTGGTAGCAATAACAGTTGTAATTTATTCATCAAAAGGGTCAATAGTTCTGTTGACATGATCCCATTGCCAACTTACTGCTCCTTGATTAGAAATAAAATATTGCATGAAATCTTCTCTCACGTCTTTGGCTGTTTTTGTGTAGTTATTTGACCCAGCTTGTCCTATAGTCACCAAACCAGTGTATCCTTGAGTTTCCTGTCTCCAGTCTCCTGAACGCAACCCATCAGAGTTTTCCTGGTCAGCGAAACCAGGTGGACAATATCTGTAATTCTTGTGTATCGCTTGGCTGATCATGAGGAAATTATGTAAAGCAATTACTGCTTTAGTGATCGAATTTACTGTTTCCACTTGTGCAATTATAGGACGCCTGAAGATTCTAAACCTAGCTGCGGCAATCCCAAAACAGTTTTCAATTATTCGTCTTGCTCTTGAAAGGCGATAATTAAAAATTTTTTTATTTTCATTTGCATCCAAACGAGCAAAAGGCTTCAACATGAACGTTTTCAGTTGGAACGCATCATCCGCAACAAAAACATACGGATATAACTTTTCATTTGTAATCGATAAAGTTTCTGGTGGTGGCCTGTTAATTAGGTTGTTGTCTATGACGTAACCAAGTTTACTGTTTTTATAAACACCACCATCACTATTGCGCCCAGCATCACCAATGTCAATCAAGGTGAATTCATACTGTGCGTTGCAGACTGCTAACAATACAATACTATGAGTTTTTTTATAATTGAAATAATCCGACCCACCACGTGCTGGAGCTTGCATGACAACATGTTTCCCGTCTATAGCGCCTAAACAATGCGGGAAATTCCATTTTGATTCAAACTCTTTCGCTACTTTTCGCCATTTTTCCTCGGTATTTGGAACTTCCAAGTACCCTTGACGTTGAAGTTCAGCCCACAGTACGTCACATGTTTCACGAATTATTCGACTCACAGTTGGTGGACTCACTCTATAGCTACTTGCAATGGTTACTTGTGAATCGCCTGTAGCAAGGTATCTCAGTGTGATACATAGCCTCTCACTTGGTCCAGTGACGTCTCGTATTTTAGATGATTTGGTAATGTACGGTGCTATCCAATTTAGGACCTGCTCAAATCTAGCAGGGGTCATTCGAAACGACTTGAAAAAATACTCATGATCAAATAACATTAAATCTTTTACTAGAACATGGAATAATCCTTTTGATTTTCTTTCTAAAAACAATTTTCTAACCCACATTTGTTTTCTTTTGATTGTAAGTTTTTCTCGTTGTCTACGGCGACGCCATAACATAATTAAAACTGCTAATTTCAAATTTTTCAGCAAAAACAATCTTCTATAAATATTCGCCATATTTGTTTTGATTTTTTCATATTTTACGCGCGCTTTATGCTGCATATGGAAATGAGTTCCGCTCGTCCGCAAAAATCTCTAGAGCTTTTTGAGCTATAGCGCAAAATGTTGCTGTATGGAAACCAGCCTTAATGTGATGCTCGGTAACAAAACGCTTACTGTATGATTGACGGGTGGAATGGTTTGAGAAACTTTCAAACGTCAAATATTCAAGGTATGATTGATCACATGGTTGCTTATCCACATCTATAAAAACATAGCGGGAAGAGCAACTCCAATCCAATATGGCAGCACTTCGTAACGAAGGAGTATCATTTTATGTTTAACTGTATATAATTTTTCTTTTGTTCTTAATTTGAAGCAAGAACAATAAAATAAGTTATTTTAAATGTTATTCTGCTCCATTTAATGAATTAAAATAATCTTTAAATTGATCACGAATGTTTTTGGCCAGCATACTCGAATTTGAACTCCCTTGCTTTGGTATGGATTGCAAACTCTCCACTTTAGTATATTCCCTTTCATTAATGTTTTTTTTATTTGTTTTCATCAGATAGTTGTGTAATGCTACAAATGCTTTTGTTGTTTCGAGCATTGTCAACACTTGCAATTATAGGACGCCTAAAGATTCTTAATCGAGCTGCCAAAATCCCCAGTGTTCTCTATGACCCTCCTTGCTCTTGAGAGTCGATAATTGAAGATAAACTCTGAATTATTATATCCATTTTGTCTAGAAAAAAGGTCTTAGCATATTAGGTTTCATGCCAAACCCTTCATCTCCTACGAAATCATAAGGAAATAAAATATCTTGTTTGTAGCCTTCTATAGGAACTGATTCTGGAAAATCAAGCAGGTTGAGAGTCGATAATTGAAGATAAACTCTGAATTATTATATCCATTTTGTCTAGAAAAAAGGTCTTAGCATATTAGGTTTCATGCCAAACCCTTCATCTCCTACGAAATCATAAGGAAATAAAATATCTTGTTGGTAGCCTTCTATAGGAACTGATTCTGGAAAATCAAGCAGGTTTCATTAATTGCTCTACCCAATTCACTGTTATTATAAATTCCACTGTCGCATTTACGTCCTGCCTGGCCAATGTCGACAAACAAAAATTCATACTTAACATCACATACAGCCAAAAAAGATTTTAGAAATGAAGAATGGAAATGAAAATTATTTCCCGCGAAGCTTTACTCGCCAGTTGTAACTGGCGGGAAACATTTACCGGTAACCGATTATTTAGCATTACTGGCTCGGTCTAGCATTAGGTACGTGTAATCTTTTTCGTTGTCGGCAGTATTTTTGTTTACAAGATGGGTGCTGCTATTATGATGGATGGTAATATTGAAAGGAAAAAGTTAAAGCAGTTTATTCATATGTAATAGATAGCAAGCTATGTAAACCTTACAAACTGTTAAATACGGATGAAATGTAAGGTCAACATTTGGTTCTCTGTCGACATCTCATTATTAATCACCTCCATGCAAACAAACTCTGGTAATCAGGTGGTTCTTGCACCGGAGAACAGAAAACGCACCCCCACATATGGTAATCTGCTTTTAAAACGGGGATTTTTAAGTCATGGTTTGAAGTCCCATGGCCAATCTTTCCGTTCCAGTAGTAAACAAGGTGTGGCGACAGCACAAGTGAATATTTCAAATTTAAACTATTGGGTCAACTTACTGTAAGCTTCAATTTTAATTTTTTTTCATTGATTGTTTCAATTTTAACATAGTGACGAGAATAGATCCTGTCGAGAATATATGCCCTTGCCCTTATCTTATAAGTAAGTTGAAAGAAACGATGATATGTGACATATACAGTATATAGTATATATTACTTAAGACAGTGATTATATCCGAGTTTTATGATGAAGAAATTAACATATGCTTACTTTAATGGGATTAAATTTCGCGGGGATTAAATTTCGCGGATTTCGCGGATTTGGGTGTCATCCGCGAAATTAAGTCCCAATGGAAATTTGAAAGGGCCTCATCCGCGAAATTAAATACCCGCGAAAAATTTGAAATTTTTCTTCGATCCGCGAAAATTTTAAATTTTTATCGTCCTTTTTTTTGTCCAACAAGGCATACAGGACACGAAAACTATCACTTTTTTTCTGTGAAGACCTTTAAATTCTTATTAGTGCAGTAGATTTGGGTTGCAACCTGGAAAAAATTAGTAGGAAGCTAAAATTTGGTACAAATGTTCCTTATACCTCCCTGATACACCAAAAAAAAATCCCCACCCATAGCACCCTGGAAAACGCCACAATCCATAATGGCGGATTTTCAAATTTTTTGCTCATTTTAAGGTTAAAAATCTATTGAGTTTAGATCAAAATTCAATTTTGTAAGATGTCATTGCATTGCTATTAGTAAATGACTGAAATGTTTGTGCAATAATAGTGTTTGTAGATGCGATAAAATTATTCTATACATTTGGTACATTCGATAAAGTTGTCGCATTGCAAAGAAATAATATTTGAATGGATTTTAATAAAAATAAATGGATTCAGAAGAAGATGAAAGTTGTTGTCTTTTTTGCAAGCAGAAATTCGAAGAAAAGCCAACAGTTGTTTATCCTAAAGGCCTTGAAAACATACGTCGAATTGCCAGGAACAACCATGATGATGAGCTACGAGCTGAAATCCAGGAAAAAACACGATCTGGAGAGGCAATTTTGGTCCATGCCGACTGTCGGAAACGTTTCACTGATAAGAGAAAAAGTGGAGCATTCCAATCTACAAGCAGTAAAAAGTCAAGAACTGAATTCATGTGGAAAAAACTTTGCTTCTTTTGTGGAAAAACGATAAGTGAACAATACAGTTCATCAAAAGAATTTTCCCGAGTTATGACTCTCGAAGTAAAGGAGAGGGTTCTAAAACGAGCTTCAGAAAGAGATGATGAATGGGGTAAGAATGTTGAGAGACGGCTCCTTAGCTCAAACGATTTAGTCGCTGAAGAAGCTATATACCATAAGGCTTGCATGGGCAAGTTTTAGGCCAGTAAATATTAAAATGTCCGAAGGATTTGAGGCAATTTGCACTTGGCTTGAAGAAGAGGGTGATTGTGATTTGCATACAATCAGCGAGCTGCAGGAAAAAATTAAAGAAATGGGCTACGAATGCTATAGCAACAAACGATTAAAACAGAAATTGAATGAAAAGTATAGTGATTGCCTTACATTTTCAGAAAGTTGTGGAAGGGCTGATATTTTGTGCTTTAAAGATTTCGCAAGCTATGTGTTACGGGAAAAAAAGAAAGAAGAAGGTGAAGAAACGAAAGAGAGTATTATCAAGGCGGCAGGTAAGATAATCAAATCAGAGATTAGAGAAATAACGAAGTCGAATGAGTATTATCCAACTAACCTCCAAGTGCAAGATTTGGAGGCATGTTCTGAGTGGATACCAGACTCTCTAAGGATTTTACTGAAGATCATAATGCCAAACCCCTTAAAACAGACTTCTATTGCACACTCTATAATACAAGCTGCTAGACCAAGGTCAATTATTTGCCCAATACCATTTGGGCTTGGTGTTCAGTTGGACAGGGCGTTCGGTTCAAAATGGTTGATCAGTCACTTACACAAACTTGGATTCTCGATTTCCTCAGACGAAGTGCGAAAATTCAAACATTCAGCCGTAGTTTCCGACGTAAAACAAACCAATCAAGATGTTGAAGAAGCAGTGCCAAGTGAGGTTGATACCACTGATGAGCGCAATGATGGAAACTGTAGCACATTTGTCCAATGGTCAGCAGACAATGTTGACCACAATATTGTAACCCTTACTGGGAAAGGGACCTTCCATGGTATGGGGATTATATCTATGTCCGATAATTGTTCTAGTACCAAAACCGTTAAAAGATTAAAGTATACGTTGAAGAGTTCAGAGTTTGGAAAGCTTCACGATATTCGTATACACCAATACCTTGGCTCTTCAACAAAAGGTCTTGCCGCTTTGAAATATCAAACTGTTAAGCAGCTTTTAAAACCACTCGTCGTGCCGACAGAGATCAGTTATGATTTATTGTGGCATATGTCAAGATCATTGAGAACTCAAGCAACACCTAACTGGTCGGGTTTCATGCAAGAAAT
Organism: Turritopsis rubra; assembly: GCA_039566895.2. NCBI lineage: Eukaryota > Metazoa > Cnidaria > Hydrozoa > Anthoathecata > Oceaniidae > Turritopsis > Turritopsis rubra. The sequence goes on along the minus strand of CM077623.1, from coordinate 15,561,357 downwards.
GGTAAAAGACAAGAAACCCGTGTCTAAATCAACCATTACATTTTTACCGATTATAGATCTAGATCCTAATGATGAGAACTGCATCTACTCTACACTTTTGTTTGTGATAGAGCAAGCCAAAAAGATGCGTGTTGCTGTTCCTTGTGTAACATTTGATCAGCCATTGTGGTTGAAGGCATGCGGTATCGTTGAAGAATCTGGTTTGGTCATAGTTGTTAGACTCGGTGGGTTTCACACACTAATGAGCTACCTCGGTGCAATCGGAAAAGTGATGAAAGGTTCCGGAATTGAGGAGCTGTTTAACGAAGTGTATGCTGAAAACACAGTTGAACACATAATTTCTGGGAAAGCTGTTTCCAGAGCTTTGAGGGCCCACTTGCTTACCGAATCTGCACTTGTTTCAATCTTAATGGAAGATTTAGACGTTGACACTGCTGAAGTAGCGGAATTTGTCACAGCTTTGGAGGAGAAGAGTCTAGACGAAATTGAAATAATCTGTGAGTCTTCTGAAGTCCGAAAAATCACAGCCGCTTTAGAGAATAGAATGCAAGTTCTAAAGGAGAGATCGCGAACAGCAAAACTTTGGCTGCAGTACTTGTATCATATATCAGTATTAAAGAGATTTATCATAGCCGAAAGAACATCTAATTGGTTCCTTCACCTACAGTCAACTACAGATATGCTCAATCTTTTTGCTGCATCTGGGCATCTAAATTATGCCAAAAGCGCTCGTCTATATGTTCAGCAAATGGTCACATTGGCAGAAAAGCATCCTTGGCTAAATGAGCAATTTGAAAATGGGAAGCACGCAGTCCGTAGAAGCGAGCGATACTGGGCAGGCCTCTGGTCTGACCTTGTCATTGAGCAAACACTGATGAGGTCAGTTAAGTCAACAGGAGGATTGACTAGAGGTCGTGGTATGCAAGAGGGCACTCGTCATCTATGGGCTTTGACTTTAAACCATTCCGCTTCTATTAATGATGCAATGAAAATGCTTGCTGGGTCTTCTATTAAAAGGAGTGAGCAGCACATAGATTTGGGTCCATCCAGGCTTACACAAGATCATGCAGATTGGAAAAAGTATAGAAATTGGTTAACTCCGAGGAATCCATTCACGTTTGAAGATCCTAACCTACACTCCCTTTCCACAGGATTCATATCTGTAGCAGGGGAAGATGAAATAAATTGTGACGATTCTGAAAGGATTGGTGCAAATGTCCAAGCTATGATGGATGGTAAAAGCATTACAGAAATCAAATTCAAACGAAAAGACCAAGCAAAACCTTTGGACTGGCATCAGAATACAGTAACAATCAACGATGTGAAGGTGTATATCAACTCAACAGCTTTATTCACAAGATTAGCCGCTGTCGCAAAGCGAGAGGAGAATGAAGAATTCTACTTTCATTATGAAATGACGAACGAGCCGATGTCTTTATTTAAAAATATGATGATGCGCAAGCCTGACAAACCTTCACTTCGAAAAGCTTTGGTTTCTGACGAGGAGTCAATTCAGCTTAATCTTGCATCAAGTCAAAATGAATATTCGTATGTGATAGATGGAGGTGCTTTGCTACATCGCGTGTGTTGGGTGAAAGGTTCAAACTTCAAGAACATCGCAAAATGCTACGTCCAGTATGTACGAAAGCATTATGGAAAGTGCTTCATAGTTTTTGATGGATATGAATCAGCATCAACCAAAGCGATAGAGCAACAACGGAGGGGCAAACGATTCCAGAAATGTCCGGATGTTGACGTGAAGGATGAAATTGTAGTCCCGTTTACACAAGAAAAATTTCTTTCCAATGCGAACAACAAGGCACAATTGATCAAGATGTTATCACAGCTTTTAAGAGATGATGGAAATGAGGTCATCAACTGTTCCGGTGATGCAGATTCAACCATTTGTCATACTGCAATAGATTTGGCTACAACGGGTGAAAAAGATGTTGTTGTGATTGCAGATGACACAGATATTTTCGTAATGCTCATCTACCACTGGAAGTCAGAAATGAAAAATGTAATTTTCTATCAACAAAAAAATGCTCCGAGGTTGGAATATTGGATCCTTATTCCCAAGACTGGCCAAATTGAAAGATCATATTCTTTTTGTGCATGCAATGACAGGGTGCGATACAACATCGGCACCATATGGGAAGGGGAAGAAAAGCTTTTTGAACCAGATCTTGAAATCAAAGTTGTTACAGTCTGCGTCGATAACGATGCAAGATGTATGGGCAGAACAAAACGAAGTTGGCGAGGCTGCGATCAGATGCTTTGTGACGATGTACACTGGGACAAATGATGATAATCTAACTTCTCTTCGGTATGTAAATTGCTATTTTCATGGAGTAAAAGGCATTGCATTAGGGCTGTTTTTGTTACATGCTTTTCAGAGAGCGAACTGAATACAATATTATCCGATTCAAAGAATCTCGAAAATCTGAAATGATGTATTCAAAAATTAATAACTATATAATTATGTTATAGCTAAAAGTATCTCGAGATGTTGTGCAAAGGTGTTTTGGAGCCAGCAAAGTTACCACCAACTGAACGTGCTGCATACTCAGGGGCGTACCGTGGGGGGGGGGGGGGGGGGGGGGGGGTCGTTGGGTGCGACCGACCCCCCTTTTGCAAAAGTTTGCCCCTTTTCAAAATTGTTATGAATTGATAATAAGACTTGAGAAAAGAAAACATGATAAATTTTATTTCGCATTTGCGGCACTGCAGGGTCTTCTTTTAATTAAATATAAATAAACTCTTTTATGTGACAAACTTTTGTATTCACGTAGTTTCTGCTTTTTTCCCTTATTTTTGAAAGTTATATTACACAGTGAGTCTTGTTTGTTAGTAAAGTGTGTCGATTTTTTTTGCTCTGCGATTAAAACTACAAAATGCCAAACAAAGACAGAAGAAGGAAGATGCATGAAAAAGAGCTCAATGAAGCTTCGAAGCGCTGTAAAACGGTGACAAGCTATTTCAGGTAATTATATTTTATAATTTATTTCAATATGTTTGACGAATGAAAATCCTTTTTCGAAAAGCTTGGTAGGTCTAAAATTACTTGTTTGTATAATCGTCCTTTCCCAACTGATTCGATACACTTTTTTTCCACAGAATCAACAATGAAGGGTCGTCAAGTCAAAAAGACATCAGTGATGATAACACAAATTGCACTCATTCAGGAAATGAAGGGCTGTCGAGTCAAGAAAAAGACATTTCCTCTACGTCCACGTGCTCCAATGAACCAATAGAAGAAAATGATAAGTCATCTTCAGGTAAACTGTGAGACATATACTTTACTACCAAGATAATCGTACGCGCCCTATGGACAATCGGCAATACCTTTGCTTTCCACTACTGATCCGCCGGATAGACATCTTCTATAAAATCATAGGAGAAAACAAACTCTGTTTGTTTGTTTTCAGCAAGAAAATTTCTCAGACCAAATACTGAAGAAAATTCTATATTATTTGTCGGAAAACATTATAATATATCACTTTTTTGTTTCAGCTGATGATGCTTCATCTAAAGATGTAGAGACAGCTCAAAAAGTGTACGATATTCATGAGATTTTAAAAGAAGGATTATCGACGCTGACTGATCATCAAAAGTACCTTATACTCAGAAACCACTTTAAGCCAACTGAACAATACATCTTCAAGAAAACTCTCAAGCATGGATGCAACCGATCGTGTAAAAAGGAACATTTATCTAATTGTTTTGTTTACAGTCCAACCGCTGATGGTGTATTCTGTATCTATTGTGCTCTATTTCTAAATGCTGATAAGAGGAAATCGCTCGGGGCATTTGTGAACAAAGGCTACACAGATTGGCATAATATAAAGGAGAAGGAATCAAGGCATTCAGGGAACACATATCATAAAGTAGCAGTTCAGGAGGGTCATGGTATCATTGAAAGATTCGAAAATGCGTCAAGTACAATCCCATCATTGACAAACGACATATTTAAAGAAAGGAACGCAGAATATCCTCAGATCGTAGAAGCATTGGGTCGAGTAATTCATCTCCTTGGAAAACAAGGACTTGCTCTTCGTGGTCACAGGGAAGGGTCTTCAGCTGAATCAGATGATAAGTATCAAGGTAATTTTTTAGCTTTGGTTCATGAGATTGCGCACTACCACCCGTTATTGAAGAAACACTTGGAGGATCCTCAGCGCAAAGATGTGAAGTATCTTGGTCCGAAAAGTCAAAATGAACTTATAAACATAATTGGTATACAGATGATCCAAAAACGTTTGGTGGAAGAGATTATCGAATCTGGAATGCATTCTATTTCAGCTGATGAAGTAACATCAAGCAATGATGAGATATTGTCCATTTGTATCAGGTATGTGAACAATGATCGGGAAATTTGTGAGGCATTTTTGCAGTTTGTTGACCTCGAACGGATTACAGGAGAATGTATTGGTAAAGCGCTTTTGAAGTTTTATGAGGATGTCGGTGTTAATGTGAAGGAATGTAAAGGACAATGTTATGATGGAGCATCCAATATGCAATCGCAGAAGAAAGGAGCTGCCTCGTACATTTCTAAAGAATTCCCATCAGCAATTGTCACCCACTGCTGTAGCCATAACCTGAATTTGACACTTGCCGCGTCATGTAAATTTCCAATCATCGAAAATGTTATGGAAACATACAAAGCAGTAACATTATTTTTCAATCTCTCTCCAAAACGCGAGGGATTGTTGGAGCATATTATTCAAAAACGCTGTTTGGGAGCAGAAAAAAGAAGTGTTGATAGGCTTATGCAAAACGCGTTGGTCTGAGCGTGACATTTCATATGAACATTTCTACTTGGCAATACCTTTCATGGTTGAGGCATTTGAAATTATTTGTGGAACACATCCTGGAATCGATAACTTTGATCGTATGTTTACCGAAGGCTGGGAACCGAAAACCAAAAAAGATGCAGACAGTCATTTGCACGCTGTCACCAAATTTCAGTTCATCATCGCTTTAGTATCTCTTTACCGGTTTCTGCACCCTCTTGCTGGCATTACCAAGAGATTACAGGGAAGATCGATCGACGTAGTGAAAGCTTATAACGAAGTACAAAGTTGTATTGACGACTTAAAGCATACAAGGGAGTGTATTGACAAGGAGTTTAATGTCATCTATCAACAATCAAAGAGATTGGCAGAAATTTTGAGTGTGAAACCATCCATCCCCAGAACTGCAGCCAGACAAATGCACCGTAATAATGTCCCAGCAGAGAATCCAGAGGAGTACTACCGTCGGGTGATAGCTGTTCCCTTAATCGATAATTTCATTTCCGAAATGACATTCAGGTTCAATAAGTTCAACACAACAGCGTCAAAGTTGCTTCTTCTTGTTCCTTCAATTATTTGTAATCCTGACTATGAAGATAGTCTTTCTACCACTGATGATTTGAAAAAGCAATACAGCAATGATTTGCAAAATTCCGATATCCTGGATCAAGAGATAAGCTTATGGAAAAGAAGATGGCAAGCTGTGAAAGTTGAAGATCGTCCAGATAGCCTTGCTAAAGCAATTAAAGAATGTGATGATCTTAGATTTCCAAACGTGTTCATTTTACTAAAGATTGGCTGTACATTGCCTGTCACATCAGCTGAGTGTGAACGGAGCTTTTCAGTGATGAGAAGAATGAGAACATGGCTACGATCTAGCATGACATCGAATCGTCTGACTTCTTTAGCTATCATGAACATTCACAGAACTGTAGAAGTGGATTACAAAGACGCAGCAAAATTGTTTTTCGAACTATATCCAAGAAAAATTCATTTAGCCAACTTGGTATTTGACTGATTGTATTTTTTATCAAGAGATGTAATTCATAGTTTCATTTTTTTACTATTTGCTTGTAATTTCTAGTAGTTTCTAGCTTCTAAGAAGGTTCGTTTTTAAAGAAAAAACAAAATTTGGAGTCGATTTTAAGCACTTTAGAGCACCTCAATTTCAAAAATTTTCTTGGCCCGTCCGGCCCAACCATGGTGGGCCCTCCTTAGATAGTAACGTCAGTATATTTCGACCCCCCTTTTATTTTGTCACCGTACGCCCCTGATACTATCATGGTCTTCGAGTCCATTTACAGGCGAGCAAAGTTTATTTTGAATATGTATATAAAAGTAATATAGCCCTGATATAATTTCTATCAAGTTATTTTGAAACACTTTGGTGTAATTTAGATTGTCGAATGGAAAGTCATGGACGGAACCATCAAACTAAAAGAAGAAGAATGGGGCTGGAAACGTGAACATGATGCTCTGCTACCTGTGATGACAGACGAAGAAATAGCTCCTGAATCCTTACTCAAAGTGGTAAAAAATTAATTTCTTACTTATAACAACAAATGATTATTTATATCTATAAAAAATTGGAAAATTAAAAAAATATATATAGATAAATACCTTTCTTCTACAGGTGAGATGTAATTGCAAGTCAACATCAAAAAATCCATGTGGAACTAACACCTGCAGCTGTCGGAAACATGGCCTGATTTGCTCTGAAGTATGCAAAGGTTGTCATGGAGAAAGTTGCAATAATAAAAGCTCTGAGGTAACAGCCGTACTATACTCTTCTACTTACGTTAAGGAAAATATTAGACTTGTAGTTTTTATTCTATACAAAACTTATTCTTTCAATTACGTCTTTTTGATAAACACTTAATAATCTTTCATCTTATTTCAGCAAAAAGATTCCGAATGCGAAGAAGATTCTGACGAAAGCTGCGATGAAGATTTGATGATAGATTATGAAAATGAGCGAAATATTTTTGATATTTTCAAAGAAAACCATGTTGATATGTTACCAAACGTTTAAATATACCGTTAAACAGCTTCTCATATATTTGTCATACCTTTCCCATCATCAAGAACAATCCATTTTTATGTTATATTTCGAAATCTGATCATAAAAGGAAGAACTAACAATATAATTTCCCTAAAAATCCGCCATTATGGATTGTGGCGTTTTCCAGGGTGCTATGGGCGGGGATTTTTTTTTGGTGTATCAGGGAGGTATAAGGAAAATATGTACCAAATTTTAGCTTCCTACTAATTTTTTCCAGGTTTTTATGGATTTTGGCCTAAATCGACTGCACTACAACTGAAAACTTAGATATAAGCTTTGAAGAACAGGATGAAGTAAATGACAATGATTTTATACCAAAATCGTCTGGACCTTCTCTGTTTAGTCAGGACGAACTTAGCGACTTGATAAGGGATTTAAGTTTATTAAAAGAATCGTCTGAGCTCCTAGCTTCTCGCCTGAATGATCGCAACCTTTTGCAACATGGTACAAAAATTACTTTTTACAGAACAAGAGATGATGAATTTCTCAGATTCTTTGACCAGTTATCAGATTTTGTTTTTTGCATTGATATCCCTGGTCTACTTCTTAAGTTGGGTGTCCATGATTACAATCCATCAGATGGAGATTGTTTATTGACAGCTCTAAAAGAAGTGTAAAATGTGTTCTGTTACATAACTCCAATACTTATGCACCAATACCAATAGGACATTCAACCAAGTTGAAGGAGCAATGTGATGCTATAAAGACTGTTCTGAATCACATAAGATCACCAATGGGTAATTTGCAGTTGATTTAAAAATGGTGAACTTTTTGTTAGGCCAGCAGAGCAGATACACTAAATTTCCTTGCTTTCTTTGTTATTGGGACAGCAGAGATAAATCAAACCACTGGGAAATAACAGATTGGCCAGTTCGAGATCAGTTGAAAGTTGGTGAAAACAATGTCATTCATGAACAGCTTGTGCCACGTGATAAAATTGTGTTTCCTCCATTACACATTAAATTAGGACTTATGAAGCAGTTTGTCAAAGCCCTCGATAAATCAGGATCATGCTTTCAATATATTTCATCAGCTTTTCCTGGATTGAGCAATGAAAAATTGAAAGCTGGAATTTTCGATGGTCCCCAAATAAGAAAATTAATTAAAGATCCCAACTTCCAATACTCAATGAACGACATGGAATTGGCATGTTGGTTAATGTTTGTAGAAGTAATTCAAAATTTCCTTGGAAATCATAAAGCTGATAACTACAAAGATCTTGTTGAAAAGTTACTGAAAAACTTTCAAGCCCTTGGGATCAACATGAGCATTAAAGTACATTTTCTCCATAGCCATTTAGATAGGTTTCCTGAAAATCTTGGCCACATAAGTGATGAACAAGGTGAAAGGTTTCATCAGGACATCAAAGTCATGGAAGAACGATATCAAGGTCGATGGGACAAGATAATGATGTCTGACTATTGCTGGTGTTTAAAACGCGACCAACCAGATTCTCAACATTCGATAAAGTCAAAAAAGTAAAGATTTTTGCCATAAAAACCTCTTTTAATATTGTTAAATCTTATTCATATTGCTTGTAAATTACAAAATAATTTATTTTTAGTCATATTTAGTCATTAGTATTTAAAAAAGTTCATACTTTTGGACATTATATTCTTCATTTTTTGTTAAAGTGATGAATATTTTCACAAAAAAATGACAAATTTTGATATATTTTCAAGATCAAAATGCAAAAAAAAAACTAGAGCTAATCATCAAAAACCAATGTGATTTTTGGAATCAGCGCCCTCAAATTTGGTAAATTTAGTTCAAAAATTTCAGACACCAAGAATTTTTTTTTATTTTGTAGAGCTGTGTAATTAATGTTTTAGAATTTTCATGTACACATGATGCTTTGATTATATTTATACAGTGTTCACACTTACTACTTTTCCCAGCAGGCATTTCAACGTTGTGTCAACGTTGATTGGAAGTTGCAACGTTGGGTAACGTTACAACAACGTTGCCGTAACGTCGGAATTCTAACGTGGGATAAATGACATTAAAACAATGTTTAAACAACGTCGGAATTCTAACGTTGGATAAATGACATTGAAAGAACGTTGAAGTAACGTCGGTTTTCTAATGTAGATCAAACAACGTTAAATCAACATCAGCAAAAGGTTCATAGTCATTGCCGATGTCTACCTTTTTGTCCTCCACGAAAGACTTTCCAGAGAGTAGAGATTTCGTGTCGTAAACACAATAACAAAATTAAGATGAGTGGAAGTGGGCCTAGCAAGCTGATCTTTTTTGAAAAAAAAAACAGGGAATAACTTTCTTATCACATATTTTTATTGTTCATATTTCAATAAAGACATTGTACTATCTTATTTTTCTCAACCTTAAATGTCTCTAGCTTTTCCATTTTGTTTTTGTTTCTTATTATATTTTTTCTACGATTGCGCGCTTTTTGGTTGTTTTCCCGCCAAATTATGAAATAATCCAATCAAATTAATCCAGAAAAATATTGAACGATTGAAAGATTCACCAAGCAGCAAGGCTCCTGAACTGAATAATTAGTGGTATTTTTTGTAAATTTTATTTCAAATTATGATTCTTTCATTTAAGTTAATAGAAGTTTATTCGATTACAAACATTTAACTGCTATTCAGAATTCGTTTTGGACTTATACAGTGTTTATTTATATACTAAAAGATTTTTGTGCATGAGCGAGTTTCTGGCCACTAATACTAATAAGTATATGTATATATGTAGAATTTTCACTGAAAAATGGTATTGTTGAAAGCAGTGGTGGCATCACACATCTAGTATAGTATATATAGCTGATTATGTCGTTGGGATCCATCATATATTATTATCCCACATTGTCAGTTCTCTCATTTTAACTTTGTGTTAAATTCATAAAGCTTAGCTAGCTACTTATTAATTAAAAATTTCTCTGTTTTCTTCAGTCTTCAAAATTCACTATTAAAATCTAGAGTTAAGAATTATGAATAACAAAAACGACAACTCCCTAAGGTTATATACTGTAGGAAAAATGCACACCTTTGGTTTTTACGCAACTTTGAAGTTATTATAAATAATTATCATGTAAAAGTATATATTTCTGAAAAGCTCTGTTTTTTTGGTTTTTTTTGGAAATTTGAGCTGAAAACAAAAAAGTTTGTAGTTGTGTTTGACAAGTTCCTGTGAAATTCCTTTCTAAAAATAAATTATTGCATCATGTTCTCAAAAGATAGAACTCAGAAACCGTGTCAGCGTTTTTTGAATGATTAAGTCTTTCAGAAGATATGATGAAAGAAGTTTTAACTAACATTACGCGAACTCTAAAGCTAAAACAACGATTTATTTTTGATTGGCATAATTATTTCAAAAACTGTGACACGGTTTTGTTCTACAGTCTGTGGTGATTCACGTGGATATAACTATTTCAGCGATTCAATAAATATTCGTGTCAATCAATAAATATTCGTGGAAACCGTAAGCCAGATGACATAGATTTGTATCTAGAGGATTTCCTCTCAGACTTGGCAGATACCAAGGAGAAAGGATTTTTTTTCAAGGAAAGAAAATTTGAAGTTTCCCTTAAAGCATTTTCTTGTGATGCCCCTGCAAGGCAGTTTTTGAAATGCATTAAAACACATAACTCATACTATGGATGTGAGAGATGTACTGTGCATGGCTCGTATCATGGCAGAGTTGTCTTTGATACAGAAGAATGTGATCTAAGATGTGATTCTCTTTTTAATGATTTTGGGTATCCTGAACATCAACATAGAGTTTCTCCACTTTCTACTTTTGGTGTACAATGCATTAGTCAGTTTCCATTAGACTACATGCATCTCATTTGTTTGGGTGTAATGAAGCGTTTGTTATTATGGTGGATCGAAGGTCCTCGTATGTGTAGATTGTCAAGTGCACTTACAGACCAAGTGTCGGCTAAATTGATAGAATTAAGAGGTTCTCTTCCATCAGAATTTGCCAGGCAACCAAGAGGGTTACATGAGTTTAAAAGATGGAAAGCAACTGAATTTCGTCAGTTCCTTCTTTACACTGGCCCTGTTGTCCTGAGAGGTATATTAGATAAAGAATACTACATTCATTTTCTATGTTTAAACATTGCCATATCTATATGCTGTAATGATGATGATCAGATGCGTTCTTCACAAATGTTGTCATTTGCTAAAGACTTGTTACATTGGTTTGTAAAGAAATCAAAGTTACTATATGGAAACTCTTTTCTCTCTTATAATGCGCATAATTTAATTCACATTTGTGATGATGTAGCATACCATGGGTGTTCACTTGATCTTATCTCTGCATTTGATTTTGAAAATTATTTACAAGTCTTAAAGAAGTATGTTAGAAAGTCTCAGAGCCCTTTGGTGCAGGTTGTAAAGCGCATTAAGGAACTTGAAAACTGTGGTGCAACCTATTCAAATAAACAGATTTTTACAAGAGTTTCCACAGACAGTAAAAATGCTTGGTTCTTATTAAAAGACGGTTCATTGGCAAAGATAATTAAAGTTATTGATACAGAAAGCTTTCAATGTGAAGTTGTTAATCCACAGATATTAGAAAGCGTATATATGGAACCAGTAGATTCACGAAAATTGAATGTCTACTTTATCCGGAATGTAAACCGTAGACATAAAGTCAAAGCAATTATTAAATCAGATATCAGGAGTAAAGTTTGTTCTATCAGAAAATCAAACGGATTTGTTTTGGTGCCATTGTTAAGCAGAGTTTGCTGGAAAAAATGAAAAGAAATAGCAAGGATAGTTGGTATTCTGATGACAGTTTTAGCATATGATAGTGGAGTTTTAGTGATTGATAAGTCTTCTACACTGTTAAAATTTTATTTTTTGATGTTTACTTTTTCTATACAGTTCCTTTTGTATATTTGCTTGTGGTTCCTTATTTTTGTGTACAGTTATTTTTGTGCTATTAGATTTGTGAGAATATATGGATTGACAGGGTCATTCCAGTGTACATCACTCTTCCAGTTTTGTAGTCTGACATATACACAGAATACCCTAGTAGACAGGCTATCCTTTTTAATACTATGCAATTAATGCTATTGAATGTGCTCTTCTATACTTTTAATGGACCCTTATGATTTGTGTGCATCCTTATTGCTACGGCTCACTTGTTCTAATAGCTATTTGTTGTTGGTTTTTTTTTCACGGTTACAATGTCTGAAGTGTCCTTTCCAGATTTCCCTTAAATTGTCAAATCTATTTTTCTTTGCATTCTCATGAACCCAAGCCAGTTAATTTTTAGTTCATTGTTTTCTTGTGCGGTTGTTATATCAGTACCTTAATGCAGGCATATTTCCAAGCACTTTTCGCTACTACCGTTTTTTGGATGATTAAGTTTAAAAGCAATTTGCAGGGGGTCCAGTAGGTGACGTCCCAGAAAGCTTTGTAAATCTAACATTTTCCACAATTTCAAACAGCTTTAAAATCAGTTTCTCCATGATATCAATGTAGAATTGGGTTATATATAATTACTATGCTCTTACTTTGCAGAACTCATGCTGAGAAGGATCTTCAAATTTAGTATACCAACATCATGACTACACTTGTCCACAAATCTGTATGATATTTCGGCCATTTAAGTAAAAATTGTCTCCGCGAACAAAGAAAATTCGCTAAAGAACACAGATTCGTGGAACACTGAAGCACAAAATGAGATTGATAATGTTATTTAAATATTTTGAGTTTCAAATTGATAGGATTGAGTTTTGAAATTCAGTTAAGGATTGAGTTTCTGCTACCGTTATACGTTAGTAGAAAAATGCTTGGAAATATGCCTGCTTAATGGCACTTCTAGAAATTGTAGAAAATACAATATACTGTATCTATAAATGCAAAATTGTTTCCTGTACCACGTGCATATTATGATAAAAGAATTAGAACTGACTATATGTAGTTTCTTTAATAATACAGAATTTGATATGTCATATACTTTGGCTGTTTGGCTGTACAAGGAGGAGGAAGAGGAGGATATCGTACCTTCAAATTGGATCAAAAATGATTATGTATACTATCCAAATTCAATAAATAACATAAAACATTTTAATAACAAGACTGATCCACAGCCAAGTTGGCTTCAACTCAAGTTAGTTAAAGTCAAATATGCAGGTTAGTTTTGATGGGATTTTACTAACATTGATCAGGGAAATCTTTATGGGATTTATTTATTTATTTATTTATTTGATTTACTTTAATGACAGAATATTTTGAGTTTTAAGAGAATCATATTCACAATATTGAAATAATTCAATTGAAAAGTAAGAGATATAAACCTATTTTGTGAAACTTGTATTACAGATGACTATTATACAACTTTTAGGTGACCTCGATGCTTGTAAGGAACTAGAAACTGCTGGTTACACCACGGCTGAGGAATCTCAGTTCACTGTAACAAGTGTTACAGGTAAAAGATATTATGTAAAATTACTGCAATAAGCTTTTTAAAATCCAAACTTTTACAGATTCTGATAAACAAATTCTGAAAAAAAAAATTTTTAAATTTATTTTGGAAATGTTGGCTCTTGTCCTCAAAACTTTTGCAATTGGTTTATTCCCCATTTAAAACTTCTTTGCTCTTTTTTTTGCTGTTTCAAAATCTACAAATAATTTTTCCTGAAAATTGCAAATATAATTTTATGTAGAAGTACCTGCATCTCTGAAGCCACCATGCTGGCCTGCTGAAAAGTGTGCAGTGAAGTCAACCAAGAGAGATAAACCAGGTCTAAGATTTTATCCATTTTTCATTGGAAGCTCCTTTTTCAACACAAACAAAAATTTTTTCCTAATTGTCTGCTTAATGTATATTTAGTTTGGAGATACAATGAAAGTCCAGATGGTTCTGCGTGCAAAAGAAAAGGTAAAATTGTTTCTTATGTCTATGACTTTCCTTGAGGAAGCTCGAGGTGTTAAACTGATATCCCATATTTTCAGCCATACCACCAATTGTAGCATCATCACCTCTTCCCGTTCTGCCAAGAACACCAACTGATTCTGCAGATGAAAGAATCAGTTCAGGAATTGCTCAAGAGCTGTTTGTTGGTACAATTGCTAGAAAGTCTATTTACCCCATGAGCAGTGAAAGTAAGCATGTTATTGAAATTGCATTGATGAGAGCCTTCCATAACACAAAATCGTAACTAAAACAATTGTGTATTATTTGTTTCAGAATTTCAGCGAAAGACGATAACTCTTTTGACAGAAATCAAAACACTTCTGTCCAATCAAAATATCTTAGATCGTGATACTGAAGACGATGAATGCATCAACATTATGCTTTTAACTAACATAGAAGAATTCCAAGAATTTGATCGAAAGCTTGTTGGAAGGAAAGAATATCAAGAATTGGTACGTTGATGAACAGTTCTTTTGTCACTTGGAACAAATATAGTATTTTGTTGATATCGACGATGACGAACTGACTGATTAGCTATTTTGTTCTTTTTTCTTTTTTTCAATGACAATAGTCGTAAAATTAAAGTATTCAAGGAATAGAAATTATTACAAATATTCTGCAATTCTTAAATTTGAAGGTTGATTAGCTACTTCATTCAGAATTTCCTTTGTATGAAAATCGTTTTAAGTCAAATTGATTTTAACTTTCTATTTCTATACGTCACTTAACCTAGAACAAGTCACACGGAAAGTTCTTCTTTTTTTATCTAAGTAGTTATTGTAAAAAAGTATTTAACTATTATTTTGTATGTATTGATAGGATACAACACAAAAGAATTTCAGCATGAATTAATATTGTTTTTTGCGTGTTGTTAATTCCGTGTGTTAGCATTATCCACTTTCCTAAAAAAGAAATCTGTCAATGATAACACTAAATCGTGAATCATCCGCTCGGTTGACAGAGACAATTACGTGAAGCGAAGCTATATGTTGCGCTCGTTATTCAGCATTTTCAACGTTGTTATATCAACGTTATATCAACGTTATTGTTTCAACGTTGTAACAATGTTGAGAATCTGACGTCGGATTTTGTTTCATTTTCAACTTTGAGTCGACGTTTGTTCAACGTTCGACGTCAACTTCAATACAACGTTGATACAACGTTGAAATGCCTGCTGGGTTACTTTCCCAGCAAGCTTCAATTTATTGCATAATGTTTGATTGCAGTATAGTCTGAACTCTATATATTTCATAGTTCTAATGACTGAAATATTGTTATCCTGGATGGGCTTTAAAATCTCATTTACCCAACTCACGGTTGGGTGAGCAAGAATAAGAAAGTAACCGATTACTTACGTATGAAGGTAGCTTGATTTTCTTGTGATCCCAAACCGCGAGTTGTTGGTAAATTACAGTTACAGTTACAGTTACAATAACATACGCAAAGAATAATCCTCCAGGATAACTATTCCTTCAAAATTTGAGTTTCGAGATCCGAGTGCCGTCTCACTTACCAACAACTCACAGTTTGGGATCGCAAGAACATCAAACAACCTTCATATGTAAGTAATCGGTTATTTTCTTAGACCTCGTTTTTGTGTTGAAAATTTCCCGTGCGATTTACTAGAGCATCTGCAAGTAATTACTGTGAAACAATGTAATGCATCAAAGAGTTCCGTATGGTCAGGATGCAATAAAACCATAAATTTGGCAAAGTATATTGCTATATATTCCCGCTTCTGTTTAAAAACTGTATGACGGAATATCAAGTTTCACCTAGTTTCTAGGTCTACAACAGCGTTTAAACAGAATTTGAGGAAGGTGAGGGGGATGAAAAATGGAAATGAATTTCTTCTGAACTGACGCTTATCCATATTATCTTCGCGTGAATATGATATAACCTTAATTTGTTAGACTAAAAACTTCAGTATATTTAAGAATACTGAAAGACGTCATGAAAACATATATAAGGTAAGCTGAGCGAGAAAATTTGAAAGAATTTGTCCAAACAAAATAAAAAAGGGAACTTGGAAGTTTCTAGCGGGTATTGTAATTCTTTAAAAAAAAATTCCTTCCATAAAATAACACATATAACACATATACATTCATGTCAATTTCTTTCTTATTGATTGTTTACTTTTTGTAGACAACTTTATATTTCTTTTATCATATGAAATTTTGGCAAGCTTTCATTTCATTTGCTGAACATATCCGTTTAAAAAAGCATGTGTGAACCCATCTATCTATGATTTGCTTCAACATAATATCTACTAACTGTTTGTTTGGTATATTAAAACCCAACACTCGTCAACAAATTCTATAGACGGCAATGTTTGCAATCCTTCCACCTCTTTAACAAAATCTATGCCTTCTAAAACTGGTGCTTCCAATTCAGTACTTTCGAAGTCATTATAATCTTTTAATTCCTCGATAACAACTGGTAAACATCAATCAATATCAATATCAAATTTAGAAATTAGTTCATAGCCATCACCCTGCTCGTCGTCTGCCATATTTAAATTGAAATCACAGAAAGTCAAGTCAAAATATAAAACTACTATTATTCTTGAACACTTTCCTGATTGGTTATTAAGATACTATCAACCAATAGAAACACGTATTTTAACAATCGAATATCTGCCAGCGGGAGTTTTTAAAATGTCTCCTTAAAAAATTCAATAGAGAACCTGTTGCCCGAGATACGCTTTATTTGAATAGATCTAAAGAAGTTGTAAGTCCTTCTCTTCTTTTTACGTCCATGGTTGATCATGTCCAACTTTTAAAAAGATGTACAACTTTAAATAAAAACGTACATCTTTACTGTTTATACAATAAGTTTTTTTTCAGAAACTTATTGGCTCAATAAGGCAGATCGTGTATTTCAGCCTTTAGTGCTACTGTTAGATACATAGTTTTCAGCTATTACAAAAATTAATCAAGGAAGTTAATTTTTATGGCTTTACATAAAGATAAGTTCACAATTTGATTTTGGTAGTAAGTTGTACTTTTTCTCAATTCTTTAGAAAATAATAAGGTCATACCTCATGCTGCTACATAATAGATTTGCTGTTTGTTTAACAGAAAAATCAGATTTCAGTGTTTAAGAATAGTTTGTCATGAAAATCCAACTACACCAGATCTGTAACTGGTAAAAGGTGAAGTTGGAAAAGGTGTCTAAAGTTACTCCAGTTCGTTACAACTATATGGAATGAACATGAACTCACAAATGAATGAACATGAACTCACAAATGCATGATTTATACAAGCAAATTCACATTGTGCTTACCAATCTTTCCAATTTGTGAAAATTCTAATCTTACACCATATCTTTTATTTACAATTCTTTCACATATTGATCCTGCATTGTTTGGTATAGGAATTTCCTGTCTGACTCGATAGTCTGAATACGCAACATGATGGATCCGGTACACATAATTGGTTGTCCTGTGATAAATAATGAGCATAGAAGAGTATGTTAGCAAGTAATGACTGTTAAAAAATTGACACAGCACTCACGTTGTTCCAAACCAAGTTTCATCAGCATTTCTATAATCAAGAGAAACTTGCAAAACAATGCCATTCTGTCGATATGTTCTGCCATTAGCATTCAATGCAGAGGATGATTCATCAAGTGATATATTTGCTGCCATAAGGAATTGTTTTAACCAAATTTTGTCAACACTAGAATTGACTTTCGAATTCATTCTAAACAGCATGAGCTGAATTTAGTGATTAAGTTTATATGCTATAAAGAATGTTATATAGGTTGCATAAACTAAGGAATGAGACTTGCAAATGCATAATCTTCTCAATTGAATTAACTGATAAACAAACCTTTTAATAATAGACCCATCTTTGCCTAACAACAACCCATTCATCATACGATGTGATGCAGCGAAGTAATTACCAGTAGCACTAATTGAATGTTCTATTTTTATTAAAGCATCTTCAGGACTTGTCGCAAAGTAATTTGTTTCTCTAGGAAAAGTAAAGGTACGTTTTCTATTTTGTCCATTGGATTAATGAAATTTATAGATGAAAATGAAGATCTGGTTTTTACTCACCGTTCCACTTCATATGATGTATGTCTCTTGGATTGATCATAAGTATAACTATTATTGCAGTCTTGCTTTTCCCATCTTTCTTTAATAAAAGTTGCAATGGTTAGGGCCCGAGATTCAACAGGCCAACGTAAAGATAAACCATCCAATGCCCGACAGGATTCACAAAAAATATTTTCTGGCTGTGGGCAACAATAATTCAAACTATCTTTTTTTTCTGTAGGTGGTGTGGTAACAATAAGTCGGATATTTCCTTGTGGTGACAAATCAAACTAAAAAAAAATTAATGGGAAATGCAAGATCAAAACAACAAAACCTCAAAATGTTTTACAGTCTTCACGAAAACCTACTCTTTTTATACTTAGGCCTTTTTTGAATACATGAACAAAACACTTTTCATAATAGTGTAAGGAGTAATAAAGTTTACCTGGAGATAAGCTTTATTAATGAAAATTTGCACAATAGTATAAAGAATTATGAGTGCTGCTAATCCATAATATGCAATCCCCAGTCTCTTATCTTTAATTATAATGTATTTATAAGTGACATAGTGAAAGAACGACATTTCTAAAAAGATAGGAAAAACATTTTAAAAATAAGAATTCAAAAGTTGATTATTGGGCCAATTTAAATAACATTCCAAAAATTCTCTACTTTTTATCAAAAGGAAGAAAATAATGGTTTATTTTATAAGAGAAAAGAAATCCTTTTTGTCCACATTGCCAATCAAGATGATTCTTAAAGCTAATATGTCACAATATTATCCTTCCACTTAAGGTTTCTCAAGAACTGGTCTCAAGAAACAAGAAGTGAGCTCTTACTTTATTGTCATAAACTTTTGCGGGAAGAAAAATTTGCAGTTCCAAAAAAACAAAAGAATTAAAATTATTATTAAAGTTCCTATAAGAAAAAAAGTGTGTATGCAACACTCTATGGTAACTGTCCATCATCAACATTGAATAGAAGTGAGAAGAGTGCGAAGCCACACAAGCTCTACAGCTGCGACATGGGAGAGATTTGGAGCCCTGGGTAAACACGGCTTTCAGACATTCTTATTCCACAAAAACCTTATGGTTATTATTATTATTAATGTTTACTCAGGATAGCCTCTTCAGTTCTGATAGAACTGTCATCAATGAGGGCCGTGCATAGGAGGTCCTAGAGCATTTAAAGCCCCTATTTGGGCTCCGGAAGCAGCAAATATGCTTCAACCACTCAACCAGACAACCCCCTTAGACATCAACCCCACTCTCAAGTTGAGTGCTAAGCTGAGTGGATCGATTCACACTGTTATAGTCGTTGCCATGCTCATTCGCATTTCAACACAACAGCGCAAATACTCAATTCCAACAAATGAGAATGATATAAAACATTATGTCCATGATAACAAACTCGATTTATTATATTCATATATAGAATTTACATAACTAGTCCTAGTACTTATAGAATAAATCATACTAGCAATACATTACTGACTTGAAATCTTATACTAGAAATAAAATTTCTCAGTTCAATATCCGTTTCAATAACTGGATTTGTAGAGGATTTGTGCGATCGCGACACTCATTAACATATCAGCATATAACGCAGTAACGAGAATGAATTCATATCATAAGATATCGCTTGTGATGTTGTAATATTCCACTTCTCTGCAAGCATTTTGGCAAGCCTGCTGCAAAACTTTCTACATTCTCTCTCCCATGCCACCATTTAACAAAAAGACCAGCGGTGTGAATGTCACATTTTCTACTTGTAATATGTGCTCATTATACTTCTTCTTTTCTTCCTCATTTTTCAGGAAACATTTCTTGATTTCTGTCTTGCTGTATCTCAAACTGTTATGGTCAAAGACCCTTAGGTCGCAAAATGCTTTTTGAGCAGCAGACCAGAAACCAAGTGCAATAATGTCAAGGCGTGATTTGTTGGTTGTAATCCCTAGTCCATTTAAATGCTCACCAATTATTTCAATCAGATTAGGTTTGAACCTGACATCTTTGCAGACTACCCTCAGAGGTTGTGCTGTGGTGTTTCGTACTTCATTATGTATGAGAGGCTCATGAATTGGCAGTGCAGTAAGCCAATTATATTGAATTTCTATTTATTTTATATAGTATGATATAATACTATAAACCCAATTTACATTTTACAAAGGGATATAAGATATGAAATACTATAACAAAACAACATTAGTAATAAAAATATAAAAGCATTTCTTTCCTTTGAAGATTAGATAAATGGAGGAGAAAAGAAACGGGAGGGAATAGAAGCATGTTGAGCATATATGAACCTACCTTAATTAGGTTCAGTCTCATTGAACACGGTGGTTTTAAAACAGTTACACTTACGTTGCAACACAATATCATAAGCATGCATGATGAATTTGAATTTACAGCTAGTTTTACACATGGTGGTACTTGAATATAGGAAATTGTGTAAAGTTCCGAATTCTATTTGACTGTTAAAACGAAACTGGTACACATGGTGAAGCAAACTCTTGGTGGACATTAGTTATTCCATAGTCATTCCATGCGCTCTTGAATTTCTATTTATTGTGTATAGTATGATATAATATGTTTATTATGTATATTTATTTGATACATATTTGTTTTGTGCACCCGCCCCCTTTTACAGACAGATCTAGAGGCAGATCTAGAGGGTATGTCGAAATTTGTGGAGGTATATATATATATATATACCGTATTTCCTCTAATAAACCCCGCAGCGTTTATTACAAATTGCAGAGTTTGGATGCGGCGTTTGATAGAGGGCGGCGTTTATCAGAGGGCGGCGTTTATTACAAAATGAAAAATCAAATAAAAACAGACTTTAAACAACAATGTTTTCTCTTCCTAAAAAACTGTCTAAGCTAATAGCATTTTACATTGAAATTGACGGTAATCACGTGCACGCAATCGTAAATGGTAAAAAAGAAGTACGAGAAAAACAATATTCGTTTTTATCTTTAGTTGTGGAAGAATTTGTTGATAGAAAACAAGTCCAACTCGTGTAAACTATTTTTTGTTGCTTGTTTAGTCTGTAGGCGGCGTTTATTAGAGGGCGGCTTTATTACAAATGCTTGGCTATAAGTGCGGCGTTTAATAGAGGGAGGCGTTTATCAGAGGGCGGCGTTTATTAGAGGAAATACGGTATACTGTTTTTAACAATATGTCAGATTAAGAACCATGTAATGTGGATATGCTGAATATACTTCATAACAATATAATAATAATAAAAATCCCAGGAGTTTCCAGGATTTCAGACAAGATTCCAAGAGATTCCAGGTCCTGTATGAAAAAAGGAAATTGGGGGGAATCAATGGATGGACACTTCAAAAAAAATTCACATTCATGACCTCCCTTCACTTCTGATCTCAACAAATCAAACGTCCATACATCATACAGCAAACATTTTTGTTTGATGATTGATATTGGATTCGTTTGAAAACATTTCATCCAAAATCTTTTCTTCATCCCACATCAAGCATTTCGCCATCGAACGTTATTTCAAATTCTATGCGATAGCTTTTTCAATGGAATGCTTCTTCGAATTCTATTTGAATGTTTTTTCAACAGAACGATGCTTTGGAAATGATGCCATTTCGAGTGTTTTATAAATAAGTTGGATGAGGAGCGCAAACGAAATTTGATGTTCTTAAATAAAAATGTTTGATGTTTGATGTAATGTTTGATTCGTTTGCACCACGCTACGCTTTATGCGAGACTGTTAAAAAAACGAAACTGGTACACATGGTGAAGCAAACCCTGGGTGGGTTTAGTTATTAGTTATTCCATTTCATTCCGTGCGCTCTTGAATATTCGTGTATTGTGTATATGGCGGAAATCATGGCACCTTCGGCTTGGGTTGGGAAAACACAAGAAAGTGTAAAACCAAACAGGGCATAGAACATTCATCTGAATTTTTAGAATAGTTTCATAGTAAAATATGTAAGACCATGGCGTTTGTTTTCCCAAAAACCTTCAGACTTTTTCACTTTAATAATGTTTTCTGCACGCGCGCGATTCCATCGTTTTTTAGCTTTGTTTATTTATGATATGGTGGGAACACAAGATCCTTCATTATACATTGATTACGTACATCTTTCAACTCCCCTTAATGCAACTATGTATGAATTTCATTAACGCGAAACATATTTTTCTTCTAACCCATGTGCAAACCCATGCTCGACAAAACAACTTTAGAATCCAATAAATGAAAAAGGAAACCTAATGGCGCTATTTCCTTTCCACACACCCTATTTTTTTCACTCCAATCCATCCCAAACGTTACAAGGAACATTAGCATAGAGGAAGAAAGTATGATAACAAGGTATTTCTTGGAAAAAAACAGAACAATTATTAAGAATAAAGATTTTAATTTAACAGTTGAGGAATCGGTGAAATTCCTTACTACATTCCCCACTTCACGAAACGAATAATCCGCCATATTTTTTTAAGTTAACTCTCCATCACGGGGGAATAGCTAGGAAACAAAAACAACTTTCGGCTATAAAAAGTATTTCATAGGAACGACCCGATTTCAATATGCAGACCAAATACATGCTTTTTAAAGATACAGTAGAATCCCGTTAACTCGGACTTAGTCGTCCGACTAAGCCAATGTCCGAGTTATCCAAAGTCTCGATAACTCGGATCAAATCGAAGGGGGAAAAGAAATCCGTCCGACTGGAGTTATCCAGGGTACGACTAAACGGGATTCTACTGTATGTGGTTTTAAAAAAAACCGTTTTTCTAAGATAAAGTTGCATCACACCGGATACAAAGTGGCAATTTGATCCCATATATGGAAGAAACCGTGCTCTCGTTGAGTTGGTGTGGACCTTTGGGATTGCGGCCCGACGACGAAACAACAATGCCCTGTGCAGCAAAAAGCTTAAGCTCAATGACGGAGAGTGCATAAACAAATCCAACAGAACGGACGCAGATACCGCGATTGGAAGCGCTTAAGTTATCAAAGCTTTGCTAAAATTTGCTAAATTTTGTGAAAACCTTAAATTTTACTTCAAATGACTTTTTTCCTCTATACTAATGTTCCTTGTAACGTTTGGGATGGATTGGAGTGAAAAAAATAGGAGGATGCGGAAAGGAAATAGCGCCAACCTAATTTACATTCAAAAGGATGTAAGATATGAAATACAATATCAAAACAACATGAGTAATAAAAATATAAAGATTAGATAAATGGAGAAAAGGAACAGGAGGATATGTCCATGTTCAACCATTATATTCTTTTCTCGACAAAACAATTTTCAAAACAATTTACAGTGAACAGTGGAATAACAAAGTAGATACCATAAAAACCATGTGCCGTAAAAGTCCCAAAGGAAACACTAGAGATGATATTTCCTTTCTTTTCTGCTATTACCCTTAATTGAAGAAGCTACTCCTCGTAACATTTTCATAACTATTACAACCAACTCTGATAATCAGCTGGTTATTAAACATATTGAGAACATAACAATCACACAGAGGAAGGAACCCCCCCCCCCCTCCCCCCACCTTATATGGAAATCTGCTTTCAAAACGAGGATTTAAAAGTCATGATTTGAAGTCCCATCGCTAATCTTTTCGTTCCAGTAGTAAACAAGATGCATGCGTGAATATCAACAACTTCGTTTCGGTCGTGTGTTTTGTGTTTAGATTTGTTTAAAGAGGTTTCAGACTCATCTTGAATTTACCTCCAATTATTAAGAGATATTTCAAATTTAAACTATTGGGTCAAAAGAACTTACTGTAAGCTTCCTTTTTAAATGTTTTTCACTTCATTTCATTGATTAAACGCTTCAATATTAATGTGTGTCGTGAATAGAAGCATATCAAGCGTAGATGAAACTACCGTATTTGTTGTATTTGTTCGTATTTGTTCATAGTGTATAGTGTCATTCATCTTGATGCACTCCATCCCAAATTTAGCTTCTAAAAGTACATCACCTAAAATTTACCGTGTGGGGGTGACTTGAAATAGTGCCATCATTCATCAACAACAATATTGTTTTATAAAGCACCAAAACAGAAAACGTGTGATTTTCGTTTACTTGCGTATTATACATGAATTGTGGGTTCACCTGTGCTTGACACAACAACTTTAATATCCAATAAATGAAAAAGTAAACTCAATTTACATTCAAAGGGATATAAGATATGAAATACAATAACGAAATAACATTAGTAATAAAAATACAATATCACAATATCATAAGCATTCATGATGAATTTGAATTTACAGCTAGTTTTACACATGGTGGTACTTGAATATAGGAAATTGTGTAAAGTTCCTATGTTTGTTTTGTACATAGCCAGTTTTCTTTCTCTGTACAAACTTGTTATTCACAGGTTGAAAAGATATCTTTTATAAAAGAACGAACAAACTTGCATTGTTTATTCTATTCATCTCAATCATCTCCACTGACTTATTTCCAAGCTTTTCCCCTTTTCCCTAACCAATCTTTGTCCTTTGTTAATTTTTGTTACTGTCAGTGCCATAAGGACACCATTTCTCTTTTAGGTTTATGTTCGTGTTATTTCAGTGTCACACAAGAACTTATTAATGCATTTGCTTCGATGCACTTTTTTTCATGTATGAAATTGGAACTTAATTTGCACAGGAATACCCTTGCGTTCATTACAGAAGTATTTCTTTTTTAAGTTACGTCTATTGGAAATTCTACCATAGGTATGGTGTGTCCATAGCCTTAAACAGGGGATATTACTGGAAACAAAATACTATAGGACTTTTGTTTAGATTAAGTCAGTAGTTATGGTACTTTGTTAAATCAGTCTATCGTGGCTCATTCCTTACATTCTGATAATTAAAATTATTATAATTATCCCAAATGACTAGCACCTTGGACACTCTGTCGGTTGAACGTTATCCCACATCAATGATTTGATAACGTCATAATTAAAACCCATATTTATCCGTTAATCGAAAAGACAGAATAGATCAAGTGAAAATAACGAAATATTTTAATTAAATAAATTTCTTTCAATTTGAAATATTTTTTGATAAAATTCTGGAATTACTTCCGTTGAACTTTCTATTTTACAAATGTAAAAATATTTTATTCCATAAGCTGCATTGACAATACAAGCGGTTTGTATGGAGACACTGATTTTGGGTGCTTTTTCATCTTCAACTTCTGAAGAACTTACATAATTGAAATACTTTTACCATCAATTATTGTGCCTAATAATCGTTGAACTGAATCTAAAAATAAAAAAGAATTTAATTCAAGAATCATGGAGGTATAAATCAGAAGGAGACAGAACTCTTATGTTTTCTATATAATAGATAATGACTTTGCTATTCATTTTGGTATCTCTATGATGCTATCCGTGATGTGCTTTTTACAACATTTCGGTGAGAAATGTAAATTTTCAAAAAACTAGTGACAATTTTTAAGCCAAATGTCAGCTATTGTATCATATATATTTTTCTTATTTATGATCACATGGTTTACAAAAATTATTTTGATGAGAAGACAAAATAGAACCTACTTTCGCATAGTTTTCTAAAACTTCCAGTCCCTATATTTTTCTAATTAGATGTGCCTCCTTAGTACCGTGAAATCAGGCAAGAGCTGAATAGATTTTCTATTCAAAAACCAGAGGTCACTTCCAATATAATTTAGGGTATTCTGAGTTATAAGAACCTGAAATAACTCCTGTGTTGTTGTTGCATAAGTGTTTACGTTTACATCATGGATGTAGGGTGCAAAATAATTTTTTAGTTCTTTCTCCTTCCGTTTTATACCTCCATGATTCTTGAATTAAGTTCCTGTGCATGAATATGTTCAGAAATGTGTATCTGTGAAAACTGCCAAAACATTGATAAGGGCTATTACAGGGGTTGACAAATACTTTTTCACAGTAGTACGTTGACGTACTTCGAATTATTTTTAGCTGTATGGAAGACATTCTTGAACTTCATAACCAGTGTCTGTCTTTTAGCGACATTGTGAATAGCAGTTGATATTTTAGAAACCTTGCAGTAGGAATGAAGGCGGGGCCATTCCATACTTTATATATAATAACAAAGATTTGATCTTTAAATTTATTCATTTCTTCAATAATTTTTTTAGTAATCAACAAATGGGATGAAGAGCATTTATACCATTTTTTGTTTATTCAAGAACATTATAAGTAAGACTTGACATACATAATTTGAAAAATGGAGTGTATGTTTAAATTCTAAACCGAAATTAGGTGTACTTCGATAGACAAAAACTAGTGTATGTTGACATACAACATTAAATAGACAAGTGTACTTGAGCAGTAAGCAGCCATACCTTTGTCAACCCCTGTGTTAGGTTTTCCTGACTTTATATACTCAGTTTAGTCCCGAAATTTGAAAATACTTGAAAACTACTATGACTATTTTAATTTGTTAGAATACGATGGTAATGTCTAAAATTTATTTTTGCTAGCTGTTACATTATTTGCCCAAATTAGTCCCAAGGTTTTTAACAGTGTTAAGTGTGAAAAAATTCCATAACCAGTTAAAATGTTTTACTTATGAAATTTTTGCCGTCTTTTCTCAGTGTAATCACTTAGCGGTTCTTTCTTTGGCAAAATATAAGCAAACATAAAACATCCCAAACACATGCTATAAAATTCTGTTTTGCAAAACGATTCACTCCTTTCTTTGATTGAAATACCTGAAGATTTTACATCTGCTAAAAATAACTGTCATTAACATATTCAAAAAGTCAAAAAAATAATTATTTAAAACTTAAACATTTTTTTTTAATTATGGAGCAGTGACTACTCGATACCATCAATCTGAACAAATACTGTGTCAGGGAGGGTTGAGATGTTGAAGTTCCTTTTCAGAGGTTTAGTTCCCATGTGGGCATTTCCCATGTTTAGTTGTGAGTGATTTTTGAGTGAGTTTGAGTGTACTGTGAGTTATGATATGTATTGCATTATAATGCTTTATCCACCTTGACTTTTGGCAAATTAGGTCAATAAGACATTTTCTCTCATTTTAAGAGGTTTCAACAATAAGAAAATTTTCAGCCTCCCTCAATTCCTTCAGATATATTAAAAGTATACTAATAGTAAATATGGAGGTTCTTTTATAAACTTTTGCTATCATTTACATATAAAGAGTATTTTGCTATCATTTACCTGTAAAGAGTATTTTGCTATCATTTACCTATAAAGAGTACTTTGCTATCATTTACCTATAAAGAGTATTTTGCTATCATTTACCTGTAAAGAGTATTTTGCTATCATTTACCTATAAAGAGCATTAAATTTTGCAGAAATTTTGCAAATTTAACAGAAAAAAACAAGCAGTAAAATTAAGTATGGAAAGTTTAAAAATCATAGACTCAAGAAATTAAACAACTGTAGTGTGGTGGTCATAGACATATAAAGACTATTATTTAGCAAAATTATTTTTATGGATTTCTTTTGCGAAAATGGAAAATGTAAATTATGTGATAACATGAAACATGAACAAAAATGATTTTCATGACTCTTTCAAAAATTTACTTTTTCTTCCTCAAAAAAGAGGAGCATAATGGTAGGAAATATTATTTTCCGGTTAATTTGTTTTCATCAACTATCATACAGAGCATTTTCACACAAAAGAATACTCCTCCAGGGTTACCAAGAAAATGTATTTCCCAAAAAGTAAGTCCAAGCAGGCAAAATAATATTTTAAAGGGATTCCGAGGTGGCAGTAAAAATAAACCTCAAATCTAATATTACATACAAAAAACACTTGCTGTGTAATTAAAAATTATTCTAACATTGCCTCAAGTTATATAAATGTTTCTTTAAAGTTTTAAGTTATCGTGCTTGTTCTTTTCCTCGCTTGACCACCATGTTCATTCTATTGTTTTTTCTGCAAGTGTTGTTTTTTCTTTCTTAGGGTAAATGTAGTTAAAGAATATATAAGATATATCAGTAACTCCCATACAAGACATGGCAGCTACTGTACAAAAACCTTTAACATTGTCATCAGGTTAGTACTGTTTTCATAATTAGTATTTTCGTTGCCAAACATTTTGTTATTTCAAACTTACAGATGCGTGTTTTTTATTCAGACATAGAGAGAGCTATTCAATTATTAGATGAACTGAGTGAACGTAAGTATTTCTTTTGCACAACCATCGCAACCTCTTGTAAATATAATTTAAAACTGAATAAGAAAATATTTTAATATGTCAACCTTTATAATTCCAAATAAATTTAACACTGTTATAACTAAATTTCAAAATCTTTCAATCTTTAATAAGTTATGTCAACTTTATGTAGGTGGTGACTTACCAGTTCAAAAATTACAAAATTTGAAGTCTGTATTGGAAAGTAACTTTTGCCAAAATGTAAAAGAGGTATTTAGTGATCTTTCTATGTTTTGAGATTATGCTTCTTGATCTCTGTCATATTGTTCCAGGAAATTAAGAATAATGAAAGTTCTGTTATTTAGGTATATGAGCAAGTTTATGAAACTGTTGATTTTGATACCAATGATGAAGTGAGAGCTAATGCTACGGCAAAGGTTACAAATGTCAATAATTCTATATTTATTAATATATATTTATTATGTAATGTTTCAAGGCCAAACAGAGAATTCAAGTTGATCTCTGCCAATTAAAAATTTATTAATTTGTTAATGAAGTTTTAATAACGTTTTTTTACTCCCTAGAATTAGTTTTCATGATGTACATCTACGTAATCTGAGATACTGTTTATAAAAGGTGCATCTCTTGTTGTACTTGTTCTTCCATAAACATACTAATTTTTTTAGGCAACAGTTGCTGCTTTTGCCGCAAGTGAAGGACATGCACACCCTCGAATAGTTGTTTTGCCCAAAACAGAAGAAGGACTTGGTTTCAATGTTATGGGCGGAAGGGAACAAAATTCACCAATTTATATTTCAAGAATTATTCCTGGGGGAGTGGCATTTAGGTATTGTTATATGAATTTGATTATGAAAGCTTTTTAAACAACTGAGCAGCTTTTTGATAGATAGAACTTTTGTTAACATTTCAAGCATTCTGCCTTAGGTGTGGTGGTTTAAAAAGAGGAGACCAACTTTTAGCTGTTAACGGTGTGGTATGTGATTTTAGGAATGTGATTTCATGCTGTTTTTTGTTTTATGATCTTTACAAACCTTGTGGAACATTTTCCAGTCGATTATATGTTCAACAAAATTATCAATTTCCTGAAACCAATAAATGGAACTGGTTTTCATTTTCACATACTGGTAAAGAGTGTGACTTTAGAACAGGTGAACACATGAATAAAAGCGCAATCTGACTTAGATGCTGCATATATGCCTGTGCTTGCCGATACTTGCCGATATAGGAAGTATATAATGTGAAGTGTCCCTGTAACTGTATGTGGAAAAATTCAATAAGTCGATAAAAGCCTGATTAGCAAATTATTTAAACACGAAAACAAAATCCACATGTTTTATACCCAATCTGAGTTTGAGCTGAATTTTGCATGAACTATTATGAATCCTAATGAATAAAAATAGGTTCAGGTTCCATTAAGTAAAATGATAACAGTACTTTTCATTTTCAGAGTGTAGAAGGTGAAAATCATGAAAAAGCTGTTGACCTGTTAAAAGCGGCACAAGGTAAATTCCTATTGGTATCATGTGGAAAAAAATATGCGACATCTGTATGCTATGTTCTATGATTTCTATTTATGCAGCCTCCATTTTCGTGGACAATCATGTCAATCATTTTGTGTAAATTTTTATGAAGAACTTATGCTAATATGGTTCGATAAGTTAAAGTTCGAGGAATTATGATTTTAGGAGAATATCAAAGTGTGAAACTTGTTCAGTCTTGTAATAAACAGGCTGTTGATGTCAATTGCATTATAAGCGAAATTTGTTATTTGTATTTAATTAATTGACATAATTGCTTGAAAGTGTTTGTCATTATTTTGACAGCCATTCAGTTGTTAGTTGTAACTATACTACTTAAAACCTTCTTTCTTGAATTTTTTTTTGCAATTATTTTTCTGGTTTTCAGTCTAACTTTGTTTTTATTCTCATTCATTTCCCTGGAATATTGAAATAACTCAAATACCAAGTCATTGCTCCAAACGCTATTTTAAGGAATTGTATTTTCGTCTCAATAAAATAGTTGTTGTAATTACTTCACCAAAGACATCAATTCAACCGCACAAATTATTTTGCATGAGAAAAAATTATATCAGCGCCATAAGATATTAAACTGTAGCCATTTTATTTCCAATCAATAGATCGTTTAAAGTTTAGTTTGACTTTTATTATCTTCCCTTTTGGGCAAGTTAGAGCATGCCTGAAGTTTTCATGAGCATTTGTTTTTGGAAATTATCTTAAAATCATTTCACTATTTGCAAAATGAATTTAAAGGCACTTATTTCATTGGTTCTGGGCAGTCTCATGTTCTTATAAAAAAAATACTGCAAAGTGTTCATTTGACTAACCGGTAAGTAAAGCTCAAATCACTTCAAAGTTTTGAAGGAGAGTAGTTTGACCTAAAAGGAAAAAAATTAAACGTATAAATGAAATTATATTCATCTGCTGTGACATGCAGAGGTATTGTGGAAGAGAAAATTGACATAATCTCTCTGTTTTCGGTCTCGTTTTTCTTTAATGCTTTAACGGTAAACGTTCTCTACAAATTTCGAAATACCTCTAGGTCCGCTGTTGATAATTATGTTGTGTTTATCCTTTTATAGGAAGTGTAAAGTTAGTTGTAAGATATACACCAAGAGGTAAATATTTTCATGCCTTTCTCCGTAATAACTAATCCTAACCTTAACTCTAACAACTCAAAATTTTCTACACAACAAAGTACTTCAACGAACCTTTAAAAATTTTGTAGTTTTGGAAGAAATGGAGAAAAGGTTCGATCGACAAAGAGTGGCGAAAAAATGAAATGACCATCATCTTTAACGTGTAAGTACTTGCTCTGTTGGTTGGTAGAGAGAAGTATTTTATCATGCTGCCACCAAATCAATTGTACATGTCACGCCTCCATACCCTGAGATTTGAAGGAAAATAGTACAGAAAGGATTTGTTATATTAATAAAATATGATGTGATGTTGCCAAAAGTTGTTGTTTTAACTGTATTATTGTATTACTGTAAATTAAAGGAAACTACTGTAATTTTAGATCTTTCGGAAATATAAGCTGACGTGCCAGAGAAGTGGTTTTTCTGAAATTTTGATTGATTTTGTGTTGACTAATATGAATTTTTAAAAACTTACGTATGAAGCAAATACGTTTTCAAGGGGAATTTGAATCGTTTGAATCTATATTTTTGAAGAAAGTTGGAATATGTGGGTGTCCTATGTTTTCCAGAATATTATAGACAACGTTTTCCGGGATCGACCTCAAGCCATATGAGCCGCTTCTTGTTTTGTTTATTTCCTGTAAACAACAAGGAAAATACTAGAATTGTCTCGATTACCTCATTAATTAACTGAATTGCTTTTAAATGATAATTAAATATAATCAATCAACCAATCAATTAATTATTTTTTTCAGCCATGTTCAGTGCAGTTGTTTACAAGTAACTTTTGAATGTGGCCTCTATAAAGTGTTTATGAGTACCTCTAGAAGTATGAGATCTCTAAGCATCTTTGTGGCTTAGTAATACTTAAAGATTTTCTGTTTTACTTTTTCTCGAAAATATAGTTTGAAGAATCAAGTTCACGTAATACTTTAAGAGGTTTAGTGTCATACTGCGGAATATTATCCTATTAAAACTCTTTGATGTAGATTATGCAAGAATTGTCCAGCTTATTCTTTCACTTGGTTTTAAAGTTCTTGACTGACCAATAAAAAATCTCTTTTAAAATACATCAAATTTCATTCTCTAAATATTTTTATAACCTTTAACACGAAGACGAGAAAACATTCCATCTCCTAGAAGTGTCATGCGGATTTCAGTTTTCTTTCACTAATCAAAAGTATTGACACTGAATATTTCACGATTGATGGTTGAAATCTAGTTAGTAAACTAATGTTCTGACACGCAACTAGTTCGTAACCTCAGAAAACAAAACAGATTTTCTTGTAATGCAATCATTAAGTAAGTTGATGCAGATCATGCGAAAAAGCATATATCAGTTATTTACGATGCCTGTATGTTATCTGTTATGACTGGCAACTTGGTAGCCTGTGCAATCTGACCCCTTACTGAGTTTTCCCAACGGCCAATACCAATATGTGATGAAATCACCTAAAATTACTGAGGGGACCCTCAGTAAAAAAAAATAATAGTAACCCTAAGTAATATATTATGTATGAAAATACGATGAGAGGGAAAACCACTCGTGCATTCTTAAAAATCACGCGATAAAAAAACTCAATATTACTTGAAAGAGGTTGTTTTTATCTCTACACAATATGTTTATCAAAACTTACGTGATAGCTAATTTGATCATTGAGAGCGTGTGGCTATGGTGGTAGCGGAGGCTGGACTTCAATTCATTTGCCACTGAAATACCCTGATAAAAGATATAATCTTTGTGTTGTTTATGGGCTATTTTATACTACGTTGTTTGCAGTGCTGCCTCACACTACATGGCTGTGGAAATCTCTGGAAATTTTAAATTTGGATTGTTTAAACTTTTATGGGGAGACATGGATAGTTACCATTTTGTAGTCACTCGTATTTGAAATAAAGAAAAGTTTTTGTTTTTTTTCATTTCCTTATTATAAGATACTTCGCACATACAATACAAGGAAATGACGAAGTTTCTGTTCACTTATAACTCAAAACATGTCAAAAAATACTTCGAGTTATCGAAACTATCTTATGAACAGCCATTTACAAACCTATTCGCCACGTTACGTCATTGACTTTGACAAATTCTCTGGCATCCTGTGATTAATGGCGGATTATCGATAGGTTACCTATTTATTGCTCTAATCAGTTCATTTCGAGCTGAAATTAAACATAAACCCTAATAAGCTTGTGTGTAAAATGTTCTCATTCTTTCAATAAAGAGAAAAACTAAAGGGAATAATTGTTTGCCTTGTTAGAACGTTAGTCGGTGAAGTTTGTAAGCTGACCACTTTATAATGAAATAAGTTACGTTTTAGTTCACAGCTTCTTATCGTTGTATGGCGTTACCTTAACGCTAATATGATTTGCACGACAGCAGAGTAACGTTAATAAGTAGGTTTATAAAATACAAAATAAAAATATTGAAATTATTTTCCATTTTCTCATAGACTATTTTTGTTTAACCACATTTCAACAGATGATACGCGCTCAACAATAAAAATCGTAATTCTGTTTGGCATTTGGAATGGAAACGAATGAAAAGAAGATGAATGCATATGGTTTTTGTTTTTTTGTAGATGTTATGTGTATTGTCGAATGTTTGTATGTGCGAGTCATTCATTTCGGCAAATCGTCGGTGTTTTCATAGAAAATGAAAGAAGATCGAAATGTCAGTGTTCGTATCCATATTTTCGATATATTGTTGGGTTTTTTTATGTGGAAAACAGAAATCATTACGTTATTTTACTATGATTTGAAAAGCTGATTTTACTTCGTTATGTTTGTCTATCGTTCGTGAGTATTAATGATTTGATGTGAATATGGCGTTTATCTTCGTACTTCGACAAATTGTATAAAGAGGCTTTTCAATGTCTTTACAGATAAGTTTACGATAAGAATTTTTTATCGGTTTATGTACAAACGCTAAGGCGTTATTTGATAATAATACTATATGCTACCCTTGCTTTAATTCGTCTAATTGGTTAAACTGAGCTATATTACTCATGTATTCAAAGGAATACAATGTCAAATATTTTGTACGTTTTTTAAAACAGGAAGGATTATATTCCAAAATATTTGAATCGACTATAGAGAGCGATTACTCTCCAGTTTTTCTCCATACCACTCCAGCTGAATGTTTTAATTAGAAATGGCGTCGGTTTCTTTGTTGTTCGTGTGTAATCGTTTCATCTATTATCATGTATTTTAATTGAGACGAGTGAGATGTTTTATTCCATTTTACATCGTCATCAAATGAAACAGTGCCAGGTATTTATGTTTTCATATCAATATATTGTCAGCGCAGCACATAAGATAAATGTATTTACACGTAGGAACTTTGATGCATTATAACATTCGATACAAGTTCAACAAATTGGTTATTTTTTTCTTTGAATTCCATGTAGCAAACGCGGGTATATTAAGTGTATCATTAAGGTATTCCTATACTATACTCCTATTCCTATACTATACTGCATGATGGTAACTTAACATTAAGGTATTCCTATACTATACTGCATGATGGTAACTTAACATTACTTGGATGGTGATAATTTACTGTCACCTTTGATAACATCTTTTGATGTGTGTGTTAGTAATTAGTTTACAACTTCAAAAAGTCAACTCACATACAGGGAAAGTTCCTTTTATCAACAATCTTATTTAGTTTTGTTTTGTATTGTATTCGCACTTGTCATTCCTTCTCGTTTTTTTGTCAAATTTCAACGTATCAAGCCTCGAAATTGTCATTATTTTTTTACACCTAGTTTTTCATACGCAGTTAATGTCCAGTAGGAATACAAAGATTTATTTTCGGAAAGGTTTTTTTGTAAAGACCGCTTTTTCCCTGATCAGCTTTTTCGTGAGGTTACAACTTCTGATTACGCTGTAGTCACCTTTTACATTACTATATTTCATAAACTGTCAGTTTGTATTTAATAAGAAAACCTTAGAAGACATATAATTGAGACAGCAGATATACCTTGATAATATTGACAAAGGCTGGATCAACTTTCATCTGACAATTTAAACACAACTTGCAAAATAAATTGCTATTTTTAACAGATCTGCTTTTGACACTTTCAATTTAGATTGTTTCATTCTACCAACCCTCTATCACTCCTTGTCTTGTGAAAGGGATTGAATTGCTGACATGGTAGAGATTATGTTTTCTACTTATATACCAACCATTATCATCACAATTTCATTTAAAAATAGACAACCAATTACAGTGGGTTCCATTAAATGGTAACTCTTACTTGGATATGCTTTTGTTGTTTGGTTTTGGTAGCTGTTAATGCTGTTGCCTTTATAATTTCAGCCTACAAACAATATGAGTAGTGAGGGTGTGTAACTTGGTTTGATAAAAGTATTTGGTGTTGTTTTGGTAGCAATTTGACAAGCTCGTTAAGGATTCGTTGAAGAGACAACAACTTTTGAAGTTACTTTGCACATCTTGAAGGGCTTGTGCAACCTTTACAACAAAAATATTTGTTAATGAATGTTTACTAACTAATCCGTTTCTTGAATTCACATTCACATTTGCTCGCACAACAAATTTGGAATTACTTTCATGAAGAAAACTTTTTAAAATTTGTTGGTAAATTTATTGATTGAATTTTTTTGATGTTATCTTTTGAATCATTAAAACGATCCTTAATTAACATCGAACTATTTTAAAATACTTGTTTTGTTGCATTGTAATCCATCAGATATTGATTCAAAGATGGATTCTTTATTAGTGTTCCGTTAATGCTTCTTGTATTTCCGACTATATTTCTTTCTAGTTAATAGGAATGGATTGAGTAAAACTAAAGCGAGAGCTTGTTGACTAAGTGCATATCAAAGGTGGTTTTCGTCTTGAAAGTTCGAACAATCACCCCTTCTCTTCCTGTCAAGGAAAACAAACTTTCTCACAATCATCAGAGAATTCTCCTTGAAAATTCTATTAATTTTCTTCTTTCTGTGCAAATGTTGTCAATGGTGTTTGAATAAACAAGGCAAGTTTATAAACAATGTTTTTTTTCTTTCAAACGCTTCTAAAAGTTCGTTTATAAAGTTTTGTTGATCTTAAATTGTTAGATAAACACATAATAGAACATATCGTTTGTTTGCTTATGTTTTTTACTTAAATCTCTTTTGTTTTCTTAATACAAATACTCATATAGAGGGACAAACCCTGAAACTTTGCATAAATAATACTTAATAAATAATAGAATACTTTGCATTTTTACAAGCCATTTGCTAATCTTTTGCGCTTTTTCAACACAAAATTTACTTTGCTTAGATACATGTCAGCGACTTCGAGATTTAAGTCCATCACATGTTAAATCTTTGTGTAAATGTTGCAAAGCTCTACTCTTTTTTTAAGCTATTCTGTCATGTTACCGGTACAGATTTACTCTTCTTATATGCAACAAAATGTCTGCACAAAAAATTAATGGAATAAAGTCATCGCTTCAAATGTACCATTTTGTTAAAACCTTGGGTACAATACTATAAAGCTAAAACATTTATCACATCAAGTATAACGTTTAAATATATCATAGTCGCCAGACTGTTCTTTTCATACTTAAAGATTTCCTTTTAGACGCGACCGTCAATGAAAATACATTTAATTCTTGCGGTTGGATTCTATAGTCGCCAACATTTGTCAGTTACCTTTTGTCGCGTTTCGTAATGAACGTTTAATGGACATTTGATTAATGACATACGTTAAAATTAAATATGTTTATCGCACACACTAATGTGTGTATTTGTATGCAAATCGTTTTGAGAGAAAAAAAAACGTGCAGAGCACTGAGGGTATTTATTCCGTTTCAGTGGATTAAAGATGATTTTCATTTTGAGATAGAAAAAGCTTTTGACAGTAATGGAGTTAGCATGAGTGACATGAAATGTCATTAAGACATGTCCGGATATGTTTTCTTCGTGAAAATAAATTGGGTTGAAGTGTACGTATAATGTTTGTGTTATAACAATAGAAGGATGTATACTATTTACAATCATCAGATTGACGTTGTTCTGGTGATCAAGAGAAAAAAAATTCTTCAGATGAGTTGTATAACGTGTGACTATGGTATTGTTAGTTTGTTTCAAGTCAAAAGTTCAAAATTTCAGCAACACATTTATGATTTTCGTTGAGAGTTTTTGGATTTATTTATTTGTTGAGTTATATTTTGGAGTTACATTCATGTGTTCATATAACAAACATAAAAAGCCTTGTAGTCGTCTAAGATAAATAACTTTTCAGGACTTTTAATCAAGAAATTTTAGTTTTCTGCTGTTGAGTATCAAATTTGCCGGATTTCGAAGATTTTGGCAAAATCTCTTATCTGAATTATATATTTTCTATTCACAAAGAAGCATGCGTGAAAACATCAAGAATATCAGATGTATTGTCAGGTCACGTGACAACAGATTTACAACATATGTTTTTGATTTATAAAGCATGAAGTTTATAATAGTTTCAACATTTTCTCTTTGCCACCGCATTAATGCTCTACTCTTTTCTTATTAGAAAACCAATTAGGTTTTATATCCGTGAAATAAACCACGTTTTTATGGCTACTTATCACCTTTGATAAACTTTCAAGTAAAAGTTTTATCTCTGAGATAAATTGCGCTTGATAATTAGGTAGATACGTCACAAAAAGTATTTTATATCAATGCTCTTATATGATTTTGGAATTTGGCATGTTCAGCTACTTTCCAGATCAGGTTTGATTTAAAAGACAAACATCTGGCGTATCTTGTTTGAACAGCAGTGAAAAAGATATATGCATGTACTGTATTCGTAGTTGTGAATTATCAGTCGAGAAAAACAATAAAAACGATTAAGAAAACATTATCACCGGCTTCAGACAGGCTTCACCTCTCATTTTCTAGTTTCGTAAATTTTTAATTTTCTACATAGACGTTTGGTTCTCTTTCCTTAGTGTTTTCTAAATGCTTTCTATTTTCACTGACGGCATTTTTTTTGTTGCAAGGAGAAATCTCATGGAAAATAAATGTAGTATCAATGTACCAACATATCTTTTAACTCGTTTATAAGCTAAGCTTTCTTTGCCCTTTGCAAATGGTACAGCTTCTCTAGTAAACCTGAATCCTCTACGATCGAGACAAATACTGCGTGATTTAATTGTTCGATAACACATTCGAATGTTTATTGACGGTATTGCAGCAGGGTTTGTAAACTAATGCGGAATTATGAAACCGATGACAGGACTATGATGTAGATGGCATTGTACAGTGTAACTTTTGTATGGAAAATATTGGTCGTTTGTATTTTTCAAAGTTTTTATCAGTATTTCAAACTGTTTTAGTAATCTTTGTACGAACTTAAGAAACCACTGCAAAGAAACTTTTGGTGCTCAAAAAATGTAAAGAAATAAAGGAAATATTAAAAATACTGGGGCCTTCACACGGTTTCTTATGAACAAAATACGTGTATGCAAGATGGGTAGATTCATAGCACCATGGGGGTTAATTCATTGTTTTGTTCCATGTTTGAAGTAAAAAGTGTTTGCTTAACTTTGGTTTATTTTCTTTTCTAGCCATATTTTCTTCTGATTTAAGAATAGTTTAGTTATTAGGCAGAAGCCACGTTTATTTTCGAAAACAAGAATATTGGAAGACTTTAGCAGTATATTTGCATATTACTTGAAAATGTCAATAATTTCCTTTCTCTAACATTCTATTTACTTAGCTTTATTTTTACATAAGAAAAATTTTTCGTTTTTTTTATGATTAGAAAAGAAATGTACAAATGTTACATACGGTGTTCGTGTTTTAAAAATTGATGCATTGAAACAAAAGAATTATTTCAAGAAAATACACCAGAAGAAACACAAAGATGGCAACAACAGATAGAATCACAAGTAAGTATATAATCTCTAACTACAACTACACAAGCCTTTTTCACGTTTTTATATGATTCTAAATTCAATTCTTTTCTCTCTCAAAAATCAATCGTAAAAATCTCTGAGAATCAAAACAATATTTTTCTTTTTGTTGGGGGAAGCTACACAAAATTATTTCACCGCTGAATTATGACATTGTTGTCTGTTTATAAACTGTGAATTGTGTCGCTTTTTTATG
This sequence comes from Turritopsis rubra, assembly GCA_039566895.2. Classification (NCBI taxonomy): domain Eukaryota; kingdom Metazoa; phylum Cnidaria; class Hydrozoa; order Anthoathecata; family Oceaniidae; genus Turritopsis; species Turritopsis rubra. The sequence continues at coordinate 15,522,681 of CM077623.1, read as the reverse complement.
CGTTTTTAGTACGTTTAACGGAGATTTTTTGTCACTAATATGATAAGTAGTTTAAAGATTGTTGTTATAAATATTCTATTGTGGCAAGGTCCCTGATATTGTTTCAATCGTGAAAATAAAAAAACACCTCATGGACGTTGTGGTCGGAGTTAGTTAGCAGCTGCAATTGGTGGAAACATAATTAAGCAGAATCACGTGGTTTTCCTTTCCACGAAGTCATAGGAACAGAGGTTTTTATAATCTTTACAAACATCAAAATAATGTATATACAACTGCAACAACATAATCTCTGGGAACTATGAAATAATGCATAGATGCCAATCGTTTCTACCTACAAAAATAGTAGTTTTAAAATCTTTTGATAAATTTTGAAAACAAAAAACAGAGATTTTTAAATTATGCTGGGATTTTGGGATTTTTTTCAAAATCTTCGTTTCCTCTGTGTGTATCTATGAATTAATCAAAAGTCTTTGAATATTTAACCCCGTTTCAATCAAAATAAACAAGATACGTTCTGCATATTTCCTTCCCAGCTCGTGCTTAATTTTTCCTTGGAGCGCCAATGAATTGGTGTAATGTTTATCACAAGTCCAACAAGAGAGGAACCGCGGGTGTTTAAAAAGTACACATTTTGTTTATCTAGGATACGACCTAAAGTAATTCATTAAGCAAAGTGGACTTTTAGAACAGGATTTTCAAATCATTAGCGCTAAAACTTCAAAAAATACAACAGACACTTTTAAACACGAGGACAAAATAGATCATCGATCAATTATAATAGCGCCGCTTGAGTAAATAAAATGACGTAGGGTTTAATGAATATCATGGAAACAAATTACAATGAATCATAAATTAGTTTTTTCATAATAAGATTTTGAATTATATTAAAAAGAACGATTGTTTTATGTTTAGTTTAGCTGTCATATGATAGAAAATCTATCCATATAATATTCAATAGATTTTAAATTTAGTATGCCGTCCAACTTGATGAGAATTGTGCGCAAGTGTTCTGTGTTGTTAAAGTATTATTCAGAAGAACATATTATTAAGAACATGTTATAATATACTCGTTTTTATGTTCAAGAATGTAATTTTAATGTTGGATTAGCTGTAAAGTGTTGAAATATTTCTGTGATATTTTTCATAGGCAGAAGTTTTGTTTGGCGCTTTAAAATTTTTGAAAAGGACACATGCACTTCCGAAGTCCTGCAAAAAGAAGATTCAACACAAAAACAACCAAATACACAGAAAGTGATTGTTTGGAGAATGATGAAGTGCAATTATGTTTATATGGTGTTAATTTTGATTTTGTCATTTTACGGTAAGTTACGTTTTAAAATACATTTTATATTTACAATTTATATTTATTCCTTTTATTTAACGGTGTTCCTTTTTACATCAAAAAAATTATTCACTCCTAAATTGCCTCTCCTGTGTTTTTTGTGTCGTATTCATGGTGGAGTTTATGATTATTTTGATGGTGTGAACATAGTATACGAAATTAGGATCACCAATTTATGAATACTTTTATAGAATTTGTGTTTGTTTACTATACATATGGAAAATAGTGTTTGTAAAAACTCACAAAATATTTTCAAGAAAGTCTTTTAAATAATATATTTAATTATTTTTTTAAAAGTTTTGTTTAATTATTTAAAATTCTATTATATTTAGAAAGTCACTCCTTAAAAAAACAAGACATACAGACCATGAATAGAATTTGTTTTCAAATGAATCATGTTTTAAAAAATCATATCATTGCACATATCGTTTATGTGTGGCTTATCTTAATTAATTGAGACAATAATAACATAATTCAATCGGTCATAATGGACCATTTAAATTGCTAGCGTGATGATTTATTTCCTTTTGATTTTTGAATCTTATCTGTCATACATGATAAAATAATTTGATTATAGAAATCAAACCAAATCACTTTTTTTGGCATTATATATTTTGAATTTGGTTCAAATCTGCATTTGTGGATTTACTTAAGTAATGATAAGCAAAATATAACAAACTCTTATAAATACACAACATTAATTTTACATGAGAATAGAATGCACTCAATTCATTATTATATAATGCTCTCTATTTCTTCACACCTCTGTTAAAACATTTTTCACACAATTTTATGGTGTTGTAAATTTCGGAAAATTAAGTTAGTAGTTTATTTAATTTAGGAGATGAAAGACAAAATTTCATTCCTTTTCAATGCTGCACCTTTTGATCTTCATGTATTTCAAAGTGTTCTTTCACCCAGTTGTAATTAATTATTCATGCATTTCCTTTCTATTCCTTTCTATGATCTCTTATTTTTTTGCCTAACAAACTTACTGTCATCCCTTAAATCAAGAAGGAAAGGTTCAATCATGAATGAAATATCAAAGTTATTTTATTTACTTTTAGCGAGTTTTACTTCATCTACATCAACACCCATTAATATTTCACTTGGCTTTGTAACTCCTCTTCACAGATCATATGGGCCATTAAGTGGACTTGGAAATGAACTGGTAAGATTGAGATTTGAATGAAATTTCAACCTAATGAAGCAATAGGCAAGGGTTCATTAGCATTCAAAAATATTTATCAACAGTTAGAAGGCATTCGATGGCTAGTGGCATTAAGTTGTACTGAATAGTGATTTTATTTTACACAGGTTTCAGCATTCAAGTTAGCTGTAGATGCTGTTAACAAAGACGCAAAAGATGTATGGATAAGATCAGATTTTCTAGGTAAAATGTGTTTTTAATGTTGTTTTCCATGTGTAATTCTCTCATAAAGTGATAGAAAGTTATATATATATATTAATGATTAGGATTCCATTTTTGTTTACTTATTTACATGTTTTAATTTAATTATCCTAAGAATTGTTTTGAAAATTTTAAAGTGATTCCAGGGCGTCATCAATGAATTGAATTATTCTTCAGAATATACTTCTTAAGTCTCTTGAACCATCCTTAAACATTTATCTGATGCTACCTATCTGTATGATATGTGTCTGAATCATTTAGATGACATAAAGGATGAAGGTAATAATCCTGATGAAGCCTGCAAAGAAGCAGCAAGGTATTTCAATAACGACGACAAATATGTGGGAATTATTGGGGCATATTCATCACGATGTTCACAATTAATGCAAGAGGAATTATCAACATTGAGTAAGTTTAAATATAGTCATGATCACAACTATATTCTTGAAGATGAATAATTTATTCTGCCTTCATATTTTTACTTCAAACATATATAACTAAATTAGGAAATTACTATCAGTGATGTAATCTCTTTCTTGAATATTAATGGAATGGATGCTCCCATCAAAAAAAGGATTGAGATGTTTCTAACATGAAACAGTTTCCCGTTTTCCTCTTCTTTCTTTTAAACTTTATAATTGTATAAAAGGAAAAACATGCCTTCACTATCCATGGGTGTTAACTCTCCTTTATAAAAAAGAAAGATAATCCTGTTTTCTTTGCGTTTTCAATTATTCATAGCCAGTAAAGAATGGTTTATGTTAAAGCAGTAACAAAAAATTTCCCTTGGTTTGTGGTTTTCCATATGTTTTTCATATATATAGTGAATTTCTTTCCCAGCATCCAGACTACAAAATGTTGACATTGTTGAATATGTACCACTGAAATGATTTTTATTGAAGAAAAAAAAAAAATTTTGTAATTTCTAAAATATATCTTGCATTAGGATTACATTTTTCCACAACTTGTTGCACAACTTCCTATAAAAGAAGGATAATCTTTTCACCATAGATTTAAATGCAATGCTTTGAATTTTTTTATTCTTGTTTTTTATTTTGTTGTTCAGTAAATATTAGAATTTTACAGCTGGTGTTTGATTCCATTTCCATGTTTCAAAATCTTCATTATTTGGATAATCTAACAATTTTCATTTTGGTATTCCAAATCCAACATAGCTTTTGCTATTAAATGAACTTAATCCACGATTTTGAAATACAACTAAAATTTACACCCCACCAAGACATTTTGTTTTTTTATTTATCAGAAAAATGCTTAAGTATGTGATAATAGGAAAAGTAATCCTTTGCCATATAGCGTAAATAAAATTTCAGCTGGATAATACAACATTATGCACTTCTGTTGATAAATTTAGGTGAAATCTATTTTTTGTAATTATTTTATTTTCTTCATAAAAATTTCCAACTTCATAATAATCTTTCAATTCGGAAGAGGGTAGCATGATGTTCTTGGATTTTAGATTCTCTATTACCTCAAGTATCATACCGCTCTCCATCAATAACCTTTCTGAATAAAGATGTGTATCCCAATTTTTTTCGGACCACGTCTAATAACAAAAAGCAAGCACAAGTCATCGTAGATGTCATCAAACATTTTCGATGGAGCCAGGTAAATATACTTCTCTTTGATATCTTATATAAAATTATTTGTTATAAGTTTTGTAAGGCTTTGTGAATATTAAGTTCAAAAAAATGTGCCATTATTATTTATTTTGTCATTGAAGTAAAAATAGCTACAATATTGCCAATTTTTATGATCATTTGTCTAGTCCTGGAACTATTGGTCTATTTTTTTCACAAAATGTTTGCCTTTACAAATATATTATCTATAACATATATATGTTGTAATTAATTCTAAATTTCTCATAATGGTTGTTGTTGTATTTTGAAAACGATTAGCTTAAAGTGAGGATCCTTGCAAATTTTTCAGGCATCGGTTATTCACACAAGTGATATGTTATATGGAAAAGAATTAAGTGATGAAATAGTGTCATTAGCACCAAGATCTGGTGTTACAATCAAAGAAAGAGTTTCGTTTTCTTCAAAGGATTCTCTTTTGAAAATTGATCAAATCCTGCAAACAGTAAGATTTTATTTTAATTAATTGGATTTTACTTCTAAAGAAATCTTTGCTTAGCGTACACAAAGTACTAACAATAATATAAACAACTTGGATACTTTTCATAGATCCGGACTTCTGGTTCGAGAATAAATATTCTTGTTGCTCAAGGAAATGATGTATTCAGGCTCATCAAGCAGATAAAAAATAAGGTAATTTCTTTTAGTGAGTTAATGTAATATTTTTTCCTCCTAAAATCTCACAATGCTGACATTATTAAACTGACATCATTTATAGAAAATGTATGGTGAAGGTTGGGTCTGGCTTTGTACTGATGGAGCAGCAGGTCTATACATGGGTAGTGACAAAGTTGTCAACAGCACTGCAAGTGGATTTGTTGCTGTTGGACCTGAGAGTAGGTTTTCATCTACTGATGTTAATCATAAATATTGGATGGTTTGTTACATTATGTCTGATAGGGGGGTTTATACAAGAAAAAACATCCTGACAAAACAGAGTCATGGTTTTCTGAAATTTCACTTCAAACTAAATTTTGCCTACAAAAATATATTGTTTATATATGGATGAAACATCTCGGTAAAGTGGAATCCCGCAGAGTCCTTGGTTTTCCTTTCCTTTTCCTTTCCCCGTTTTTCCTCTGTGGAATCCCACTTTACTGCAGACCAGATCCCGGTTTCCAGAAGGTCTTTTCGTAATGCACGTGCAAAAAATAACAATAAACATATGTTGGTAAAATCAATGCTGGGTGACCTTTTTCCTCCAGGACACATAAAAAATTTGACAACCATTTCCCATATAAACATCCACTGAACCAAGATTTAACTTTTTTTTGTAGTGTTTAAAGGAAAACTGTTTCTACGTCTTCTTGTCTCATGGTTTGCGGGTGGGGAGGAGGACTATCCTGGAAAAATCTGGCGAAGTGATCTAGTAAGTAAATTTTTTAACTATGTAAGGCATAATCTTAATGATAGATACACTTACAAAATAATGATGGTAATTACTTTTTAGGAACCTGCTGTAAGCCCATACGTTGGTCAGGTATTTCGAGCTGTATCAGCCTATCATAATTTACTTACACAGCTAGTTAGAAGTGGCAACCTTACAGCTGTAAGCTTTTACTTTTGGAATAATATCATAATGTACAAATTCAACCCACATAAATTGATTTATTTTAATTTAAAACCATGTTATTAATATACAGAGATCAACGGGAAGTGAAATCCGAAGCATGTTAGCAAAAAGGTTTAAGTCCTTAAATGATTCACTTACTGGTGTCTCATCTGTGTTAGGTGTGTACAAGATTTTTCTTATTGTTTACAATCTGCATGGGTTCATCTTTACATTATATGAACATTTTGGTTGCAGGTCCAAGACTTTATTTTGATCGCGAGACAGACGATAGGCCTAAGTTCACCATATTAAATTGTGTGGTAGGTAACTTTTTATTTTTTGCATTTCTAATGTTAATGTGACATAAATATCTTTTCATCTGTTAATTTTTCATTTCTTAGAAGGGGGAATTCAAAGATGTTGGTACATGGAATGGAATAAGCAACCCTAGGCTTAATTTGCCTGCTGAAACTATCATTTGGCCAGGTGGCAGTTTACAGACTCCAACTGATAAAGGACGTCCAGGAAAAGCTTTGTTTAGAATTGGTTTTGTTTCACCCACAAACATAGCCCTTGGATCATTGGCAAGATATGGGAGAGAGCTTGTTTCAGCATTTAGAGTGGCCATTGACATAATCAACAATGATCCGAATTACAAAGTCGAATTGGATGGCATCATTCAAGACGAGGGCATTGATGGAGATTCTTCATGTCAGAAAGTAGCTGAAGAACTGAGTCAATTGAATCCCATTGCTGTAGTTGGTGCATATCGGTCAAAATGCTCTATGAAACTGCATAATGTTCTAGGTACATTACACAATGAATATCACTAAATAGCACCTGTTTTGCCGCCTGTGGAAGTTGTCCATGTTGTAGTCTTTGACATGACTCAGGCGAAAAATGCAAAAGTTTCAGGCTCTGTATAAAAGTGAATATCGTTTGAATTTACAGCTAAATGTTATCCTATTTTAGGAACTGCTTCTAAGAAAATACCGATTGTTTCTTACGCATCTACTTCCAATCTCCTATCAAATAAGACAAAATATCCATACTTCTTTCGTGTTGTTCCATCAAATAAACATGAAAGTCAAATATTTAGAGACATTGTCAGAAAATATGGATTTACAGAGGTATTAGGATTAATATTATCATCAAGAACATAAACATATTATGTACTTATACGTCTACTTCATTTTCTTTGTGTCTTTCAGGTTTCTATTCTTTATTCTGATGAAGTCGCATCTATGGAAATAGCTAAAGACTTTGAAAAGCTTATGCAAAAAGACACTGTATCTGTTACCATTTCTAAAAAGTTTCCTCAGAACTCTCATGCAAATTCATTGCGAAGTTATGTTGAAGATGTAAGTAGGAGTGCAGTGGGTTTTGGAATAGTGCTACCTCTTGTAGAATAGTGCTGTTTTTATACAAAATATCAGTTCACATTACCATTCCATTATTTCTATTACAGATTCGTCAATCAGGTTCACAAGTTATCCTTGTATCTGCTCAACAAAATGATGCACATGTTATACTTCAACTTGTAAAGGAATTGGAAATGGCTGGAAAAGGTTGGATTTGGTTAGGATCAGATGGAGCATCTACCAGTTACTACCATAAGAACTCAGATGTTGCAAAAGCTCTTGATGGAATGCTTGGAGTAAACCCAAAACATGGTGATGGGGGTTTATATTTAAAACTTCTGTCTGCATGGATGCAAAAAGATAAATTTCGATATCCTGGAATTGTACACTCATCACCGGTATGACCTTTCTGTGTGTGATGTTAATCCCATATGAAGTGCTTCAATAATCAGTGTTGCAACAGTCTATGAACACTTGATAATCACAATACGTTTTTTCAGGGTGAATCCTCCTTACCATTTACAGCTCAAGTATTTGATGCTGTTAATGGTATAGCAATGGCTCTATCAGATCTTGTTTCAAGGAGTATCATATCGCATAGAACTAATGCTTTAACAGTTCGAAATGTCCTCTATGAGAAACTGAAAACTTATAACAGTCCTGATAACGGATATTTGAGTGCAACTGGCTTATCTGCAAAAATGTATTTTGATAGACACCAAAATGGACCATTGGATTACAGCATTGTCAACTTGGTGGTATGTATTTTTGCACACATGTTATTTTTGATTTCATTGGGAATAGATATTGTATTACCTTTCTTTGAACTGTCCAGAACTTTGTCTTTATTTCTGGCTAGTAATTTGTAACTTCATTCTTGATGTTTCTTTGTTATTTCATTCAGAAAACTAAGTGGAACCGTATTGGAACGTATTCAAAAAATAGAGAGTTACGATTTTCTACTGATCCTTTGTTTCCTGGTGGTACGATAATTCCTTATCTTGGTGCTGGTAAACGACGATACGAAGTTGCAGCGTTTGTTCCTAAGAATAAACGCTATAAGGCGTTTTCTGAACTATCTGTTGTATGGGTAAGACATAGAATTTTGTTCAATAATTTCGCTCTTATTTTCCTTATGGCATTGTCTTCATTGTTATTATAATGTTTGTAAAGGAATCGGCTTTGAAAGCTGCAGTTGGTTGGGTCAACCAAAATGATTCATTAACAGTGGGATTTGATTTAACTATATATGATTCTGGTGTCCCCTTAAGCAATTGTTCTACACTAGAAAAGGTAAATTTACGCTTTAAAGTACGATTTATGTAGTTTCACTGTGCAAGTGCAATCCATTTTTTAATGAAAGGAATTGCCTATTCTTGTATGTTTCTGCCCTTTTCTTGTATTGTGACATATTTTTTATTCAGTTTTGGTTACGATTCAGGCAATTCACTTTTACTTCTTTTAGCTGTTACCTAGTAATGTTGACATTATCATTGGTCCTGCTCGCTCTGAATGCATGCAAATATTTTATGAACACGTTCATCTTCGTGGTGTACCTGTTTTAACATACGCCTCAACATCATCTGTTCTGTCGAAGAAAACACAGTACCCTAATCTTTTTCGACTATCTCCTTCTGATTCGTATCAAGCTGAAGCACTTACTGACTTAATTGAAAAATACTTATGGGAAAAGGTTGGCATTATTGCTGCTGAAGGAATTTATGGAAAAGAGCTGTCTGCCGAAGTTGAAAACTCATTGAAATCCAAATCCATTAGAATTACGAGGACAGAAGTTTTCAAAGAAGGTACTTCAAGATTGAAAGACCATATGAACGCGGTAAGATATAGTCTCTCTCTCTCTCTCTCTCTCTCTCTCTCTCTCTCTCTCTCTCTCTCTCTCTCTCTCTCTCTCTCTCTCTCTCTCTCTCTCTCTCTCTCTCTCTCTCTCTCTCTCTCTCTCTCTCTCTCTCTCTCTCTCTCTCTCTCTCTCTCTCTCTCTCTCTCTCTCTCTCTCTCTCTCTCTCTCTCTCTCTCTCTCTCTCTCTCTCTCTCTCTCTCTCTCTCTCTTCAATCATCATTAAAATTTCCTTTTTCCTTTTGTTCAGTTGAAATTAGCCGGTTCTGGAGTGAATTTGGTGATAGCTAACCCAAATGATGCTATAAAGCTGTATCAACAAGCATTTGAACTTGTAAGAATATTTTCTATTTTCTATTCTCAAAGAGGGATGGAAGGAAAAGGCAAAGAGTTATGTTTTAAAATGTGTTTGATTTTATATAGGGTATGGTTGGCAAAGGATGGACTTGGATTGGTTCTGATGGTGCTATATCGAGTACATTCAAAACAAAGCAGAATCTACGGGGTGCTATGCAAGGCATGGTTGGCTTTCGACCAAAACTTGGAAAAGGAAAGACTTTTGATGATATCTTTAACACATGGAAAGATGCAAAGACGGAAAGTTATGACCAGGTATTGAACATTTACTTAATTTACTATTCTATTTTTTTCGCCTTGTTTACGATTGAAACTTTTTCTAATATCTTGCATTTGTTATGTTCTCTTTTGTTCTTTCTTTCAGGTCCCTTATGTTGCCCAAGTTATTGATTCAATTTTGTTACCATCAATAGCACTCCACAAGTTGCATAGAGAGAAAAAAGTTACGCCGGTAAGTTTTCGGTTTGATTCACTACACTATCTGAATTTTCAGCCAATTAGAATGTATACTGATTCTGGTATATTTTCATATAACATTTTCAGAGAATTTCCAAAAGAGATGTTCGTCGTTATCTTATAAATGAACTAAAGACCATGCAGAGCATAGAAAACAGTTTTGAAAGTGCTACTGGCAAAAAGTTGTTTTTCGATTCCCACCAAGATGTTGTTCCAGCATATGACCTAGTCAATCTTAATGTAAGTTTGTTGCTTATTTCACTCGCGTTTTTTCATTCACCAAGTGTTCAATTAAGACTTTCACTATTGCATTATTGTTTATTCAAGGGTGAACAATGGGTAACAGTTGGAAGTTATGAAAAAGGACAGTTACATATAACCAGGTACTTACCTTTCCATGAATTTACCTGTTGTGAATGGATGATAGATAGTAATATGTATCCTATTGAATTTGCAGTTTATAACGTGGAATAGCAAATAGTCCTATTCAACCCTGAGTTGACTTGCAATCTGTTTTTCTTTCAGTAATATTGTATGGCCTGGTGGTACGGTCACTATTCCTCCATCCAAACAGCCTGAGTATGTAACAATTTTTTCATGATATCCTTCCTCGTTAACAACTGTTAAGCATTACAATGATAAGTTTTCATTTTCGTATTTCAGCCCTGACAATGAATCCACTGTAGAAGAAAGTGGTGGGACGTCGCATGGTTTAATTGTACTCGCGGTTGTATTCAGCATTTTTGGCCTGCTTGTTATTGTTTTTATGATTTACATCGTACGAAGAGTACGGTACCGACATTTATACATGCAGGTAATTAAAATCTGCTGTGTTTAAGGAGAGTTTTGTGAAGTCTTTTAAATTACATTTGTCCATTTTGAACATGGATTATTTATTTCAAATATTTTTGCATTGTGCCTAACATTGGATACCTTTATTCTTATAGAGTGATTTAAATCAAGGTGGTGTGTTTTCAGTTCTCTATGGTCACACTGTCAATAGACCTGGTATCAACCTTTTACAGAGTACCCCAAATGGTCATATGAAAAGTGATATGAGAGGGGATTTGTCCGATCCCATGATACCTAGGCATGTGTGATCATGATGATTAATAGAGTCAGGTGAAATATTGGTTGACATGCGTCAATGTGAGAATGGTAGCTGTGGAAACCGTCGAATATGTCGAAATGTCGGTCGTTAACGAATACCTGTAACCACGTTAAATGTTTAAAGCGATTAATGTTGTAACACGTGTATATTGCTGAACCAAAATCGCACTACAAAATCTGGTGCGTATTATAGATACCTGGTTTACACCGCAAGGTATTGCTTGATACTGGTGGATAAAATTAAGTTTTATAGAAAATACTATATTATTAAGAAATATCAAAAAAAAACAACAGATGAACTTTTAGCCGAGACTGTTCTTTTTTAAAATAAAAATTATGTTTCAATGATGCATTTAGAAATGGACAACTTTAGAAATACTTTAAGTTATTTCAGTGTTCTGTTGTAAATTATTTTTTTAATTTTTCGTTTATTTTTACATTTTTTTGTTGCCGTCTCCACATTCCTCAAGAAAGAAATCTCTTTGGATATTGGCTTTTTTTTGCTTCCATTCGCTGCCCTGCGGAATTTTCATTTCAAATGTGCCTTTAGGTTTGGGTTAAAAGTTTTGGATAATTTATTTATTTTATACTGTATTATATGAAGAAATACCTTTCATTTTGTAAATACTAACCAGTAGTATTTTTATTTCGCGTAGCGTTTAAAATTTTATCATTCAAGTATGGAAACTGTACACTTTGTCGGCCTTTTCACGCCAGCAGCATTATCAGAATTTTTAGACACAGCTCGTCAGCAAATAAAGGCCAACTGGGACAAAACTGGGACAATAACGTTATGAAGACTATGTTCAAGTTGATTTGACTGTGAATGGTTAAAGCGGGCGATACATCAAGTTTTTCGAATAAAGTTTGATCGTGTATATCAGAAGATTTTCAATTCAAATTATTGTATTCGATGTTGATTTCAACATTTAAAATTGGACATCGAAATCGAAAGTAACGTCAACCAATCCACTTCTTTAAAATTGTAGTTTAACCAATCACATGTTATGTTGACGTTTTGAAAAAAAGAATTGTAACTGTGTGTCACAACTTTTTTATTCGACAAATTTGATCTTGTATTACCCGCTTAAGAGAAAAAAACAAGATTGTGGGAGAACTGATATATAATAGTTGTTTTCTGGCATAACATATCGAGATGTATATTTTGTTGTTTATGTGAACATGTCGTTTATGGAACAATTTCGATCTTTTTTTATTTTTATAAATCACTTTTCTTGAGTAAATATTTTATATTCCACGTTAGAAAAGTTTTTGTTCCTCAAAATTATTTGTGACATAGGGAAGCTTTTTTTCAAAACTGTTTGTTCCAAGTTTGTTGAGAGAAAAAAAATAAGTAGTTGAAATATGAAAGAAATGCTCTGTCTATTTCCTTTTGGATGTTGTAAGAAAAGGGATAACTCCTGAACGAAGTTAAAACTCTACATAAGTCCAAAAATCACCTCCCTTATTTGAAGAAAATGTACTAATATTAATAATGTAAATTTAACGTGCAGTAGTTATTTTGGTAAATGACGTGTAGAAAATCCTACTTTAACTTTCTTGCTGTTTGAAAGATTTAGATCATGTCTGATCGATGACAATTCATTTATGGTTGGATATTTGTTTGATATTTGTGCGTCATTATTTCATATGGTGTCAGAATGTTTTTCGTGCGAATTATTTGTGGGAGGGGATAATAATTAGGGAGGAGAAATTATCTACGTTGAAATCCCAGTCTTCCATTCATTATTCATGAGAAATCACAAGTTAAACCTCTGGGTTGTCATACATTATTTAGTAAAGGAAATATGGAATATCCATTGAATCCATTGAATCAGATTTCTTGTCTCACCACATGCCAACATTTTTCTCGTTCAGATTAGTTTTGACCTTTCACTGGCCGCAATAAATTATTGAACCATGAAAATATATGGATGGAAGGAACTCAGAATACATGATATTTTCTTACTTAGAAACTTTGAATTCTTAAAGCTCTATCAAAACTATTTTTTAAGACACGGTAGAAAAAATCAGTTTGTACAATTAAATGACTGGCTATTTCTACTAAGTAATGAAATGAAGTTCGTCTAATCAGTCTTCCATATCCGTAAAGGTTGGTTCATCTGCCCACTGAATTGCAACTAAGAAGTTGTCTTACCAAAGACGCGTGTAGCATTGCTCTAACAGGTCAAAATTCCAGAGTGAAGTATGGAAATACGAATCGACTAAAATTCGAACACGAGCCACAGCAGTTGTACCCGGATGTACTTTCCAATACGCCATCGGTTTTTTTGCTGAAAAATTAATCAGTTGCTGTTCTACTTTTTGCTATCTGTGTGAACACATTTTTGTCATATATTTATGAAATGACCAATTTTATACCAATCAAACACGTTCTTTTTTTAGTTTATCGGAGTTTGGCTAACTTTGGAGGAAGCAGTTTTTCTGCATGTCATTATACATCTTCATTATAATATCTTTAGTCTGTCGATCATTTGAATCTGTCTATTTCATTTCCTCAATAAGGTTCTAGGACATCCCGACAGACCTTTTCCAGACATTTTCCCACTTTACTCCTACCATGTTCTTTTCTAATATTATTGAAGTTTCTGAACTACGTCAGATGTACCATACATAATATCAATTGCCTCTATTATTGGATTTATGAAGTTAAGATCTATTTACAAAGGAATTGGTGAGGGGACCTTGAAATAAGTTCGAATTAGGGAGAGGTCAGAATATATATACCTAATATGGATTAGTAAGAATGGTAGAGGATTGAAAAGTGAAATTAAACATGGGATACAAAGTTGGAGTAATAATTACGGACCTTTAAAAAGCTTTTGTTACGCTAAATCACAATTTATTACTGTTAAAGCTAAAAGGTTATGGTTTGGATTCAACTGCGTTGAATTTTCTTCAAAATTATTTGTCTGATCGAAAACAACGCTGTAAGATTAATGGATCATACAGTTCTCTACAAACAATTTTGACTGGAGTACCCCAGGAGTCAATATTAGGCCCTCTGCTATTTAATATCTTTCTGAATGATTTGTTTCTTTGCATCAACAAGTGTAGCTTAAAGCTCGGTTTCCAATAACTGAAATTTGTCTTGTGACTATCGCACAACAGTCTTACGACAGTCTTACACACTCGAAACATATTTTTGTGTGACTATTCAGCAATCGCGCGATAAAGTGAGTGCTGCACGACAAGAGTCATAAATTCGTAGATTCTATTTCTACGACTGTCGTGCAATAATCAGCCACAAATTGCAAAGAGCTACCCAAAATGAAGTTATGGCGGATGTGTCAGGCATAGAACCAATTTGCAAAGAACCTTTGATGCTTCCCAGCGATCAACCATATTTTCACAGTTTAAAGACGAAAAAGCATTTGCATTATAGAAACAACTTCATTTGTTGAAAACAAAGGGTTGGTGCGACAAGTAGTCGTGCAACACAGAAAGCATGATAATCGCAAATTTCATGGAAACCAAGCTTAAGAAATAATGAAGATGATAATACACTTTACACATATCACAAAGAACCTGACATTAGATAGTCTCAGATAAGATTTTTCTAATGCGCAATTTAAGTGTTGCCCACTTATATCTGGATGTATTGTACCAGAACCTCTTTACAGAAAATAAATCATGTTCATGAAAAGTTTCTGCCTATCGCTCCAATCAACGCTGGCAGACGGACTGCACACTGGCTTCGTGCAAGTTAGAGCAAAGCTATACGTATCTCTGGCGGTACGTCAACTTCCCAGTTGCAAGCCAGCGGGTGGAAAAACCAACTGATATGGATGGAAGCCCAAAAGACTCAAAACTCTGGGTTACTTACTTACTTAGTTTAATGGGAAATTTCATGTTTACGATAAACCATAACTGAAAGACGGATTTTTATTCAATCTATTTTCATATCCGCGTGTGAAAATGAGTTGTAATTACACGCGAAAAAAAACGCGCTCAGAAACTTCCCTAGTATTTTCACAATTGAAATGTTTTGATGGTTTAATTATTTTATTTTCATTGTTCCTATTGTCTTGCACTCTGATTAGTTTCTTTCTACTATTTTTTGCTCTCAGAAAAGTCGAGTCTATCGAATCTTCACTAGGCGGATGGTGTCGAGGCGGGCGGAAGGAGAATTGATTTCTACTTTTCGCTGGTTGCTTCAAAATTTTACCAATGAGAATGCAGAAAAAATGTAATTAAACAAAAAAAACTTGCATTCCACCACATCACGTTGCACGTTATTTTGAAAAACGTGCGCCTTTAATGGAGATTAAAAACAATTCCGATTCGGACAATGTCGAGCCGGAAAATGTCTCTGTCTTTTTTTCTCGACATTTTCCGCCATGTGGTGATTCGCCTTTACGTTCAAGCGTTTTCATGAAAACGTCAACAGGTGCGGCAGCTTTGGTGTGACGACGCTTTCCGAACATTCATACAAACCTAACTACAAAATGCGATAGAAAGGCATTGGCATCACACGCCGAAATTGACTCATTTTGCGGATAGTGAGCAGTTCTTATCTTCATTGAATACGAATTATCTGTGATTGACAGACGGCATAAAAACACATGGACATTTATCTTTTTATTATTATATTTCATTTTTCAAATTTTAATGCATGAAACACGCATTGTCTCTACTATGCTTCAAAAGTCAGTATTACTACACATTAAAGCTTAACACGACGCTTTAACAGAAATTTTGGAAAGGTGAATTGGAAGAACATCAAGACACACTCTTGATGTTAAAACTGAACCATAACTACTTCCAATTACAGGCGAACATCTCAATCCAAGAGCTAACATCTCAATCCAAGAGCTAACATCTCATCACGGGCTACAATCTATGACCTATTGCTGCTGTAATTTTACTTCAGATTTGCAACAACTTCCCCTTCTTCCTCCGTCACTCATAAAACGAAGAAATTTTATTTTAATTTTGGTTTGAACGTGCTACAGAAGATATTGTTTTTTCTCTGTTGTTTATTTATTATAATCATGATGCAGAACAGATTAATGCTGAACAAGCTAGCTTTATGTGAAATTAAACTTTTTTGGTGAAAGATGTGGCAACCGTTGCAGGCAGGCGGAGGGGAAGTGCATATGGCGGGGCGTGGAGTGGCAGTGGCAGTGGCAGTTGGGGTGCGTGGGGGTGTATTTAGCTACCCTCTTTTAAAAAAAATGCCCTTTTTGTGAACATAAATTGACTTGAAAATATTTTATGAAGTTAGTGAGCACATATATCTAGCTACCAATAATAATGTCAAACACGACGTAACTAATTATTACACCACAAAAAAAAATCATTTGCCTTCTGACAATGTTTTTGGGGTTAATTTTCATGGATGAAATGCTGCTGCAATGTTTGTTCACTGCTCTATTCAGGTCATTGATGTTTGTAGATGTTTTCCTTTTGGAAAATATTTTGATCTTGTGAAATGGAAGATCAGAACTTTTACAGATCTGCTTGGTTTAAAATGGATTAAAATTTAAAACAAAACAAAACAATTATTTAGCTGTTAGCAATGTTTCTCCTTTATTTTTGTAAAGAATTATGGTTTCCTAGTCTGAATATTTCCATTCTAGGGGAAAAGGGATGAAAAGGGGCTTTTTGCAAAGAAATCTGAATCATGGATATTTTCAGTTTAGTTTAGTTCCAGGTTTATAAATCCTGCTTATATACAGAAATGATCAAACATGTATGATTAGATATGCCACCCAGAGAATTGACTGGCTTAGTAGAATTGGTAATATTTAAAACTTTGGAATAAGTTTTTGTTCATAAAATCCATTGTTTAAATTGTACTAAGCCAAAATTTACTAATTGATAAGGTGGATTTTAGCCCCATTGAAAGAGTTGGTTATGTCAAAAATGTATCCTTGACACATTTTGAAAACAACATTGGGTTGGACCTAATTTTGTTATCCTTGTATTTGTTATTATTTTGAAATTCTTGAATTTGTTTGAGATATTTGTTCAAATTATATATAAATAATAAATTTGATGCAGTTGTTAATTGTAATTCTAATTGTATTTAATTGAATCAAATGTAAAACAGTTATGCAAGAATCTAGACAAGATACCGAGTGAAGGACTGCTTGGATTGTACCGGTGGTGGGAGAGAAATTGTTCATCTTGTTTCTTGATATATACATGATACATCTTTTCCATATTTGTTGCTGACTTTGCAGACTAGCATGGTTTATTGTGTTTAAGAAACCTTGAAAAGCAACGTGAGGTTAAACCATAGGTTGGCAGAGCTAGACTATGGTGTAAAGTTAAACCTGTAGATGAAGTACAAAAATGAAGTTAAACCACCACCCCCAGAAACAAGCACCAGAAGAATAAAGTGTGTTGGGATTTTGAAATGCTTGCTATAAAACCCTTAAACTTTTTAGATGATTTAATTTGTGTCACAATTCGTTAAAAAAAAACATTTCCTCACACTTAAATCTCAAAAGAAATCGGCAGCGGCCATTTTATCTTTTACTCGGGACCTTAAATAACCTGGCCATTATGTTTCCATTTTTAAACAACAGGTATTCGATCCAGTTTTATTTTTAGATCAGTGATGCAAAACAGCTTTCTTCTATTTGCTTACGCAATCACGTTATGTTTTATAGCATATGGAATGGGGAAAACTTAGAAACATTAAAGAAAAAGGCTTGAATAAAGAAATAAAGAAAACACGAGCCTGTAACGAACCGTTATATGAATTGATTTGATAAAACTGTCAGGTTCAATGCAACCAAAAATCTTTCATTCCAACTTTACTTATTCCATTTTGTTTGAAAAACTGTTCTTCCTCCCTCTGAATTCAACTTCAAAATATGAAATGGTAGAGAACTAACGTGTGTTTTGGAGTATATTAAAATATTATACGACCACGATTGAAATAACTTAATAGATACTGAATAAATGAATGACTTCTTTTAAATGTAAGCACGTGGTATTCGATAGTATGACGTTTTAAAATGTCTTTTCATAAATGATGTCACAACATTCAACCTCAAATATAAATGAAGCTTGCGTCGTTTACAAACAGGAACAATATCTCCAGGAAAGATATTTAACGAAATTCTCTTTTATACGCTTATGTAAGTATAAAAATTAGAAGCGGGGGCGATGGATATGTTATGTGGTAATTTCGGAGTAAGTTGTACGTATCAACCATTACTCCTTTCGACAATCAGAGTGTCTATTAAATAAACACATCATTGAAATTCTTGCATGCTTTCTACTTCTTCTCTCAAGCCGTACTTTCCCGAAATGTGTCGCCCCTCCCTTTTACATGTTAATGACGTTATCATATGAAGAGATCATTAACGAATGACAACACGTCTTCAGTTTTGTGTAAACAAGGTTCAAAAATGATTCCTCGACCATAAAGGTAAGGAGCATTCTACTGGTTGCCTTGACGACAGCCTCTACTTTAAAGAAACTGGAATTGCCCTTGAGTGACTATGCAATAATAAAATGATTGCAAACCCCGAAAAATTTCATTCCATAATTTTAACAAACAACAAATCTGAGAATTCAAACATAAATGGTAAACATTGAAAACAAGCTCATAAAATCAAAAGCAAGTGTGAAATTACTAGATTGAGTATACAGATTGACTGCAAAATGAATTTTGATTTACATGTCAGTGAGATTTGTCGAAAAGCGACATCACAGCTAAACGCCATATGTAGTGTAAAAGAAACATAAATTTCTTTTGTTTTACTATTTTACTATATTTTGTTATTGTGTCTACCATTTTTAATTTATCTAGTTCTCAGACTCTTTTATGTATATATCGGCGAGCACGTGTCTGTTCGCCCTCTTCTTTCTTGGACTGGGACAAGATAACATGTTATGTAACGTTCGTGTAAATCTTCGTGTCCACGTTATTTTCCTCCTGTCCCTTTTTCCCGTTCAAGAAAGTTAAAATGGCGCCCGATGAGGCACTCGAAGATACAAAGTTTTTATTACTGTTAGCAGAATTTTCCTGAGTTGCTGTTTAGCAGATTTTTTCCTGAGTTGCTGTTTAGCAGAATTTTCCTGAGTTGCTGTTTAGCAGAATTTCCCTGAGTTGCTGTTTAGCAGATTTTTCCTGAGTTGCTGTTTAGCAGAATTTCCCTGAGTTGCTGTTTAGCAGAATTTCCCTGAGTTGCTGTTTAGCAGATTTTTCCTGAGTTGCTGTTTAGCAGAATTTTCCTGAGTTGCTGTTTAGCAGATTTTTTCCTGAGTTGCTGTTTGACACATTTGATGTTACCGACATTCTAGAAAAGACGAGGACATCTGAAAATCTTAATGGTGTATGGGTACGAAAGTATTTTTCTAAAATTTGTCTGTTTGTGAGTTGGCGTTGAATCCTTTCGGATTGATTGGTTTTTCTTTTCGATTTTGCGAGAGATTGATTTTTTTTACTCTCTATTTCATGTTTTTTCTATAAGAAGCACATTTTTCTTTAGAGAAGTTGGTTCTTTGTTAGTGAAGTTTTTTTTAACATATTTGAGTTGATTTCCTTTGTTCTCTAAATTGGCTTAAATTTTTCGGTGTAGTTTCTCTTTTTTTTTTCTTTTTTTTTCTTTTTGCTAACTTTTTAAGTGAGAAGTTTGTTGTTTTGTTGGTTTTTTATTTTTGTTTCCGTTGTCTTCTGGTTTTAAAGTTATGGCAGCAACCAATAGGCAAATCAACAAGCGAAAAGGTTTGCGCACGCAATTTAATAAAGTTTTATCCAAAGCGAGCGATTATTTAGACGGCGAAAGCGTAACAGAAGCGAAGTTGCTAAGTTTCGAAAGCAGTTTGCGAAGAAAGAGTGACGAATTGAAAGCGCTCGATGAAGATATTCAAAATGAGATAGACGAAGAATGTGTAGAGAAGGATGTAGAGGAAAGTCTCGAGTTTGTGGAGCCCTTGCACGATTTGTTGGCGACGATTACAGTAAGGTTGAGTGACTTGAGGTTGAATAAGAGTGTACACGAGATATCGAGTGAAATAGGTTCTTCGAATGGAAATTCGATGAGAAATTTAGTTAAGTGCAAACTCCCTAAGTTAGAGATTTCTACTTTTTCAGGTGAACCTTTGGAGTGGCAAGGTTTTTGGGATAGGTTTAATCTTTCTGTGAATTGTAATGATCGCGTCCCTGATGTAGATAAGTTTAATTATCTATTACGTTTTCTTTCTGGTAAGGCTTTGTCATGTGTCAAAGGGCTGACCTTGTCATCTGAGAATTATCATCAAGCAATCAAATTATTGAGTAGTAGGTTTGGCAACCCTCAGGTGTTAATTTCGGCACACATGGACAAACTCATTAAGATTAAAAGAGTAAAAAGTATTGAAAATGTTGAAGGTTTGAGGAAGTTGTATAATGATGTTGAGACTTGTTTGAGAAATCTTGCTTCATTGGATGTAGAAACGAAGACATACGGATGTTTGTTGATCTCCCTTTTGAAGGATAAGCTTCCCGAGGAGATGCTCGTCACTATTTCAAGAGGTTTCGGTGGCGATACTTGGAATTTGGAGAGATTTATGGAGATTTTGGATTCGGAGTTGAAGGCTAAGGAAAATTGTTTGTCTTTTTCGAACAGTCGTGGAGGAGAAGCGAGAGAACAGAGGGAACAAACAGTGACATCAGCTGGTAGTTTGCATGTGGGAGGTGAGTCAGCGAGATCTAAGTGTGTTTATTGTCAAAGAAATCATTCGTCTTCCCGGTGTGATCGTATCACTGACGTCAACGCTCGTAAGGCTATTCTTGAGAGGTTTAAAAAATGTTTTGTTTGTTTGGGTGGAGGTCACATTGCGAGCAAGTGTAGATCATCTTTTGTTTGTCATAAGTGTGGCAATAAGCATCACATCTCTATTTGTCCAAAACCTTCAGGCACTGAAAAAGGTGTGAAAAGTGAAACTGAAAAAATTACATCTTCTTCATGCAACCATGCTGGTACAAAAAATGGAATTCTATTGCAGACTGTTTCTTCTAAGGTTTTCTCTTATCCGAGTGGATCTCTTTTCAATGCTCGACTGCTTCTTGATAGTGGTTCTCAAAGGTCTTATATTTCTGAGAAATTACGTCAGAAACTTGGCCTTAAGACCATTCGTCAGGAGAGGATCATCGTTAAACCATTTGGAAAATCGGAGAAAGTTGCCCAAACTCTTGATGTTGTTCAGGTTTTTGTACAAGTTGATTTTGAAAAATCTTTTTGTCTTGAAGTAATTTGTTTTCCACATCTGTGTGATCCTTTGACTAATCAGAATATCTCTTCCGCCCTTGACAGCTATCCTTCATTGCGGTCTTTGAAACTTGCAGATTCTAACAATTCTTGTTGTGATTTAGATGTTGACATTTTAGTAGGAGTAGACTACTACCATAACTTTTTTACTGGTAAAGTTTTCAGAACGCGTGGAGGGCCCACGGCGAACGAAACTCATTTTGGTTGGGTTCTTAGTGGAAGGATTTTTTCGGACTCTTCAACTTCGGCCAATGTAGCCCATGTGATGAGATGCGACGTTGAGCGTTGTAGTACCCATGTAATCGATGACTTGAGGGAAGATTTAGAAAAGTTTTGGAACATAGAAAGTATTCAGGGATCTGAAGACTGTGTAATACATCAGTTTGAAGAGAATATCTGCTTTAATGGCGAGAGATATGTGACGAAGCTGCCTTTTCGACCTGACCATCCTCCTCTCGCAGATAATTTTTATGTGAGTAAGAAAAGGTTGAAAAACATGCACGGTAGGTTGTTGAAGGAAAATTCTGTTGAGAGGTATGATAAAGTTTTTAAGGATTACGAAGAGGACGGTATAATTGAGAGAGTACCTGACAAGGAGATAAATGAAGGTGACGTTCATTATCTGCCTCATAGGGGTGTTGTTAAGGAAAATCGGGAAACCACTAAGCTGAGAGTTGTATTTGATGCTTCTTGTAAGGTTGAAGGTCCATCCTTGAATGATTGTTTGTATCCTGGTCCTAATCTTATTGCTAAAATCTTTGACATTCTTTTGCGTTTTCGGCTAAATCCTATCGCTATCTTATCTGACATTAAACAAGCTTTTCTTCAGATCGAAATTGACGAAAAACATCGAGATTTTTTACGTTTTCTTTGGTATGAGAACCCTTTTGACTCTTCGTCTCCTCTTGTCATTTACAGATTTTTACGTCTTGTCTTTGGTCTTACTAGTTCTCCTTTTATCTTAAATGCTACAGTGCGTCATCATCTTCAAAAGTTTAAAGTAACATACGGCTCCCTTGTGGAAAAGTTTTTAGATGATCTTTATGTTGACGATTGTTCTTCAGGTTGTTCTGATATTGCAGAGGCTAAAGATTTTTATGAAAATTGCTCGTCAATTTTGAAGTCGGGTGGATTTTTATTGAGGAAATGGGTTAGCAATTCAAAGGAATTACAAGCGTTTTTTAATGAAAAAGAGCAGGTGTCAGAAGATTTACGTTTTAAAAAGGTTTTAGGAGTAGAGTGGGATTTAGACTCCGATGAATTTGTTTTTCGTTTTGGTGAGATTATTGGATTGGCAAGATCCTTGCCTGCAACTAAGCGCAATGTATTAAAGGTTGCTGCCACCTTTTTTGATCCTCTTGGTTTTATTTCGCCCATCACTGCGCGCGTTAAAGCCATTTTCCAGCTTCTTTGCAAGGATAAAAGCGATTGGTATAGAGATGTTCCTCCTGACATATTATTAATATGGAACACGTTTTTAGATGATATAACACGTTTTGCTGAGTTGAGAGTTAGTCGTTTTGCTTATGTTAGCCCTAGTGAACGTTTTGAATCTGTTACCTTGCATGGGTTTTGCGACAGCTCGGAGACATGCTATGCTGCAGTTTTGTATCTTCAAGTTAAGTTGCTCACTCAGACTAAAGTTTTCTTCATAGCTGCGAAAACCAAGGTTGCGCCTTTGAAAAAAATGAGTATTGCGCGGTTGGAGCTTTCAGGATGTTTACTCTTGAGTGAACTTGTGGGGCAAGTTTTGGTTAATTTAAAAAAAAAAGACTTCTATTGATGATATTAAATGTTGGTCTGACTCACAAGTTGCTTTGTGTTGGTTGAAAGGGAAGAATAAGAATTGGACGCCTTGGGTTGAAAATCGTGTGGTGAAGATACGAAAGGTTGTTGATAGTGATAAGTGGTTTTTTATTTCGGGGAAGGATAATCCTGCAGATATTC
This sequence comes from Turritopsis rubra, assembly GCA_039566895.2. Classification (NCBI taxonomy): domain Eukaryota; kingdom Metazoa; phylum Cnidaria; class Hydrozoa; order Anthoathecata; family Oceaniidae; genus Turritopsis; species Turritopsis rubra. The sequence continues at coordinate 15,499,400 of CM077623.1, read as the reverse complement.
CTACACGGATTTGTGAATTAAGTGATTTCGAGAGGTGGCTGAGAGGGCCTGGTTTTTTGTTTGCAGAAGTAAGTAGTTTTGATGATTCTTTTGATGTCGAGGAGATGTTGGATGATACAGATGTCCTCGTCGAATCAAAAAAGTGTGTTAATCCTTCAACTGCAACAACAGCAACAACTGCTATAACCGAAAAAGTTTCAGATATTGCTAAAGTTATTAACTGCAATCGATTTGGTTCGTTCAGCAAGCTAATTGGTACGACAGCCTTCGTTTTACGATTCATTAAGATCTTGAAGTCACGGGTTCAGTCGGATCGTTCCAACATAAAAACTTCAGGGCGGGAAGATGCTGAAGATGGTGACAAAGTTCACAACGCCGTCAGTGGTGAGGAGAGAGAAGATGCTGTTCGAATGTGGGTCAGGTCGGAGCAAAGTCATCTACGTGACTTGCCTCGATTTGACAAACTCCGAAAATCATTGAAGCTGTTCGAAGATAGACGTGGGGTTTTACGTTTGCAAGGCAGATTTGGAAGTTTGGATTTGAATTTTGATGTTAAGTTTCCCGTACTACTTCGTGGTAAAGACAGTTATTTTACTTGTCTGCTTATTCGTTATTGTCATGAAATGGTTTTACACACTGGCGTCGAGACAACTTTAAACTTTTTGAGGAACAAATTCTGGATTGTTAAAGCTAGACAAACAGTCAAATCAATTTTGCGAAGATGTGTCGTTTGTAAGCGCTATCAAGCGCGAACATTGTCTCCCCCAGAGACTCCAGATCTCCCTTCTTTTCGTTTTAATGATGATTTTGCATTTTGTAACGTAGGGTTAGATTATGCCGGACCTTTATATGTCCGAGATACCGCAAAAGCCGTAGCCAAAAAGGTCTATATATTACTTTTTACGTGTGCCAGCAGCAGAGCCATTCATCTAGAGTTGGTACCAAACATGAAGTCACCAGCATTTATTAGAGCTTTTGAGAGGTTTAAGTCAAGGAAAGGTGTTCCAAAATTAATTATTAACGATAATTTTCGAACTTTTAAGTCGAGAGATGCGAAATCTTACTTTTCTAAACTTGGAGTTCAACAAAAGTTTATTTTACCCGCTTCTCCTTGGTGGGGAGGTTTTTATGAACGTTTAGTTCGTTCAGTGAAACTTTCGCTGAAAAAATCTCTTGGACGTTCCCTTCTGACGTATGAACAACTGGAAACTGTCTTATGTAAGAGTGAATTCGTCATCAATGGTCGTCCTTTAACGTACGTTTCATCTGACGATCTCGAAGAAGCACTGACACCCTTTCATCTACTTTTTGGTCGTAATGTTTCACATCCACGTGAAGATTCTTTGGAAGACGCTCCAATCAGTTCCAGCAATGAAGAAGCCAATCGCAGAGCAAAGTATATTCAAACTCTAATTCGGAAGCATTGGAAATCTTTTACGTCATATTATTTGAACGAACTTCGACAACATCATTTGTACGTCAAAAAGTCATCATCATCTTCATATAAAGTACCATCAGTTGAAGACATTGTCATCATTCGCGATGATGTTCCGCTTCCAAGACAACGATGGAAGCTTGGAAAAATCATTGAATTGGTTCGGGGTAAAGACGGTTTTGTTCGTGGTGTCAAACTGAAGACAGATACCAACGAGTTGTTTCGTCCTCTTCAAAAGATAATTCCATTGGAAGTCGCTGATTCCGTTGAATCAGATCCTGTTCCTGTCGTTTCTATTAACGTTCAAGAAGATCAAATTCCGACGGCACACGAAATTAGTGAGAAAAGACCGAAACGGCACGCGGCACGCGAGGGACAATTGAGAAGGAGATTGATTGATAAATATAGTTGACTTTGTCAACGGGGGGAGTGTAAAAGAAACATAAATTTCTTTTGTTTTACTATTTTACTATATTTTGTTATTGTGTCTACCATTTTTAATTTATCTAGTTCTCAGACTCTTTTATGTATATATCGGCGAGCACGTGTCTGTTCGCCCTCTTCTTTCTTGGACTGGGACAAGATAACATGTTATGTAACGTTCGTGTAAATCTTCGTGTCCACGTTATTTTCCTCCTGTCCCTTTTTCCCGTTCAAGAAAGTTAAAATGTAGGTTAAAAACGTTTTTGACTACCAAAGCAAGATCAGTTCTGTAACAAAGCTTTTTGTTTCACTCTTAGACCGTGTTTACACGTAGGCGGGATGTAATTTCATCCCGGATGAAATAAAAAGTGTTTACACACGAGTTTCATTCCGGGACGAATGGTGATTAATTTCATTACGGGATGGAATATATTATGTGATTTCATCTCGGGGTGAAATATGTTTTTTAAATGGTTTTTCTCGTTTTGCGCATAGTAATGTTTATTTTACTGCTTCAGTTAGCAGTGCAGCGACGAAAAAATCTACCTCTACTTGAAAAAGATGTGTTAAGAGAAAAGGAAAAAAGGGATACATATTTTTTTATATTTTTTCTCATTTTCGTTGCCATCTCTTCCACGTTTTCACAAAAAAAGGGAGAGAAATCATCTCAGCTTTAATTTAAATGTATGAAATCATGAAAAAATATCGTATATCATAAAAAAAAAGTTGCTTGAGCATTCTCATCCCGAGATGCAATAAAATTTGTGTTTACATGCATTTTCATCCTGCCTATAACATGTAAACACTACAAATGGTTTGATAAGAGGCAGGGAGGAGATTTCAAGTGGAAACACTCTCTTACTATATAATTGTAAAATATGAATAAAAATTCTACAGCCGGCTTTGTAGGTGAGATGAAATGGAAAACGTTTAGGACCTGTTTTTTTTTTTATTGTTCCAAAATCAAAATTTTAAAAATCACAAAATTCACAAAAGGTGCAATAACTTCGCTTTTGGTCATTAATTTGACTTCATATTGGACACACGGGTGTGTTTTACCGAAGCCGAGCTAGTACCAGTGATTTTTTCTTCAATTTAGGAGTGTGGTTAGAGAAAAAAGTCTTTTGACTAAACTGCTTAAAAATCACTCTTATTAGTGATTTACCTTATTGGCAAAAGTTGGTCGTGCTTTACATGCCATAAACTTTCTGTTTTTGCTGAGAAGAGTAAAGAATGAGTGAAATTTGAGCCAGATAGTCTTATAGTATACACTGCTGAATGATCTCAACCAAGCTGCAGAACAGACCTTTGGGTGTGAAAAAGATACCAATTTTCTCTGAAAAAGAGTTCACATCAGCCCTGAAAACGCTTCTTCTACAAGCCTAAATGGTAATTTGGGAGTGAAAACGGAGCTGTGGGGTCACAAAATTAAAAACGCTTTCTTTCCAGAAACTTAAAGAACACCAAAAAATTTGTACTTTTTAAATTTTTCAAGTTATCAGAGTTGCAGAAGTAACATTATAAGTAACAGTGTACATAAACTATAACTCCATTGGTTTAAGACGAAGACTGAACTGTTAACGCATACAGTGAGCCCTCTCGCAAAGGGCTTTGTACTCGTTTTTACACATTGAAAGGTTCTCATCAATATTTAAAAACGGTTCAAACATTTCGTCAACGGGAAATACAACTTCTTCGTCATTTGGCTTCGTACCAATTTAAAACTGTTATCTCGCTCCACGTGATCTAGCTCGATGGAGATAACGGCCTTTAAAGAAATATTCACCCTTCTTGAAATCACGTTTATTAATAATCTGACATTCATATACAATGCCCGTCTCTTCAATTTTGACCAGGTAGATCGGCGAAAACACATCATTAGATCGAAGTGATACAAAGCATGGCAATTCTATAATTCAAAAAGCTGCTGTTCCTGGTCAATTCCGTCATCATCAAGATTGCACTCGTCAACATCATCATTCGATATATTATTTGTCATGTCGTCCATCTGCTCTCAATTTTCAAAGTCTAAGCTCATTCAGTGGGGACAGTCACATAAATATTATTGGGCAATCACTGAAGGAGTGTTCGGTTTGAAAATGAGAAGATGCATAGCATTACAACCATTGATTGTTTTCTCAATTTTTATTTTTCGCTTTTCGTTCATTATTTCCGGACATAGTGATGTGTAGCTCTTTCGTGTATCATATCATGTTTCAAGATGGCTGCAAACATCTGAGCTACTCTCAAACCGCCAGTCATTACCAATAATGCTTTTCCGCAAAATGCTTTTCACCCCAAAGCTTGACATGGCGTCAATAAGGCCTTTTCCATGTTCAGCTGCTCCGTATACTCTAACAATGACAAGATTATAGGTAAATGCTGCATTGAGCCAAAAGCTCATTTGTTTTTATACTGCGTGGGGGCATTGTCTGATTTGATCATGATTGTTTGGTTGGTAATGTTCCGCTTTTTTACGATGTCTTCCAAAACAGCTTCAACAAATGATGGACAATGTGTTGTATCATTAGACAAATGGTAAACATACTTTTCATCTCCAGGCTCAACGATACTGCAATGATGACTATATTGAATACCAAAAAAATGAGCACTCTGGACTTCCCATTTAGGCTTTTCGCTGATATTTTCGGAAAAATTGATTTCAATAAATATACCTTCAAAGGATTGCTTCATCATTGGGAACTCCGAGCTAATATTATCGACGTGTGAGCGATGACGAAGGTAAATTTCACCCGTTCATAATAATCCCTGCACAATATCACAAACACTCTCCGACTTTTGTACTCTTACTGTTCTTGTGTACTTAATCTTTTTTTCATTCTTCATGTAGCTTTCTTCTTTTACAAACAGCTTATTTTTGCCTCTGCTCGTCAAAACAACACCTAAAATAACACCATGAGTGATATATGGCCATTTATTTGCAAATCGCCATTTTTAGATAATGACCTCTGGAGCTCTTATATCACTCTTATTTTCATAAGTAATGAAGTGAAACATGTGTTAGTACCAATATAATCAAGTCTATCATATTTAAAAGACCCAATTATTTGTTTTAATGGCAATAAGAGACGACGACTTTTTGGCTCTGTAACTCTAATGACTTTTTAGCTCATTTTTCACTCCAGACTTTAACAGGTCATAAAATAGCGCCACGAGGTCAATTTGAATAGGGAAACATACTTTCAAAAATTTCAAACCCTTTCTGAGCGGACTGTAGCATCAACGGAGTCAATGTGATTTTTTAAGAAGAAAAGCAGGTCAACAACCAAAGCTCATCAAAAAAAGGCGATTTTGGGACAATAAAAAAAAAAACGCATGTCCTTTACACGTGTGTTTTACCCTGGGAGGAAATCATGATAATTTCTTCCCCGGATGAGTAGTTTCATTCCGTGATAAAATGTGTTTTTACTCGCTTTGCGTATGACAAATCGAAAATGACCTTGTTTGAAGAGAGATGATGAATGAGAAATGTGTAGAAAGATGGCTTTTGAACAGAGACATTTTGCACTTTTAAGGGCGACTTTATCAACAATTTTAACTATTGCATCTCTTCTTATGCAGTTACATGTAGCAGTTTTGATGCAATTGGAAGAACAACACAGGCAACTTTTCGACACAACCCCCTATCCTTGATTCCCTCTTCCACTCATCATAACACAACATCCACGTGCAAAAGGAAAGACAAAAAATCTTTCTTGTTGAATACTCAAAATCATGTTCAAAATGCGCACCTTCTGCAACTTCAACACGTGATGAAAAATAATATGTGTTTACACGTGTTTTTACCTCAGTTTCATCCCGGGATGTATGTAACACATGTAAACATGTGTTTTTTAGCGAATTTTTTCCCGGGATGAAATCTCATCCCTGTCCCAGAGACAGGGATAAACTCATCCCGGGAACGGATTTCATCCCGTCTAAAACATATAAACGGTATAAAAGTTTTGACCTGACACAGGGACCACCCCGGACTCATCCCGGGATTAAACTCATCCCGGGATGAAATTTCACGTGTAAATCCCCCCTTTTCATGAAAAATATTGTAAATGTTGACCGACTATAAATAAATTGCAAACCAAACCAAACCAAACCAACTTTCAAGAAGAAAAAAATCGCGACATTTTTAAAATAAACTTTCGCGAATGACAGTTTGGCAATTTCACGGGAAAAAAATTTCGAAATCGAAATCAAAAAATATCTAAATTTTTGCAGGGAAATCTTTCGCATATGGAATAATACGGGACAGAAATAAAACTTTTGCATAATGTATGTGGTTGCGAATTTACTCAACTTTGTTATTACCCCAAACATTCCAGTGAGGGAGAAGAGTGTCTAGCGAACAATGCTTCATCAAGTGGAGACATCAGAGAAAGAAAGAGACCAAAAATCATGGGTGAAAAGTAAACTAAACATGAAACTTATTTTCTTCACGTGAATTATTTCAATTTGTTCAAATCTTCATGGTTTCTGTTTCAATGCCTCCGAGCCACGGAGGATCAGGAAAACGATCACAGAAATGTTTTTGGAAGGAAGAAATTTCTTGAATTGAAAATTATTCCAAATTTTGCGGGAAAAAACGTGATTTACAGGTTTTAAATCTTCCAGGTGTACGCTGTCACGAAAATAGCCAAAAATCTCGAAGATTTCTGCCTTAAAGTATTGATTGCTTCCACTGATTTCGGTAAAATGTTGTCAGTAAAATGGCCGGCAACCCTTTAAAGATTAAAATAATAATTCTCTCAAGGCAACCACTCCCGCCACCACCCTTTATTTGTAAAGCTAAACTAGAGTGCAATCACTTATCTTGAAAATAGTCATCTTCTGGTAGTAACCCACTCCATACATTTTTCTGTTTATGTAAAGCGAGTTCGAAAGTAACGTCTGCTCTGGATTGAGAAAAGAATTCATCTCACGAATTCTTACATTTCGTCGAAACTTTTCTATTACAAAAAAAGGCTTATATTTTTAGCAATTAATTCATCCGACACTTTTTTAACATTACAAAATCATGGTATAAACCTTGTATATTATGGTTGGGTCAGCGAGATTGTGTGTAATCAAGTCAAAAGTTACTGTTTTTTGACTTGCTCTTGAAAGGTTTGCTGATAACGGATTGTCAGGCGAATCTTAAAGCATTTAGTAGATGGCTATGTATTTTTTGTGACTCGACGGAAAATTTTCAGTAATTTTCAATTACAGAAACATTACTAGATTAAGTTAACTCATTACTGACCAAAAATAAGACACGTAAGGAGAAATATTATAACTTAATCACCAATATTGCGCATAACGAGACTATTTTAATGAAGGAAAAAGGAAATTGTGAAAATGCCGATTTAAAGAAAACATTAGCTTGTTTTCAAGTAGTAAAGATCTGTTTTTCCATTATGAAAAATGACAAACTACAAATAGTTAATAAAAAACTCTTATGAAATAAGTTATCTTAATAAAACTGTGATAATCATCTTCAGGAGTAAGTTAATGTTTCAAAGGTTCTGTGAAATGAATACCATCGTATAAGCATTTGTTTTCAGCTTCGTTGAAGAGTAACTTGCCAGGACATTGGACACATCCCATTCCTGCTCCTTTCCAACAACCAACATAATGTCTTTTCTCATTGGGATCAGCGATGTTTCCAGAGAAGTCAGGTCCTTTTCCGTGACATATGTTCTTTGGACAAGATAAAGTTGGTACTGCTTCCCATGATTCAGTGGTGTAACATGGATCTATAAAAACGAAGTTATGGAAACCACTGATGAGATTTGTTTAATGAAATTGTTTTCTTTAAAAAAATATGAAGAGAAATTTCTTCTTACCAGATAATTTGTACATACACTGGTTACATTCTTGTTTGAATTTCAATTTTTTTGGCCAGCATCCTTGACAATAAGCTTTTCCATTCACACATTGAACGAAGTAGTTTTCTTTTTTTTTATGACCCACTTTGTAAGGGTAGTTTCCATCAGATTTATATTCACATAAAATGTCAGGACCTGTGAAAAAACGTTGATTAAAGTTAGAAAGAACGAACTTTATTTTCAATACACATTGATATGAATTGTTGAACTTAAGCTTCCAATTTGTGTAATTTTTTGTACTAATCATTCGAAAATACTTACAGTCAACTGGTGCAATTGTTGGTCCAGTAGGATCAGCTACTTCGAGGGCAAATAAGCCTAAAATTAGAAAGGAAGTTAGAGACTCTCTAGAAAGTGACTTAAAGTTGGTGAAACATGGCGTCAGCATGAACTGAACATATTGAAAACATGATAAATTCATATGGCTTACTTACCAGCAATGAGTGCCAAAAATATTATAGTGACAGACTTCATTTTGAGGTTTTAATTCATCCAAACTGTCCAAATCGATCTTCTAGTTTGTGTTACTTGTATCTCACTGTTCAGTTCACCCTCTTTATATACGCCAGAGATTGAACAGTGATAATTGAAAACTTATGTAACAGACAAAACAATTCAGTTTCGCTAATCGTCGCAATTAAGCGTCATGGCATTTTAATGACAAGACGTTACTCTAACATACACCTCTCATCCTCAATAAAGGAAAAAGAGAAAGAAAAGGAAAATAATTAGATATGTTGAATTGGATTATTTTAAACCTATAATTATAAACTTATAAATTCTTTCCTATTGCAACATTCAAGGCACTTCAACGCAAGATTTACTTATTAGTAATTTTTCTGAAAATAATTCTGGGGAATTATCATGCCTTTTCCTTGTTTTTCAAAACCAGTTTTTCATACTCGCTTTGATAAAGAAGTTCTTACCAAAAGCTGTTAGGCCATAATTACTTGGTAGGTAAATAAGAGTTTTGAGGAAAGATTTTGATACTAAAATGAGTCCGAATCCCCATCTCTTACAATACGTATCACAATAAGGGGAACAGTTTATTTAAAACTGTTGCTATTATGCATATAAACTATCAACATTTTAACTTAAACTTTTCAATGGACAGCGCAATAATGTTAATTGCTCCTAGTTGAAGTTTGATTGACTTTCCTCTTACTCACTTGTTATTCCTTTATATTTTTAAACTCGTCATCAATGATAATGAACAACTCGGAAGAACTCATTACTACAGTTATGATGCCTGGCTCCCGGTAACATCGTGGGTTATTTGAATAAATTAGTTATGCTTTCCTTTTTCCTTAACAGCTTAAGAACAGAATGTTATTTTCCATGGTGATTCGTACGCCCATCATTGTTTTGATTTGGACTGTCTATAGAGACATTCACAGATCGGATAGTCAATCAAAACAGGTTTTTTATTTTCAATTTATTTATACTGTAACAATTCTTACATAATTGATATATATTGGATAGACTGTATTAATTTGTTTTTTACTGTGATGCTTAGCTAAGCCTTTTTGACATTAAATCTGATATGAGTCATAATTTAAAATAACGTGATTGGTTAAACATATTTCGCTACATTTTAAGGAACCTGATTGGCTGATGTTACTTTCAACAAATAAAAAAGTTTTAAAATATTGAAATCGACATTGTAAATCTGCTGACACAATTATAACATTATAACAATTATTACATAAATAATTTTTAAAAATTGACCAGGCCCCATGGTGCTTTTTTTTCTTCCCACTTTGCTTAAGTGTTTAAGTGGTGCTTATTTGAGATATCAAGACATCTGAGTGTATATCCTCAAAACTTCCAAAACTACCTACTACCTTTACCAAAGACGGACGGACTACCTGTCTTCGTGGCAGAGAAAATGTAAGGGACAGAGACAACTTTTTTCATCACTATGATTTTGAGGTTAGGGTGGTGCTTAGGTAATGATTATCTTTTTAGTGAACTGGTTCTCTGGTGCTTGTAAAGATGGTGCTTATAAAAAACGAGTCTGCTAAATGATGTGTTTTCGTGCTTACATGCTTACGCGCTTGCGTGTGCTTTACGTGCTTTGGGTGCTCGCATGATTCTTGCGTGCTTGGCGTGCTTAACGGTCATGTTTTTGGAAACTTGATTGTTATAAATTTCTTTTGGCTTTATTTAATAATGAAAGCAACCGTCAGTTGAAACTTATGTCTATATGAATGTCTTTTCGTTAACTTAAACCGATATAATATTCCTCTACGTTAACTTGTAAACATCTGGAGAAAGATTGTCATATTGTCATATTGCCAGCATATTGTCAGCTTGTTATAATAATTGTTTTAAGAGCAATTTTTTCCTCGTTAAGATCATTCACATATCCATAATTATCTCTAAAGTAATCATATAAGGTGCTATTCAGAATATCAATTGCGTGATTGATATTGTTTTTAATATTTACGGTGGAGAGTGTTAACAGAAAGTGTGTGTTAGCTAATTCCCAATCCTCTTTCGACTTAGGAAGATTTACGCCGATTTTCAATTCACAACTTGCGTTGGTAACAGTCTCCGTTACAATTTCGTCTGGTGTAAGCGTCTCAAGTTGATCATTTGGCATGCTGTAATGATTATCTTCATCTCTTAATGAAGAGATAAATCGACATGATCGTTGATGTGCTTTGAGACCTCGCAAGCCTTTACATTCCTTTCCACATACACACTTGATAATATCTGTGTTACAAGGTTCATGACTTTGGTTATATTCGGCACATCATTAACTTCGCGATTTGATTCGTTGTTATGGTTACCGTGTTGTTCGTAAGAGCCAAGTGAACTTAGTGAATTTAACTTCGACTTTACATCTCATACAAGTATGACGATTTAACAGTACAAAATCTGCTGATTAATATTCCGGTTTATGAGAAAACTTTCAAACAATTACTTGATTAAAACGATGTTTTATGACCCGGCAGCGAACACGTCTGTTCACCTCGCGAGCCAATGTATAATCAATAATAATAATAATAATAATAATAATAATAATAATAATAATAATAATAATAATAATAATAATAATAATAATAATAATAATAATAATAATAATAATAATAATAATAATAATAATAATAATAATAATAATGAAAGTTTTTATCAAAAGCTTTATCCAGTAAATATTTAAATGTCTTCGTTTGGAACCGTGAAATATCACATTCTCGGAGGGTCTTTGGTAGGTTGTTGAAGATTTGTTTGGGGTCTCTTTGAAAGGATTGGTGTATTCTGTTGCAATAGTAATAGAAATATTAAGTTTTATGATGCTGAAGCATATTGCGATATAATTTATGAAGTTAAAACGCTGAGCTACTACTACTATGCGCTCAGCTGAATTTTGAACGCTTTTGGGTATCCGTCTTTTCATTGAAGCCTCTGCGCTATAAAATGCGCTCCGGCGGACCTGAATCACATTGGTATATGAGTTTTTGTCCGAAAACGGAGCTTATTCGGTTTAAATAAATAAAAAATGCGAGAACTAAGTTACAGTTAAAAAATCAAAAGGATGAAATGCTATCGGTATAACAGATCAACTTTGAATTAAGACTTGTCGGGCAATGACCTTTTATCTGGGGTAAATAACCACCCACTCCGAATAGACCAGCCTGTAAAATGCTGATATTAACTATACATCAATGGTCATTTATCTAATCATAGAGAGGAATGGATATTTTAACCAAAACAGTTTGGCGACGTGTGAACAAGCACGCTAGACACGTAAATACATAAAGCACGAAGCACGTAAACACGAAATTCAGCAAACTCAGTTTTTGACATGTTTATTTGACCACCATAGAACATGTTTCTTGTTATGTTAACGGATAATTAAAAACAAAATGGTTACTAGCTACATTTTATAAGAGGTTTGTGCCTTTTTCCAACTTCTTCACTTTCTACGATTAGAAAAATAGGATTTGAATCCTTGAACATTGAAATCAGAGGTAACCGAAATAAAGTTGACCTGTTTCAATAACAACTCATTTGTTATGTTATTATTAGGGAAGGAATTACACAATTCAAGTTTCATAATAGATTATTTTCAAGGGGATATGACAGATAATATAGCTGACTAATTTGTCAATCAATGAACAAAGTAGACACATAAAAACTATCTTATCTTAACTATCGATCACGTTCCGAAAGGAAATATACTATTACCTAACCGTGTTATCTAGTATTATGTGTTTGTGTTCGAACGAGGTTCAAAGAATATTTTTCTGATAGAAAGTTAAAATGTTATGGAGAAACCATTAGAAGCATTAACAGGTTTCACAACAGTTTGGCAAAATGATAAATCCACGACATGATAACATCAAAACATGAATGATGGTTCGTGACCATAAAAAATACATGACACCAACACGATAATAAAAGAAATTAACGATTACATAGTTGCGTGCTATTCATAACGAATCTTCTTGGTTATTTTTATTAAATCGACATTTGTCACGTAAGCGTTAATAGTAGCTACTTATGCTTGATTACTGACGCAGTTAACTCGAAACTAACGTTCGCCTGAGTAACACACAAGCTTTCACCTTTTTCTAAACGAATTTCGTTATGTACATGTCAAATAAGAATGATAATGACGTAAAACTTGCATGATAAAAAGGCGTAATATCTTGGGACCATAAAATTTATTAATTAACACATATCATGCATCAAAACGTCAGTATAAGTGTTGTACAGAACGAATTTGACGTAATTTGGAAAAAGGTCGAGAGGCATTTACCAAAAGTTACGAAATCAATGTGTTGTTGGATTTTAATATTACAAATTTCACAAAGCTCAATAGCTCAAAGGAGGCCCTGAATATATCATTATCCTGGCCAGCAGCGGAACTAGCATTAGGCAACAAATGTGGAGAAGTACAGTGTCATGAAATCTCTTTTCAATCTTTAGTGCTGATTAGGTTACTTGCACGTTTTTTTTACACTAGATAACTCAATTAACTTTTAATTAACTAAATTAAATTAACTACATTTAACTTAATCTAAGTAAAAATAAATTAATTTAAATTAAACTGCATTAAATTAAACTAAATTAAATTAACCAAATAACTGCCCTCCATAAAGTTTGCTATTTTAAGATCTACAATCCTTAAAACCTCCTAAAATCAATGTTAGTCTATTGTATGAAAGTTTTGTGGCTATCTGGCACCATACACTAACTGTGAAACACTCTCCAACATTGAGTTCAGGGTGAAGGGGAGTTTCGGCTTTCGGATAAACCTGACATTGTCTCCAAATAGGGTGTCCCAATAATAAATGCTTTGTTTCAAATGATGAATAATAACATGAAAATTAACGTGATTAGTTACGAGGAATGTTTGGTCATAAACGTTCTACCAATGTTACGGAAACGTTAATATAACATTCATACATTTTGTTTTATTTTTAAGTGTACACTCATTTATGAAAGCGTCAAAATATATTAAAATTTGACTTTTTGAGTAACTTTATTCTAATATCGCCAAACTTCATGTTAATCACTTACGTTAATATAATGTTAGAATAACGTTTGGAATAACGTAAAACAAAAATACAGCGTAACTTTAATCTAAGGTAAACATTGGTTTTATAACATTGACTTACTGGTCTGGAAATTGTACCCTTAGTTTAATGACACCGTATTGGTAAACAAAAGTAGGTAATGATGATATACTATTAAAGAAGGGAAAATTAAGTACGATCTGATGTAATTGATTAAATACGATCTTTTATAAAAGATAATGAATAACGCAAGACCAATTTGTGTCAAAAGAAAACAAACGTTTACAAATAGTTCAAACTTGTGGACCCTTGGATTGACTAACAATATAATAGTCTCACTTTTCAGAAGCAGAGCTCCAATGAAGCATATTGACACGTAAAAGATTGTATTAGGAAAGAACTAACTATTTGAATCGTTCTTTTTTAGTAAAGTCTAATAACATTTTCGTTATGTTTTTATAACTGTTTTTATTGCACATTATTACATACTAAACACAATTTGAATTTGAACCCTTAGTGACTGTAAAGCAATTTTCTTAATTTTTGACCCAATTTGACAATTACCTGGGTTGCTTATAAAAATGTTTGTTATTGTAATGTCATTTTAACATTGCTTTCCTCCAGTAGCTTAACGTTGCGACAACATTTTCCCAACATTGGTAATGTAACGTTAGAAAATAATGGTTATTACAACGTTAAACTAACGTTGTGATTAAATCACAATTACAACGTTTCCTTGTAAAGGTTGAACAACATTTACGTTACGTTAGAATTTAAACGTTATATGATGTATTATTACGTCAACGTTATCAAAACGTTATGTCCCAACGAGGTGACAACCAAAACCTAACGTTAGGATAACGTAATGTGCCTGCAGGGAATTAACCGTTTCATCTCATGAGTAGATTTATATTTCCAAGAAATAATTAGTCATCAAAGCAATGGGAAAGACAACATATTGCTTTTTGTGAACATTCTACGTGAAGCACGCACGAAACATTAGCTTGTTTTCAAGTAGTAAAGATCTGTTTTTCCATTATGAAAAATGACAAACTACAAATAGTTAATAAAAAACTCTTATGAAATAAGTTATCTTAATAAAACTGTGATAATCATCTTCAGGAATAAGTTAATGTTTCAAAGGTTCTGTGAAATGAATACCATCGTATAAGCATTTGTTTTCAGCTTCGTTGAAGAGTAACTTGCCAGGACATTGGACACATCCCATTCCTGCTCCTTTCCAACAACCAACATAATGTCTTTTCTCATTGGGATCAGCGATGTTTCCAGAGAAGTCAGGTCCTTTTCCGTGACATATGTTCTTTGGACAAGATAAAGTTGGTACTGCTTCCCATGATTCAGTGGTGTAACATGGATCTATAAAAACGAAGAAACCACTGATGAGATTTGTTTAATGAAATTGTTTTCTTTAAAAAAATATGAAGAGAAATTTCTTCTTACCAGATAATTTGTACATACACTGGTTACATTCTTGTTTGAATTTCAAATTTTTTGGCCAGCATCCTTGACAATAAGCTTTTCCATTCACACATTGAACGAAGTAGTTTTCTTTTTTTTTATGACCCACTTTGTAAGGGTAGTTTCCATCAGATTTATATTCACATAAAATGTCAGGACCTGTGAAAAAACGTTGATTAAAGTTAGAAAGAACGAACTTTATTTTCAATACACATTGATATGAATTGTTGAACTTAAGCTTCCAATTTGTGTAATTTTTTGTACTAATCATTCGAAAATACTTACAGTCAACTGGTGCAATTGTTGGTCCAGTAGGTCCAGAATCGGTTACTTCGAGAGCAAATGAAGCTAAAGAATATAATTAGTATTGGATATACCTTTTGTGAGCATGTTTTTTTACTTGAAACATAATAAAATGTTCGGCTATACTCGTCTAAAGATTATACGATATAAAGAGATAAGATACCGGTAGTTTTAAAGCTGCAAGGAACATTTAAGGCTTTAGGATATTGGTTCGGACGTTAGACGTTAGACGTTAGAAAATTGTTAACAATTCCTCCCATGGATCTTATGATGTTACAGCGACTTATGGATATTTAATAAAACCATTTTCAGGTTTTAAAGTTGAAAAGTTGAAAATGGTGAAAGCTTCATAAAAAATGTGTATTTTATTTTAAAACAAATTAACGTAGTTACCTGCAGCAATTGCTAAAATTGCAAATATAGTCTTCATTCTCAAGGAACTTTGATTTGTTGTTAAACTGGAAATGAACTCGTTTGTTGTGTGTTGATTTTTGTGTGTGTTATTTGCATTTTTTTCTCTTTTTATACCTGCGATTGAATAACAGTTTATTGTTTTTGTTACATAACAAATGGAAGTTTCTGATAAATTTGAAGATAGGAAGTTTGACGATCATGATGTAACAAGGAGTGTCATTAGAGATATAACTATATAATATAGCTTTTTCCATGGTAGCACATGAAAAGACATTAATTTAAATTAGCTACTTGACAGATTGACTTCCGCTTGTTGTCTTTTAAATGTATATTTCCCTACAAAACTAAGACACCTAGAACATTCTAGGATTTGTGTCTGAACTCTGAACTCTGGTTAATTCTCATACCTAAATTGCAAAGTGTGTCAGTTTTGTGAAACGATGTCACTCTATCGTTCAGTTTTGCTATTAATGATTTACTGTAAAATTCCCGATGATAGCTTCCCCTCTTCGTTAATATATATTTTTCTCTCCATTTAACTAACTTTGGATGAAATATTTTCCAAAAGAATTGAAATTAATACACTGATGTGAAAGAAAAGGTTTCGTGAATAAAAAATCTCTCAGAAGCGCTTTCAAATCTGTCAGAATTTATCATATAGCGAACTGGTATTCACTGTTCAAAATCGGTACAAGCGTTTAAAATCGGGTTGTCCCTTTCTTCAGTGAAATTCTCTCTGTAATTCGAATTTGACGACGTGCAAATGAGCAGTTATTCGACCAAACACGGTCATATTTTAAATTTGACTGTTTTGAATTCTCAAAAGGAATTTTGGAAAGAAGTGTTCCAGTGCTCTCTCTCTTCGTTAAAGACTTGATGGGATAATATAATGTTTGAGAAAAACATTCACCAGTATTTTGTTCTGTTAGCACGACGTTTTTAAAACTCTCAAGCACAATCTTCGTTCTGATAGAGGGAATTGAGTTCAAGAACATCATCAGCTGCAAAAAGTTCCTGAATTTTTGTGGAAAAGCGCTTAAAAAGTGTACAGTTAAAATATATGTTAATATTTCCTTATCAATGAGAAAAAAATATTCAAACTAACTGGATTTTCTTAAGTGATTAGACCGTATTTGTATTTGTTCAAATAAACTGAGGAATTCGACAAATCAGGAGTAAACAACGAGAGCAACCAACCAGCAATTGTTCGAAAAAAAACGAGGAATGTGAATAATCCAGTGTTCGGATATGAGTCAGGGAACTAAAATCAAATTAAACTCTTATGTTCACAAGGTCATCTTGTTCTGTACACTTCCCAACGTGAACTTTTAAGACACTATATACAAGCGTTTTCGTGATTAATACCAACGGGGCCACAAAAGGTGAATCATCAGAGAGATTTTAGCATTTAGAAGGTGCAGCACGTTTCATCAAGTTATCATGTGATGAAAATTACTCGATATACGAGTCAATTTTGACTTGCGATGCCATGGCCTTTTCGCCTCGTCGTCTTCATATAAAAAGAGATAAACAGTGCTGAATTCGAGATTTGTTTAGTAATTGATGATAAGATCTGGTAGAACAATCCCAGTTTTGCAATGGCATCATTTTCATCATAACATAAATATTACATGTTTGGACCAATATATATCATTACATCATCTGATGATTTTGACGTATTTCGAAGTAAACAATTGCGGAGAAAATAATGTTTAATTTAATTTGAATATGTAAGGATTCCTCAGCCGTATGTTGACAGGTTCACAGTGTTTAGAAACAAAATTTTTGAAGATATCATATTAATGGTTGACAGGCTAAATTCCCAAAATGTGGGAAGTAGTAGAAGGCGTAATGAGGCTGAAACAGAACGATATTACACTTGAGATGAAGTCTCATTGACACACAGGCATCCTGTATAAAAACGATTTACCAATTCGCTTGTATTCAAACAATTACTTGTAAAAATATGCATGTACTGTAGTTGTCGGCGATTAAGAATTTAGAATTGTTTTTTTGCTTCCTCAATAATAAGATTTTTAAATGAAATAATTGCCCAGGCGAATAGAAAAACTACATTTATAAACATAACCACGGAAAATGCTATAATCGGAAGTTTCTATGTTTTTATGTTACCATTTAGCTTAAACAAGCAATACAAAGCTGAATTTTGGCATTGTTTGGAAGTACTTTTATATCAATTATTTCACTGGAAGAGTTTGTTCCGTCAGATATTTGCAAGCTATTTTCTCATATATCAACAAATTAACGCCCATCTAAATATATCTCTACCTTTTAAAAGGTAAATGAAATCCCTTGAACTGGAACAGAAGTGTTTTGTTAAATTATTATTTTGTTTCGATAAGAGGAAAGACATCAAAGTGTTCACCAATAAAGTCAATAGC
Organism: Turritopsis rubra; assembly: GCA_039566895.2. NCBI lineage: Eukaryota > Metazoa > Cnidaria > Hydrozoa > Anthoathecata > Oceaniidae > Turritopsis > Turritopsis rubra. Next base: position 15,481,537 of record CM077623.1, on the reverse strand, counting down.
CGGATCAAACCTTTTACATATTGAGTAGGTATTTAGATAACCAGTCATTACTTTGTTGGGTTTCTTATCCCATGGATGTATAATAAGAGAAGGACTTCCAACTTTCATTGATCTATTCAAATAAAGCGTGTCTCGATTTATTGAAATTTTTACAAAGGCAGTTTTAAAACTCCCTCAAGCACAGTTAAAAATACATTCTTTTATTGCCTTCTGAGATTTTAACAACCAACTAAAATTGTTTTTCAAGATATTCCGTTTACTTTGAAGCCAATTTTCAAACTCTGATCTCTTAGGAACTATTACAGCCTCAGCCTTGAAACTTTCACAAATGAGGGACAAGATATTCTTTCCGGCATCTTTTTAAGTTGCAACGAAGTAATGACGAAGTACTTTCATCTTGAGTTTTAATTATTGCATGTAAAAAATATAAAGAAAAATATAAAGAAAACTAGTTGGTCCGACCACACCTCCGTCCAAATTAATAGGTAACATCTTTCAAGTACAGTTTCGTGTTTTACCCTAGATTTCATTTGTAGCTTTTAACGGAAACCATATAGCTCACCATATTCAATTGTGGATCAGGTCTGAAAAGTTGTTGTTTTTGGGCGTTTTTTTCAGATTTGGTATGAAAATGGCAGTTGTAATCAATTCTACTATTGTTTAAAATTAAGTGAGACATCATCAGTTGTGTTGTCTTAAAAGTGACCGTATATAAACTATAGTAGTATATAAACTATCCCCTCAATTTTTTGAAATGAATGTTGACCTTCCACAACAGCACACAAGCAGCAAGACTAATAATGATAATTTTCATGTTATCATTCATCATTTGAACCAAAGCATCCAAATTTTTATTTCTATGATGATGGTAGGTGAGTACTTCTTGAATTCAAATTTAGAAAAAGACATAAAAGGCTTTCCGAAAATCAAATTAAAATCAAAATCATCATATGTAATGAAAACTGCAACATTTATTACATGAATGTTTATTCACACAGCGGTTCAAGTACCAGACTCGAAAGAAGCCGCTATTAAGTTTTATTATTGTTTTATTCGAAAACCATTTAATTGTAGTTACCCGCAGCAATTGCTAGAACTGTGAAGATAGTCTTCAATTTTGAAGTAGTTTTGTTTGTTGTTGAACTGAAATTATTTTGTTCCTTGATAATTATCAAAGTTGCGTTTGTACCGTTTGCAATTTCTTTCTCTCCTTTTATACGTTTCGATTGAATAACAGTTAATTGTTTGGTTGCATTAAATTGGAAGTATCGCAGTGATTGCGATTTATTTGACGATTGGAATTTTTGTGATCATGATTTAATAAGGAGTGTCACTAATGATATAACTTTGAGGTATTTCCATGGTAGAAAATGTAAAGATAATAATTGGAAAAAAATTCACTGCATTTAGTTTTATGTTCATTCCGTTTATTTTGCCTAATAAATCTGTTTTTTCAAATTCTATTTCGAAACTAAGATGCCTTAATAACCCTCTGTTCTGTTTAAACCATTAACTCTTTTTCAGTTTTCTGTATCGGTTTCATTATTTTGTATTTCATCTTTGGTGAATTTGGAAATGTTATAATTAGGTAACATATCTTTTAATTAAAAAAGTGCCAGTTAAGCAGTGAAAGATGGTTTTTGATACCGAAAACTCAGACAGATTATCTGGTTTAAATTTTAAATGTTTAAATGTTTTAATTTTAAACTTAGTTGGTAAAATGTTTATCTTCTGAAAGTTTTTTCAAAGAAGACGCCCACTAAATTAGTACAAGTTAATACAGTTAGTACAAGTGACGCATTAATATTTCATCAAACTCAGATATTTTGTTCCAGCAAACATATCAAGTTGAAGGTATAATTACAATTATAAGAATCAGTCAGTTAATCTCTGCAACATTTTTTGTGAGTAAAAGAAAGGAAACATTGCGTTCGTTAGAAGCGCAACATAGTTTGGTAAAATTTCATTATTCTTTAAAGCGTGTTTTTTTTTTCAGTGTTATCCACTAAAACATGCATAGGTATATTATGATAAACATTAATGGAACATGACGATTAATTCAATATCAGTTACCAACAATTTATGATCTGTTATTGTTTATTACTTTGTTAATAGGTTTCCGTTTCTAAAATTTAATGATTTTTGACACAATTTGAAAATTATTATTTTCCATTATCAGGAAACATTATATAAATATAAATAATATATAAATTCTAAAATCTCAATTAAAGCTTACACATTGAAATATTAAAAATAGCAACCATGTCATAATTTCATCGTTTATTAAGCATTTAATGCCTTAATTTTAAAGAAAGGTTCGTCGAGAGATTTTTTTCTTTTTTATCTAATTACACTACCTAAAACGACCAGTTAAATTGTTCTAATTATAGATTGATTTAATTTGTTGCATGTAGCTAAAGTTAGTTTGTAATATCGTTTGAGATGAGTGTACAGTGTGTCCACAAAAAAGCGGGTCTCTAACTTTTAGGAAGCATATCTTGTGTTCTTTTCGCTTATTTTTTTGCGGTTTTTACACCAAATGAAAGATTTTTTGTTCTTTCTAAACCTATGTCCCTTTTTTATTTAAAAATATTTAATAGGTATCTGTAACAGATTTTAGCATGAGAACATGCAATTAAATAGGTAATGATCAATTAACGCTTGCTTGAATTGTAATTGATGACTCGAGTAATATGAAAATCATAAAAAATAAGTGATTGTTGTAAAGTTGAATTTACACTGAAAATACATACTTTTTTACAAACGTGAAAGACTTCGTTGCTAGAGACCTTTGACAAAGATAAAAAGAATAAAGGATAACCTCTGAATAAAAACTAAATATTCAATTACATTCAACGTGTCCGCCGTTTCTTTGAATACAAAGGTTTACCCTGTTTCTCATTTCAGTAAACGCACGTCTTATCATTGGTTGGTTCCGTCTCAATAAATTCACTTCGTTCACTATTCTTCTTCTCAATTTAGTCGAATTGAAAAAATGAGGGCTGATAATTTCCCCATTGCCACAAAGGCAAACCCAAACATAAAGCTTTTCGCGCGAATTCCTCTTCTCAAATTTCAAATTTGGAGGAGGCTGACCTTTTGGCGCGTAGCAGCGGATGTTTTGTGTGCTGATCGCACCACACATATGGAAAACAGCTTCATCACCGATCACAATATTTGGAACAAAACGAATATTATGTGCTTGCTGCTGAAACCACTGACAAAATCGTAATCTTCTTCTAAGATCACCATTTTTAAGCTCCTGTACGATGTGGATTTTGTATGAGTGCCATTTTAAATATTTATTGACAATATTTTTGAAAGAACTCTTGGACAGTCCAGTCGGGTTGTTCCTGCACGAAACGTCTTGTGGTTGTTGTATCATCAGCTGCCTGACTTGCTGGATATTTTGTTGTGTTTTAACAGTTCTCCTTCTGCCACTTCTTTCTTTGTTTAGGTTATAACTTGTTCCCTCATTGTCATACTTCTTGACATTTCTCTAAATTGTACTTCTTGAAGGTGGATTTCTGCCAGGAAAACGCTGTCTAAAAGCTCCAATAACTTTTTGCTTCATGAAATGTTCTCACTATGAACGGTCTTTGTTGGACGGTTAGCTGCATGATTAAATAAACTTACAAGTTTTCCTGCTTATAAAGAATTTTGACAAGGCGTTGGGAATATGAAATTATTAAAACATAAAAAAGATTTTAAGCTCACTTTACACAATGAATAAAAAATTGGTGATCTTTACAGAATTTCGTGCTAAACGTAGCACAGTAGCATCCTGAGCAGTAATTGCAACGAAACAAAAGGTTAATGGCTCATTAAAAGTCCGGTTTATTGATCATTAAAGAGTTAATTACCGTATCGAATGAAAAAGTTCTTCGTATTTTCTTAAACAAAAAATACCACAGTGAAAAATTATATTTTCAGAATCCTTGAAATATTTTCTTTCTAACGGTATAAAAATCGCATTGATTTGATAAAGATTTAAAAAGTTATATGCTTTTAAAACTAGGGGCCCGTTTTTTTGTGGACACACTGTATTATCTTAAGTGGATCCTAGGAGGATGAATAAGGAGAAAACACAACTTATGAAATTCTTTTATAAATATGCGTGGTAAGGTCATTAAGTGACATAATAGAAATTAATTTTTAAATCTCCTCATCACTAACGGAAACCATGATAAGACACATAAGTACTTATTCCTGCTTTGTCATTTATTTATTGTCTGGTGAACCACTAGACTCTAATCTTGGCTGATGCAGTTCTTTTACGTATTCAGTTATGTATTCCATGCCAACACATTTATGGTGAAAGTAAATTGAGGTTAAAAACATAGCTACTAAGTTCTAAGTTTTTTCCTTTTGTTTCAACCCGAAATATTTTCAATGGGAAAGCGTAGGTTCTAGGCTGTTCTTTCACAAGTTTATTTTAATTGGCTTAATAAATGATTAATTGACTTTTCCCATTGACTACAGAATACAATATCATTAAAGAAGTAGAACATGTTGCAAATGGCCTAATTCGAAGTCATTTGTTTTTCATTTTAATTCCTTTTATTTGAGTTAATACGTATGATTGCCACAGTTCTAAAAAGTCCTGGAATTTTCTCTTTGTCCCGAAATGTCCTGGATTTTGGGGAAATTTATTGAAAATCCTGGAAATATCCTGGATTTTTATCACATGCCTCAAGAAAAAAACAATCTCATTCATTATGTGTTAATTGACAATTTTCTGTTAAACTTCTTTTCAGTTGTTTTAATTTAAGGTCCATGTTGAAACAGCTCTGCTATTTTTGTCTCCAGTATACCCTGCGTGACTTCAGTCTTCAACAGAATAGACATTTCTTTTATTAGTACTTTGCTTGAATCTATGTGTAGCATTCCTATATATATACAGATAAAACCGACAGAGGGACAGTTAAAGGAAAAGGAGGGAAAAGGATGCAAAGAGATTTTAATAATTTTATTAACATCTCTAAATTTAATTTTCTATTTGGAAGTTGTGTCTTGTTTATGGATTTGCAAACAGTGACTCACATATTTGTAAACTGTAAACTACAGCAGAAATGATAGACTTGCTCTCCTTGCTCAATTAGTCAATAGAACATTGGTTAATTGTTGAGTATTTATTATTCAGTTCTTTATGCCCTCTGTTGGCATCATCACACTTAGTATCTGTTCATTATTCAATGTTTAGATTTAGTAACATGGTATTTTAACCATTAAAATTATTTTTCCCACGCATAACAATGCCTAATAACTTATCTCTGCCATGAATTACACGCAATTACACAGTACTACCTATTGGCCCACATTGTCCTGAAAAGTCCTGAATTAAAAAAATATATGAAACTGTCCTACAATAGTTTGAAATGATCATAAATTGTCTTGAAAAACTGTGTAAATTGTCCTGGAAAGTCCTGGAAATTGATTTCAAAATAATAGTGCCAACCATGTAAATATATTACTGGTCACACACGTGAAATAAATGAAATCTGGTAAACGTTGAGAAAAACAAGAGCTTCAGCGTTGATTATTATTATAATTAATGTTTACTCATGATAGCCTCTTCAGTTCTGATAGAACTGTTATCAATGAGGGTCCTAGGAAGGAGGTCCTAGAGCATTTAAAGCCACCGTTTGGGCTTCAGAAATCGCGAGTATGCATCAACCGCTCAACCAGACAACCCCCTTAGACATCAATCCCGCTCTCAAGCTGAGTAGATCGATTCACACTTTTATAGTCGCTGGCATGACTCGGCCAGGATTTGAACACTGACCTCCCGCATTGAGTAATAAAGCATGGTTTTTTGAAAGATTTTATATGAATCTATAGTACTTTCAAAGAAAAGGTTCTCCGAGGACAAAATTTGGTACTGGTGCATTAGAATAAGGGTTGCTTCTGCAGAGTAGACCGTAAACCTAACGATGAATATTTACCAATTTATTACACAAGTAGAGTTATTTGTTGTACGCAGTATCAACACTTATTCTCCTGCAGTTTCAAGACCTATGATACGGCAGTTTCAAATCCCGTATATCGGAAACTTAGCGTAGTATCAGGGGACTGGTGCGAGGTCACAAAAATTTAAACAAATATGCTCATCAAAATTACCTAAGATTTAGTACCTCAAAATTGGAACGGTTAAGAGTTTATCCTTATAATAATTACAATTTAGTAGAATTAGGATAGCACCATATGAACATTGAAAAACATTTAAAAAGTAGCGCTGTCGTTTCAAATTACACATTTAAACCAAATTACTTATTCACTGTGTGTATGTTTTCTTAACTGCCCGGCAGGTTGACTTGCTTTACTCCTTCATTATTCTTTTAAAGGACAAAAACATTTGTATAGTGTATATACATTTCCAGACATAAAAAACTGCTGGGTATGAGATTTTTATAACTTTTTATAACTTTATTTTCACTATCATCATTGTTGTCTTGCTAGCTATATGGTCTCTTATAACTTCATCAGAAATGTCAAGTGCCAATATTTGTGCGAGGAGAAACGTATACTCAACAATATTCTGACGATTTCCAAAAATTTAAAGGATATGGTTCAAAGCTGAGAGATGCCAAAGCAGCAAGGGATAAATTTCAACATTAAAGAATTTTCTGGACTTTATATCATGTTAGAAATTCATCTGTTGGTCACAATTCATGAAGCCCAAGTGTTTAAACCAATCATAAAGAAAGAAAAATTTGAAAAATAATCATAATGTCACCAGAAATACGGATTCACACATTATTATAATGTTGAGAATTAGCAAACTGTGTTGATTAGTTTTAAAGGCAAAACAAATTGAACGCAACACCAAAATACAATTTTTCTCTGAATTAATCCCTATTTAAGAGGAATCGCTTAGTCTCAAGGTTTCAAAAAGTCTGAAATGTTGTAATTTGTAATTTCTTTTTCTACTGTTACAAGCAAATCACCTATCAACGTCCCCCCTTTCCCATCTTCATCTCAGACAATAAACAAAACATTAGTTTTATAATGTATTAAAACTTAATTAATGAATTAAACAAAGCATTTATATCGTGGAACTAAATACCGTTTCAAAATGGTATAAACTAACCCTATTTATGCCATTTTTAAAACCTGTTTTCTTGAGGGGACCAATTAGAGAAAACAAATCCATGAGTGGGGGTTGAGGAATCGGGCAAGAAAGAATTCCGATATTTGGAAGTGTGGGCGCAAAGAACTGCAACACACACACACACACACACACACACACACACACACACACACACACACACACACACACACACACACACACACACACACACAGATAGAACCACGCGCGGAAATGAAAGATCTTGACCAATAATATTGCTACATATAATAAGCAATGGTTTGCACAGACTTAGCACATGCAGAAACATTCTATTATCAACTATCCTTATATACAACATGCACGAAAGTTTTACTCTAAAAGAACAGTCTGTCATTATTATTATCCGGATAAATATCTGTCAATCATGACAGAATGATAAAAAGGAATAAAAATTAGTATTGTAATGTGTATTTCAAAATAATTTAAAAAGTGTTTTGTATACAATATTGTACCTGCATCTATTCAAGTACCAGACTTAATAAATGCTATTAAAAAAGTCGCTAATATTTTAAATATAGACAGGAATTACAAATAAAACTCCATCTAATGATGTTTCAAAGGTTCTGTGAAATGAATACCATCGTATAAGCATTTGTTTTCAGCTTCGTTGAAGAGTAACTTGCCAGGACATTGGACACATCCCACTCCTGCTCCTTTCCAACAACCAACATAATGTCTTTTCTCATTGGGATCAGCGATGTTTCCAGAGAAGTCAGGTCCTTTTCCGTGACATATGTCCTTTGGACAAGATAAAGTTGGTACTGCTTCCCATGATTCAGTGGTGTAACATGGATCTATAAAAACGAAGTTATGGAAACCACTGATGAGATTTGTTTAATGAAATTGTTTTCTTTAAAAAAATATGAAGAGAAATTTCTTCTTACCAGATAATTTGTACATACACTGGTTACATTCTTGTTTGAATTTCAAATTTTTTGGCCAGCATCCTTGACAATAAGCTTTTCCATTCACACATTGAACGAAGTAGTTTTCTTTTTTTTTATGACCCACTTTGTAAGGGTAGTTTCCATCAGATTTATATTCACATAAACTGTCAGGACCTGTGAAAAAACGTTGATTAAAGTTAGAAAGAACGAACTTTATTTTCAATACACATTGATATGAATTGTTGAACTTAAGCTTCCAATTTGTGTAATTTTTTGTACTAATCATTCGAAAATACTTACAGTCAACTGGTGCAATTGTTGGTCCAGTAGGTCCAGAATCAGTTACTTCCAGAGCAAATGAGCCTAAAGTATAAGATTAAGAGTACATATAGACTTATGGAGCATGGTTTCATAAAGTACAATGTAGTAAAATACTTTTTGTATCATTCAAAAACCATTTAAACTTAGGTACCTGCCAGAAATGCTAGAAGTGTGAAGAGCGTATTCATCTTGAAGGTTTGTTGTTGAACTGAGTGAACTTCAAGTGTTCTTGTTTCTTGATTGTGTTTGTGTTTGTGTTGTTTGTGATTTCTTTTTTCTCTTTTTATACTTTGTGATTGAATAACAGTTAATTGTTATATTACATAACAAATGGAAATGTCGTAGTGGTATATGTATATAAATATATCTATAGACAAATTATATTGGAATTTTTATGATCATTACGTATGAAGGAGTGTCGTTTATGTTGTATAATTGTGAGCAGTTTCTATAGCAACTTTAATTGCTACATGATTTCGTTTTTGATTGTCTTCCTTATTTTTATTGTTTATTACTTCTGTTTTTTTCTTCGTAGAACCCATAACACGGTACAAACATTCGCTATGAGAAAATATTGGAAATTCTGAAAAGGAAAATAACAAAGGTTTACTTTTGCATATTCTTGAAAAGAATTATAATGGAATGCATTGTTTAAGGTTTTCGCTCTATGTCAATTCTGAAAAGTTCAGTTTCAAAATCGTTTGAAAATCTTACACGTATGTTAGGGGCTTCATGGATAAGGTTATTCTTTTTTGTCTGGGAAGGAAGCTTTAAAAATATCTTGATGTTTTGTCATATTGAATCAGACGAGGATGGAATACATATGGTGGAATTATTTTCAAACAATGATCTAAAGCAGCACAAATAATCATCCCGTCTCACTTTGTGGAGATGTTTGGAAAATAGTAAAATCATTTTTAGATACTCCAAAAAACTTTTTCATAGGAGATTTCAGCCTGACTTTTTGTTGAAATCCGTTCAATGTTAAAACCATCATTATTTAATTTTGTTGAAATTCGTATAAAGAAAGTCATAACAAGTAATGTAAGGTATTTTACTAAAACGAAATTTAAATCCAGAACAACTACAGCAATCGTTGAACATAAACCTCCAAAATTGAGTTGAATTATGGAAATTGTGTGTGGTGGTCCTGTCTGATCCTAGTTGATATAGTTCTCTCGGAGAAGAGAGAATACAAAATAACATTTAATATTGGGAGTGAGACTTTTCTTAGAAGCTGTTTTGTGCGGGAGACGTCAGTTGTACAATTTCAGTGTTTTTATTACACAAGTTTCATTAACCTTAGCTAGGAAACCTGTTTATTTCTCTCACTCTCAGCCACTGTGATGTTTAAATAATTTCAATAAAAAAATAGCCAGATTCAACTCCATGTCCATATTTTGGACGTAACTGTTAATTAAACGAAACAGGTCACGCGACAGACAGTATAATTTTCAACATCTAATGATTATTCTGTTAGCTCTTTGGATATAATTTAACAACGTGACAACTGTTGTATTCGATTAGCAATTAGCATATTTAACAATAGACTAAATCTCATTGTATGTTTTTATTTGAATTCAAACTAAACTGTTATCAACTGTCATTGTTGGTTGAACCAGGCTTTCCCATTTCCTGAAATCACATCAGCCTATCAAAATAATAAGGGAAAGGGTTAGAGGTTTCCTAGCTACATTAACTGTGGCAACATGGCCGCTATGGAGACAAATGTCTAATTTCAGAGATTTTGAAAATAAGAACCTTCAATTATGAATAAAATGTGTCATTCATTTCGATATCCCACTCAAATGAATTAATCAAGTTTAAAGGAAAGATCACGCAATTGCAAGAATAAACATTGTTTCTAATTACGTTAATACATATTCTGCTAAAGCAGTTGAATCAATTACTACGCGCAATTATAGTGTTGTAGTAGGAAAACCGCATGTTATAATACAAATACTTTTTATGCAATTAATAATTATCACTGACATATGTGCCAAGGTATGCACTTTTTCTAAGATGGCGTAGATTATTAAGACATGTGTTATTGTTCTGGGAGTTTTGGTAAACCAAAGTATAAAGAATAAATAACTGGTTAGGAAAATAACAACAGCAACCAAGGCAAAGTGTTTAGATGTTAAGTCAGACTTTTTCTCATTTTTGTCCACCGATATTATCACGTGAATATTATCTTGCAATAATCATGAAACCTTTATACCTTGATATTCATGGGAGTGCTTAACAGACTTTGTTATTCATTTGACATTATTTATTTCCTAACCAGATATTTATTTTATGGACTATGCGTAAACACAACAACACATCTCTTTAATATCAACGTTGTAAACATGAATATCGATTTTTTCAGTGTCAAATTCTGTTTAGGAATAAATTTATTTATGCCTAGTGTAAATTTCATCAATTCTCATCTTCGCTGCCACGATAAGTACCTAGAATAGTTAGTATTAGTCAGATTTAAAAAATAGAAATAAGCTGTTTGAAGCATGGAAATATCCTCCTTTTTGTAAAAATGTACAGTAGTGATTTCCGCGTCGTATTTGTTAGGTTTCCTTGGTGAAGCCGTACCACTAGTAACAAATTTTGTCCTCGCGGAAGAATGTGACTTTTTACTAATACAAAGTGTGACAGGGTTAATTACAAAATATGGCAGGTGCGTTATTACAAAGTGTGGCAACAGATTATTAAAAACTGTGGCAACAAATGAAATTAAGTTTTCATAATTATGAGATGAATATTAATATATATAGATTATGCAAAATTAACACCTCAAATCATGCAATACCATATTTTAGTGATGAAGCTGTGCTACTTTCACTAGCTACATATCCAGAGCTCGCAAACAACTACCCCCCTTTCCCATCTTTATCTCAGACAATAAACAAAACATTAGTTTTATAATGTATTAAAACTTAATTAATGAAATAAACAAAGCATTTATATCGTTGAACTAAATACCGTTTCAAAATGGTATAAACTAACCCTATTTATGCCATTTTTAAAACCTGTTTTCTTGAGGGGACCAATTAGAGAAAACAAATCGATGAGTGGGGGTTGAGGAATCGGGCAAGAAAGAATTCCGATATTTGGAAGTGCGGGCGCAAAGAACTGCAACACACACACACACACACACACACACACACACACACACACACACACACACACACACACACACACACACACACACACACTACACACAGATAGAACCACGCGCGGAAATGAAAGATCTTGACCAATAATATTGTTACATATAATAAGCAATGGTTTGCACAGACTTAGCACATGCAGAAACATTCTATTATCAACTATCTTTATATACAACATGCACGAAAGTTTTACTCTAAAAGAACAGTCTGTCATTATTATTATCCGGATAAATATCTGTCAATCATGACAGAATGATAAAAAGGAATAAAAATTAGTATTGTAATGTGTATTTCAAAATAATTTAAAAAGTGTTTTGTATACAATATTGTACCTGCATCTATTCAAGTACCAGACTTAATAAATGCTATTAAATAAGTCGCTAATATTTTAAATATAGACAGGAATTACAAATAAAACTCCATCTAATGATGTTTCAAAGGTTCTGTGAAATGAATACCATCGTATAAGCATTTGTTTTCAGCTTCGTTGAAGAGTAACTTGCCAGGACATTGGACACATCCCACTCCTGCTCCTTTCCAACAACCAACATAATGTCTTTTCTCATTGGGATCAGCGATGTTTCCAGAGAAGTCAGGTCCTTTTCCGTGACATATGTCCTTTGGACAAGATAAAGTTGGTACTGCTTCCCATGATTCAGTGGTGTAACATGGATCTATAAAAACGAAGTTATGGAAACCACTGATGAGATTTGTTTAATGAAATTGTTTTCTTTAAAAAAATATGAAGAGAAATTTCTTCTTACCAGATAATTTGTACATACACTGGTTACATTCTTGTTTGAATTTCAAATTTTTTGGCCAGCATCCTTGACAATAAGCTTTTTCATTCACACATTGAACGAAGTAGTTTTCTTTTTTTTTATGACCCACTTTGTAAGGGTAGTTTCCATCAGATTTTTGGCCACATAAACTGTCGGGACCTGTGAAAAAACGTTGATTAAAGTTAGAAAGAACGAACTTTATTTTCAATACACATTGATATGAATTGTTGAACTTAAGCTTCCAATTTGTGTAATTTTTTGTACTAATCATTCGAAAATACTTACAGTCAACTGGTGCAATTGTTGGTCCAGTAGGTCCAGAATCAGTTACTTCCAGAGCAAATGAGCCTAAAGTATAAGATTAAGAGTACATATAGACTTATGGAGCATGGTTTCATAAAGTACAATGTAGTAAAATACTTTTTGTATCATTCAAAAACCATTTAAACTTAGGTACCTGCCAGAAATGCTAGAAGTGTGAAGAGCGTATTCATCTTGAAGGTTTGTTGTTGAACTGAGTGAACTTCAAGTGTTCTTGTTTCTTGATTGTGTTTGTGTTTGTGTTGTTTGTGATTTCTTTTTTCTCTTTTTATACTTTGTGATTGAATAACAGTTAATTGTTATATTACATAACAAATGGAAATGTCGTAGTGGTATATGTATATAAATATATCTATAAACAAATTATATTGGAATTTTTATGATCACTACGTATGAAGGAGTGTCGTTTATGTTGTATAATTGTGAGCAGTTTCTATAGCAACTTTAATTGCTACATGATTTCGTTTTTGATTGTCTTCCTTATTTTTATTGTTTATTACTTCTGTGTTTTTCTTCTTAGAACCCATAACACCGTACAAACATTCGCTATGAGAAAATATTGGAAATTCTGAAAAGGAAAATAACAAAGGTTTACTTTTGCATATTCTTGAAAAGAATTATAATAGAATGCATTGTTTAAGGTTTTCGCTCTATGTCAATTCTGAAAAGTTCAGTTTCAAAATCGTTTGAAAATCTTACACGTAAGTTAGGGGTTTCATGGATATGGTTATTCTTTTTTGCCTGGAAAGGAAGCTTTAAAAATATCTTGATGTTTTGTCATATTGAATCAGACGAGGATGGAATACATATGGTGGAATTATTTTCAAACAATGATCTAAAGCAGCACAAATAATCATCCCGTCTCACTTTGTGGAGATGTTTGGAAAATAGAAAAACCATTTTTAGATACTCCAAAAAACTTTTTCATAGGAGATTTCAGCCTGACTTTTTGTTGAAATCCGTTCAATGTTAAAACCATCATTATTTAATTTTGTTGAAATTCGTATAAAGAAAGTCATAACAAGTAATGTAAGGTATTTTACTAAAACGAAATTTAAATCCAGAACAGCTACAGCAATCTTTGAACATAAACCTCCAAAATTGAGTTGAATTATGGCAATTGTGTGTGGTGGTCCTGTCTGATCCTAGTTGTTATAGTTCTCTCGGAGAAGAGAGAATACAAAATAACATTTAATATTGGGAGTGAGATTTTTCTTAGAAGCTGTTTTGTGTGGGAGACGTCAGTTGTACTATTTCAGTGTTTTTAATACACAAGTTTCATTAACCTTAGCTAGGAAACCTGTTTATTTCTCTAACTCTCAGCCACTGTGATGTCTAAAAATTTCAATAAAGAAATAGCCAGATTCAACTTCATGTGATGGCTCATCTTCGCTTCCACGATAAGTACCTTGAATAGTTAGTATTAGTCAGATTTAAAAAGATAGAAATAAGCTGTTTGAAGCATGGAAATATCGGCCTTTTTGTAAAAAAGTACAGTAGTGATTTCCGCGTCGCATTTGTTAGGTTTCCTTAAAATTAACACCTCAAATGATGCAATACCATATTTTAGTGATGAAGCTGTGCTACTTTCAGTAGCTACATATCCAGAGCTCGCGAACAACTACCTACTAATATTTTTTGAAAAGAACATGGGTTTGCAGTAATAACTAAACAAAATGTTTCAATGGAAGACTTTAAATCTTTTTTATTTGAAAAAGACCAGGAATTACCAAGTCTAGTTTTGTTCTCTGAAGCAAACTGTTGTTGAAATTGTAGTAATTGTAGAATTGTAGTACAACTGAATGTCTCTGATGAGTCTAGGGCAATCGTGCAGAGAGCACAGTCCATATCTCTATATTTTTTTAAAGTCTTTCTAAAGCCTTTCGAATCGAGAAATTTAAGCCACAAAATGATTAACGTTAGGTAACTGCAAAATTTAATCCACGCTTCTAAACGTTTCTTGTCTATTGACTTAATGATCCAGATTCGTTTAAAACCGTGAAATGGAATAACATTACAGATACTGACCTTAAGGCATCAAAAGACATTCTTGACCTGGCTGACTTATCAAAGAGTTTATGCAATTTTCCGTTGAGTATTGCATCGAAACAAACCGTCAAATCATTGAGAAGGATTAATCGAACTTTCTATAACGGAGCCAAGGCAACTTTAAAGAATGGTTGAAGAAATAAAATGCGAAATTGTTCCTAAAATCAGCAAAGATAATGAAAAAACATTATTACACGATACAATTCCATATGCTTCCTTCATACACCTTTCCCGAATTTCTGTTTAAGGCAGTGTTATGTCCTAATCATCAAGTTTCGCCTCGTTTTCAATATTATAATTCCTTTTAACTACTCCACTGGGGAATTGGAAGAAAAGGTGACCATTAGTAAGTAATAAAGTTGGATATAAGTAAAACAAAATAATGCGTAGAAAGGAGGGGAAGCTTGATAATACGGTCATAATACGGTGTTTAAACAGAAATTCAGGAAAGGTTTATTTACGTAAAACTATTGACTTTAAACTTGTGAAGAATGTAGCACCATCAATTTAAGTCACTTTTCTGACAAAAGAATCATAAATCGAGAAAAATCGAGAATGAACGATAATGCAAATTTTGATCTCGATTTACTCGAAACCTGTAATCGGCATCCTCGAAAATACTGCAACCATCTAAGAAACCATTGTTTACAGGGGGTGTATCACGAAACTCATTTGAAGGTCGTATTTGATCGATCCCCCCACGGCCAGGAATTGAACGAGAGTATATATACAAAGAAAGAGGTTTTTATCAAGCTATGTTTTAAACTTTTAAGCTATTAAATGAAGCAATAGCTAAATTTTATTGCCACATAAGGACTAATCAATGTAAGCTATGCATTTCTTTTAATGATCTTTAAGATGCCTTTTTAGTTTCTGTTTCCCTTTCACATATGTTTTTTGCTTTTCAATGGAAATTAGACAATGACCATAAACCCAAGTAATGTGAATAATATCATACTGCTAACTACCAAAAAACAAATTACCACTCGGGCACTTAGAAAGGAAAATAGTACCCACATATCGTGGTTATTTAAGCAGCCGATGATAGGTACTCTCAAAAGGTACGCGGTCAAAAGCTTAAAAGCTTGGTAGTGATAGTGATGACGAAGTAGACGAAGCAGTTACCGTGTCATCAATCGACCATTTAGTCATTATAAACATCAAAATAGTCGTTCGTACTATTCAGTTACCTCCTGAAATCATTGTAAGTAAGTAAGTTGAACCACAATACTATAAGTACCAGCTTAATAGTATTGCATTGTGATAGTTGTATGATGTAGTATAGAGATAACTGCAAGAGAATCACGAATTGGATTTGTTTTAACCAACTCAATTTATTTATAACCAAACATTTCCTTAATGTGCTATAAAAAAACCGTTTTAAATTTAAAAACACTTTCTTCATAATTTCAAAAGGTACTACAACCTTGCGTTAAATTACTATTTTGGTATCACATAAGTACAATGAAAATATGCTTTCCAAAAAAAATTAATGTTTCAAAGGTTCTGTGAAATGAATACCATCGTATAAGCATTTGTTTTCAGCTTCGTTGAAGAGTAAATTGCCAGGACATTGGACACATCCCATTCCTGCTCCTTTCCAACAACCAACATAATGTCTTTTCTCATTGGGATCAGCCATGTTTCCACTAAACTTTGGTCCTTTGCCGTGACATATATTCATTGGACAAGGTAAACTTGGTGTTGCTTTCCATGAGTCAGTAGTGTAACATGCATCTATAAAAAGAAAGGCATAAAAATCAACAACGAAATTTGTTAAAAACACTCACTGCACTATCAAGATGGAGTTCTTTTCAAATATACAAAGTAATATGAAGAGAAATTTCTTCTTACCAGATAATTTGTACATACACTGGTTACATTCTTGTTTGAATTTCAAATTTTTTGGCCAGCATCCTTGACAGTAAGCTTTTCCATTCACACATTGAACGAAGTAGTTTTCTTTTTTTATATGATTCACTTTGTAAGGGTAGTTTCCATCAGATTTATGGCCACATAAACTGTCAGGACCTGTGAAAAAACGTTGATTAAAGTTAGAAAGAACGAACTTTATTTTCAATAACATTGATATGAATTGTTGAACTTAAGCTTCCAATTTGTGTAATTTTTTGTACTATTTTTTGTATCATTCGAAAATACTTACAGTCAACTGGTGCAATTGTTGGTCCGGTAGGTCCAGAATCAGTTACTTCGAGGGCAAATGAACCTTAAATTAGGAATAAATACAGATTTACGGAACACGATATTAAAAAAATACATTGTAGGATAGTTTTGTGTCATTCAAATACCATTTAAACTTACCTGCAACAAATACGAAAATCGTGAACATAGCCTTCATTTTGAAGAAACTTTGGTTTGTTGTTGAATTTCAACTGATTTTGTTTCTTGATTGTTGATTTTGTGTTTGTATTTTTGTTATTTTCTTTTTTTTGTTTTTATAGCTGTGATTGAATAACAGCTAATTGATTTGTTACATAAGAACATACAATCAGTATCGTTTTTTCGTTCGGTGACGACAACAAGTGGCATTTTAATGACCACAAGTATACAATTATAATTTTGGAAAGAACACCAAAGGCCGAAAATATTTCTTATTATTCCAACCAAAGATGTATTAGTATTATGATTACTTTCTACGGAATCTATCCGATTTTTTTCCTGTAGTGCCCTTTCTCTAATCAAGAAGTACTTCCGTAATTCTCAGTATTTCTACCAGAGAACGGGGAAGTCCGAGAAACACTTTCCAATGTAATGATTCACTTTCAGTTATTGATAGAGGTTTACGTGAAACGATGTTTTGATTCAGTAATTAACAGCCCACGCTGTCATTGCTAAGATTATATGATATTCTGAAACAAGTTCCAAAATACTATCAAAATCACATTGTCAAGTGCATTAATTGATACTTTGATGCCAAAACTTTATCATTTTAACGATGTGTTTTTTTCTTTCTTTGAAGAACTTATTTCATAAGTAGACCACAGTCGTATTTCTCTTTTAATTTCATTGAGCAATGGTTACTGAGGTTGTACAGGTTAACTGGAATGATTTTTCATAATGCAAGCAATGTAAAATGATCGTGTATAACGATAAGTCATAAAAAAGAAATAGGCATAAAAATAATTAAGATTTTTCTTTTGGAATACGTTGGCGCGAAGTTGTCAATACCAACCATTCTAGTAAACTAATTTGAAGAAAAGTTTCTGATATAAATCTTGGACATGTCATCATCTTTTAAGTAATTGCGAAATTCAGATTTCTTATATAAAATGACTTTCAATTACTTTCATGTCAATTTTAAGTGGTTCGTTGCGGTGAATCTTTCGGATCTGCCAGTAATTTGATTTATTTGTAAACAACTCTTTTCGAAAATATCCCACTATTTTTTTTCTATAGTTTTTTCCCCGTTTTCACAACATCGAGATGCTTCAATTTCCAAGAATGAGTCATAAAAGACTTTCAGAAATGACATTTATCTCGTACACCCATTACCACACTAACGAGTGACAATATCAAAAAAGCAAATCACAAAAACATATTTTATTACGGATATCAAACATTCAGTTGCTAACGTGCGCATCATTATTGTCTGTCATTGAATTAATCGATTGTTTTTCTCGTCAACATGATATATTTATCACACCAAATCAACAGTTAACGCTTTCCGTTGCTACTTAAGACGTTCTTAATTCACCTCCTATAATGGACACGTTCCTGTTACACTTGTTCACAAAAACATTCTTAACTTTATTTCAGGAGGGTTAATGTATCTAAGTTTTACAGCTCAAAGTGCATAGAAAAACTGACGACCAAGGTAAAAACATTGGTTTCCTTCAAAATGCAAAAATGAAATATCAAATCACGGGTCCTGAGTGTTTGCAGTTCTGGTATCATAAAATAACTACTGAACTTTCTCTAATTCAATGGAACATTATCAAATCTGTATAACGTGATTGGTTCGAGATTCTATGATTAATTCAAGAATTCAAAAACCTTTATTTATTACTACTTGAACTTTCTGTAATAAAAATGCCTTTCTTGACACCATATCGAAAGTATTATAGAGTTGACTGTATTTTACTTCCTATATCTGCTTAACATGCGAACACCCTCCCCCCCTCCCTCCCTCCCCCCCACAATAATAATAATAATAATAATAATAATAATAATAATAATAATAATAATAATAATAATAATAATAATAATAATAATAATAATAATAATAATAATAATAATAATAATAATAATAATAATAATAATAATAATAATAATAATAATAATAATAATAATAATAATAATAATAATAATAATAATAATAATAATAATAATAATAATAATAATAATAATAATAATAATAATAATAATAATAAAATACGCTTGGATTAAACCTGACATCCAAGTATCCTGAGTAATATGATTGTAGGTTCACCAAAAATATTTTTGATTGACAAGACAAAAAATCTACCAATCCCTAACATCAGTATTTGTTCCATTGTTTTTAATTATTCGAAGATTGTTTCTTTCTATTGTTCTTTATCGCATCTCAGCTAATCGTGGATTACCGTTAAAATCGTACAGTAGGTTGTTATGCTTCCACCTGGGTCTCGATTTTTTGAAGCTCCCTATGAGAAAAGACGCCGGGTTTCCAGGTTACATCGAGATCACATGCAACAAAATGCACTTTTAATAAATAAATAAGTCAGCCTACATCTGCGAACTCAGCGACAGATGAGATGGGTTATATGTAAGAACAAGTGCGGGTTCGGAGATCATATATGTGTCATGTTGAGACATAAATCATGGAAACTCTAATTGTTTGGATAAAGAAAACAAATCCTGTCCCTTACCTTCAATAACCCAGACAAGTTTTACAAGGTTTACAATGTCTTAAAATGAATATTAACAAGATATCCAGAGGATTTTTAGACTGGTTTGCATATAAACTGTAAACCGGTGAAATAGGTCAGATACGATTCAAGAAATAAATAACATTTGCAATAACACAATATCTTTTCTTGTAATATAAATATAAACAAAATATATTAATATAGAACATAAGTATTAAGAGACACTATCACCTTTTCAGTTTTTTTTTTATGGATCAGAAGACTCTAGATTTACTTAGTTCAGATGAAAACCAACCAAAATATCAATGTTGAAAGAAAAAGGTTTTCCGTGAAACCTTTATAAACAGAAGATGTTAAACAAAGAAATACTAACAACTATGATGTCATTTATTAACAAAAGCTATCAATGCATACATACACGTTATTATGATTTATTAACATCTCCGTTGAATCATCTGATAGAATTGGAACGGTTATTGCGTCGGGATCGTTAGGAATATTTCCACCAAAATACTGAAATAGCTGTTCATTATATATAGTTACAATCCGGTACTTCAACTTCGAGAAGTAGTTGGAGAATTACCATGTCTCCTTTTAATGTTAAATACTGATTCCGCACGTTCAATTTTTACCCAATTATTTGATCTGGAGATATGATCACTTTGCATTGCTTTTATACCTGCACTGGCATCATCTAATTTAACATAAATTGCTGTTGGTTTATTATTTCTTATTTCAATTTGTTGTACAATTCCTACCTGACCATTTATTAATTTATCTTCTATATCAATATTTTTTGTACGCATTACCCGAGCACCAATCTTTATATCTAACATATAAGGGAGACCACCAGTGTCACTGAACTAAGCATTTTGAATCCAAGATATATCTATATTAGATTATTCTGACTCTGTGGGCAGACAATCGATTGCTAAAATCTGAATTAAAGGTGTTTCTAAACTTTCAAGCATTCGTTTGTTATGCTCATTAGCAGGTGTATTTTCTCCAAAAATATGAATACTATCTCTTGAAAATTCTAAATTGTTGAAATTTGTAAATCTAGATTTCAAAAGATTTTGCTTTCTTCATCTAATTTTCCTACTCGGACTTGGTTCAATAAATCTATGAAATGAATATCACCTCTCTGTCGCATTACTTCAGTTAACTCTGCCATAATGAAAATTCTCCATAAATCTAACCCTAGAATGTCTTGTATGTTTGTCTTGTCATATATATAGACAGGTTTACCTTGTACCGGTGGCAATTGATACAAATCCCCACATAGAATAACAGGTTTTCCTCCAAATGGTATATCACAAGAAAATATTTCAGGCAGACGAATATCAATAGTTTTGAACAGCCCACTCGAAACCATTGATATTTCATCTATCATAATCAATTCGATGCATGAAAGTTTCAGGCGCAAACTCGTCTTGGTTTTATCATTTAATGGATACAACTTCCCTCTTGTAGGGATAGTTAGTCCTGAATGAATAGTTGTTCCATTTACATTAACTGCTGCAACACCTGTTGGAGCAAGCACTAGAATTCTTTCTTTACTTGGTTCATCACCTTTATACATTAAAATTTTGGACACGGAATGATAAATAGTTGTCAATAAATGAGATTTTCCAACTCCTCCACCACCCATTAAAAATAAATATAATGGCTTTATTATCCTTGATTTCTTGCAATTTAGATTTTTCATATATTCAATTGCCCATTTATGAACAAAATTAAGAACATCACTTTGTTGACTATTAAGAGTTCGAATACTAGTATTAATATCATTATCTGAAAGAAGAATAGATTGAGCTGTAGGTGCAGTTGTAATATTTGAATGATTATCATATTCATTATCAGGGTATTCTTCATTTACCAATTCATCAAGGACCTCGTCATTTTCTTGCTGCCCAAATAAAATTGCAAAGTAAATTGATCATTCATATACTGTTCAAAAGCTTCTTGCACTATTTCAGAATGTGGTTCAATATTTTGGCGGTTCCTATTTACAATATCTGTAACACTTGGTTCATGCAATTTTTCCACATAAGTTCCCGAGACCTGCGAAATCAATTGCTCCTCATCACGAAAAGGGTCAAATAAAAATAACAAATGATGTGCATAATCTTCTGGAAAACTTTGTTCGGTTCATAATATCTTAACACTAATGGCACTTTTCTACATTTTAACTTCTCAGATGAGTTCATGAGGGGAATAGTTGCTGGATAATTTGTTACTGGATGGTTTACTTCAATTAATCCGTCAGATAATACATTTGGTTGACTGTCATTATCACTTTCAACATTTTTTAAACTGTAATATCTTAAGAACTCAGCAAAGCTAAATGTATCAAGACCAATATATCGACCATTTGCGTAAGTGGTATTTGGTCTATCACAATAACGATCTAACATATTTCGTTTGAAGACAGCCATAGGCTCTTTGGGGAGTTTTGCAATTTCATCTTCACTGATGCAAATACGATAGCACTTTGAAGGGGCATTGCTGTTGGCAAATAAGACACCTGGAAATATTTTACGTAACCAAAGTTCAGGCATTACTCTTTTCATTGTATATGCTCTTGCAATAGACTTCATTTTATTGTAAGTATCTAACTTTCTCTCAAATGCTTCCTGTGCAGCTTGTTTCATTGCATCTGAACATTCATCCTCAGTTTTTGATAAATAAGCACACATGTATGTCACAGCTTTGTAATGGTTATGTACTGGTCGAATATCTATGTTGCCTTCCCATCCTAGAAGTCTCATTTTAAAATAATTATTTACAAAGCAAGACTTTGGATCACGCTTTAAATGAATTTGAAAATCTTCATCATCTGATATAGATAAAGCTTGATAGTAATCTTCCTTCAAAATATTCAAGTTCGCTAAAATTTCATCAATTGAAGGAACAGAGACAAAGGTTTCCGCAGTATCATCAAAAAAAATATTTTTCACAGGATTTAATTCGTCATTGATGTAATGTTTAACAGCACTTAGTATTTCTTTTCGCCATTGCAACATAGATTCCTTCTCAGTTGATGACATCGACTTTGGTAATGGCTCACTGATAATAGTTCTTTCGGTAAAAATTTTCAAAATGAAAGCGACAATTGTAATTTCGATACTTGCGACAGGTTTTCGAGTGTCTATGTAGTTGATATGTTTTCACAAGATCAAACAATTCTTTGTTTTCATTTCCTATTGGAAGTTCTGCACTAAGTTTAGGATCAATATGGCGAATGAAAGCATCTGTATTACCGCTAGTAAGATGCAAGACATCCTTTGTCCACAGAAAAGCGTGTATATGAGGACTTCCACGAACTTGGAATTCAACTCTTATGGCATAGTACTGTGTTTTTCCAAGTGTAATTAATATCCTTAAAAAATGTTTCCATTCTATACTGAAAATAGGATTACTATTTAGTAAGTTGCATCTTTCTTGGTAAGTAATGGCATTAACTTCCTCATCTGAAAGATTTTGTTTAACCATAGCCAACACTTCTTGCATAAATTTTTTCCAATATGCTGGAGTGCCTTTAACTGAACTCATAAAATGAAAAGCTTTATCATCAGCAATTAGCTGACGCACTGTTTCCTTGCAACTTTGGCTAAGCATTCCTGCAGTTAAGTTGTCTGAATTTACTTTTTTCATGGCAATATTGATTTGATTACTGAAATGAATTTGCTGTAACACTGAATTAGCAAAAAATATGTAATAAGTATCAGAAGCAAATTGTTGTGTATAGTTTAATAAGCGCTGATTGAAGTATTTAGAAGCACTTAATGGTATCTTTCTATCAATTTTATAACCAAATTGACCTGTTGGAAAAAGATGAGGGTGAGCAAGCTCTTCACAATAATCATCATTTAAAATTGGCTGTGGGGATATTCCTTCACCTGGAGCTAGATTTAAAATTTCATTGTCAATATCTTCACCTGTAGGATTAGAAGACATCAAAGTCGTCTCATCAGCTAGTAAGCGATAATAATCTAATGGTTTTTCTGCAGCTTCTAATTCATCATCTGAATCATGTTGTGATTTGGATTCTTCATAATCAGAATTGCTTTCTAACATAATGGAAATAGGTTCACTTATGTCTTTTAACAAACAATCAATTGCGTATAATGGCTCATCAAGAATTTCTGTATCACTTGTATTTAAATTCACAAGATTATTTGGAATATTATTAGTGTCTATTTCTATATCTTGATATAAATGATTATTGACTTTCAAATAATGTAATATCCTATTGACAAATTCAGGCCGAACACCCTCAAAGTAAACATGTCCCCTGTACTCTAATTTTCGCTTAAGCTTTATGAGAATAATTCCATTACTATCTGGCTGACGAGGTAAAATATTAGTCATATCAATGTGGTCTATAGGGACGTTATAAAGAGCTCCTTTTAATTTAGGTGACTGTCCTTTAGGCATTATCGTAACTTTTTAAAAAATTATACGCTTTGCTATAAGAACCCTTTCTAAGCGACGAATATCCCTAAATTCTTTGGGAAGCTAAAAAATCTAGAATTTATTTGACACGGATTGGCATGACACTTTTCCTTTTTTTAAACTTTTTGTTACAAGTCAGACATATATAATACAAGCCATCATATGATGGCACCATATTGCAGTATTTTTCAATTGGGTAATTATAATTTGTAGCAAAAAACTTTTTAACAGAATGTCGATAAAGATACCTGTTACACAAACATAGAACGGGCCCTCTTGGATATGAATTTTAAATTTCCTGTGCCTACTCAATTTTTTGCTTTTTATCGGAATTCCATTTTCTTTTTTTCATTTCTGCACTTTAGTTTCCTTAAATATTTTTTGTTCTGATATTTTAGTTTTCTTTCCTCTTTCTCATTTTGATATTTTCGCTTTATATTTTCTTTATGATCTTGATAATTTCTTCTATAAATTTGTTGATTCTTTTCATAGCTTTCCTTCCTTTTTAATTTAGAACCATTGGAACAATTATTATACTGAATTCTTCGTTTTGAATTCTTAAAGGATATAGAAATGCTCAATCTCAATTCGTGAGTGACAGATATATTGATAAATTGCAATTGGAAATATGTTCTTTCTTTCCTTTGATATTCTAAATATACAACTTGAATATAAGCTTCAAGTTCAGCCATGTCTTTAAATTTCAATAAAACTGATTTACCATCTGGAACTGATAAACCTCTTTCATCTCTACTATGGGTATCAAAAAGAAAACACGAATCTGCAGATTGAGATTGGAATATTGCCATTGTATAACCATTTATGAATAAAAGACATGGCTTTTTATGGGGAATTTCATCAAAAAGAACTCTAAAAAATGGACAATTAGGCAATACGTATGCTTCTCCAGTACAAAGTTCTAAACAATTTACATCAATGAGTGAATTGTTTACTTCAATGATATTTGGAAGGTCATCTACACACAGGAAAAATTCTGTGTTAAGAGACTTATATAGCTTACCACCTTCAAGTAAAATATTATCTAAATCAAATTTTGTCCAATTGTAAATTTTTTTTATATTTGACCAAATATTGAATATAAAGAGATACAAGAACATTGACGGCCAGCAGTGTCACCAAAAATGGAACTTCCTTGGTTAAAAGCACCTGACACAAAGTTCATCATTTCATATGATGACATTTTTTTAAGTTACTCAGTATGAACAGCAAAATTTTGGAAGCTATATATGCGATTTTATTCACTACTTGCGTAAACCGTATGACTTCTCTCTAGTTGTGTACTGGAAGTTGTACTGACTTTTGTTATCTAAATTTCCGTGGAAACTGTACAACTTTTGTTCTCTGGCTGCGTACTGGAAACTGTACAGCTTTTCTGTAGTTGCGTACTGGAAGCTGTATGTCTTTGTTATCTAAATTTGTATACTGGAAACTGTACAATTTTTTTCTCTAGCTGCGTACTGGAAACTGTACGGCTGTTCTCTAGTTGCGTACTGGAAGCTGTACGACTTTTGTTAACTAAATTTGCGTACTGGAAGCTGTACGACTTTTGTTATCTAAATTTGCGTACTGGAAACTGTACGACTTTGTTCTCTAACTACGTACTGGAAACTGTACGACTTTTCTCTAGTTGTGTAAGGAAGTTGTATGACTTTTGGAAAGTGATGAAAAATAATGAATTTTGCTTTGTAGCTGTTCAGCAGATATTATATAACAAGATAATATTAATTCCAATTTGCTATATGTAGCCCGATATGTAGCCCGACACACATGGCAGAGAGGTCCAGCTAGCTAAACAACACCCACGCACTTGACAGAGAAAAAGCAGAAACTCTTAAAAAACCCGAAAAGCACACAACTTTTAGGAAAAATAAATAACTAAACACTGACGCAACAATTTTCACATACCAGAAATAATTTTAGCCTTCTTCAACGACACCACAATTCACGCTTTCTTATAAGACACAACACGAGGGCTGTTAGCTAATTTAAAACATAGGTACTCAGAATAATGGAGATGCAGAAGTTGTGTGAAAACATACCAACACAGAATGATGCAAAATGCGCGCAAAACATAACGGGGTATCAAAATTCTAATGCAGATAAAAATTGGCAACTAGTCTACAAAATACGGAACGACTAGCCTTTCATGAAAGGTGAACGACAAAAAAAAAAAAAATATAAAAATAAAAAAAATCGGGCTATTTTAATACTGAGCACCGTTTACACCGTTTCATCTTGGGA
The DNA here is from genome assembly GCA_039566895.2 of Turritopsis rubra. Lineage (NCBI taxonomy): Eukaryota > Metazoa > Cnidaria > Hydrozoa > Anthoathecata > Oceaniidae > Turritopsis > Turritopsis rubra. Next base: position 15,455,293 of record CM077623.1, on the reverse strand, counting down.
CCGTTTACACGGTCGCTGAGTAATAAATAACAATAAATAACATTTTTAGCTTCGAGAAAAACTCTTATTTTCGTATAATGTTAGGATAGTCATTCCCAATCAAATATAGGGAAATAGAACCTCCCTAAAGCGGACATGTGCGAAATTTTGTCCAGTGTCCGTAAATGTGTGATCTAATACCACATATCCTTTGTGCTCACACGTAGAACCCTCTACCTCTCCCCAAAAAAACAATTTTTATTAGACAGGAATAAGTAACAGGTAAATTAAAAATCTCTTCAAATCTTCATATATTTCTTAAGTAGTCAGAAGAAAGGTGTAACATAGTTACAGAAGAAAGTTAATTAAAATGAAAGGAAATAGTATAAATTTGATTCAATGGGCTTAATTCCCTTTATGGAGGTCAATTTTCAAAAAGAGTGTGGATAATCGGTGAGGTGTGAGTTGGTGAGTGGGTGAGTTGTACAATTTACCGGCAACGAACTAACGATTTTATCCATTATCGATAAATCGGTTTTAAATAGGATTCAAAAGTTTTCAATCAACTATGATTAGTTATTTTACTAGTGTCGTGAAACTTTTATAATTAACACAAAATCACCACGAAGGGCATAATGGGTTATCGGAGATAAACAAGGATAAACCGTAGAAACCATTTTGCTGCCAATGAAAAATAATGTTTTTTATTAAATGTGTTCAACAATGCCAGTTTGTTTCTTTTGAGTTCATAGAATTACATTTTACATTTTACATTTTACATTTTACATGTGACAAATATTTTCTGAATGGACACACAGCTTTAATAAAATGATCGTAACATTTTCACAAACTAAATCAGTGTTTGAGTTTGAAATGAAGAATGTACCTCGGCATAATTATAAAGTTCTTGAAAGATTACGCTGGTAAGAAAAAAAATAAAAAACTGCCATGGCGGATATGGAAATAATTGTAAAGAACGATAATGAAATAAGTGATCGCTATGACGAGCGTTGTATTGAATGTTTTTTTAATGGATTGACCCGAGTCTGTCTTCATCTGCTGCAGCATGGTATGATAGCATGGTTTCCCGATTCTCTCCGCAGCCAGCTAAACAAAATCATGCTCAACTCACCAACGCACGACTCACCAACTCACCGATTCCTTTCACTCAATCAAAAGAAACAATGCTGCAGTAATGTTGTGACAGCTATAGCGAGAAATGTTCTCTTTACGTTAATGTTTTTATAACATTGACTTCCTGGTCTGGAATTGTACCCTTATTTTCATTACACCGTATTGTCAATCAAAAGTAGGTTATGATGATACTACTATTGCACGGTTGTATAAGATAAAACTAACAATTTTAATCGTTCTTTTTTAATAAAATTTGTTAGTCTTGTTATGACACACAGGTTTTAGGTATCAACAGAATTAAAGAGAATACGATCCTTATAAACCTTTTCTGTTTTTATTGCTCACGTTTACTAAAAAATTACCATTTAACAGCAAACAATTATCAAATCATTGGTTATCTAACGTTTGAAAATAATGGTTACTTTAAAATTAAACTAACCTCGCGATTAAATCACAATCACAACGCTGTCTTGAACACGGTTAACGTAACGTTAGAGTTCTAACGATATATGATGTAGCATGATGTACCTCAACGTTGTCACGTTATGGTTAGTCCCAACAATGTGACAAATAAAAGCTAACTTTAGGATAACATTATGTGCCTGCTGGGATGTGTCACAAATGTTTCCTAACCTACCAAACAAGATCAACATTGTTGATTAAAAAGATTTCCCTAGATAGCGTGTCCCAGAATACTCGTTTTATCAATGTTTATGGTAATATTAACTTCAGAGGAAATATAAGCTTTATATAGCCTGGGTGTCTCAATGATGTCTTTTAAATACAGTCTTAAATGGCCCAATCACGATTTTGCCATGGCCTAAAAAGGGCCGGCCAAAAGGGCCAATATATATGGTATTGCGAAAACATGTCATTGTATCAATCAATAGTGGTTCTAATCCGATGGCTGATTATTTCAAATATATTTATCGTTTAGCAATCAATCTGTCTCTAATCATGGTTTACTGTAACCTACATTTACTTATTGTAAATTAAAAAAGAAACAACAACAACGACGAAATACACCTGTCATCGGATTTGAACCACTATGTTTTCGAAAAGAAATGCAAACTTTTAGTCCAACCGACCATCTGCGCTCATATTTTGATGTATTTTTAAAAATATATAAAAGATAAACAACTCAAAATTGCTCCATATCAAATGTGCACACTTAAGTAATACAAGAACATACTTCTTTAGATTTTCTGAAATCTTTCTTAAAATGTAACGTAATTTTACACTTCATTATCGAAACTATGGATATAAAAAAACATTGGAAAAAAAATACGCTTCTCGACACGGACTTTTGTCCATTGCGAATTGGTTATATGTTTTTAAATGTCGCAACTCTTAGTCGATACACAGAAAGCCTAAATTAATAAGATTTTATAACTCTACTGGGAAATCTTAATTAGAGGATTAAAAACAAATAGTTACAATTTGCCGAATTTCACTAATACAGCATCACAACCCTAATTAATTAAAATGTCATGCCATGTCAAAAAATTATGTCAATTCTATTTTCGTACGCTTTATTTTCACTTTTTTTTGAATACAAGGCATAAGGAAAATTTATTGTTATGAAAATCAATTTACGACCTATTTGTGATATTGGACGCAAAACAACACAGTAAATTATACATTGCAACCATTTCAAAGCAACACAGGAAATTATACACTGCAACCATTTCAACAATTGCTATGGAAACGCTTATGATTTTCTAAAGAGTTTCAAGCTTCTGTGTTAATGATTGTTCGATGAGTTCCTGTGCCCAATTACCACAAAGCTGATCAGATACTTTATACTCTATGTATTTTTAAGGGTCATTGCGACAGGCTTCTCTTTCGTCTCCCTCGTTACCGAACCAATCCGTCTGCCTTAAACTTTTAGTACATGGTAATATCAAGTTCATTTTATCATTTTATCATTCATCATTTTTCCAATGATGTTTTCATTTATCATTTATCCATTTATCACCACTACTGTGCTATCATTGACACATCCTTTTCATCTTTTCCATCAAATATGTGATCTCATTATTGTTAGATATCTGATATGATATATAAGGGACTGGGGCGTTTTTTAAGATTGCTAATCGAGATGTTTATAACTGATAGAATAGAAAATGATATCGGCAAAAAACAGAAAAACGACAAAATTTGATTATGAATGCCCTTCCTTAGTAAATGAACGACAGACAGTTAAGAGTTTATCACCGGTTCTCAGGAAAAATCATTAAACCCTGACATAATTAAACTTAATTGGGGTGGGTGAAATTGTCACAAACTTAGTTACGTTATGTAACAAACACATAATCGCACGATAAATAACATAAAAATAGATATACGACATTTACAATTGTTTTTCTTACATAAGCACATTCCTGTTAAATTGTATAAAATGTGGGTCAGCTGCTGTTTATTTTCATTCATACACATAAAGACCATAATAAACAACAAAAACACATAAATATATATAAAAAAATAAACAAAAACAAACAAACAACAACAACAAAACAAACAAGAAAATTTATAATTGACTGAACCTTTATTCGATAAAAATGAATACTTTGATATCAATTGCTGCTTTGTGCATTGCTGGTAAGTCATAATTTAGATTTATTGGATTGATAGTTACTGAAGCTATTTTGGTTAGATGGTTTTTGATACATGTGAATTGTGAATTATTGTTTTTGAAAAAATAATTTCACTTTTGCTACTGTTAGGTTCATTTGCCCTCGAAGTAACTTATCCCACTGGACCAACAATTGCACCAGTCGAGTGTAAGTATTTTCGAATGATTAGTACAAAAAATTACACAAATTGGAAGCTTAAGTTCAACAATTCATATCAATGTGTATTGAAAATAAAGTTCGTTCTTTCTAACTTTAATCAACGTTTTTTCACAGGTCCCGACAGTTTATGTGGCCATAAATCTGATGGAAACTACCCTTACAAAGTGAAAGATATAAAAAAAGAAAACTACTTCGTTCAATGTGTGAATGGAAAAGCTTATTGTCAAGGATGCTGGCCAAAAAAATTGAAATTCAAACAAGAATGTAACCAGTGTATGTACAAATTATCTGGTAAGAAGAAATTTCTCTTCATATTTTTTTAAAGAAAACAATTTCATTAAACAAATCTCATCAGTGGTTTCTTCGTTTTTATAGATCCATGTTACACCACTGAATCATGGGAAGCAGTACCAACTTTATCTTGTCCAAAGAACATATGTCAAGGAAAAGGACCTGACTTCTCTGGAAACATCGCTGATCCCAATGAGAAAAGACATTATGTTGGTTGTTGGAAAGGAGCAGGAATGGGATGTGTCCAATGTCCTGGCAAGTTACTCTTCAACGAAGCTGAAAACAAATGCTTATACGATGGTATTCATTTCACAGAACCTTTGAAACATTAACTTAACAGAACCATTGGGAAATAATTAAGGACTTCGTGTATGAATCAGGGTTATTATATATGGAGCTGGGGATCTATATTTTGGATAATTCACAGTCCGTTGCCGTATCTTCAAAATTTTTCAGCTTTGTATCAGGAAAACCTTTTTATGACTTAGGTGAACATGTAAAATGCTTATTGTCCGCAAAATAAATCGCTATAAATGGATAATTGTGTAATAACTCTCCAATTTTACGTTGTCCACACAAAAGAAATGTAGGGTAAACGTTTATTTACAATTTATTTTCAGGTATCTAGTAAGGTATCTATTTTGATGTTTCTGTTCCATTTGTTCAAGTCTTTTATGCTCTTAAGTACTTTTCCCTAATAGCTTTTTGGATGCCTAAGTTATTGATTTTTCCAACCGAATTAACGTAGAAAACGCTAGTAACTAAAAATCTCACGGGAAACTGTTTTTCACACAAAAGACATTTGTTATGACACTTATAAAATGGAATCAAAATTTTCAACAAACCCCACTGTTAATGTCATTTAAGCTAAATAAATGTTTAAGTTAATATCGGTATGATTTCCTTGATGAATTGTGTTCATAGTTTCCAGAAAATGGAAATTTGGTTTCATCCAAAAATTATGAACAAGACCAAAATGTCATTTCAATACTTAAAAGTTTTCAAAAACGATGACGTCATGACTTTAAGGAGTTTTTCATTACATTTATTTAAGCTTCCGCGGGTATGTGTAACCGCGGGTAGCAAACTATTTAAAATAGACCGTTGGTCTGTCTATGTATTAATTCGATCCGAATTTTTGAAGTTCGTAAACCCGCAAAGGTCCATCATAAAGTAAAAACGTACCGAGAAAAGTAACTTCTACCTTTTTAAATTTGATGTTGACCTATGATATAACATATGAAGTCACAATTAGTGTAAATTTGGACCAAATTTTGGATCACTTCTTTTTATGGCCAAAAAGGGGTAATATCGAAAGTGCTTTTGTTTTTATGAAAATTTGGATGTAGAATAATTCAATGGTACTGATTCAATGGTATTTGAATATTTTGGGCCAAAAAGGGCAATTCTGGCAAAAGTTGGGGTAAATTTCGAAAGTACTTCAATTTTTCAATTAGAAATTTGCTTGTACAACAATTCAAAAGTGTTGGTTTCAAGTTTGCGAGTCCTTATTGAAGGGCGATTCGGGAAAAAGTTGGACTAAATTTGAAAAGTCATTCAATATATCTATAGATTTGCACTTTGCCATTTGCATTTATCTAAAGACTTGCACATGCCCAACTTGCCCGAAAGAATTCAATAATTCTGGTTTTAAATTTGGGAATCAATTTCATATTTTTGGAAAAATCAGGCGATTTGGGGCTAACACTATATTCCCATATTGATTTTTTTTTAAATAATTAAGGCGTATGCCGTGACTTTCTACAAACTGGCTAATGAATGGACATTTTGGCAGAAAATTGACTTGATTGTTATAATATTTCCTGTTGGAACATTGCATTATTATATCACAGACTGAACATATCTCAAAAGAGAATTAACATGATCAAGTAGATGTAGCTAGAAGTTGATCTTTTACACTTGGATTGTATATGCTCTTTTAGGGATTGTTAATTTTTCGTCATATATAGATGATTTGGGGGTTAAGCCTCAAGACACGAGACTAGGACTTCTGAAATATTAGAAGTTGACCACTGTTCGGAGTTGCTGGTGTCTTGAAAGAAGTCTTTGTTAGTATAACTGGCTAACGAATGCACATGTTGGTAGAAAATTGACTTGATTGTTATAATATTTCCTGTTGGAAGATCGCATCATTATCGAGGAAAGGCACGGACTGAACAATATTTCAAGTGAATCAACATGATCAACTAAAAGATGTATAAAAGAAGTTGATATTTTACACTTGGATTGTATATGTTCTTTAAGAGATTGTTAATTTTTCGTCATACAGAGATGATTTGGGGGTTAAGACTCCATTAACTTTAATCGGAGAAACTTTTGTGATAGAAACGGTCGTAAGGAAAAAAAATTTGCGATTTTTTTTATTAACTTCCGTTAAATGGAAAATTCAAGAATTATACTTTAATGTGAGCAATTTTCTTGAATTTCGCTCATTCGCAAAAATTTCTTCACACGAAAATTTCTGACATTAAAGTTCCTCGAAAGATAAATTTTCGAAAATCACAAATATTTAATATTCAAAATTTGTTTTCAAATGTTTAAAATTTCTTTAAAATTATCGACCGGAGAAAGTTTTGCAAATCAGCAAATTGAAAGATGTTTGCAAGACAAAATTTCGCGAATGTAAATTTTGGAATAATTTCGCGTGTCAAACTTTTGCAAAAATGACCAAACAAATCGTGAATTCATGAAAGTTTTTCCGAATCTTTGTAAATTGAAGAGAGAAAAAATTTTGTCTGACCGATTCTAACACCACTTATTGGTGATAACAACATTTAGGTGAAAGTGATTTAAAACCAAGTTGGATTACTCTGAGTATGATGACAACGCAATAACTTATTTGCCTTTGAGATAAAGTGGTCAAACTTCAATCTTCCCTCTAAGAGAAAACACGAATTTAAACTTTAAACATAATGAACTGTTATAGGGTTAACCCTTTGCTTATATTCTCCCAAACATTCCATTCCAAAAATTATGAAGTCATTTTCCACATTGTGATTGTTGGTTTTATCAGATGACTAGACCATTCTCGCATTTCTGGTGAAAACTTGTGTTAAGACTGTCAACGAGTACCAATTTGATTTCATTAGTGCTTCCATAAGAGATCAGAGAGTTGAAGAGAAGTTGTTTGAACTCAATCCATTTCTCTCCATGACTGAAGCGGAAATTGTTTAAGCCTTTAGCTTTTGATTTGGAGTGAAACGGAATTTAGGATAACGGAATAGGATAGGTATACGATACTTATTTGTGGTTTATTTGGATTTGATTTAAAAAGATGTCGGATAAGGTACGTAGATAGGTGTAACTGGTTTGGCTATAACAGTGTTAAATCCAAAAGGTATCTTGCAGAAGTGTTAAGAGCATCTCAATTTCAAAAACACAGAGGCAGACGAGGCAGAGAGTGTTCCATCTATTCCTGCTAATTCCATAGAAGATGTAACATTGACAAGTCTACCTAATCGCATAGCAGATGATGTAAAAGAGGATATTTTCATTTGAATGCCAAGCGTTTGATCGACAAAAAGTTGATAAGAAATGCATTTAATTCGCAAGAATACGAAGTGTCTCGGGATCATATATCTAGAGCGTTGACCGTGACCATGAGCAAAAAAGGAATACCTTTATGTAAAAAGCAGGAGTGATTACATTTCAACATGTATGGTTTGTGTTTTACGGATAACCAGAACCAGTTCCTCTCCGCGCTAGCAACAGAAGGCAGTGTCGCTAACTAACATGATTTAATTTGGGCAGTCAAGTGGATGTTGTACCAAACAAAAAGGGATACAAAAGAAGAAGGTACCAAAGGTCAACTGAGGTGTCATCACCACACCTAATCCTCCTGTAGCGAAAAATTCAAAAAGAGAATCACAAAAAGTTTGTTTATCCCAATAACCGAAAAAACGGCATGTGATCAATTAAGTACAGCTAGGTTGATAAATATCATAATCAAAAGGCAGTACGTTAAGGTCAACCATTAGGACCCAAACCATCCCAACCAGAACCGCAGGTACAGTGCTACGAGCTGATTAAAACGAATGGCCAGATCAAGCGATGTAATGGTTGTATTTTTGTATTTTTTATGTATTGTTGTGAAATACCCAGCAGCAGGGGAGTATCAAATTTCATGAAGTTGAAGAACAAATAACATAAAAATACTGCTCTCTTCGCAATAAAACAACAATCGTGACATTTCATACAGTTCTTTGTCTATAGACAATAGAAACTCAGTTGTTAGTCAGAGAGCATTTATTATGCATACCTCTTGAACAAGCCAAGACATAACTGGTGAAAATGTTAGCATTTCCAGTGTTGTTTTGATTGCATGATGAAAGATATGAAGACTATGACGGTTTCACAACAACATATTTTCATAAGTAAATAAAATCAAGAAATTATACAAGTGTTAAGCGTTAACAAATGAATGTGTATTAGCTGCACAACTTAATTAAAAACACGATTTGAGAAGAGACTCTCGGTCATTGTGAAACGGAAGAAAGCGAACACACTATGAAGGTAAAGAAGTTGTGAACATAAGTTAACTATCGTTGTAACAAATACAGTGAACTCCCGGTAACTCGAACACCGACTGGTGGCCTTGTGGTAGAGTGTTCGCCTTCAGTGCGGGAGGTCAGGGTTCAAATCCTGGCCGAGTCATGCCAGCGACTATAACAGTGTGAATCGATCCACTCAGCTTAGCACTCAGCTTGAGAGCGGGATTGATATCTAAGGGGGTTGTCTGGTTGAGCGGTTGAAGCATACTTGCAGCTTCCGTAGCCCAAATGGGGGCTTTAAATGCTCTGGGACCTCCTTCGCAGGACCCTCATTGATAACAGTTCTATCAGAACTGAAGAGGCTATCCTGGGTAAACAATAATAATAATAATAATAAAATAATAATAACACCGGATAACTCGAACATTCGTTATCTCGAACTATTTTCTTGGGTCCCGTGGGAGTTCGAGTTACCGGGAGTTAACTGTAGGAAACAAATAGGAAAGAAGAAATTGTAGTACAGATTGCATTTTCATAACTTTCATAACAGATTTAAACTGTGTTGAAATAGTCATCAAGCAATGTTTGCTTTCTTGTAGAACACTTTACAGTTGTACGGCGACTGCGACAGGAAAGACAATTAAGGCGATTGAATGGGTATGAAAGTTCAATGGAAGAAGAGAGTTCATCGATAAACTTGAACTTTTTATGTCAAACGATAGTCCATTGGTCATTCTTCAAGTGTGAATTTTCGTGTTTAATGAGCGAGAAAACTGAACGTAAAAGAGTGAGTTTCATCCAGATGGAAAAACTCATTGCATTGCCTAATTTGTAAAAAAGCCCGTTGTTAACCCAATTATCATTTATGTGAGTTCATTTACAGTTCTGGCATTTAATTTGCCGAAGAGAATGCCTACGCTTTGCAACGAGTACACTGAACCCATTTTTCTCCTGGGTGACTCTCTGTTTGTGTTGTATTCATTGAAATATATGTACACTGTTTATTGAAAACGACCTGTAGCATTGTATATGGCACATGATTTAATTTTCCAGTCTAGCACAAAGATATTATTTCAATTAACCGTGTCAGTTGTCAAATATTTTTATTAATAAATATTTATGGTGTATCGAAAAAATGTTTTTCTTGTACATTATCGGAAAAGTGATAAATAAACAGCGAAATGAACATTTAATTACATGGTGTCATTGCATGCATACAACAACTTATTTTTTATTTTTTCCAAAAAATGACAAAACTTACTTAGTGTATCAAAAACAGTTTTTTGAAGATAAAAATGTTTTGGTTAAATATTTGTTCACCAACTTTACAAAAAAGGAAGGAAATCCAGTTATTTTACACTGATATAAATTATATTGACCTGCGATTTGACCTTGGAAGATAATCCCCACTGTTTCATTTTACCCCACTCTCCCATAAGGGTAATGTTTGCGGTTTGTGAGTTCTGGAATTCGGTTATTGGCATAATGGAGTTGTCGAAATATCAAGGTGCTACACCCGAATTGATTGATTGATTGACGAAGTCCCTGAAGAAACTTCGGACTTGGAGCTTGACACATTAGAGAAAGCTGATAAGTTTAATACTCTCTTAAATGATGGAATGGAAAGTGCTGAAAGGTTTGAGGATTTCAGAAATGTATTTTCATGCTAAGTTAATATGAAGGAATTTATAAGTTATAAAATTTTCAGCATAAGTAAGAACCTGTCTGACGTTTTGGTGAACAAATTGACTGAGGAAAGAGAAGAGATAAAGGCACACAGAAATATCAGATCAGATATTTTGAAATCACAGGAAGAACGACAAAATCATTCATGTATATCGAGAAATTCTAGCAAAAGTTTTAATCAAGTTAACAACGGAAATGCAGCTTGGCAACAAACACCAAAGGGACTAATTAAAGAACGCGATAATGGTGAAAATATACAAAAAGGAATACAGCCAATAAACCTCGCTCATTTATGCACTCTCATCCAATAGAAGCAGGACTTAGCATTCATAATTGTATGATCACTACTTTTATGAAATCACATCTGGTAAGATTAAAACCGAAACAAATTACATATAGAAACTACAAAAACTATAAAAACCTAGATGAAAACCTCTTTCTTGCAGATGTAGGGAATTTTAATTTTGAATTTAACAATGATGATCGTGATGTTCTTTATGAGACACTAATTTTTGAAAAATTATTGATAAACATGCTTTCCTGATGCAAAAGACAGAAAGGGTTAATGATGCACCCTTTATGAACAAAAATTTAAGAAAGGCTACATATTCCAGGAGTCCTCTGAAAAACAGATATAATAAAGATCGTACCCTTGAAAATGAAAAGCAATATAAGAAACAAAGAAACGTTTGTGTCAAATTAAGAAACAAAGCAAACAAGCAGCATGTGAACAGAATTAGTAATAAGGGTATCAATAAAACGTTTTGGCAAACAATGAAACCTACATAACAAATAAAGGCACGCTTACAAATAATACTCTTATGCTTAATTGCGGAGGAGTTCTTGTAAGTGATGATATAGAGATGGCAAATATCTTTAATAAACATTACATTAATATCGTGGAAAAATCTACCGGCGTAACCGTCAAAAAGTACTCCCCGAAAAAAAGTACTCCCGGAGTCTTTTTTAACTGCGAAATAAGCACTCCCTCAGTCTTTTTCCCCAGAAAATAAGCACTCCCTCTGGGTAAAAATAACTCCCCTTTGTTCCATTGGGAATATGGCTATCGAATGTTTTGATTATTATGATATAATAAACTTCAATGACGAAACTGTGTCGAAAGTAGTAGAAGTGTCGAACCAACAACGACAACACGTGGATCTGAAAGCGGTTGACGAATTTGTAAGAAGTAAAACCTATCCACCAGAAATAGTGAAAGATAAAGGTAAAAAAGCAAATTTCAGAAGAGCCTGTAAAAACTTCACCCTTTTTAATGGAGAATTGATGTACAAATGTAAACGAAGGGTTGTATTTGAAAAAGAAAGAAGAAAGACAATTATTCATGATGTACATGAAGGTATCGGAGAACCTTCAATGGCTAAAGCATTGGCAGCTCATCGTGGCCGTGAATCTACATACCAAAAACTTTCTGAACGATTTTTCTGGTATGGCATGATCGAAGACGTTAAGGACTATATCAAAGCTTGTAAAAATTGCCAACATTAAGGGAAAATTTTTAAAACAATCAGCCCAGAGCTACAATGTATCCCCGTGCCTAATGAAGTAATGAAGCAAATTGGCATAGATTATGCACTCTTCCTGAAGTTGATGGGTTTAAACACTTAATAGTCTGCATAGACTACTTTTCGAAATGGTCCGAATCCAAAGCTGTGAAGGACAAAACTGCACCAACAGTTGCAAATTTTTTATATGAAATCATATGCAGGCATGGCTGTATAAAAATACAAATTAATGACTAAGGCAAAGAGTTTGTCAATGAAGTCTCGGAGAGCCTCTTCGAAATGACAGGCACCGAACAAAGAATAACCTCTGCGTATCACCCCTAATCAAATGGATTATGTGAGCGTCAAAATCGTACCATCAAAGATTCTTTGATAAAAGTCTTGGAGGAAAAACCGAATGAATGGCCAAACATCATCGATGGTATATTGTTCGCCCATAGAGTGAGTGTCCACTATTCAACCAAATATTCACCATTTTTTCTAATGTATAACCGCCATCCCATTTGCCAATAGACATCAAGTACGACACCATACACCACAATAATTGAATTGGAGAATGGCTACGACACCGCTACATTTGAGGCAGTACTTGAATCAACAGCTCTCCTTAGAGAGACTACAAACGAGAAAGTCAAAATATAAAGAAGGCGCAGACCAAGCAGCAAAGGGATTACAACAATCGCCATACCAATCTTTCGACAACATTGCCTGTAGGATCAAAGGTGCTGTTACAGAACCAAAAAAGGAAAGATAGAAAAGGGGGTAAATTCTCATTCAAATGGATGGGACCTTACACCATAAAATCAGTATCCAAAACTGGACTCTGTGTACTCGTTAATGAAAAAGATGTTACTCTAAAGAAGAAATACAATGTAAGTTTGCTGAAACCATGTACCTCCTCTGATTCAGATCCTTCCAACCTTGAAGGGACTAACGAAACAAATCACGAGAGCGTTGATGAAGATACGCAGAAAGAAACTGGTAAGAATCTTTTTGACAACTTGCCTCAAGAAATACTTGAAATTACCGTGATTTACTGCTATCAAAAGATGCCTGGTTAAATGATCGCATTATGGATGCAGCGCCATTGGAAAACCATTGGTTCCTTAGTTTTTGTTCAAATTCGCGTGTACAAATCTGTGATAGCCTTCATTCAAGTTTAACCCGCTCATCAAAGAAATCAATTCGATCTCTTTATAGGCACTACGTAGTCAATTGTGGAGAACAAATTATAACTTTTCTACCTGTACAAAAACAGCCAGATAGTTTCAATTGCGGACCTTTCGCAATTGGCTACGCTGCGGAGATTCTTGACGGACGCTCACCTGTAGAAGCTGTATTTGATGTAAATAAGATGAGGGGACACTTAATCACCTGTTTGCAGATGCAGCAAATGACACCATTTCCGAAAGTTTAGATTTTTTTGTTATTATTTTGTTGATCAAAACGATTTTACTATCCATGCATTTAACATAATGCATTATTTGAATGCTAATTATTAAGCATCGGACATGGTCAATATTGACGATAGAAAATAACAGGTCTTTTATCGAGAATACTCGCATACTAAGTTTCATTAAAAATAAGCAAAGCTGCAAAGAGTTGTTAATCTTTTTATTCCAGTACCAAAAATCCAAAATTGACGACGTTATAAATGAACATAGACAATATTGACGACAAAATGTAACATTCTTATATCTAGAATACTCAATATCAAGTTTCACCAAAATTTAACTATAGCTATAGCACACAGTAAACGTTAAGTATACCAAGATTCGGCAAAAATGTATTTCAGTGAAGTTAGCCTTACTGCTAAGAAAAAGTTACCTCATCTATGTTGACTTTGTCTACTTTGTCTAAAAGGGGAGTGGATATTTCCCAAAGGAGTACTTTTTTCCTGGTAAATAAATACTCCCAGGAGTCATCTTTTCCCAGGAAATAATGACTGGGGAGTGCTTATTTTCCAGTAAATATGTACTGGGGAGTGCTTTTTTACGGGAGTATAAATTTACGGTGACACCGGAGCTAAACCATTAAATAATGACAATTTTACGAAATAATGCAAAAGTATAAGGACCACCCTAGTGTTACTAAAATAAAGGCTAATGTAAATCTAAATGATTGTGAGAAATCTGAGATACTTAATTTTAAGAGATTAATGAAAATGAGGTCGGAAAACTCTTTACCGATATAAAGAATGACATTTCAGCTGGTGAAGATGGTATTCCTCCTAAATTAGCAAAATTGGCATGCCCATATCTTATCAAACCACTCACTAAGGCAATAAACTTAAGCATTGAATTAAATGTTTTCCCTGATAGTGCAAAAAAAGCAACAGTCACACCTTTGGATGAAGGGGAAAAAGATAAATCAGATATAGAAAATTACAGACCAGTAAGTTATTTAAATATTTTCTCGAAATTTTATCAAAGAGTAATGAAAAACCAGATTATGACATACTTTGATAACAGATTTTCACAATTTTTATCTGCCTATAGAAAGCATTATAGCACCCAGCATGTTTTAATGCGTCTAATTGAAGAATGGAAAAGTATGCTTGATAAAGGTTATGTCGTTGGAGCAATTCTGTTAGACCTATCAAAAGCATTCGACTGTGTCCCACATGAACTACTTTTAGCAAAATTAGAAGCTAATGGGGTGAGTATGGATGCATTAAAATATATACATTCATACCTATCCCATCGGAAGCAATCTGTTAAAGTCCAGGACAAACTGAGTGCAATTGAATTGATCCTATCTGGCGTCCCACAAGGTTCCATCTTAGGCCCCATTTTATTTAATTTATTTATTAATGATATATTTTTATTTTATAGAGGTAGCTAATCTTCACAACAATGCTGATAATACTATTCTATCAAGCTTTTCAAACTCCGTTCCACATCTTATTGAAACTTGCAAAATGAAACAAAACTAACACTAGATTAGTTGAGAAACAATAAAATGATAGCTAATCTTAAGAAATTTCAGTCAATCATCTTATCGAAAGACAAATCTGAACTAGATGGAGATTTTTCAATAAATATTGATAACAAGGTCATCAAAAGTGAAAATAGTGTCAAGCTTCCTTGGGTTACTATTGACAACCGTTTAACTTTTGGTTCTCATGTAGCTAAAAACGTCAAATCCGCATCTGCACAGTTAAATGCAATAAGTACAATGAAAGATTATCTAAGTTCGGAAGCAAAATCAATCCTCGCGCAAAGTTTTGTTCTTTCAAACTTCAATTACTGCCCTTTAATATGGCATTTCACATCATCCAAGTCGCTCAAAAAATTGATGCGACCAAAAAAGAGCTTTAAGGTTAATTCTTAAAGACTATGTAAGCTCATACGATTCACTTTTAGACAAAACAAACAAATACCCAATGAATGTGTATAGATTGGGAATTCTTTGGACTGAGATATTTAAAACTATAAATGATATTAACCCTGTCTATATGAAGATATATTTAATTTAACTCCGTCTGCTAGACCTGTTAGAAGAGAAAAATGCAACAACTTGATAAAAATTCCAGTGATCACTGAAAAATTTGGTACAAAAAGCTTATGTTACCTAGGACCTGTCATTTGGAACAAATTGTCAGGTCATATAAAGTCAATAGATAGTTTAAGCTGTTTCAAAACAATTTTAAAAGACTGGATGGTACAAAATGCTTTTGTAGTATCTTGCGTAAAATGTTTTTGTAAAATGTGCGATTAGCTACCTCAATTGTTTAGTTTAGTTTAGTTTTGTTTTTTGTTGTTTTTCTTCTCAATAACATGTATTTATAAAAATTGTAAAAAAAAAACAATGAAAAAAAATAGTCGTACTGGCTTTGTAATTTTCTGTACAAATGCGCAAACAGTCAGTATCTCGTTAGAATAGAGACATGCAAACAGTCAGTATTTCGTTAGAATAGAGACATGCAAACAGTCAGTATCTCGTTAGAATAGAGACATGCAAGTGAAAACCATGTTTATTGGACTTATTCTTTCAATGCATTATTTGAAAATTCCTTTTTTTCTATATATCATTTTGTTTTTAAATAATACAAATTTATAAGTGGGCAAAGAAAAGTGTGCTACATGATTTTTATCATCCCCAAGAGTGAAATATTTTAGTTTACTGAGGTAAAAAATTACACAAAAAAACCCCGTCTTTTTTAGAAACATCCCTGTTTTTAGTGGTTTTTAGGTCTATTTGAGCCCTTTATAACTTTAAGACAGCAGCAAAACTTTTAAAATATGCGAAATCTTTCGGTGCTTACTGTTTAACGCCCTTTGTCGTTAATGCATAAAAGATTTGTAAGAAATAATTGGGGTTAAAAATAGTCAGGAAAAACTATCAGTTACTTTTGCCCTACTGAAATTTCATAAGCCCGCAGTAAAATGTATAAAATATGAAGAACTATTCGGGCAAACAAAAATCGGGGAAAATTTTAGGTCAAGTCACTTTTCCCCAACTTGTTCCCCGGTAATAACAGCTTTTGATGTTTACATGCTGTATGAACATTTCATATATAGATATTCGGTGTCAAATGGGCGTATAATTTTCAAGTGTCCCGTTGAGACATTGTACAAATTCCATCAGGTTTTATACATCAAAGAGGGTCGTTTACATATGGGATATTTCCCATAGTTTTTATGTTCTACAGGAAGAAGAATATATTGTCCCTCAATTCTGAAAGTGTCAAGGCTGAGGCTGTAGGAGTTTCTAAGGAATCACTTCTTAGGGCTACAAAATAAACGGAACATCTTGAAAATCATTTCTGGTTGGTTGTTAAAATATCAGGAGCCAATAAAAGCATGTATTTTTAACTGTGCTTGAGGGAGTTTTAAAACTGCTTCTGTAAAAGTTTTAATAAGTTGAGAAAACGCTTTATTTGAATAGATCAATGAAAGTTGCAAGTCCTTCTCTTATTATACGTCCATGCCAAAACAAAAAATGAAGAAACATTTATGGTTTATTCACTTCTTTAAAATGTTTGTATTTTTAATTAGAACTGTCAATCAAATAATCAATTTTACTTCCATATATTCCAGTAAACTCAGCGAATATCTTGATGAACTAGAGTAGACTAATAACATAAAACATCACAAATCCGGAAAAATCATTCGTTTGACTTATTTCGGCTAGCTTTATAAATAAGTATTGGTCGAATGAAAAATGCAAGAATGTTTTTCATCAGAAAATGAAATCCAATTTGAATGTCATCTTTTTTTCCCATAACGTATATACGTATGACAATAAAGAGGATATCAGTGAAAAACCATTTCATCATTGATGATAATACACGAATCATCTTTGGATCATCTTTGTCATTATCTTCTAAACCAGCTGGAAAAGCCAGCAAAAATATCGAAAATCCCAATGCCACGTAAAATAAACGAATCATATGATCATTGTCGAATGCTTGAATATAACCAATGTCTTCAATTAAATCCCAGACATCAAAGGCGTTTAAAAACTCAATAGCAATTGCAAATTGTTCTCCAGGTTTGTAATCTCGATTTGGGTATGGATGCAATATGTACGTAATTACGAGCAACGGTAAACCTGATTGCAACACTGCAAACGAATCATTGGGTATCTTTAAATCCTGAAGAACAGAATAACGGAATTGCTTAAATTTCAATCTTAAAGGAAAATGCTCGATTTTGTAAAGAAATCTAAAAGTTCAATAGCTTTTCGTAAATATAGGAATGGGTACCGTACAAAGTTGTTTATTACTACAAAAACAGTTGGAAAGAACGTTTTATGCCATGTACGGTTAGAAATTTCACTTTAACAATTAAAAAATGTCATTCTCTTGTCTGAAAACGTTTTTAGTTGTTTTTACATAGGCCTTTTAACTTATAACTTTAAAACTCGGTACAAATTTGTAGATATTTTTATATATTTGTAATCAGGAAAGATGGAAGTTACAGCATAACAAAAATGAGCTGCGAAGGATACGTAGAAAAAAGACTTATTTTTTCTTCTTCATATTTCTTCTTCTCTTTGACAATATTCCTTCAATTTTACAACGGCATATTATTCCACTCTGAAATATCTTTTGAACAAGGGTGAATTTGTTGAAATTCAATTAAAACATATCAAGTGCACATAGTTTTGAGACAGACTTCAAGTACATGAGAAAAAATATAAAGTAGACCTTTGGGAATTTAGCTCTCGGAAGGGGTTTGTGGATTTGTATCTAAACGTTGTATTTAAATCAAAGTGAATCAATCAGCGGAAGCCTCTCATATCTCGCAGTTCAAACTTATCGATCATAAACTTTCTATATGTAGTAACTAACTTACCAAACACGACCTTTGGTTTGGCTGGCTGGCTGCTGGCTGGTTGACTGTTTCATTGGATAACGTTGATTTGTTGAAAAGTGGATTTACAAGCCGAAACTGGTGCTCAAGAATCAAACCATACGGAACAAATGAAAACAATATGAATATAAACATTGGTATATTCATCCATGTGTTGCTTTGTACGAAACTTGTATCGCTATGATGAAATAGAAGAATAAACCCTTTTAACCAAAAAATGGAGTGAAGAAGTTTGTTAAAACGTTTTAAAAATTCAGAATATTGTAATTCGTATCTGTTAACTTTGAATGACGCAGCAAGGAAGATAATCGAGTGTAGCTCGAAATAATAGTCAAATCAAATGCCCTTATGCCTTTGCATCATTAGCTGATCATTTGCAAGATTTTCATTCATTAAAGAAAAACTTTCTTTTAAAACATTACAGACTTTGTATAGCCATATGTAAAGCAACTTTATCTCTAAAATGGATATTGTTGGAAATACGGGAGATATATTGCCCTTCGGTAAGTTTGGCGCCACCCACTGCTACATTTAAAACTGATTGAGTAAATCACCAAACAGCTAATTACCGTTATTCTATTCGATTTTGATTTCCTTTCAATCGCAAAGTATTTTTTCAAAGTGTCTGGAATACGTGATACATATACATAAAATCTTTGCAAAATAAACTGCTTGAAAGAACAACTTCTCATATTATTACTAAAGGTTTTCTTTAAATATAATTATTTTATTTTAAACTGAATCAAAAGACATTTAAAGATATAAAAACTTGGTCAAAAAAGAAACATTATTACTTTTACTATTCGATGGAGAATTGGTATAATAGGCATAATTAACAATTCCGCGTTTCATGCTAGGTTTGGATAGTGAAAAAAAACGACGAAAAAAAACAAACACCGACGGTTGTACTGACGGTACTGTACTGACGGACGACGGTTGTACTGGTTTCTTTGCTTAATTGTGTTTATAGTGTATTTTACCAAAACTTAAAAGCTTAAAGTTGGAAAGTACAAGATATCTTTCCAAACTTTCCATCTTAGACAAACATAAGAGATTTTCCTACAAAAAAAACCCGTTTGTTTTCAAATTGTTACTTCTACCGATAGAAATAATTAGCTAGAATCAGAAAACATGTTACCTTGACTTGTATGATTTATACAGGTATCCGATTTGAGAAATGATAAATAGGATCCCAAAAATTAGAACGCAAGCCAGTGTTCCATCTTTCGAAAAATACGAGACTTCGTCAAGAATATCTCTCAACTTCCAAAACAATACACAATAATATGCTGAGTACAAAATGTGAACCGTAAAGAGACGCAACAACTCAATACATTTTTCTGAATCCATCTGCTCGCTGTAACTTTTACTTAATCGACAAAAAAATCTTGTTTTTAACTATGAATGTTTTTTTTTCGCAAGTCTTGCGAAATATGATAATAAGTAAACATTGAAAGAAATAATTGACAATCAATATAGAATTCCAGACCAGAAATTTCCAGAAATTTCTAACGACCATGAGATATATTCTGAGACATGCATCTCCGTTAGAACTTTCATTTTGAGATAAAGCTTGGTTCACATCAGCAGCTTAAGGATTTATTCACTTAGTATTCAATAATTTGTTTCTTAAGTTTATCTAAACAATTGTCAGTGCTCTGAACATATCTGCTCACAGCAATGTACTTAAGGTTGCGTTAAGCGAGGTTTATATTATTGGATTAGTGACTGTAAACCCTTATTCAAAATTTCAGAGTCCATCTTTCTAATAACGGGTTTATTTTCACTAATTTTGGAACACAAGTTGTTGTTGTTTTCTCTAAAAGAACGTTTAGATAATCTGGTTCGCAACAACTCATTTTCCAACATATAGAATTAAAAATGTCGCCATGTCAGAAAGCGAAATCAAGGAAAATACGCCAATATGATGAAAAACAGGTATTTACATATGTATGATGTTATGTATCTCATTATGAAATTTACTAAAACCGGTTTAAGTGTTGTGTTTACAGGATATTTCATATCAGAACTATTGAACTAAAAATTAACTCACACAATTGACAGATTAACCGTTAATGTGAATCAAGCTTTACAGAATAATTTGTAAGTCGATGAAAAATGCCAATTCAATAGAGATCTTAGCATGAAGTAACAGCGAATGAATATACATCAACTATAAATTGTAAATAAGCAATGAATTCGACCCCATTTCAGAAGATGAGAACTTACAAACATAATTTTAAAATATTTGACAATATTTAACTTTTCTAAGCATTATACGCTTTTTTTATAATCAACACTTAGTAAGCATCAAAATATGAAGCAACTTCTGAGCAACAGCCCAGGCTCAACTGGATTTGCCCAACAAGGAAAGAAGGGTAGGTGGCCTACCTGTCATGGTCTAGGACTGACATTTCTCCACCACACCAACTTATGACGTCAAAAATTGG
The DNA here is from genome assembly GCA_039566895.2 of Turritopsis rubra. NCBI lineage: Eukaryota > Metazoa > Cnidaria > Hydrozoa > Anthoathecata > Oceaniidae > Turritopsis > Turritopsis rubra. Next base: position 15,434,604 of record CM077623.1, on the reverse strand, counting down.
GTCAGTAGTCAACAAGAGTAAGAAATAAGTAAGCAGCAAATCAGCCTGTATAAAAGAGCAACGTAAGCAAAATTTTGTATAGGACGAAATATATATGTTAAAACCAGCGTTTTCCTTCTTTTCCTTCATCTCCATTCACTTTTATAGCCGGAGATCTGCCATAGAATTTGTATATCAAGGGCTACAGGTTGGAACTGGGGTTGGTCTTTAGTGAAGTAGGGTGTGTGATATAAGACCATTTTGCGAAACCATTCTCATGGATGAGCCCTGCTTTTTTACTTACTGTAATTCAGTTTTGATTTTCATGCATCTGTTTACTGGTTTTGTATATCAGCAACAGATAAGTTACATTAAAAACAGTGCTTGCCAATAAAGCAGTGGAAGATTTTTTAAAAGTGTTGTTTTTTCTCCATGTTGCCAAATTATATAGATCATTTCCATTCTTAGGAACAAACCATTAAACACATCATACCTCAAAGTCTGAATAATAAGGATTAACGCAAATTCAATCAAAATGAAGTAACAAAAACAAAAACGTTAACTTACGTTCAGTTCTTTCACTTCGCCATATTTGCTTATCGCATTGTTTTTGAGCGGCGTGGAGGAGTGGGGAAGTGTGCAGGTTTTGCTACCGTTATCAAAATGTGACAACGCTATGAAAAATTACTACTTTCGTACTATCATAAAATATTCTATGACGGTACGAACAAGGAATTACATCTAAAACTCGTACTGTCATGAAATATTAGTGGCGGTATAAAAACAGTTTCAAAATTCATATTGTCAGCTAGTATTTATAGCAGTATAAAAATATACTTGTTTAATCTGTTCCGTATCCTGTTTGGGGCTGTTCAATAATTACATCACGCTAAATTTGGGTTTTTAGAACCACCCATCCCCCCTCGTCACGCTCCGTCACGGTTTCATGTGAGATCCCCTTGCGTGACGTCACTCTAGGCAGAGACAACCCCCCTCCCCTCTTAACAAAATTCCAGTACATATGCAACACATGAAAAATTAGAGTAATGCAAGTTTTCTTTTGAATATATAACAAATTAACAAAATGTAAATATCAAGTCAATCGCTTCTTCGGTTTAGATAAAAGTTGATCAATCAAATCGAAATGCGAATGTTTTGAAACATTTTCAATAAAGCACTCTTTACATGACATAAAAACGGAAAACAACGTCTTTATTGACAAATCCAAATAAAACTTTATTTCAAATTTTTTTTATACCGTGACGCCACGGACTTGAAATAAGTACTACCCACCCCCCTCGTTAACCGTCACGCTGCGTCACGAAAAACCTGAAGAACCACTCACCCCCCTAGCGTGACGTAATTATTGAACGGCCCCTCTAATATCTACACATTTTGGATGGCACTAATGGGCTTTGGTAACTTAGCTACACACAAATCATTCATTGGATAGATGGATGAACGTTAAATGTGTTCACTAAGAGGAATCTGTTTTAAGACCAAAATGTTGTTACGTTCATAATGAAGCCACGTACATGCGTGATGTAGTTTCTTACAATATCCAAAATAGGGAATGACGACTCATAACATTAAAGTTCTTGTCACTTCTACTTTTTCAAAACGTGTAAAGAAATATTCAAGAGTATATAATGGCTATGTACGTAAAACAAACGTTTCTGAAATAAAGAAGATGACCATGTGGAATGAGAAAAGCTTAACGGTTTTTGTTCCATCAGTATCACTGCAGCTTGAGGACTATGCCTAGGCATGAAGAATCGTATGTTTTTTCAGGTAGTTGGACAAATTTTTTATAGAGAATGAAGAAATCTATAAATGTATGCTATCAATTCTAGTATCAATGCTATCAATTCTAGTACAGAACTTTCCCGAATTTTTGATTAAACACCATATTGTTATAAGCACTGATTTACCAAATACATTATTTTCGCAATTCCCCGACCGAGTAGTGTAAAGTAATTATGATACTAAAAACGAGGCAAAACTTGTTGAAACGAGGCAAAACTTGTTGATGTCAATCCCATTTTATAGAGTAAGTGGTCTCAGTTTGTTATTGTCAGTACAGTCATTGTCGTTTTTCTACTGCTAATTCTACTTCAGATTTTCCGAAAAAGAGGATAAACATGAGGACATGTAGTGGCATTTTATGCGAATCTGTTTTTTTTTTATGAAAGAGCTTCAGAAATGATGAAAAACTGTTTTTCAATTTTCGCAAAAGCATTTTATTAATACTACCAAATTAAATGGTATCCTGTCCAGTGGGCATGCATCCAGCACAGACGTCTCGTACTCTCGTCCATCTCTCGTCCACGTACTATTGTGGACGTCCTCTAGACGTCCTTTGGCCAAAGGGACGTCCCTTGAACGTCCTCTTCAAGTCCCTATTGGACATCCTATTCGAGCGGACGGATTAGACACTTTCGACGTCCCCGGGTCGTCTCTGGGACGTCCTAACTGAACGTCCATGGGACGTCCCTGTGTCCACTGGGTGTGTTGTTCGGTGTACCTTGAACACACATTTTAGAGTGAACAAAATCATTTTGATTAAAACAGTTGTTGTACTGTGCTCCAACGATGTTCCAGGGAATAAAAAACTCAGACATATTCAATTTTCTTGGGTTTTTTACTAAGCAATTTTAATAATTTGTTTTTAACACGAGGTCCAACCAGACTTCCCTTTTGACCTGTAAAGACAAACGATATCATTCTTATGATGAAAAATTAATGTCTACCATTTTCGATCGGTAGACTGTCTCATAAAATTTGATTACTGCCAACAGATTATTTCAATCCACGTGTCCCAAGCTGCAGGTTCTGCGTCTATTGTCAGAATTGATCATGAAAAACTAAACACATGTATTGGAGAGAAACAAACAGCATTTATAACTTTCCATATGTCAAATATATTTTTTCACTTTGACATGCGTGAATGTTTGTGCATCAAATAACATATTTCCACACAATATTCGTACAAAGTCAATGTCGAAAAATGATTGTGTAGAATACTAACAAAACGCTCCCTTTTAATTTGTAAACCTGAAAAGTTCTTGTAACATTTTGATCTAACCACTACATATGAAAATCGGCAGATGCATGGTCTCCATGTAGTGCATTCCAAATGAGGAAAGGACGTATTAATGCAGCAAAAATATTTTTAAGTAAAAAATGGAAGCCAATTTGAATATCGTCCTCCTTATACATAACGAAAATACGAATTATGCTGAATCCTATGTCTGTAAATATAAGTGTCATTACAGAATGAACTATCGCTGGCCAGAGTCGGTTTTTCTCTCCATTTTTCTCATTGAATGCAATCGGAAATGCTTGTAAAATCGATGATACAGCAAGGAAAACATAGAATAAGGTCAGCCAACTGACAGAATACGTTTGAATACACCCGATGTCTTGAACAAAATCCATTATATCAAACGCGTTTATAAAAATAGCCGCCACAGCAAATGCTTCACCGCTCTTGTATTTTCTATCAGGATAAGGATATAGAAGATACGTTATCATCAAAATTGGGAAAGCTGCTTCAAGGATGATAAAATTGAACGTTGGAAGTCTGATGTGCTAAACAAAAATAGAAACAATGGAATTCAGGGAATTAGTACACTCAGGGTTGTTTCATTTCTAAATTCTAAGAAATTCATAGTTGTCATTTTTTAACACAGAAAACGTTTTGTTTTGATTCTTTTAACTTTTCTGTTCTTATCTTAAGTACCTCAAAATTGAAATTACGGGCAATATAAGGAATTGTCAGGAAATTACTGGAAAAGTCAAAAAATTGTAAATTAAAGTGATGTGGATTCAATTCAGAACATTCTTAGCGTCTGCATTCTTTGCAATTGGCGTATCTTTGATCCACTTATTAAAGGATTATTCATAAAAATATATATATTTATATAGAGATGATTTGAATACTTGAATATAATACTTACATAGCATGAAAAGTGTGTCGATGAAATGTTTTTGTTGAAGATAGACGGCATCTGTTCTGGTATAAGAAGTTTGTATTGATGATGTAAAAACATTCCATATGGTCCAGTAGAAAATAAGATGAACACCAGAATAGGAAGATGGCACCATTGGTTTTTTCTCATGAAGTTTTCTCGACTGTTAAGAAAAAATAGCAGATTTTACTGGATTGACTTCTTTAAGTTTTTTAGGATTTATTAGAAATTATTTATAATTACCTTGAAAAGGCTTTTACCACTAACCCCAATTGAAATATTATGAATATGATCGATAAAATCGATCCAATTGCTATGGTACCATCGTTTTTCCAATCAGGAAACGAGTCAAGAATCAAACCAAATCTCCACCACAGTATTCCATAATAAACAATATATCCAACATGTACCACTGCTAATTGAAAGAGTTCTACGATACTTTTGCGGTTCATTTTCAACGTTTGATATTCTACTAAGTAGAATATTTTCTGATAAGTGACATTTTCCCATAAAAAAAAGTTCTATAACGTTAATATAATATTATTGAAAACACGTAATCCTTAACTTTTAAGGTATATAAATGTATACCATATGAGAAAAAGCATTCCTATAGGAAGGCCTTTTAATATCATAGCAATAGAATGAGTTACATTCACACAAAGCCTTGTTATATCTTTATTTTGAATGGCATGACAACATTCTTTTTTAGAAATGCTTTCAGCTCATCCTTTATGAAGTATATCTTCTAATTGTTATTTTTTCCCATGACTAATAATGTATTGATAGGAGCTAGAAATCCATCCTTGTTACGTAGACTTTTTACACAAAAGATTGTTGTTTTAAATGCCTTTATACCTTGGCCCTTGGGAGTGATTAGAATGGTTTTGTTTTCATCAGGCAAGAATGTATAAGATATTTAACAGAATCAGCTGTGCACCGAATGTGATTTATTCTATGTACTTTGTTTACACAGGAAAAGACTTCAATCCTTTTTCTGCTTATATATCACGTCACCTCATATGGTAGGTATGCCGTTTGAAACCCAGGTCAAACAAAATGCAAAATATAGAAATACTTTATTAAATGGATATTAAAAGCATTCTTTAAGCAGTAAACTGTTATAAAGACAAATGAACGATGAATACTTATGATATGTCGTTAGAAATTGGGCATAATAGTAAGAACAGTATAAGATTCTTGTAGTGATAAGAAACCATGATGCTTTTTAAATTCAGTTGATATGAGAATGGAGAACGTGTGAACACGCTCACGTTCTACAGTAAATTGTCAGTAAATTCCGTCATAAGCATACCATTGGATGAAAAATATTAGAGGGTGTATATCTAATCAATGAATATTATCAACATTTAGATTGGAATTCCTTTTAAACAAATCGAAACTCGTCAAAAATATTATCAATCCTCTTATAATTGAAACCATATGATTGCATATTGTGCCATCAAAACAACCACCCTAAAAAGTCTAAATATTTCAGGAACTACTGCTGCTAGTTCGATGAAGTTTTGTGACTTCTCTAGAAATTTATTACAACAGGTACTTCAGTTGGAATCAAACGATTGACAGGTGATCAATCGAAAAGAATGAAAATTTGTAAAGGAAAGCATCTTTGTATAGGATATATTGTGAAGAACATGATTTTACCAAAAGAATATGCAGAATTTGTGTCGTTTTCAAGAAAATTGGACAATTAAATGACTAGGCAAACACAAGGGTTTATACACTAGTGATGCCAACGTAGTTTCCATCACTGAGATAAATTTACCAAATGATTATGTCAGAAGTTACCTAGTCCTAAACAGCCCTGTTCATACAACATAACGCAAGTACTCGCTTTGGGATTTCTAAAATGAAGGTAGGATGTTAGTTGTGTTAGTTTCAAAGTGCATTGCGGTTTGCTTAATTGCCGCTCAAGATCTGTGTTACATGGGTCAACATCCGTGGTACATACGTATCCATACAGTCAGAAAATATTATTTGGTCCATTCGGGTGTTTATTTACCTAAATTTTAATGAAATATTGTCCTCTTCGAAATATATTTTTCAAAGAAGCACATTAAAATCTATTAGTTGATTTTCTATGACCCTCCAAGTATCAATTGTCTGTCCGACATAAATTCAGAACTGACCCCGGTAAAGGAAGGGAGGAAGGGACATCCATCCAGCTTTGTGTTCTTTCTTTAAAAATGAGCAGAGATTTTTTTAACAGTAATATTTCATGACGTTCTTAATATGAAGTTTCGGAAGCAACTTCCATGTGGAAAATAATGCGACATTCTTGCATAACCATATTTCTCCTGTTAAGACAAATTGAGTATATTCTAGAAAATTCTACAACGTTTTCACAATGTTTGAACAGCAGCACAGACCGCTGATTATCGAGTAGATCACTAATTCTATTTTAAAAAAAGGACCACAGTTCAAGCCTCGGTTTCCAATGGTTTCTCCACTGTACCACTTTTGCACATCCGGATAAATGAGCTACCGTGGGCGATAAAGGGTAAACGGTTTGTTTTAATTTTCATATGTTGTTAGATCGAAACGATTTTCTTGTGTTGTTTCTTTCGCGAGCAGTTATTTATGCGTTGAACTTCAAAATATGTTGAATCAGTCTTAAAGTCAAATTGATGTCATTTGGGACCGTCTTGTAACCATGAATCCTTTGTTATAAACACTCTCCCTAAAATGTAGAAGTGAATAAATTTCAATAAACTTCAATTCCAGCTTTCTCATCACAATGTTCTTCTCACAGTATTCAAACTAGAGATACCTTCTCGAATTTCTAAACTAACAAAGCAACGTAAATGTGACAATAACTTTGAGCACTCTTGATGTGTTTGATGATGTAAATGACACCATATACTTCTGAGAAAATAATTACCATAACATTTGTAACTCATATGTCGAAGAATCTACCCTCAAAATCAGCACACAAAGCAGACCATGGATAAACTCACCTTGATAACCGATAACTGTCGACCAATCACATTACTAAGTGAAGTAAAGTTCTTGAAAAAGTTATTCTGACAAGTCTAGAAAATCACGTCACGTGGAACAACCTCATTACTAACCGTCAATGGGGATTTCGAAGTGAGCTTTCGACAGAAAGTATACACATGACAGAGAAATGAAACAGGGCTCTAGACGAAGAAAAGAGAATAGAAATTCTGTTTGTTACCAGTTAAAAAGCCTTTGGCTGCGTTTCTCACGAAATCTTATTCAAAAACTTGCAAGAACTATAGGCTTTTGTGGTAACTTTTACAATATAATCGAAGGCTATTTAACGGAAAGAGTACAATACACTACGTAAACGACTGCAAATCCTCGGCAAATCCTTTTTCCTGGTCCAACCACATATAAAAAAACATCAAAAGCTATTGGACAAAACGCAAAAAGCTCTTTCAAATGAGATTTATAAACCAATCTAATCTGAAAGAAATGTACTTTAAAATGTACGGCATCGCGATTTGGGGAGGTTGGAATTTTATCAACCCATATTTTATCAATCCTTTATTAATATAGTTTAAACATTTCAAAAATATAAATTTCTGTTATCAATATGCGTCCTGTATAAATTAAATATTGTTCCTTTCATTGTCCTCCAGTACCAGGAGACTGAGGACGGCTTGTGGAAGACAATAAAAGAGTAAACAAAAAATCCCGAAAAAGATCAAATAAAGTTCGAGGGATAAATTAGATTTGGATGTGACACTATATGTCGCCAATAAATGCCATTATAATTATAAATTCAACACTTTATGTTGCAAAACTTATGTTCACCATACTTTCATGCTAAATGAGAGAAATTGAACTACCAGTTAAAATAAGATCTTAAACTTCACTTAAGGGTAGAATTATATCTTACATGAAATATATGACGTCACAATGACATCATAGGCTATTTTTAGAACTCTTAATTTTAGGTTTACATCAGTAGATAAAACTTGACACAAAGGTTAAACACAATAATATGAATCCATTGGACATGCCTGTGATAACAATAGATGACGTCATGATGACGCCTAGGCTATTTTTTGAATATTACGCTACACGTTTGAAAGTTTTGATTTGCGTACGTTTGTATTCGACCCTGCTCCCTTATCGCGTGCGTACCAAATAGATGATCTCATGACCAATTTTATAAAGGATGTGATAAAGAAATACATTAAGGTGGTAACCCCATCCAAAATCATCCAAAATCATCCAAAATCATCCAAAATCATCCAAAATGTCAAAAAAATGAGATGTGAGTTTTTACGGTTAGAAGACACTACAAAGTTTTGAGAAAGATTTCCAGATGATTTTTACGTCTTGCTAGCCACAAGCGTTCCAAAAGCAAATTGAGCATAAATATAAGCAGGCTTTCTGTACGTGGTGATCGTGCCTCTGTGGCGAGATGGCGTAAGGGCGTCTTTGAGTGCAATACGTTGCACCAAATCGGTTGTGTCGTTTCAAAAGTCGTGGTTGGGCTTGAACATTTTTGGGCAAATTTTTCGCCGCTCTTTGCACACTCGGCTACTTATGCTTTATATAAGTGCAACACAACGTCCTTCAAACAACGCCTTTCTTCCCAGAAGATTCTCAGCGCAAGAGCGACTTTTTGGTAAGAAAGGCATAGCTTGGAGCACATTAATTATTCGTGAGATGCCCAAAACCATTTTTTTGCATTTGTGGCTATTTGAAAGTTTCTAGGGGGTTACCACCTTAATAAATGAAAATGGAAATAAATCACAATTTTCCTCTTCGTGTTGTTTGTCTTCTGTATGCGCGAACTTTCTTTCTCGCAAAAACTCCTTTTCATATTTTTAAGCACGTTTACTTCTTGCAGTGCGCTTAATTTCTTTGGGTCGCTGAGAATTAACAAGACGCACGTTTAGACTATATCTTCAGTATATGAAAAACTAAAAATTTTTGTGTTTCTTCAACTTTATTGATATTGGCGAAACAACGTCTCTATCTTCAAGTTCCTTTTTACTAACGTCATGTTTTATTAATAACGTCTATGACGTCTATGACGTCATTATTCACATAACTTATCTTACAAGATGAAAATATGAAATAATATGAAATAATTTTTTTACGACATATAATGTCAATGCGTCATTTTGTGTTAATATTAACAAAAATTATTATCCTATAAACATTGCCACATATAGTGCTAAATTTTGCGACATATAGTGGCGATTTTGCGACATATAGTGGCGGTTTTGCGACATATAGTGGCGTTTGCGACATATAGTATCACAACACTTTTCAAAATTCCCAATTTTCATATTTATATAAATTTGGACAACTAAGGTCTTATACGACATATAAACATGAATTCGGGAAAGGTGTAACCAGGTTTCACCCTCCATCACAGTGGAAAAATAATGTTATATAAAGTAAAATTTAAAAATTAAATATGCAAGTTTGCTAATGAACATTAAATATAAAAAAAACATAATACTATTTACGTAAGTTTTTGCTACCTGCTATATTTTTCCAATTTTGAATATGGTTCATTCTTAATAGTGCTTTGTTGTTTTGGTTTTTCTGTTCTACTTTTTCGGATAACGTAGGGTTTTTACGTATTAGTGGTTATCAAAGCTAGAGAAGGAGGTAAACACACGAAAGAGAATCTAAAAGAATTTTGTGAATGAATTATTCAATTTGTTTTCAACTTTGTGTACCATATTGTTTACAGTAAACTTGTTACAAAACATAAATCACAAGAACCTAATGAGGGGTGGTGATTTGTTTCATGTGTCTCGTTACGGATAATGGTTAGCCAATCAATCTAATTACTATAACTTCATTTCAACCGAGTTTTAGTAGGAAATTTTGGCAATTTTCTTACTATACAATCGAAATGGTTTATTCAACAAAAAGATGCGCTAGTTACCACTTTTCAATACGAAATTTACAGCTTATATAAGTTTCGTAACTAATATCGTTTAAGAAATGTTAAATGTTACTTGCTTATTCAATCAATGACACGCGCAAGGCACGAGCTATTTGAAGCGGCCTAACAAAAATGTGGTATAATACGAGAAACTGTATATTTAACATCAGCCAATCAAAATCCATTTAATTGCTGATTTTCAAACTGAGCATATGTAAGTGTCTTTTAATAAGTTGATAAAGAAATTTTTGATTTTAATAAATTGCCATAGATCAATTTTTGTTAAGCACGCAAATGAAATCAAAGGATTATAGATAACGGTATCATTATTAAAGGTCTATGCTTTTAAAATGGAAAGTTGTCGTCAAATGTCGCTCAGGGGCGATACAGAAATTTCAAATAGAGGGTTGCCAACGATTGCAGCTGGGTGACCCATTGTGCCCACCATCCGGTATCAGCGTACCCTGTTATCCAATTTATCACAAAGTTCCGTTTAATTTTTAGATCCATGATTGATTTTAACAAAGAGATTCTATTTTTGTATTGTTGTCATAAGAACATGCGTGTAAATATATATCTTCATTGTATTGTTGTAGTAATAGCATTACAATCGGGCTGGTAACATTCAAATAGCTTGCCATGGCAACTGAAAAAGAGTAAAAAACCCCTTCTTATTCGTCACTTCATTATGGTAACGATGGTAATACATTCATTCATTACAACTGACAAGAAATATTTTTTCTCAAAAACATTTTTTGGTGTGAAAATTTACTATGTAATGTGTACCCCCTCCCCCCCCCCCCACCACCCCCCACCCCACCCCCGAACCTGGTATTTAGTGTTTGGTATAGGCAAAGAAAATCATCAGATATGAAAATAACCGTGGTTCAACTTTATCAATGAAAATAGACTAAGAGGATTTTCTTTTTTCTTTTTTCTTTTTTAATTTCATGCGACACGCAAAAAATGGATAAACGTATTTAAAAGAACTTTTGTAAAACACTTTATTTTCGTTATAGAAAAAGAAAACTCTAAATAACACATGCAAACATCCTGTTATGTGTCTCCAATAACGTTTCTTGTATTTACTGCTTAGTCTTTTTTTAAAACAGATGTTTCGTATTCAAAAGTTCGCATTTAGTATTATATGCGCATACTCGCGTATATAAAATATTGTGAAGGAGCACAGCGTCATGAAATTTCTTTTCAATCTAAACTGTCGCTCACGTTTTTCATTTTAATTCTAAATAACTCTCCTCTGTAAATTTTAAGCTTTTGATCTGTCCATAACCCTCTCCATGGTCTTGACATATATAACATATAGGGAGAAGAGGAACGGTTCAATGATTCTAATAAAGAACTGTTACTTAAAATCTACTCCCCTACCCCTGTTCTCTTTCGCTATATGTTATATGTCAAAACCACGTGGGGTAAATATTGTGTATACACAAGAGTCTTTTTTTTTCATATTTCCTGAATCCACATATGTAACGGATATAGGTTGGATAAAAATGTTTAAGTGAAAAGGACAAAAATCAACAAAACAGAGAAATTAGAACATGATAATATTGAAATGGGTCATCATCACACCTATCTATCAGTTTTATTTCTATTTACTTTTTTATTCATGTGAATTTTAATCTGATACCCATGAGAAAATAACGAAATACGAATAGTAGACAATTCATAAACTTGACCTATCGTATATATCAAACGATCACATGGATAAACTATTGTAAACTTACAAAAGCTTAACATTTATCAATAAGCATGTATTCGAACATGATTCCTGCTGCTAATTGCATTCATAAAGCTTATTGAACTTCACACTGCACTGAAATGTTGTTGTTACCATGACAAGCAAGACCTCTTATGTAAGATCAGGGAGATATTAATAAGATTAATCGAGTTAGTTGAAACCGTTCAGATAAATTAGCCAGGTTGTTGTAAATACGAATCTAATATCCGTTTAGTGTTTATACTATGGGTTACTAACCAGCAGGTTAAAATCTCAAGAATAACAACATTCTTCGTGTTTTGTCATTTTGCGAAAGAGTAATCGTTTTTTTTAATAAATATTGTATATATAGAATTCGATATAATTTCATATTTCCGGATAAAAAACTACAGCTATCAACTAACATAGTTGCAGATTTCCTGTGTGTTACTTCTTAAAACCGCACTCAGGATATGTGCGTGTGTGATTTTAAATTTCCATCTTGAAAATGAAAAAACATTTAACTCATAGAAATGATTTTTGTTGGCTCGCAAATTTGAAATTGAATGCTAATGATAGGAGTTTCTGAAACATGAAATGATATCGTTTGACGTTCCTAAAAGTACCAAAATAACTTTAAAAAAAAATCTCTGCTTTAGAATAAAAATTATACAAAACTAGATCCCCTTTGCTTGCTAGATACAACACCATTTTGGGCATTGCGTTTTTTTATTAACGAACGCGGAGCAGATTGAGAACTGGTTTTCCATGTCCCATTTTTCAAGTTTACATATCCTGCTTTTTTTGTTCTCACGTCTGAATCTAGCCTTTCCAGTAACGATAAATTCTCTGACATCTCCTTTCGTTGATATTTTGTTAGGTCTGAAACAGATCGAAGTAAGCTCTTAACATTTTCAATTTCTTTCAAAGTATTTTGTTCTTCAATTGCAAGGTCTTCCTCAGTCTCATTTATGTATTTTTTTGAAGTTACAATTTCCAATTCTTCTGTAAGCTGAGAAATCAGCAAGTTATAGTCTAACAGTCTTTCTAACAGTATATCAAGATTTTTTTGCTCTCTCTCAACTTTCTCCACCAATTCAGTCATATCTTTTTCATTTGCATCGGTCAACGGTTGATTTTCACTAGAACTTGAAACCACACTGTTTCTGTTATTACTCAGCGATGACAAAGAACTGCTGTCAGACACGTCATCCATAAACGGAAAGGCAGTGGAATTTTGATCTAAATTTTGAGCTAATGTTGATGTTTTTATTACTACGTTTGATTCGCTGTTTTCTTCCTGGCAGGTGTTTTCTTCATTTTTCGACAAAATCGTCGAATTATTAGATCTGTTATTGCCGCTATAATTGTCGATTACATCATTAGTGTCATGTTTTGATTCTGTGCCTGAACTAACAAGCTTCTGTTTACTCTGAGTATTAAAGATATCAAACTCTGTTTTATCGGGTCGAGTCTCGTTTAAATTGAAATCTCTTTCGATGTTATTAGTCGTTATACTGTCCGAATGTTCATGCTGCGATTTTCCATTGTCCGTTTTATTTTCTGAATTTCTTTCGTTTCGAACTTCGATATCTTTATTTTTACTTTTTGTTTCACTCGACTTAGATTTCTTGTTTTTCTGCTTGTGTTTACTTTTCTTTTCAAAAACATTGAGTTCTAATATTTCTTCCACTTCTTGTTGTTGTTGTGTTTTTTTTTGTTTGTGATTTGAATCCTCGAATAAAATTTTTGATGTATATTCAGGCTCGTTCGCATTTGTGGTCTTTCTGAATTTCTTGCCAATTCTTATTTCTTTGAGTTTTTTATTGTAAAATTTTTCTTTTTCTTTCTTTTCTATGTTTTCTGTTCCATTTAACTGTTGTGAATGAAACTTCAAATCTCCCGATAAAACATCTGCTGCCTCTACACCAAGTATTAAACCAGCTTTCTTCAAACTTTTGTGTCTCTGAAGAGTGTTTGGACTCAACAAAACTGGATCAGATATGTCAGCCTTTTTAAGTTTTCTCTTATCGATCTTTTTGCTTACATTCGCAAAAGCTTTTTGTTGTAACAAGGCTACATCGAACGCAACCATTTTTCTTGAAGCTTCTTCCTCCACCTCATTGGAACTAACTAAGTTTTTATTATGATCAACTCCTGTTTTATTGCTGCTATTACTATCCACAAAATTTGTATATAATGACGTTTTATCTGTATATAATGCTTCTGAAGACATACGGTTTTCCGATTCTTCCTGTTCCTTTTTTAAATCTTTTTGAACTGAACTTTTAATATCTTTTAATTCATTTTGATTGTTATCGTTATATATTTGATCTTGTTTTGTTACAAAAATTCGTGTTTGCTTTGCTTTCAAAGTATTCGGTGTTTTATCAACATTACCACAATCGATATTCTGTAAAGTATCGTCATTTTGTTCGTCTAAAGTGTTATTTTGATTTGAGATTGTGTTCTGTTTGTCTTTGAACAAGTTTTGTTTTACGTTCGTGTCTATGTTTTGATTTCCATTTTGTTCGGTGTTATTGTCATGTGATAGCTTATCGCGCATTTTAATTGGATGTTCTTGTGATTCGGACGAATCATATTCAGGAGACGGAAGGCCGCTATCGTTTCCGTCATCTTTCTCTAATCTTTGCATACGATTCATGTCTGTCTCAGTTTTTTTCTCTTCGTTGAAGACGTGATAAACTTGTGATGTCTTTTGTAGTTCTTTAATCCATGCTGTCTTTCGGACCTTTTTCGTTTCGGATTGTAATTTCTTCAGGGTTTTCGTTTGATCGATAACGATATGAAATAAGTCGTGGTAGACGTCAATATCGGAATCGTCGTGAGCCCGATTCTTCTTTTTTCTTAATCGGGAAACACGGTCCTGTTTGTAGCTGTCGAGATCGGAATCATCAACGCTTCTATGTATTGGTGGTATGCGGTTGGCTTCAAAGTTTTGTAGAAATTTATCCGAATATTTCTTACTTTTCAGTTTCACACTGTTCTTTTCTAGTTCTTCTGATTTTGTGAAATAATCTTCTTTAGTTCTTATTTTCTTCTTTCGTCTTTTATAAGACAAATCATCAACTGTAATCTCTTTTTCAATTGGAATCGTTTCACGTGCTATTATCTTCGCATTTTTTCCTAAACTATTGAAGATTTTTAATGATTTCAAATCGCCAACTTTCTTTCTATCACCTTTAAACGTCTCTAATAAATTTTCTTCACGTTTCGTTTCAGTGGTTTTCACACCATATATTGCTCGAAGTGATTTTTCTTCGCCTTTCTTGCTGTCGTCTTTTAGGAATTTTAATGGATTCTCTGTTACTTTTGCTATAGCGCATAGCAAGTCTTTACATGATGTCTGCCGCTGAATACCAGTGATTAAATATTTTTTACCATTAACAGTAACTTTTAGCGAGCTCGTTCCATTCATGGTAGTTTTTAATATTCAATGTATTCACTTTTTTCACCACAATACATGTATTATCTTTTTTTCAATCACTATTTCTATAAAATATAAAATAGAAGAAACACTTTGAATTTTTCATGAAATATTGAGAAGAGGAATGAGAACTCAAGCCTTGAAATTTTCCTTCTTATGAAATGTTATGAATGGGCATATAGAAAAAATGTGATTCCTTCGTTTTAAATACATACAATACTAAAATGTCTTAATAATTCAAAAGACGTAAATTCTTTCACTTTTTTCAGCAGCAAGCCACTTCTGATATAATCACAAATCCCAACTTCTTCATTTAAAAAAAATTAAATCTATCTTAAGTTTTTTAAATGATTGTCACGTCATCAGTAACATATCCACTCGTTGTCTTTTACTATAAGAACCGTTTTAGAATAGTTACATAGATAGATGGCAAGGATCTTCAAAATTAAGTGCAACTCCAATATAAATCACGCACGTCTAATTAAGAAGACGAAGAGGAACGTGTCATGTTTTCCTTGATCGTGTGTGACAATTACCTTTCGCGGAGCTTTCCTCTTCAAAATAGTCCATCATACTACTTAAAAGCCATTAAAATTAGTTCGCGTTCCTGTGCTAACTTTTAATGCAAAATTACAATGGTTTGGCATTATGAAATTCCAAAACCTTCAAAACATCAAAAATATTTCAGGGCAAAGTGTGATAATAGGAATTGCACATAATATATGTAGGTTACAAATCATTTTTGTTTTAAATTATTGATAACAAGTCGCATCTGTTTCCTTCCGCTTTCCACTTGCTTATATTCTGGAATTTCTAACATTATAAGAGATATTTAATTTTTGGAATGTTTTGTTTCTGAATATTTTTGTCAGATAACAAAAGAAGCCAGAAGTTTACGCAGAGGCAAGATGGTAGCCATGGTAATGGTAACCCCATTTCACTGTAAATGGAAAAAGGTGTTGTAAATCACCCCTTGATTGAGAAATTGTTGCACATGTTTTTGTATTCAATGTTTCCAACTGGAATTATACGTCGTCATAGGTATCTCGTAAACGAAAACCACCAAATAGAAATATTAGTAACTCTACTGATGAATTATATCTCAAAGAAGCACCTCCCCGCATATTCAGCAATCTGGTGATTTGAGAACATTGGCACGATGTAACAACTCTTTTATTGGCATTTTGCTTTACTTACTAAAACATACAAAAAACCCTAACTGATGAAAACAGAGAGAAAAAAGGAGAAGCAAAAAGCTTGATGTTTAAGTCGCATCTTTCATTAGATAGAATAAACACAACATAAATAAATAAATAAATAAATAAATAAATATAACATTTGTTATACCCCAAACAAAAGTTGGTTAATTTTGTAAACAAAGTTTAGCGTGGTATTATTACAAAGTAGAAATAAAGCAAAAATAAAAGAAGATAAATTCTTGAGAAACACGATGGGACGATGCTCCTAAACTCCATCAACCACACCTATCGCGTTCTTTGCGTTTTAGGTGAAATTTCCTCTTCCAAAAACACGAAGGTTTTACAACAAAGATACAGAAAACATTTACTATTGATCAAACCCCATGTGCTTTTTTGTTACAATTCTTCAGATTATGCCAGTGAAATGACGGTACTCAACCGTGTAAATATACCACTTTTATATCACAATATTCGAACTGTGCTGACGAAGACATCTACTGTATTGACAGAGTTACTCATGGCAATATCAAAACAAGTAACTGCCACATATTTTTCAATAATAAAAGTGTCTATGAAGGGCCCATTTTAAATTTTATGAGGAACATTTTATAAGCATTCCGAGGCTGTCAATAAACAAATTAAGTTAAGCAAAACAATGTTTAGAGAATCCAAAAAGGATAAAAAATCGGTCAAATTGTTAGTGAAATTCCGAATTATCCAGGCTTAGCGTTAACAGAAATCAACTGGCGGATAATTATTTAATAAAGATTGATTCTCATAGGCATTAACAAAGTTACATCAAAGACAAAAACCACAAAAGATGCTGTCAATCACGCCTGTTTTAACAGACTGAAAAACTCTTACGTAAAATAATCTGACAACATTTAATTTACACCTCCTACCCACCCAATACATTCATGACAATTAGATTTCTGGAATACTATCAAACACATGCACAAGTTTCTTAAATTAGCCAATTGACTTTCATTTTGTAATTCCTTCATACATAAATGCATGGGGAAATTTCAATAACTATACAGTAAATTGTTCTTACTCTACGTTTAACATAAGTAAATCAGTTTCTTGCGGTGTATTTTAGTTTTGATGACTGTAAATGAATGGCTTTCGAACAATATTAAGGCATGAATAATACATAAACTGCGTAGTAATGATAAGTATTTTCCATATATTATATTGGAATCGTAACAAACATTCTGCGGACTTTTAAAGCAATCTGTAAAGATCAATCTTACGTCCAGTATATAACATTCCAACTTTCCAAATCAAAATCCACGTTTTAACGCAGAGGAAGTCCGCACGAAAGACAAAAACAAAAAAACAGTTTTGATTTCTCTCTTCCCAATTTCTCCCGACTCAAATTTTGATTAAAGCATTATGGTTCTTTTTTAATGGAGGGATTAATCGCCGTTGTTGATCTATACTAAAATGTTTCTCGATCTGTATTTTATTTATTTCATTAGCAATATAATCAATATGGCAATTATAAACTTCAATAGCAAAAAAATAACTGACATATTTTCGTATGTATGATTTTTGTGAGTGTTTCTCGCACAATATTATATCGGAAGAATATAATGCTATAATCAGTGCGATATCATAATAATTCCAGGGGTGCTACAGTTAATGTTTCCTTACTTTATTGCCAAAAGCTTTTTTATGCCTCTGCTTGCCACATGTGGATTATGTAAGATTGTTTGATTGATTGGTGTTAGTTTAGAAAGATCATCCATTTAATAAGATTAAGTTTCGTCAAATAAGTAAAAATTGATCGTGTCATGTCTTTTTTGTCCCAAAAGTGCATCATAGCATTCTTTCTTTTCAGATGCTTATTATTTCAATAATTAGTGCAATCCCAGATCAAATTCTAATACCACTAAAAAGCCTGAAATTCTAATACCACTAAAAAGCCTGAAATTGGCAACAACGTTATTCTTTTTCACTTTTTATCTTCACTGAAACAATTTCTATAGTAACTGTGAAAGTTAGCTACATGAAGCTGCGAAAGTTACATGAATAATTCTACGTTCCATTTTCAATTCAATTCAAAAGGTGAAGTTACGTATTACGTTCGTGTTCAACTTAATTAAAATTTTAGAAATGGAATTAGTCAACAAAATAAACAAAACAAATATGAAAAACAAACAAGGTTCGAATGAATACAATAAAATTAAAATAAATAAATAAACAAAGGAGCTTTAAACAGGTAACATGTAAAAATTTTCAAGTTCTGAATTTGCTTTGTCAAACTTTTTTTTTATGAAAATGTAAACTTATCCTTGACGTAAAGTGAAACTAACTTTTTTTCTTCCATACAAGTAATTCGCAACAATGGTGAAAGTTTTAACTATCAAAAATTCATTGTGTTTCCACCACTATTTTCCACTGCTAAAAAGAACTTTGATTTTAAATTGCCTCTATGTGAAATGTTTTTCATACCCTGCAAACAGTATCAGATCTCCCTATTAGACAAAACCACCAAAGGATATTCAATTAATCCATACAAACTCTGAAACAATTACAAACAGTTACAAACCCTCTTTAGACGGAAACACCTAGTGCTGATAAACGATCTCGTGCTGCTTCTTCTTTTCAAACACTAGTATATAATGATTATTGATTGTAAATCGGTGTTGCAGTTATCTTAACTTCTTTTTCATATAGACTTATGTTTTTAATACCGTTTAGAAGTCTCACAAATTTTGAATCTTGTAACTCCCGTCAAATTGCATGATAACAAGATATGAAAAACCCAAAACGTATTTTCTTCATAAAATAAGCGAGGTGAAACTAAAGAACTAAGCTAAAGAATAGTTGATTGAATAAACATTTGAAGTACTATCCTGTTCTTATCTTTCACATAATATATTTTGGAAGAACACTGAAAAGTCGTCTTCATACTTAATTCAGTGTTGAAGGTAAAACATTGTACGTTGAAATACATGCATTTGAAACAAATACTGTATTTTCTCTTTTTAGCGCCCTATTCTAATAAGCACCCGGCAGGAACTTTTCGAATTTGTAAATAAGCGCCTGGGTTATCAGAATTTTATAGATAAACGATGAGTATTTTGATAAAATAAGTAAAATTGAATAGGAGAAAATGCATGATAGAACACACACAATATAATGTTTTATTCAAATCATTTTCCTTTGCTGATTTTGCTCTTTTTAGCGCCCTCCCGTCTTTCACAAACGCCCAACTAAATTTCATAAACATTTAATAAGCGCCCGGGCGATTAAAAGAGCAGACCATATTTCCTTGATTGAACAACAAAACGAAAAAACGTTTCAAAAAATAAGAATGAATATGAGAGTTACGCGTCATAAATACCTGCATTTCTCGCCGTTTTCAGTATGGAACGCATTTAGTAAGAGTGGACGTACAGAAACTGAATTTCTTTGTTCAATTATTAGCATTAGAATGTGTAAACAATCAAAGAAAACATTTGTTGCATCTATTTTTTTATACATATCATATTTGAAATCTGTCGCAAAATACCGTGTCTGGTTAAACACGAAGAAAGTCGAATTTCTACACAGAAAGTGTACGATGAAATATACGACAGCCGAATTGTTAATAAATACAAAGATAAATACATAACAGGTTAAAGAGAGATTTGATTTTAGATTAAAAAAGGTGAAGGAGAAGTTTTCACACATGAAGGATTTTCATGAAGTACAGGAGTATTAAGCTTTACTGTAGGAATTTCGCTATTTACATACTTGATCAAATAAGCGAGAAAATAGGTTACCTTTATTTGATATGGATTTTAGAAATATCTTTCTTCACCGTACCAAAGGTTATAAATATCACAAAAGTGTGAGAAAATTCTTCATCTTGTTTTGATGCTTTTCTTAGTGATGTATTTACTTACATATTTATTTATTTATTTGTTTATTTACACTAAGATAAACATTAGTGATGTCAATAAAACTATCAACAAAAATTTTAAATAGTTTTATAAGTAATTTAAATGGAAGCAAAGTCTTTTCAATTTCTTCTCCCATTAAACATTCATTTTTTTTGGTGAAATTAAAGTTCATCAAACAATTTCAAAGCACTAAAAATTCATGATGTAAACCATGATTTGTTTAGGTTAAGGGTCCAATTAAACTGTGATCTTTCAAAGGCTTTTATAATATATTTTATATTTCATATTTACTTTTCACCGGAGAGTAAATTGTAGGTACTTTCACTTTTCACCATTTTTCTCATCGTCGAACTCCTCAACCTCCCCAATTTTAATATTAAAAAGTTCGGATATCTCAAAGTGGTACCTATTGCTAAAAAGTTTTACTGTTTTCTATTATTTCTCACTATTATAATGATAACTAAATAAACAAGTTTATCTACATTAAGATTTGAATGAAATGACGATTAAATTGTGTGAGAAATTCTGATATATAAAGTTCAAAGTATATTAGATTCTGAACATTTAAACATCGAAGATAGGATGGTAGTGTAAAATATTGTTCTAAAATTCTAAAGTTCTGTCAGTTTCTTAAAAACTTGATCATTTAACAGGAAGTGTTCATATCCGTTTTACTTGTACATTTAAACAACGTTAAGGACATCAGCTGATTAGAGCATACTTGACGTAACAAAATAAAGCTTAATATCTTGTTAGAATGCGGAAGCGTGTAAAAGGCAAAGTTATAAAGTAGCCTTTAAGAAATGGTAATGCCGATTAGTGAAACAGCAGAATTTCTTTGCGTATAAAAATATATACCCAAACCCTATAAGACTTTATTCGAAAATATGACTGTTCGAACAAACGTTCATTTTCCTTTCACTTACGATGACTGCAAAACTTCAGCAAATCTTGATAAAACGCTTGATCTTCGTACCCATAATGCATTCTCGTGTACTTATAGCTCACCTGATAGTCCATAAATTCTCCAATTGTAAATTTTGCAAAAACATTAATGATTCGTACGTATAAATATCTCTGTAATTATTATAGCTTCGTAGATATTGATAGAAGATACAAATATCTCGACATATAAAAATTTTGTTTCAGCTGCTTTACCTTACTAATTACTGATAGATTACAACTGAATTGCAGAAAAGTATTTAAAGTCATGTGTTTTTCTGTCTCCTTCTGAGTAAACAGCAGAAAATCATAGTTCTTTAAATGCCATGCGTTGGTCTAATTTACCAAAGATTTCCTATTCATTTCCCACAATTGAATCAAACTCTCATTAACTCCCACTGACTGCTCTAAAGAGGTCGATAAAATTGTCACGAATGTAGTAATAAAACAATAAGATCATTTCAAACCAAACCTCCTGTTTACATTATTTGCATATTCTTGCGGGATCATTCGACCTTCGGACGCCTATTAACAAAACCAAGTCATCGGAGATGCTACCTATGTCCTGCAAAGATACCAACAGATACCCACCTGAATCCAATGATCTAGAGTTAATGATGTTTACAATATTTGTTCAGTAATGCGAGGCTTACGAATAAAACAGCTCGATATTCTTCTTTTCTCAAAAATATCTTAAAATTTCATATTTGACATTATATATCGTAGTAACAGTACAAAACATCTAAGAAAACTTGCGGTAAGGCTTTATTTAATTACCCAATCAAAGAGATAAAACATTTTATGCTAGAACAGTGAAACAAAGGCGCTATTAGCATTTAGACCCAAAAAATGTTAGTTTTAAGAAATTTTAGATAACACACATTAAAATCTATTGTTAAAGTATTCATTCTTTTGGATCACAGGTTTTGTTGTTTTTTTCAATGTGCCATGTATAACATTTTGCAAGTGCTTAACAAAACGACATGACAATGTTAAAAATATTGGAAAGGAAAAAAATAAATTTGATGTTTATTTTTTCAATCAAAATTGTTTCCTCCCCCCATTTCTTATTAGCCTCGTTTTGAGTGTAAGAATATCTTTTTAAACTAGTGTGACGAAATTAAGAGAATTTTTTCATCAGTTTTTCCGACGCACAAAAATGATTTAACATACTCCACTTACGCCTATGCAATTTCTATTTTCATCAATTTTCAGTTAGAAGGTTAGTGATTATATCCAGATGTCATTAAATGGTAAAACATATCATGATCAATAGTAGAGATTTAAGCTCCTCTATCTTTGCAACTAGACTACATACTATATTCATGCTAAAAATGTTTCTTTATTGGAATTTTCACGCTTGAACCGTAACAAGTCTTAAAAAATGCATGGATATTAATAAATATCCAGCATGGTATTCAGTCAACGTTAAAGTTTAAAAGAAACAGAATCTATATTTTATACAATCAACTCTTGTGAACATATTTAAGTATAATTTGACGGAAATTACTTGTTAAACCAAGCTAGTTAGCATTAGGTTAGTATCTGACGCCTTCGCATACGCATGTGATTTGAAACGTCAGCATGACCGGCTACTCAAACTTCGAGAGCAAATCCTTACAATATAGACCTCATTCAAATCGTTTAAGTATTAATCATTTTAAAATGCACAAAAAAAGTCTTGGACAAAAAAAACGTTTATTCATATGATAAAAGTCAACAAATCTATCAAAAGTTACCTAGTTGGTTCTAACCGGATCTTGTGTATGCCAATTAGAAACTTATTTTCATTTACTTTGCGTAAGTTATTGTACGTACATGATCATGAAACGACTAAAGTTGCTGTTTGCTTTGTTATGAATGCAACCATCCAAACCACAAACAAGATGGTATTTTCAGTGTATAAAAAAAACAACAGTTTGTTTGTTTTAACGTGTCAGATATAAACACTAATATCAAACCGTTGAAATAAAATCGATATTTTGCTAATGTAAACAAAGACATAGGTGACAATTCCTAAAGTCCAGGCCGTAAGTTTAAATTAAAATATATTACAAAGCATTCTTTTTCAGTTCCTGCAAATAATGTTTTCTAATATTCCTCTCATGTCGCCGAAGTATAACAAAAATTACCAAATATCATCACACGAAAATTTACTGAAAAAATTATCTTGTAGTATAATAAACACCTGCTATAAAAAGCTTGATTACTGCATTAGCTCCAAACTCTTATTATACATTATTCCTAACTTCCAAATATTTCCAAGCTTGCAACAAGAAAATTTTCAGTGCGATTTCCATTATAATAACTAGATAGGGACATAATCTATTAAGTTTTATTGTTTGATAGCTCTTTAACCTAGCACACAAACACGAGTTAGACATTATCATAAACACATACTTGAATTCCAAATAAGCTAACCGACCAACCTAATTCCAGAAGGGTCAATGAAGAATAGAAATTCAACAAGCTCTTCAATTGAAGCCTGCATTCTACTCAAAACTTGAAATATCCATATGTGGTGCCATGTATGTTTATCTGTGATAAGCTCCTACAGATGAAAATAAATTTGCTTTATTTGATTAAAACCTGAATCGTAAATACATAGTATTTATCAAAGAGAACTGTTCTTTTTCATTATTTTTGTGGGTTTTGTTCTTTATCACCACTTTATGCGTCTTGCAGAGTTTTCCAATACATTATTCTACGTTTTTATTGATAGGGAAATTAAGTCTTGGATTAAAAAAAAAGATGAAATAAACAATAGGAAATATAAAAAGAGAATTTTTATTTTATTTTTGCTTGCATTTGTTGTACTGATAATAAACAAACATTTGTTATCTCAATGTGAGTACAGCGATGGACACAGGGAATGTCTAGTTTAAGGTCGAGACGATTCTACAACCTTTGAGAGTATACTTTTTTAGTAATGCAAAAAACAGTTTCTCATTTTGGTTGTGAAAAATGGTGACTAATCCCATAGATTATCATGGATGTCATCTCTCATGCATAAAAAGAAAACACAGACAATATAATGTTCTTTCTTTTGTTAGCAAAAATGGAATCAGAAGTACCACAACCCTCTAGAAGTCCATTATAAAATTCTTACGAAAATGTTCCACAGAATACCTTGCTTCTTTAAAATCCTTCAATTAAAGTCATGAAAAGTTCTTCAATATTAGTCGTAGGTAAGCATCTCAAAGTGAGTTGGAAAAAATGAGATTTGAATATTTGAATTTATACAAAGCAGAAACCTTTTATTTTTAGGAGAATCATTCTTTGAAAGAAATACAATGAACTCTGAATAAAAGAGTATTTCACTTTTTTATTCTTCACTTCGAGGATTCAAAGTATCTCGAGAAAAAGGCGTCGAGACATTTTTTAACTTTAATGAGACGCCGATAGATATACAATTTTAGAAAGGCTGATTAATAAAAACGTTACCATCCATCAATTCTAATATTGATATTTCGCAAGATTTCAACATTACGTCAAACCAGATATGGTATAATTTGAAAGTAATAAAGTTGTTATGATATCTCTCATAACGATTTAGAAGGATTTAGAAAGAAATAAAGGCACAAAAATACAAATGAAGAACTTTATCAACAAAAGTTACTTTCAACCAAATTTTGAAAGTTTTTGCCTTTCTATGCAATATTACTGACTGTCTCAAATGATGCAATCTTTCAGTCTGATGGGTCGAAAGATACAAACAGTATTAAAAGGGTCAACAAAAACAGTACTTACGAAGAAGATATGCCATTTTCTATAAAAATTAACAATGGATATTTACGTGTCCATGTGCACAATATGTCGGTTCTGCTATTTTTCAAAACAAAGAATTTTTTTTGATTGAAGTCATGGTGAATATCACTCTCCGCCCTACTTTATTTGTAAATTAGAAACAGCAGTGTAGGAAAATAAGATGGAAGAGCACTTGCGGTTATGATTAATTAAAATAACTTTTGATGACAGATTATAAAACAATTTAAGTACGTTGTATACTAAAATGTTCGTCTATCAACTTTTATTAAATATTGGTAGGTTTTTGTAGTGATTCAAATCTCTATAAGAGGGAAATACTTCAATAAAATCTTTTATCAATAAAAAAATCGACAGCTATGAAACGAATCACGAATTTGTTCTGTAGGAAGGAGAGCGTACATGTTTGATTTTGACCGCAACATATCATTCATTCATAGCTATTTTTTATTTTAAGATATGTTTGTTAATAATTCATATAACCTTATCAATGAAAGGCAATTAAGTATCTATAATCACGTGACAAAAAGAACTTAAAATTCACGTATACAGAATATTTTGGTTCAAACGAACCTGCAGGTATAAAAATGGTGTAGAAATTATAGGTTCTATGCAAATCGGGAATTGTTAACGAACTAAGTACTGGATGAATTTCTGAATAGTTTTCAGTATAATGTAGGAATTTCTTCCACTATTTCTGAGTATTTTGCCTCTTCACAGCGACAGCTTTTTTAAAAAAGGTTATATTTCAACCATAAAGAATATACCTTTCCCGAATTTCTGTTTAAACACCGTGTTAATGCTTAGGTATCAAGTGTTGCCTCGTTTCTATGCATTTTATTGTTTTACTAATTTCATAGAGTTATTACCAAGCGATAGTCATTAATTATTCCAATTCCCTAGTAGAATAATTAAAAGCGATTAAGATCTTAAAAATGTTGACGAGGACACGGTGTTTAAACAGAAATTCAGGGAAGGTCTATTGCAGTCTATTTCAGAAACTTGAATTACTACTATGCCATACCATTAACGATCAACCATAAGCAGAAAGGTTATCAAAACTTAGAAAAATCTGCAAAGAGTTTGGTGATGCAGATATATTATTTTGTATATTTTATGATATATTAAGCCTGTCTGGGTCTGGTCTGGTTTATATTCGACCTTGCAGTAAAGCAGCGTGACAACATGTTACAACAGATTGAATTTGTGCTTTAGCACATGTACGACATATAGATGTCTTAGAGAATTGTAAAAATTTAAATGTTAAATTGTGAAATGCATGCATCACAAATCAAAATTTGAGAGTCCTCTCTAATGTGAATCACAAAACCGTTGTACTAATTCAAAAACTATCTGGAGAACATCACATAAAATTGAGGCTTTTTCAATTGGCGCGAGAATAGCATAAAAATATAATTCCAAAATAAATCTCTAGGAGATCATAAAAATAGCTAATGGTTAGGAATAATAATAAAAAAATCTTCGTGGTGATATATTTCAAAATCAACTTTACACTTCAGTAATAACCTGAATTTCTTTTTTTGCAAAAACGGTTTGGCTTGTACCCACTTAGTTACTATCAAAACATTTTAAACAATTAACAATACTTAATCAGATGATAAACTTGTTCACATATAGGCCTGATAACTGTAAACATACTATACAAACCTACCAACTGATAAAGCATTATTGCTCACCAATTTCGGTAAAAGATGTACAGTCTAAACAGTCTACTAGAATTCCTGTAGAATTATTTTAGCCATCATTTCACGCTTATTGAATTGCAATGATAAATTGCGCTTACCAATCTTCTGAAGTTCTTAACCTTCACCTAGCAATAGTTTTTCATTATCCTAGGTACCTTTGTTGACATTTAAAACACATAGGAAGGAGCTATTATTTCTAGAATAATTTATTAGCCAATCGGCTGTCTTTTGTGTTAGAAAGATAAGACTACGCCGAGTTGCTATTCAATGATGAATGATGCACGTATTTACACTAAAACACACCAATAGTTCAAATTGTGTTGATCAGTGTTTACACCAATCATGATAAACATCTGCAAAGATTTCAATAACTGCTTGCTAGTTTAAGAATCTATAAAATGGATTTCTTTAACCCAGTAAAAAACTATAAAATTACTACGAACAACATACCTTTTGAAAATGGTTACTTCTTCATAAGCGTGTTTGTTAATGATTGACAGAGTTTGTTAAATGTAAAGATACTGAACATGCATACTTTCAATAAAAACTTTATTTATTATCAAACTATAAAAACTCTGTTGTTTTGTTCGTAGATGATGTTAATTAATTAATCCACGATTTAGAAATACGCGAGAAAATTTCAGTCATCAGTTAATTAATCCGATTTGAGGAAAAATTATTTTAATAGCTTTTCAATTAACGGATATTTTAAGCACAGCAATTTGCATGTTTTCTGTTATGATGTCATAAAGAAATTAGACATCAAGATTTATTACCTTACTAGTTAAGTACAGTAATACCATCGCCAAATGCAATCCTTCAACAATTTAAGCTAAAAATGAAGTGACCGGAAAATTTGCAATTTCTGTGAACAGTAAGAATTCAATTATTGTAAAAGTGTTTTAGATTCAGCTTAAGCCAGACGGTGGTATGCATTTTCTCTTATCAAACTCGTAACTTATAATTGTCGATATTTTCATGTTCTGGAAATTACATGATTGATAAAAACGTGCAACAACCAATCATGTAGAGAGGATGTACCAATATCCTCATTATCATCACTGTATTGACAGCAGTCTTTAAATTCAAAACCAAAACTTTCAGCCTGATTTTTGCTGAAGTATATCCCTGCTTTATGATAATTCCGGGACGACTGGAATGCATAAAACCAAATCCTCTAGCCATTAAAACATTAAACTGTGTGGCCCATAATTATCGTGTGTTGATGAGGGTAAATTCAAAGAAAATGTAACCATCCAGATACGTCTTTTGCATAACAACAAACCAAATTATGCCTCATTAACAAAAAAAATTACTTAATTTCCTCAATTATGATGTGCTAAAGAGCACCCGTCAGGTACTCGGAAATCAATGTTTTGTTTACATTTTTTATTGTTAAGACGTTTTTACACGTCTAAAGAATCAATGTGTTCAGAATTTTCTCTTCAATAAATTGCTAGAAATGTTATAAAGGTCTTGTACGATCGATTCACAAGTTAATCTTGTTTAGATATGCTTTAAAACTGATAATTAAAGGCATACTGAACTCCCAGGGTCTATTTTAATTTAGTGGGTCCCACGAAATTCAAATTTTAAGCGAGAGAATATACAAACAGTACATACATACAAGAGTAAGAACCTTTTTTTTACAAAAAATTTAGTATTTTAGTGCAATATTTCTTCAAAAACAGCACAATAATAAAAGTTTACCAGAGTGTCAGTGAGTATTGCTAAAAAAAAAAGATATATAAAAACTAAGGAAAGTTTTGCAGATTTGCAAAGAATACACTTTATTAACCTTCCACCAAAATTTGATCGTGATTCTTCTTTTAATTTCTCTCCATGTTGTTTTGGTTCAAAACCGAATCGCAGGAATAATACAGACCAGTTAACTTGCCACGGTCTGCATAATTCAAGAGCATGGAACACGCTGTGACTTGCTCCGAGTTTTTAAAGTGGATCATCAAAGTTGTTAAAAATTTGACGAAGTTTCCTAATACGCAAATGGTTCACAGTACGCCCTAGAATATCTTAGCTGTTTTATAACTGAAGGAATTTTACTAAAGAGATTTGTTTTTCTGTTATTAGTGCAAACTGCTAGGTTTTTTTATCATTTGGAAAAATTCTCCAAATTTTTCTTCAAAACCGGTACTTTCAAGAAATTCTGAACGTTGTTTACGGAATATAATGTTGATGAATAAATAATGAATATAATGTTGTTTACGGAATATAATGTATTCCATTTCTTTTTCACTTCCTCACATCGGCAATGGCAGTTTTTGAATTCGTTAATCATTTCCTTGTGGGTGTTAGATCGACATCTACTGAACGTATGTACGCAGAAAACCTTTATGACATATAATTTAAATATTGCAAAATGGGTCATCCTAATAAACATTAATCTTTAGAATCGCTCATATATTATTAACTTTGTTAATGTCAAGTAAAGATGTGTCAAAAGCACGGAAGCGCACTTTGCCAGTTCTAGCATGCGTTTGATTTGAAAAAGCAACTCCATTTAGATATGATGATGTGTGACCTTGCTTTGGGTGGGTAGTTTATGTGGAACTCTACATGCAGGGAAAACATAATCAAGTATAATTTAGACTGCATTTACATCGCCCTTTACATATGTAATGTCACCATATGACACAATTCGACACTATATATCATAACCAAAACTAATGTCGCAAACTGAACACCATATATGTCGCAATCCTAATGGATTTCGTTATTTTCAAGATTTGATTTTGTGACATATAATTTCAATTTTCAAATTTTGTGTGACAATAGTGTTGTAACATATAGTGTTAGGTTTGCGACATATAGTGCTGAGTTGTGACATATACAGTACAACCCCGTTAAGTCGGACTCTCAAGGGACCGAAAAAATGGTCCGACTTAACGGGAGTCGGACTTTTGCTATTTAGTCTGACTTATCGAGAACACTTAGAAAAAAGGACAAAGCAAATTAACAGATCAAAGCATATTTTCTCAGTGAAGCACTTTTACTTAAAAAAATCAGTTATAGATTTTTGTCGCATATATTTAATATTTTCCACGTGAATCATGGTAGAAACAGTTGTTGTTAATTTGGCAATTTCACCATTGTCCGTAAACATGGAATAGTCCAATAGAGTTTCAATAGCTCTACTCACTTTTTGTTGAGTTGGTTTTATCGGGATTTCTTCATTGCTATCTGCGATCTCAACAGCATCATTACAATCATCAATTTCATTATCGACACCACGAATTTCTTCTACAATCTCCTCTTCTGTAAGTAAAGCTTCGGTTGCTTTAACATCACGATCAACATGTAAAATATCTTGATATTGTAAACCATCAGCTACAAATTCTTGGCCATGTGCGCCAAGATCATCGCAAGCTTTTCTTAATGTAAAAAAGGAGTCATCATCTTCTTCAGTGCAAACATCTTCTAAAAAGCCTGATTTGCTAAAACAATTAGTGATTGTTTCTTGGGTTACTTCGTTCCATGAAAGAACAAGCATCTTCATAGCTACAAGTATGGAAATTGCTGAGAGTTGTTTTCTTTGATCGATTGCTGCTAAAATCTTCTGAATAACGTGTGTTCTGTACTTTGACTTTAATAACCAGATTGCCCCTTGGTCCAACGGTTGTTAATCTGAAGTTGTAGTTAGAGGTAGAAAATAAAGGGTGATTAAGATTTTCAATTATCGGATGAGCTGGACAATTGTCAATACGTAGAGCCACCTTTCGCCCTTCATTTTCAAATTTTTCATCATGCTCTCTTACCCATTCTTCAAACAACTCAATGTTCATCCACCTTTTATTCTGGGTGCGATAACGACAAGGGAGACTTTTTTATGTTTTTAAAACAGCGTGACTTTTGCGACTTTCCAATCACAAACATTGGTAACTTTTCTCCGATCATATTTGCAGCTGCAAGGCCTGTTAGTCGAATCTTGATGTTTTTACCTCTGCATTTTTCCAATTTCATGTGAAGAGTTTTTTTCGGAAGTCCTTGAAAAAATAATCCAAATTCATCAGCATTGAGTATGTTTTGAGGCTCATAGTTTGTTAAAATGGTGGGAAATACGGTCCATGGGGCAGTCATTGATTCAGTAACGTACGTCATTGCTTTCACCTTCAAAAAAAATTGTATAAATACTTTAGGCAGTGTAATACAGGCGTTTAGTTAAGCTAGTTAAGTTAAAACTTTATTTCAAGTTGGTCACATTTACATAGTTAAAAGCTAATTAAAACCAACATAATAGGACATAAAACAAAAAAATATTTACATGGTGAAGCAAATCCTGCATTGGCAATATAAGATTTCCAGGTTGCAGAACTTTTTTTAAAAGTTGGTATTATATCTGAAAGTTTCAGCTCGTCAGGGAAAACACATATAGATAAAGAATTATTAAAACATTTGCTCAGTGGACTGGAAATTTCTCCAGCAGCCATCTGGAGAAATTTCGTAGGAATATTTCCACCTGTCGGTAAAATAATTTCTTAGGATAATTTCTTAGGAGCAAGCTTAGCGTAAGTTGTCATATAAGCATGGAATATATCAGTGAGTGATGATCACTTAATCCTGTCTCTGCAACCCCTGAGTTTTTAAAAGAGAGCTTTTGGTTGGAAAGAAGCAAATCAATGCAAGATCCATTAACTGACTTCCAACAAGTATTGGCCTTTATATGATTATACCATGTTTTTCCATGAAAGAAGCCATCAGGGGGGAAACAGGTTGAGCATTAAAGTCACCCATCACTAATATATTCTGGTATTTGGAACAATAAAAATCTATCAGCAGAGAAAGCTCGTCTAAAAAATAATTTAGTAGTTGCTTTGGTGGACGGTAAATAGTCACCACGAGCCATTTTAACTTACGCAAATTTAATTCTATGGGAATAATCTGAATGTCCTCAGGTATCGCATAATCAATTTTAAGCTGTGATGGGATGCTAGCGTTGACATAAGTCAATAGTCCACCACTTTTTGACGTCACATCCTTACGATATGGTACAGATTAGCCCTCCATAGTAAATTGGGCTATAGGAAAGGAAGCATCCATTATTGTTTCCGCAACGGAAAATACATCAAGCTTATCTTATATGAGATAAGGGGTCTTCTCATTTATTCCTAATAGAATTAATATTAAAATAGCCAATCTTTAATGGCAATTTATAAAGGTTTTCCAAGCAAGGCGCACCTAAAATGTTATCAGCAAAAGGAGAATAAGAATTTAATTTTCCACGTTCGGGTTAGTAATACCCGTGCATTTTAAACTTTCAATAGATTCAGTTTTATCGTCTGCCTGCCCATCATTTCAGGATTTCTCCAGTGCCATCAAAGAATTTCTGGAGAGACGTTTCGATCCAGTTTTCGTTAAGTGTAGTTTACTAGAGTTCAAATGCACATGTGGATTAATATTTTCGTGAGCAATGAATTGGATTTTTCGTTCATCGCACATTTTACTCAATATTTTATTAACATTTTTGCGTTTACTAGAGAATCTGTCGGCCCTTGGGACAATCCCAGAAATTACTATTTGAACAAATTTCAAACATTTTGTTGCCAGAGTGATGATGGATGTAGCTATCTCCTCCGGAGTCTTTTCAAGTGACAAGTCATTTGTTCCAGTATGAATTATCAATGTATCAGGTTTTACTCTTAAAGTGGGTTTTACGTGGTCTTGCATACAGGAAGTTTTTGCACCAGAGTATGAGCGTACTGCGACGTTTTTATCCTTTAGTGCATCTGTTAGCTTCCATCCATCAACTTGCTTTAACATGCTGTCACCAATTATATACACTTTGGATTTATTGGCTGGTGACAATATCACTATTTTCATTAAGAGTGTAGTTTAAGGGAGAGTTTTTAAAAGTCGCTCAAAGTTGGTTGACAGAATGATTACTGTCACCAAGAATGTGTGTAACAGATATATCTCTAATGGCGTTGATATTGTTTGGAATGTGCTCTGATGAGTTATCAATAATCTCGTAATTGGCAATTTCTTCTAAACGAAGTTTCAATGGTTTCTTATCCGGTAACAGAATTTCAAAAGCTTCAGTTTCTAGCATTGTGTCATTATCCTCGATGACGTACTGTTTATACTTTTCTCTGTGACGTTTAAGTACATTATCTAGTTGTTCATTAACTGGTGAAACTTTCTCATTTAGTGTTACTTTTTCCATTGAATTCTGTAAATTGGCTACATATTCACTTTGATGATTTAAACGAACCTCTGTTAACGAACGCCTGGGCGATCTATTGTTATGTAAATGAGATGTTGCGTCATATTCCGTTCGCCAACGACCAAAATATGTTCGCCAGGGAGTATAACTCTGGTCTACTCCCGAGCGCAAAAATTTCAAGCGCTCTAATCAAATTCGTCGAAAACAATAACAAGACATTACAGAAACTCAACAATTACAAAACTTTGCCCAAACTCATTCACAAGGGAGCAAAGCTCTATGCTATCTGAGCGCGTACTCAAAAGTGAAGACTGGCTTTAACACATATTTTCGGTGTTAAGTGTAAAAGATCCATTCGGTCGCTTAAATGTTTTATTGAATTGCTATCATCCTCTGGGATGATATTAACAGATGCGAAAGATACGTTCAAGTTGTTAACATCTTTAATTTGCGTGGCGTCATGAAAAGGGTTTTGTGACGATATGCTTGAATGATTCTGCCGTTTAAGGCAGGAAACTAAAACGTCTAAAAAAAACAGTTAATTCTTTAACTCACGTCTCGGAAACATGTTAGTATGCTTAAACATACATTTATTTACATCCTTTAAAATGTCCATTTTAAACATTTCCAAGCGGCTCTCAATAAATTGTCTGTCATCAACAAAATTTCCCTCCTTCGTTTCCTTGTGATTAATCACGGTTTCATGTTCATTCGTTGTTAAATCAATACTTAGTTCGTCTTTTTCCACAAGGACATCTGTAAGACAAGTATCATTCGGATTTGTTCTTTGTCGCTTTTTCCCTCTTGTAGACACGTTTGCCATGTTCGCCATTATTGGCGCCATGTTGTCTGGCGTTATGATTATTATTAGAAGTCGTTGCATTGTATTACAATCCCTTTTTCTTTTGTGCTTGCTAAAGAAAGTTGAATGGTAGAAAGTAAAATGGAAAAATTTGGCAAGTAATACCTCATTCCTATTATTAAGGAAAAGGAATATCAGATTGAATCGTTCGTGATGGGTGATCAGGTGTACAGGAACATTTGGTCACCGAAAGAGAAAGACAGCTTGCACACAGAACCATTTCTGTGTGCCAAACAGCCAAATAACGTAATGGAAAATTTTCTGTGGCTGTTAATAACAAAACTACAACTGTTGGGCATCTGCCAAAGGAAAAGACTGGTCGTTTTTCCAAAACAATATTGTATGAGAATACCATGTACATTAATTTTTAGAGGACATAGTGAGTTTGTCGACATTTTGGAAAAAGAGCTTTGTAAACATAAATAAAAAATACATACCAGAAACCGATCTGAACGAAACATTGAATCTTTTCTTCCACCTTTCTATCCACCCATTCGACACCTGAAACTTGTCCATACCAAATTCTTTTGCAAAATACAAGGCTTTAGCTTTGAATATGGGCCAAGACACAGGGATGTTTTGATGGCGAGCATTTACAAACCATTTATAGCACGCCTTGTCCGTATCTTCATAAGTGGCAGTCCTCAGTCTTTGTCTCTTGTCCGTCACTCGGCTGGCTTCCACCTCTTCATATATTTTCTGTTTATCTTTCATACTGTAGTCGCGAATAACTGCACCACATTTCTTTCCATTGTCAATTTCTTTCAGAATGGCATATTTTTCGGTAAGCGTTCGTGTTTTCAGCTTTCGCTTCGACGCCATTTTAGAAAATGAAGCGTGAAATTTGGAAAATGTTTTGATTTTGAAACACGCGTTTCGAACTTTCGAACATTTAACGTTTTAATTTCAAAAAACTCCGACTTAAGCAGTGTTTTGTGGCTGAGGGTACCAAAGAAAACGTTCCGACTTACGGGAAATCCGACTTAAACGGTGTCCGACTTAACCGAACCATTTATGCCTAAATTACGTTAGAAAATCCAAGGGGGACAAGAGATTAGTCCAACTCTTCCGACTTAAACGGTGTCCGACTTAACGGGGTTAAACTGTAGTGTTGATTGATGTATTTATTTCTATACGAATGCATACTGGAAAAAATCACCTTATCTGGGGTAACAGCTGAATTTGCGAACACAATTATTTCTATTCATTTACATTATTACCTTAGGGATTCATTTATTAGCTAGCATTTTGAGTGAGAGTTTCACATTTCTGCTGCACTTTTGGAAGTCCTCCCACCCTTAAATCTGGTAAGCATCAAGTTATATCAGCTATCCTTAGTAACTTAAGTGTATATCATGCAGATTTCTCAACAGTGCCACCTAGTGTTCTCGTAATTTCATAAATGTACTTACTTGTTTCCATTATACCGGATAGATTTTCATAAGTTTTAAAATCTATCCGGTATGGTGGGAATACTTTTTTCTCAAACCGTTGTAGAACTAAATTGAAGTGTTCACATTATGCCAGATAGCATGATTCTCATTGTGAGTTCGGCTTAAACAGTGTGTGCACGTTTTAAACGAACCTCTTGTAAAGAAATTCCAGAATATAAATAGCCAAAATATAATGTAAAGAAAGAAGGAGAGTTATTATTGATTCCTCATGGAGTTATGAGGATGCCGATGTATGAATTTGGAAGACTAAAGTTGGGAGTAAACGCAGCTCTGCGGCTAGGCTAGACGGCCATATCAAATGATAGCCTCGTATATCGTAGAAATCCCAGATTGTCTACAGTCAATAATCCAAAAATTTCAGATAACATCAGCGCCGACAATTATCATTTTATATGAGATGGACTTAAAGGTTGTTTTTATGGAAACCTTTGTTTTTTGGTGTTCCCACTTGCTAAAGCAGCGTTGTGAAAACCTATCCGCTACATAAAGTATCACTTAGAAAGCCGTTGCGTTGTGATATCTACCGGTATGAAAATCATGCTGCAAAACTCGCTTTTAAAAGGGAACAAAACGTCTATGCGATATGTCGATTGTGACATTCTAGTGACAGTACAACATCTCAGTTAATGTCTCATTTTCAGACCACCAGGAGTTCGTGATGTAAATGTTGTAAAAATTGTTTGCGTAAGGGGTCAGCGAGGATTAGGGTTAGGCTGTGGCTCGTCCTTTCAAACACTTTCTTAAGAGATTTCACAGGAGAAGTTCGTTATCTGGTCTGTAAATGACAGCTACAAAAACGGTCTCTTACCATGTAATTATAGCTAAAGAAGACAAAACGATCGTGTCATGTTTTCCCTTCGTTGTGATTTGAACTCATCATCTTTTTTAACCAACCTTCTTGAAAAAGCTACCAGTTAAATCTCGAAAAGTTCAAGATTTTCATTTTGACATTGCCTCGATCACCCATGGTGCTATTGCTATGTAACTGATACGTTTAATCGTCTCAACTATCCAGACTACACGTCAGTATCATCGGAAGAACGTTATAACTGGTCAGATCTATTTTATGACGATAGTTTAATTGTATTACTGGATTTCTGAGAAGCAAGAGCGGAATTGTTTTCATTTTCCAAACTTGCGTGATCACTAAAACATCTCTGACAATTATCACAAATCATCGAAATAGTAATTTCCGTGAAAGAAATATTAGATTATTAAGAAATATTAGATTATTAAGAAATATTTTTGATAAAAGTACAATCGGTTTGTAGCGGGTCCTTTATTTGGAATTTCTTCTGTCATTTGCATCTTCGGTGCCATATTTATTAAGCAATATTTCTAACGTTTTATTTATAAATTGACGTCAAATTACCCAAGATTTAATTTGGAAACAAGTTTTTGAAGTGTTCGGACGTATTTTAAGTACACCTGATCAATTGGTGAGTTTCAACAGTTAATCATCAAACGGTTAAAGATTGAATCACTACCACCAGTAATGATAGTTTAGGAGCAATAATGGAGAATATAATCAGTTGTTTGGATGATAACACAAGCACTAACAAACAGTTTGTTGATTCTGACGTCAATAATTCAGATGCCGCCTCTCAAAATGAGGATAAAACCAATCGTAGCGCTGATTTAGCAGTGAAAGAAGCTTCTTCGAACGACAAACTGAATTCCAATGGAGAGAACAGTATCCAAAAGGTTGTGACAGAAAACCTAATCGATGTCAAGTGCAGCGATGATATGGTGCATAATGATCTTGCTGAAGAAAGTTTACCAAAAAAAGTGTTAGACGCAATTGTTAAAGGAGAAAAGATGTCAAAGGTCGATGAAGCGATGCAGAAGTTGACAGATGAGTTAGAAGCAGCTAAATGTGTTTTACAAGAACAAGAAAAAGAGAGTGAAAAAAAATTATGGGAGTATGAAGAAGAAATCAAATGGTTAACAGAAAGTAAGGGGGAAATCCAAATGAGACTGCAAGAATGGATTAACATCAAAGATGAGGTAATGTACTGGAAAAGAAAACATGATGATGTTGAACGAAAGATGAAGAAAAAACATGAGAAAATGGAGGAAAAAGATGAAGAAATTCGATTTCTTAAAGATGATAACCAAAGGCTAGCAGAAAAATCCAAAACGAAAGGGAATAAGAAGGAATTGAAGAAACTTAAAGATGAAAATGAAAAGCTGAAGGACGAGAATGCAAATTTAAATCTAAAAGTGGTGGACAAAACAAAGATGGTGAAATTTTTATATGGGCAAGTGAGTAGGGTAGAAGAAGTTGTCAATGGTTACAAAACGGCTTACGATGAAATGAAAACAGCTTTGACATCGGAAAATGAGGGATTAAAAAAGAAACTGAGATCATTGAAGATTCGCTTGAAAAAACGCATGAAAACCGATATTCACGATGCGAAACACAATGACTTAAAAAATCACAAGAAAGAAGAGGTATTCCATGATGATCACAACACATCTTTTGCAAAACAGGATTTGTCAAATGTCAGTATGTTACCCAAGCAAGAAGAGAAAGGATTTGAGGAAATTTATGAAACGGATGACGGTCAGATCAGAACTCCGAATGATAGAGATAATGCCAAACCTACCGCTTTAATATCAAAAGACACACTTGGTAAGCTCTTGTTAATGATATTGTTATTTGTAATATGAACTTTTATTTTCAGATGAAAGAATGAATTGATTGTTTCTTTAGATGGTAGTTTCAATACAGAAGATTTATTTGGTGGAAACCATGATGTAACCGGCAACCAGAAAAAATCGCGCGATAACACGATCAATGATAATGGAAAGAATTTGAAGGGCGCTTTTGATACCAACCCAATGCTACCAAAAGATGAGTGTATGGAAAACCACGAGCCTGTCTCTGAAGAAATGGACCAACAAAGTGAAGATTTAAAAAGCAGTTTTGTATCCAACAGCCAGGAGAAATTGTGTAAAATTGTGACTGGTGACGAAGATAACAATTTCGAATTAGCTCTTGATACCGACTCAATGGTACCAAAAGATGAATGCGTTGACAAACAGAAGCCTGTCTACGAGGAAATGAACCAACAAATTGAAGTTATCAAAAGCAGTGACGATTCGTCGTTTGGCAGAAGCCGTGATGTGTCCGACAACCAGGAGAAATCCCGCGACCACGTAATCGATGACAACGATAACGATTTGGATGCGGCTCTGGATTTCTTCTTATAACAATCACCACCAACACACCACCGATGCATTCACCGTCCATTCACTCATACGCCATACACATACAGGCTTCATTCCATCCACAAACAGTATGTACGCAAGGCAAGTGTTTACCAGCTGGAATGAAAGTATAAAGGAATTTGGATTTGGAAAGTGAAATGTGAAAGTTCAAGAAATAAAGAAAACAACAACAGGAAATGCAGCAGACATTCAAAATGTCTATCGAAAATAATCGAAAGAAATCGAAAGAAATCGAAAGAAAGAAATAGATGAAAAGTGAAGACACCTGCCATGATGTAGAGATTAAACCTTTTTTCAAGATGTAATTATTTCCTTTACATCTTGACCAATTGCGTTTAGTTCCATTGTGGCAGTTGGCTTCTGGAATAAGGAATCATGATTATATTTCATTGGACAACATTCCAAATATTAATCTCCGATTACAATGACATGCAGCAATCAAAAGTGGAAATTCTGTTGCACTTAAATTGTTCTGTATTTTTTCGCCTCGCAATTTCACGATTGATGATGGCCATTTGACACTTGCAGTTATTACAATTCAGCTCTTATTGCTTACCTTAGTTGTATTCGGTAAGAGCGCCTTATTCTCCACTTGAACTTAAGAAAATACCTACGTCAGTTCGGAAAGATTTATACAACATTGTAAATAAACTTCAAGAAAGGGAAATACTTTTCAAGTATAATAGGGCATACGCGAGTTGTTGATTATTTGTCATATGTTTTCTTGCAAAATCGTTTTCAAAACCAATTAGCTCTCAAGAAGTCTTGCCAATCGGTTTTATAATTCTTTCTGGAAAACAAAGCTTATGGCTATAGTTTCTGCATTGTGTTGTCGTTCCTGGATTTAACTGAATGCTCTATTACGCTGAGTGAGTGAGTGAGTAAGTAAGTGACCTGGAGTTTTGGCTCCTTGGTTCTTCCGTCTATTTGAAACTGGGAAGTTGAGTTAAAATAATCATTTATAGATCCAGAACAAAGAATTGTTTAAAACCTTCTCAATGAATTTTCTTGATAATCTAGCAAGAATTGGAAATGTTTTGGAAGTGTTCAATGATCACATGATTGCCAGAGGGTCATGTCGATATTGTAAGCTTCTTTATTGATATTGTAAATTTCGTAAATTGCACTTATTCTTCTTACATGTAGATTTTTATTTACAAATAGTTTCCATGGTTATTTTTATCGCCTGCAATTCCATCCCTAATTATGGAGTTGACATAACTACTAATTGTGTAAACAAGAAGGCTTGGACTTTTTAACTTTAAACGGTCAGAAAGTGCGAATAATCACATCCATGGAAATTCTTGATTTTCCACATAACCAGTATTACCTGTTGTCGTGTAGAGATTATATTTCTTGTTTGCAATGCTTTGTTTAATTAATATCCTCCTTGATGCATATTCACATTAGATGCACAGTTCAATACCAATTACCCAGTGAAATTGGCAAAATAACTTCAACGCACTCTACAGACTGAAAATTATCCAAAGATTTTCTTACAAATGGCCATGGCACACTTCAGTCTGCAAGGATCGGCATAAGAACTTCAAAATTCACAATTCTAGCGTAAGTCACTTTCCTTCAAGTATACTTTAAGGACATTAATTAATCAGACTTGCCAAAATAAGAAAAAGTGTAAAAAAATCTATCGGCGTGACAAACGTTCTAATGATGAAACTTTTCGTTCTTAATGTAAAACATTATTTTAAAAGAACTTCTTATTGATGAGTAACCACTTCGGGTTTCTATTTTCATTTCTAAATCTTCACAGTCATTTCATGTTCACCATGTTGTATTTTATGACACGAACATTA
The DNA here is from genome assembly GCA_039566895.2 of Turritopsis rubra. NCBI lineage: Eukaryota > Metazoa > Cnidaria > Hydrozoa > Anthoathecata > Oceaniidae > Turritopsis > Turritopsis rubra. The sequence continues at coordinate 15,394,540 of CM077623.1, read as the reverse complement.
ATATATTTGACCTCTCGTATCGATGGTAAAAAAATTAATATCTTATCGGAGAAAAAAACAACCTGGGAAAAGTGACTGATATTGTTTTGCAAGCAACTAAATTGATTTAATTGATTTACCGTCAGTCGTTGCTGTTTAAAACAAGTCATAATTGAGCAGTTAATTGAGTAACTATAACATTTTAAAAATAAACTTCTAGGGTACTTTTTGAACCTACATTATTTGATAAAATTTGACACAGCAAAAGTTTCTCTTCGGTTATTCTCGGTCAATGTTATTCAGTCTAAATATACATTATGTATTTATTAAACAATATTATTTTGATTGGCTTACTGAAAAAGTAAACATTCATTGTTGCCATGCGGAGTTTATTAAGGATCTAAACTATTCGTCCAAGTAAACAATTCATTTATTTACAAATCGTCACTATTGCTTAATGATTTTTTACCCACGGTGGAGATTTTGGGAGGAAAGATTTTATTGATATTAAAAGAAACAAAAATACTATAGGAATGTTTTGAAAGCACATTATGACGTCATTATGTGTTTGTGAATTCGAAGTCACCTCTAAGTTCATATGATTTGTAGGTTTCAACTGTATCTAATCAATCCATGTATCAGATGAGCGTGTTTATTACAGGTTATCTTTTGTTTCATGAGAAGGCCTTTCACACAGAACCAAAAATGGCCACGAATAACCACGTGTCACGACTATTGTTCATGACTGCGCCCTCCAGAATGATATCTCTCTCTCTTTCATGCCCTCCATCGTTGGTGAAAAATTAAAAAAATCTCTAGTTCAAGTTTACGTCACATGTAGATATGGTAACGGTACAGGCCTCGTTTCTGTGCAGATAATTACTTGTCCCACAGCGATTTGCAGTTAACCGTATTACCGTGAAACAACGTGTTATGTATCAAAACATGTTATGTATCAAAACGAGGTTTGCACTGACAACTAAGTCAAAAGACGAGACAAACTGATGATGATTAGATCGAAACAATAATATCTTTGTAAATATTTTTTTTGAAACGAACCAGCATAGTTTTTCAAACATTCCTGTTGGATGACATAACAAGTCTTTATATAGAAGTGGTTGCTAGTGCGGACTTTAGGCAATAAAGACATTCCCTCAAGTTAATATTTGCGGCAACAATGAAAAATGATAAAAAAAATTGATCGAAATTCTTTGGATTGTGTCAGGCAATTTCTTTAGTTTTAAATGACCGGCAGTTGGCTTTCTTTCTCTTTTAATCTTATTCCAAAGAAAGACAAAAATGTCGAAATGGTACACTTCAGCGGCGAATCTAGAGTGCATGTCGAAATAGAGCATAAGGAAAAACATGTAAATAAGCACATTGGTGATACAGACTGAAGACAGAAATTATATTAAAGTGCTTCTACATAATTTTCGAAATACCTCTGCTCACTGCCAGCTACAAAAAAACTGTCGGTCACGCAAACACTTTGATTTAAAATATATATATGTCTACATCGTATAGCAAGGTTTACTTTCGTTAGTCACTGATTTCAGCGCGCATGTAGGATTCATGGCCATTAGATGACTAGTGTACTATAAATCAGTTCATTCACCAATACCATTCACTATCACCAAGAAAAACTATCACCAAGAAAAACTATCACCAAGAAAAACTATCACCAAGAAAAACTGAACGCAGGAAGAAAACAAAGAAGTTAGGTGCGTATATCGTCATTTTTGAGCACTACGGTGGAGCTCCTCTAAAATTCATGTCAAAAATCAATGTTTACATTTTACATAAACACTCGTATAGAATAAAAAAACTCATGTAGAGTGTGTCACTCAAAACGCACACATAAACTTTATCGGAAACATATCAAAATTCATTTTTGACTTCAGTGGAATTCAAAGATGATTTTGCTGCTTTTGACGTTTTTACCTTTTGTTTCAGCAGGTAAGCATGCAGAAAAAAAGTGATACTTATGTGTCTTAATTATTGATAATTATTTGTGTGATATATTGCATATTTCATCTTTTTAAGGGCCTTATGATCATGATTTTCTTTCAAATTAATGAGGTCACAGAAATGAAAAAACGATCGTCCATTGCACAACATCAAAGTGTGGCTTTTTGCAAGAAGTAAATTACTGAAATGTGTTTTTTATAGGGCCAAAGATAATTGAGAAGAAATACGATATTGCAAAAACGCCTGAGATTGTTCTCGGTTGTCCATCAGACACTGATTTCATTAGTTGGTATTATACTAACAAAACCGTCATAAAAGAAGAAATCAAATTCACCGAGCGTTTTGATTTCCCTTCATTTAAAGAACTGCAGATTAAAAAACCCCAATTATCGGATGAAGGCGTTTACAGTTGTGAAGATGCATTCGAGGGTGGAGTTGTTGCTAAAATCACAGTAAAGTTGTTTGGTAAGTTTAATCAATTGCTATTTCTCTATTTCTTTTCTATATTCAACCAGAATGAAAACAAGATAAGTGCGAAAAATGCGTCACGCATGCTCCAGATTTGACCGATAAATACTTATCGAGGAAACTTTCATAGGAAAATTTGAGGGAGGGGACAAAAATTGTCCCCAACGAACTTTTTTCAGTAACCTGAAATAACCTGGAATACTACGTTCGGGTAAAAATATTGTGTTCCTAGTATGCATTATATTGAAAAAAAAACTCGACAATTATGATAATTGACAGAACTTATTTACTGGCAATGTCGAATATCACATAGCAACAAAGAAATGATGTTGAGGTTGATGTTGACATAGAAACAAACTGAATGCTGTCATTGAGATCCCAAGTGAAGTTCAGATAAACAAATGATCAATTTTTTTCTATATAACGTAGCTCAGATTCTTTGTAGAAAAATGAAATCTTGTCAAGGTTCTGATAATAGCTAGAACGTATTAAAATGAATCAATTGCATTACAAACTAAAGAGCAAACAAAGTAATAATGAAGCTATGATGAAATGATTACGTTTTTTGCAAGTGAGATAAGCTCATAACCAGCTCATAGCTCATACTGCAATAATAAGGAAAAGCGTCCTCTTAATATGCAAAAAAGCTTCTTCGTAGTACCTCACCTTTGAATTGTTCTTAATGCACTTTCGGAATTTGGTCCAAATTTTTCGAATCGCCCTTTTCCGGCTAAAATATGAAAAATGATTCACAAATTTGAAACCAGCACTATTGAATTGTTTTACATACAAATGTTCATGGAAATTGAAACACTTTCAAAATTTGGTCTAAATTTTGCCCAAATCGCTCTTTTTTTGCCAAAATACAAAAAATGATTCATAAACTGATTCACGACTAGGTGAGAACTGACTGGACAGTAAGAAACATACGAAAAGTAAGAACAAGAACACTGACGGTTGTAATGCCAAGAATCTATAAAATCTCTGAAAGTTTGAATATTCTTGCAAAAGTGTAGTGTCGTATTTCTAACTTATACTTTCGGATATCTCCTGCTTCAAAGTACATTTGTGACTCAAATGTTTTTTTGAGATTTGCGGAACAAATTTTGAACAAAGGATTTTTGATTTTGATTACAATATCTTTGAATTTGTAAAGATATTGTATTTGATCTTCTTACAGTTCATCAAAAACCTAAAGCAAGTCTATGAATGTCTCATTTTCTACATTTTCTTTCCACCTCCTTGCCGAAGTATGTTTTAAACTGTATTGACCCTTTTTCTGCATCTCATCAAAAATATTATGTAAAAAGAAAATCAATCGGCAATTCGGGACCATTGTGATCGAAAGCAAAGGAAAATCTCTGGCTGAGTTCCCTTCCGGGTATTGTTTTTTCTTTTTAAGAAAACCGTCAATTTTGGGAAATTATATTACGCAATAATATATCATTGAAAACAAATGGGATCAGATATTTTAATAATCGCTCCTTTGTTTCCTTCAAAATACCAGCCGATGAATATGCCTGTTATCAAGCATTTCAATGCTGGTTCATATTTATCTCTCATATTAAATTCGCCGTTTCCAGTATAACTTAAGAAACCGACAAAATATATAGCAATTCACTCTTTTACAACAGGGTAACAAAATGTATCGGTGTACATAAATTCTCAAGTTTCTATTTCACTCAAATATGGAGGATTTTGTTGTTATGGCGTTTTCAATTAGGAGTTAGATGTTTAATCTAAACGACACAAATGGTTAGTTAGTCTGTTTTGCATTATCTTTATTATAGATTCAACATTGGTAAAAGCTAAAGGTATTTACTATCATATCACCTCGTTTTGCACCATTTTTGTTTCACGATATCGTTCTTCATCGCTAATTTCACTAAATGAAGGCGTGTTTGTTTGTTTGTTGGCGTCATAGGGAGTTTACACAACTACGACGACATCAAGGACCGCGACGTAAGTAAAATAAAGAATTCGTTTTCCTTGTGGATGTTGTTTTGAAAGAAAGTCTATTTCATACCATAGGAAAACTTTTGTCAGTTAATCAAATCATTAACATATTTGCACGTTCTGCACACGACATGAAAAGTCATACTTTGAAGTCGTATTAAAAGCAAAAACACAAAGATAGAAGTACACCATGTTTCTCTCAGAACTTTCTTAGTTGATCGATCAAACGTTCTGTTACAAACAAGTTGTTAAAACTTCCTCTGATGTGTGATTCATTAATTTCTGAATATTGGTGGATTACTTTCACGTCGCCGTACTCGTTGCCGTCGCAGTTAAGTAAACTCCTTAATGTATAGCCCCCTCATTTAAATGGCTCCTAAAATTATAAAACAACTGTAATAAGCGCATCTTTCTTTTACATTCAAAAGCAAGATAAATCAATTAAAATCCAAGTTAAAAATGAAACACTATTTTGCAGGTCCAGAGTGGAAATTTTTGCCGCAGGTAGAAAATATTGTGGACAACACGCGAAGAGTCATTTTACCCTGTAGAGCGACTGAACGTGATGTAGCTGTAACGGCCTTTAAAGTCGACCAAAATGGGAAGTTACAAAAATTAAAGGACAAAGGTGTTGTTTTATTGAACCCAAAAGACAAAGATTCTGGGAAATACTTATGTGTTGCTGAGAACGCTGGTGGGAAGTTAATGCATTATTTCACTATTTCTGTTCGTGGTGAGTATGTCTGCAATCCAATCTCTGCGCCTCCGTTATGATATGTGAAAAGAGTTGCGTAGAATCTTAAATGGGAGACTGCGATGGAAAATCGACCTCGATATTGACTGTTTGATATTTCTTATTTTCATGTTTTTAAGTTTATGATTTATAACATTTGGATTATTAGTTAATGGAGGTGTATCTGAATGGCAATCCTGGACCCCTTGTGATGCTGAATGTGGGTATGGCATTCGGTCAAGGCAAAGGGAATGTAATAATCCGAAGCCAGCAAATGGTGGACGAAATTGCGTAGACTCAATGGTCGAAAGGTCCCGATGTCGCGCTAGATCTTGTTGTAAGTCATTAGAAATCATTTATTTTTATTAAACATAAGATTAAATCAAGAAACCTATGAATACGAAGCTACCATTGACAATTAAATCGTCATGGTGACAGTGCAAGAACAATGTAAGAATCTGAAACAAGCTCAAGCTCATTGAGTATAACATTCAAATTGTACTGTTTTAAGCTGCACCAAAATTGACCAAATTTGGATTCGAAATTACAGATACACACTTGATTCTTAGCTGCGCAGCAAAAGGTTAGTAAAAGTAACAACGATCCTAAGCTAAATGTATCTCAATGGATGTTCTCAATCATTTGGAGCAAAGATTGCTCATATCATAACAACGTTTGTCACATTGCCCTGGTTTTAATTAGAAGTGATTTTGAAACGATATGAAAGATATATTCTATTATACAGAGTGAGCAGAAGTAAATCATAATTTTGATGACTTTTAGGCATTCCAACTCCAACAGCTACTTGGAACATCGAAACAAAATATCCCACGAATGGAGGAGACACACTTATTCCATTAGATAAAGCAAACACTGGCTCATATCGCTGCAAAGTACGAAACAGTGCTGGCTACTTCACCATGTACGTGACAATAGAAATTTGATTCTATTGATTGATTGATTGATTATTGGTTATCTGAGTGACATATTTCATGTAGCCCATTCGTCGTTTGAAGTTTTATCTTAAAGTTTATTCTTTTAACCGAAGAAAGCCGATCTAGATTTTGGTTAGATTATATGATTGTAAGGAAAACTATTTACAAAAAAAAGTGAATATGCTTTGCAGTCATTTCATCACTCTTCCCTCTGCCCATATCAGATATGATTTTCAAAAAAAAGGTCTCCCTGTGAATATTAAGCGCCCTTATCTGGTTAAAACAATTGATCTTGAGTTCTTACGTAAATTGGAGGACCTTTTTGAAGCGGAATAGGGCACAACAAATATTTTTGAACATGAAATTTCCTCGATTCAAATTTAAAACAAAAGCTGTAATTCCCTTATTTGTTTGTTTGCTTGTTTACTATTAAATAATGATAAGCGGTTGATTTAGCTCAATTATCGGACCTGCTTAAAAAATATTTCTTGAGAAACATTCCTCAATTTTAGCGAGTTTCATTTTCACGTCTGATTTTATTTTCCGGAGCAGCTATGTATGAACGCTTGTATATCTAAAACTACAGCTCTTTTTTTAATCAGTATAAATGCAGGACAGTGATAAACGACAAAACTAGACAATTAATAATCAATTTAGACAATTATAGTGTCGAATTTGTTTACTTCATCGTCAAATTCTCTGTTTGCACAGTTTTAACTTATCGTATTTTTGCAAAAGCCGACGCTACCTCAATAAGAGGTGCACTCGGTGCACTCGATTTTGTGTAAAGACTTTTGCTTATCTGAATGAGTGAAACAGTCGAGTTTTTAACAAGCACTATACTAAATATTTGCAGCAATTTCATTCCAAACAAAGTTATGATAAGTGCATCTAACTTAACTGATAGCAAACCCCCATGCTCTGTTGTTGTGACGAAATATCGTTTAAGCAAAGTAAATTTTGATGCAACTAAAATTTTATTATAAGTTCTCTTAATGTGAACAAAGCGCATGCTTGAGATAATCTGTCTGTACGAATTATTTGCATTTGTGATGAGTCACTAGTCACACCTCTCACTAAAATCTTCTCGCATTATATGGATAATTCAAAACACCACGAACATAACTCCTTGTCATAAAAAATCTCAGAAATACATGATTGATCATTATAGACCAGTGTCTCTTTTGCCGATTCTAGGGAAGATATTTGAAAATGCATATGTGATGCAGTCTATAGCTATTTCGAGGATAAAAAACTTTCTTAACTTGTCTATCAGGATTTCGCAAGAATGATTCGTGCATCGCTCAATTGTTGTCCATTACGCATGACTTTATAAGGGTTTTTATGTTAATCCCCCAATGGACACGCGAGTAGTTTTTCTTGATATCTCCAAAGCTTTTGATAGAGTGTGGCATGGTTGTCTGGTCTTTAAATTACAAATGGATGGTATAACTGATCCTCTTCTATCGTTGCTCCGTAATTTCCTTAAGGATAGACTTCAGAGGGTAGTTCTGAATAGGCAGGCCTCATCTTGGGTGCAAATACCAGCGCGTGTTCCCCAAGGCTCGATTCTTGGCCCACTTCTTTTCCTTATATATATATATATCAATTACTTACCTAATAACCTCAGATCAACAGTGAAAATCTTTGCTGGTGATACCTCTCTGATACCAAATAGATTGAACCATGGCTTGAATCGTATTAGTGAGTGGGCTTACCAGTGGAAGATCTCGTTCAACCCTGATCCATCAAAATCAGCGGTGAAAGTTTACTTTACACAAAACGCACACCTGTGCAAATACCACCTTAAGTATTTAATGATGTTGTAATTTTGAATCAACAGTTTCAGAAACATTTTGGGGTTGTTCTTGACAAAACCATAACTTTAGGTCATCATTTGAGTGAAAAGATATTCAAAGCAAATAAGGGAATCGGAATTATCAATAGACTACGCCCTTTTTCTCCTTGCTAGAAGATATTATAAAGGATGTGATTCATCTACAAAATACATTATTAGATATTTGTTAGATATTTACAGATCTTTTGTTAGACCTCGCATAGACTATGGTGATGTTTTATATGAAAATCCAGGAAATTCCACTTTTGTTCAACTTCTTGAATTTATCCAATATAATGCTGCATTGGCTATTACAGGATGCATTTGTGGTACCTCAAGGGAGAAATTGCACTGTTTACTTGGTTTAGAAGATTGTGTTTCTTTTACAAAACATAAGAGGGCCATGTCCCTTCTTATCTTAAGAGCTACTTACCTGAACAAATTGTAAATCCACACTCATTGAGGTCCAGACAGCCAATGCAGTGCATGGCAGTTCGTACAGAGCGTTTTCGAAACACGTTTTTTCCATTTTGCTTATCACAATGGAACAAACTTTATAGTCATATAAGAGATATTCCATCATTATCCTTATTATTCAAACATGCCCTTATCCAAAAAAATAAATAAAATCGCACTTGTATATTCTGCAATTTCAAAATTACTATTTTGCTTTCCTTAATTCCGCAATTCTTGCAATTTCACGAGATAAACTAATACCAAATAAATAAATAAATAGATAAATAATTTTCTTGTTCGTTTTTCTGTTAAATTTTCTGTGTAGTTTCTTGTGGAACGAAATTAATGATTATTTTATCAAAACTACTTTTAGGCGATTGTGAAACCCAAAATTTATTAAGAATGTTGGTGAAACAAAATAGAGACATTCTGAGCAGATTGGAAAAACAGGAAGAAAAAAAATCAACAATCAACCAAAACAGAAGTTAACATTCCAAATAATGTTAGGGTATGTCCTTTAAACATTATATCTATAATTATAATTATTGTTTATTTTTGTTAATAAGTTTGGAAATACTTTGTTATTATCTTAACACATGTAAATATTTCTTCTTTTCCTTATCAGTGCCATGTTAGAATGACCTAAAGCAAAACATCTGCACGTGGAAGATTGACACCGGTTTTTGAAACGAAAATATGATCACATCTTGATAGATAAACACACTCCCTATGAAGCATAGTTTCCACTTAGTTACTTATTGCGAGTAGTTTTAAAAATCATTTCCTGTACCATGCTATCATGCCATTATATAGTGTCAAACTTTATATACATGCTTGCTGTGAATGACCATTTCATGAAAATAACTTGAAAATCACGAAATATACATCCAGATTTGGATAACAGAGACGCAGTTATAAACAGTAATTTTTATAAAAACCCAATTTACGAATTTATACTTTGAGCAATTCCATGCCACAACACCAAATGTTATTTTCTCCTTATCTTATATTTCTTTGTTTAATTTAGAAGCCATTAAGACATATTATACGTCACAGCGGTTCTTCTATACACTCCTTCATTAATTTCTGTTTGTAATCTGAAAAATAAAATAAAATAAGTTAGTAGCACATCAACAGAGATTTATGTAAGGCCAACCTCACAAAGATATGTTGTGTTAGCGTCCTTTTGGCCATAAAATCGGGCGGTCGGGTGGTCGGGCATAAAAAATAAATCGTCAGTTTTCGTTCGTCAGTTTATGCAATCTTTGGGTTGCGCGAAGCAAAGTGTATAATTTGTGCTCCGCATAATGAGGAACATAATCATCGTAATCCGCAGAACCTTATTTGAAATGATAGGTAGAAATCGATCTGAGGAACCTAACGCCATATATTTTTTATGGTGGCGTTAAAGTAAATAAAACAGGAGGAGAATAGTAAGCGCCTGAAGTTAAACGTTAATATTAACCAACACATACCAAAATCATAAACAGTCCGGGAAATGTCATAATCGCGGGAACCCTCAAAATTGAAGGTAAGATGCCTCAATTGAGGGATTTTTTACATTTTTGCTTCATCGGACTCATCGGAACGCCATATCATAAAGTCTAAAACTGTTGTATTTTTTGCAGATTTGGAGAATATATATAACAATACAGCTGCTAAAACATGATCAGAAGTTGCTCATACGGTCTCCTGTTACTTCATATATCGAATTACGAGCTCAAAAGTTATGCAAGAGAAGTACCGCTAGTTTTCACCAACGCAGTAAGTGGAGCTCCCCAATCTCCTATTATTCTAACCACAGCGCCTCATTCCGGCTATTAATTTCGGGTCATGTAAAACTTAACCCCAGCCCTCCAGCACAAAGGTGTCAACAATGCGAGAAACCCCTTAGATGTAATCAGAAACAGCGTTCGTATAGTACCTGCTTCGATATCTCGCATACGAAATGCGTTACAAAAACATTGTTAACTGGTCTACGTCATACATGGATATGCCACAACTGTATCACACGTGAGCTGTCTTTCTTTAACAACCAAGAACTATCGGTGCTTCCTCACGATATCCCATTAGATTTCAATAAACCTGAAGCTGACAATCACTATCTTCAACAAATAATCGACCATAGGAATCACATCAGTATTGCTCATCTCAACACACAATGAGTCGCATCATCTTTCGCAGAATTTGAAGCCATGCTTTCTCGATACCAATTTGAAATAATCACTCTCTCCGAAACATGGTTGAAAGATAACCAATATCTCTTACAACATGTCACAATACTCGGCTACAACTTCGAGTATGTCAATAGAGAAACGAAGCGTGATGGAGGCTTCGGCCTAATACATGAAATACTCTAACAGATACAAGGTCCGTACCTACATACACAGGAAAGACAATACCATCGAACACCTCTGATTGGAAGTTATGAACAAAAATAAGAACGGAACTTTCCTGATTGGAGTTTGTTACCAACCTAGTCCAATATCTGCTGAAAAGAAACTCTAGCTTGACAAGTTAGATAATATACTTTCGCATATTGCAAACATATGGACTGGTATGATAGTACTCACAGGAGATACCAACATTAATTTACTAAATGACACTTCTGTTACTAGAAGGTATAAAGAGATTATCCAAAATCACAGTATGAAACAGCATATCACTAAGCTAACAAGGAAAGGGATAAAATTAATTGATCATATCATAACAAATCTAGATAAGATCATAGTTGAAGATGTTTTACCATGTGATGAAATAAGTGATCATGATGCACCGTACGTTATTGTCAACATCTGTAAACCAAAATTCGAACCAAGGTACAGGTATACCAGAATGGAAACACGCCTAGATTTTAATGCCTTCAAAACAGACGTAGGCAGATTGCCACTAAACCTTGTTTACGCTGTTGAATCGCCCGAGAACAAACTAGACTTATTCAACCACGTCTTTTTCTCGTGCCTTAACGAACATGTGCCACTGGTTAAAAAAGAGGATAACCAGACCTCCCGCACCATGGCTAAAAGATCTAAATATCAACCATCTTCAGTCATGAAGAAATCAACGCAGAATGGAAGCCCATCAAACCATTAAGGACACCGACTGAAACCTTTTCAGAGAGGTACGAAACACTCTTAGAAAAAGCCATTAGAGCGGTTAAGTTTAACTTCTACAGAAAGGCACTCTCTTCAAAAAGACCAAAAGAGGTATGGAATTTCATCAACCGCGTCCTCCATCCGAACCACGAAAAAATCAACGCTGATCTTAAATGAACATTTCAACACAACTACAAAAAGGCTGCTGAATTCAGAATAAAAACTTAATTTCTATCTCGTATCAGCCCTATACTCAAAGCAAAGGAACCAAATGATTACCAGCCAATATCCATCCTTCCCGTCCTCTCCAAAGTGTACGAGAGGCTATTACTTACACAAATCAGTAACATCGTCTGAAATGCATTTTGGACAATTTATACAATTGCGAAGTCCTGCACATTTCAAGGTATTTGAGAAACAGCTACAAACTATGGTTTGACATGACGACTTTCAGCAGCTGCAGGAAACTGATTGTAATACTGCATCTAGAGCTGGGTCCTGTATCATCAACCATTCATGTCCAAAATCCAACCATACCCTTCACAAAGAGATGGCATATTGTGCCATTGCTGAAAGGAGCGTTTTATGACTGCAGTCACATACGATTCCCTTTTGCAATGACATTGCAGCGCATCTCTGGTAGGCGGTAATTTTTGCGGTTCAGGTGTCTTCTTTGTAACCAACAAATTTAAGGTAACGACTTTCATCGGAATCATTTCAAACCGTAAAGTCGACAGACAAAAGCTTTAGGAAATAGTTGCGCATCAAATCTAAAGTGATCCCCGAGCGTTGCAAAGGTTTGCTTAAAAAGAAACAGAACAGTAATATTAAACTGTCGTTTTTGCTATAGATGGTGTGTTCTTTCGTGTGGAAATTTCACTGAAAACATGAAATAGAAGCGTTTGTAATAAACCTTACTTAATAAGATTTCATCTTTCTCAGTTCCTTGAATGCTTTGGATTTCCCTAATCCCGTAAAAGCGTGAATTAATGCAGTTCCTCCATATAATTATTTTAAAAACAACAAACAGTAGTTTAATCAGACTTGCCATAATCTAAAAAATGCGAAGTATTCACATTAACCATATATATATAGATAAAAAGAAACTTTCGATACACAACCTAAACATAGCTACAAAAAAACGACAAAATAAACAGCAAAATAAAGAGAAAAAAGTATTCACAAACCAATAGTTTAAAGATATTAATTCATAGTATTGCGAAAATGTATGATTTTCTGAAATAATCTTTGTTCACAAATTTGTTGGCTGCCATGTTTTCTAGAACTTCCAAGCATACTTTGCCGTGATTACACGTCCCATCTTCAAAAATTTATTGACGATTTGCCCGAAAGTGGTTTAGTGCGTTTGACAGAGGTCCCCGCAGAACTCAGAGCGCACTTTCCGAAAAAAAGTTTTTATTGGTAACGTTTTTGTTTTTCTTAGGACGAAAAATAAAGATTGACGATTATTATAATAAGATCACCTTTTTATTTATACTTTGACTTCTCCTATTTGTCCTTGAATTCATATATAAAAGGACCAACGACACGAATCACGTGATTCTTGAGTTTGCTTACTTTCTTTTTACCGTCTGCCGTAATATTATCGCATCCAATCGAATTTTGTGGCTGCACCATTATTCGTAAGAACACGTGATTCGTGTCGTAGCCCCTTTAAGACAATAAACGACCATATCATAAAACGTTTTCTAGAGATCTCTCCTTTGCTCAGCAGAGGTCATGTGGGATATGTCATTCTTTTGGTGTAGAGTAGATATTGAGGAACGCACTTCTGCGTCGACGTTGCACAAAAGAATCATTCAAATACCTCTATTTAGTTATATTTTCTTTTGTTTATACATCATTTATCCTTCGAGCGACTTTATTCTGGTATAAATGCATTTGTTAATCTGTAAAGTAATCCTAATACTTTAATGAACATTATAAAACTCCCACCTTACAATAGTTTACAGCGATAATACTGGAAAAACCTTATCAATTGTAAACGCCCATAATAGAAATAATAGAAATAGATTGAGCATGAACAAAAGGAAAGGAAAAAGTTTCCTTAAAAAGTTACGTTGTTTGATATTTCTTACGTTATTAGGTGGGCGTATTTTATATCTATAGATCCTTTCATCGAGGTGTTACCTGAGTAAGCATGAGGGCGCATTACCGACTTTTCCGTGCTTTTCAAATGGCTCGAAATTTCGTTTTTGTCGAACATTTTCATCTTGTATTAGACGTGAATATTATGCAAATCTGATTGTCGATTTGGATTGGTCGATCACAATGGCAAAGTTGATTTTCAAAAAGTTGTCGAGAACGGGCACCTTCATTTTTTAAACTTTCTCTTTTTAGATTCTATTTGACCAAGGTAAGTTGCTCATAGAGCAGTGTTTAACTGATGTTGGCCTCCATCAGGAATGCGTACCCCAGAATTTAAAGCAAGGACCTGCACATAAGATGATTTTGGTGCAATTTTTATGATTTCAGGCACGTATTTAATTTCATCACTGTTTCCAATTAATTACAAATATTAATCATATTTCTAATGATTTTATAATTAACGTACATTACGTTTTTCCTAGTGCCACTATACGTCAACATGGGATAATAGATGTCATAACCGCTCAATTGTTAAAAAGATTAAAAAAAATCAGAGAATAAGGTTAGAGTGGCAAAATCGATAAGAAAACAACTGAACCTACATTTTTATGATTATCTTATCAACCCATCCCAAACTAACTAAATATCCAAATACATAACATGCATACAAATAAAATTAAATAATAAGTTTAAAAAGTTTCAATTCCCTTGCCAACATTGAAGTAAGGTACGTCGTGTGTTATTTTCTTCTTTTCTGATTTTACTAAGGCAATGTATGGTATTCTCCATAATACAGACATGCATTCCACTGTTCGTTAAATTCTAAGTCAGCTGGGCACCCGACGCAGCCAACTGTGATGCCATCCCAACATCCGACGTAATGTTTCTTCTGATTTGGATCTTTAATGTTTCCACGGAAATGATGTCCGCGTTTAGGACACTCGTCTGGGCAAGGGAACGTTGGGGTTGGCGACCATGAATCCGTGGTGTAGCAAGGATCTGGAAATTAATGATGTAAAAGTATTTAAACTTTTAGTGTAAACATGAAAATTACTTAATCACGTCACCCTTTCCAACATATCAAACCAACTTTATTTATAAAATAATTGAACTTACCGGTTTTTTTGTACATGCACTGGTTACAACGTTGACTGAATTTTAACGTCTGTGGCCAGCATGGTTGACAATATGCTGCTCCATTTGAGCATTGCAAGAAAAACTCATCAATGACCGGCCCATTACCATTCTTTTTGTATTCATAGTTTCCATCAGCTCGGTTCTCACACTGACGGTTTAGAACTGTCAGAAAAAATACAGAAATGTTTATTGAGAAACATGTTCTAATTTTGCCTACAAATATCAACCACAAGAATGTTTTGCAAGAACAACTTACCCCTGCATGGTGGAGGTGTTGGTCCTGTAATATTAGTGACTTTCAGTGAAAGAGCGGCTATAAGGAAAGAACAGATGGAAAATTATCCAAGTTAATTCTGACTGCGATTTCTTAAAAGTGTAACATATGGCAATGAAGTGTCTGAGCTTATGATTCTAGAATCTATCAAGAAACGCCCTTACCGTTCGAGAAATATAAAATCGTCAAGACTGCAACAATCATTGTGTTCATAGTGATTTTCTTCTGGTGATCTTCTGGTGTAACTTTTTTGTATAGAGCCCAAGTAGTGAGTGCTTGTCTATTTTGAATTTCGGGGACATTTTTATAAGGCTAGTCTGTTTCGTAACAGACTTAGTATCAATTTACTTTATCAATAGTTCTATACAAAATAGATAGTTATATGTATTGTGGAAAACATTTTTTGTATCAGGAAAACACAAACAACATTACCTTTATGTCCCAGTGATTGCTCATGCTTTGATCACTAATTTCATTGTTACGTTGCCGCCAAAATGATAAAAATACACAAAGGATGTGATGCATAAATGTTAACCTGATTATATGAAATGAGATTATATCGTTAGAATTTCAATATTGTGTCGTAACTCAATTATGGTAATTAAATAAAATAATTGAGAGAAAAAAACAACAGTTTCATCACCTAGGTGCTGTCTACACTATTGCATTAAAATAAAGTAATAATTCTGTTAAAATAGCGTTTAATGAAACCTTGGTCGTGTAATGTTCCCACAGGACATTAGAACATGAAATAATTTAGCGTAAATAAATGTCGATTCTTCACATCTTCTACTATGGGGACACTAAAAACAGCTGAATCACTGAATATGTGAAAATCATAGAATAGCATTAAAAGGGCCTGTATTTCATTCTCTTGTACGTCTGGGCGATTTAAAATATTCGTGCGATGCACAAGCACAAGGAGAGGGGATAAAAAGTGTATTTTATTGTTTACCAATAAAGACAGTACTTGTAAAATTTGTTTGATTCACATCACAAGAAGCGCGTACAAACTTTCCTATGCATGCAAATATATAGAATGCTCTGTTAATTCAATAAATTCTTGAACTCTTTTCATTCTCGTCAACCTGTGTATAACTCTTTGGAATACCATAAGACAAAATGTACGATGAGAATATCCACTGGCTGTTAATTGGACACAATTACTCACTTAGATGATTTTTAAGATATGAGTGAAATTTCTCATAATTGTTACCTGTTTATCAATGAGATTTTGTTCTAGAAAAACTTCCTGGGTCCATACACCTTTCCCGAATTTCATGTGATATATAAATTTCATGGTGTAAGTTTTGGACTGATAAACAACAAACATGCGATGGAGATTCGATTAAGCGATTTTATTTGCTGGTTTTTAATTTTTATGCATGTGTACAACATGTTCCTCGCCCTTTCTCCCTAACACCCCCTAATACAGAGTTTTTAGGACGTACAGCCACTACACTATTTCATTTTTTACCGTTCAACTCTTTCTCAACCTCAAACACAGGGCCATTTGTCTGTTTCTGATATGAAGACGGCGAGACGAAAAGACCTTGGCTTCCCAGGCCGAAATTATCTCAATCACGAATTGAGTAATTTTCATTACGTGACAACTTAGACATAAAAGTGTGTGTTAAAACATTTAATTGCTACAAAATTGTATTTTTAAAGTAAACGTTGGTAGAAAAGCGTGTAAAACAAATTGGCCTTGATAATAGGAGAATTTAATTTGATTTTAGTTCCCTGAGAAATGAAATTTTTTATAAAGATAAAAAAAATTTGTGCAGTTGTTGTAAAAAAACAAAGCAAAAGATACAACAAGAATGTTACATTACGGCCACAGTCTTTTCGTCTCGTCGTCTTCCCATATCAACTTAAGACAAACAGGCCTAGGTTCGAGGTTGGCTCTTTCCCTCCCTCAAAGTTATTTTTTTAATTTTTAATCTACTGTTTCATAATATTGTTGTCAGGGCAAAACAAGTCAAATTAAATACATAATGATAAATCTTTGACATCGATAGTTTCCTTGTAAACAAAGGAATCAGTGGATTTGTCTTAGGAATGTGTTCATCAATTGTTGATTGCTAGGTTGAAGGAACTGATCAAAGGGGGGCTGCCTTTATGAAAATTACCCTAAGTGTGAATTACATAAACACTATTTAAATTTGTTATTACAATTCTTTGAAAATTCTTCGTTTTTTTATGGCATTTATTTTCTTCACAAAACAAACAGGTCAGATTTATCTATTTGTTATGGCAACTGGAACTTGTCAGCAAATGTTTTGTTAGTGGAAAGGAAGATAACATTGAAATCGGAGATTACCTTAAAAATCAAATACGTTAAGATAAAAATCTTGTAACAATCCGAAGTGAGTGATTGTTACCTATCAAGATTACACAATCTCATTATGTCATTACATAACAGAATCCTTTAAAACAAGCAGGCAGGACTAAACAGCACCATACAATCACTCGTCGCAAACAACGCCAGTACTGGAAGAAAGTTACGAAGATAAAGTAAACAACAACAACGAAAATGGTTTATCAAATTTTCAGTGTCATACTTCTAGTTCATGGTAAGTGACCAGCGAAGTAATAAATAAAATGTAATTTCATTATTCCGTATATTATTAAATGAAATTTATTTTTCTTTCGTTCCAGCCGCTCTTTCACTGAAAGTCACTAATATTACAGGACCAACACCTCCACCATGCAGGGGTAAGTTGTTCTTGCAAAACATTCTTGTGGTTGATATTTGTAGGCAAAATTAGAACATGTTTCTCAATAAACATTTCTGTATTTTTTCTGACAGTTCTAAACCGTCAGTGTGAGAACCGAGCTGATGGAAACTATGAATACAAAAAGAATGGTAATGGGCCGGTCATTGATGAGTTTTTCTTGCAATGCTCAAATGGAGCAGCATATTGTCAACCATGCTGGCCACAGACGTTAAAATTCAGTCAACGTTGTAACCAGTGCATGTACAAAAAAACCGGTAAGTTCAATTATTTTATAAATAAAGTTGGTTTGATATGTTGGAAAGGGTGACGTGATTAAGTAATTTTCATGTTTACACTAAAAGTTTAAATACTTTTACATCATTAATTTCCAGATCCTTGCTACACCACGGATTCATGGTCGCCAACCCCAACGTTCCCTTGCCCAGACGAGTGTCCTAAACGCGGACATCATTTCCGTGGAAACATTAAAGATCCAAATCAGAAGAAACATTACGTCGGATGTTGGGATGGCATCACAGTTGGCTGCGTCGGGTGCCCAGCTGACTTAGAATTTAACGAACAGTGGAATGCATGTCTGTATTATGGAGAATACCATACATTGCCTTAGTAAAATTAAAAATTAATATGAAATTGACATGGAATTTTCACTGTTTTACTGGTGTAAGGGAAACGATTAATTTATTTATGTTATTTTTTGTATATTTATTATTTTTTCTTTTGATGTGGAACATTTTAAAATTGGAACTGGAAATGTGTCTTCATTTTCCAATTCTTCATTCTTGCTCATTAAAATGCGACCTCAAGAAATTATAAAAATTGATTGAATTTTTAAAATTGATACTAACGGTTTAGTAAAATTGAAGGAACGAACAAAAGATAATTTTATCCAATTAATAAGCACGAATATATATCCTCATATCTCCTGTTAGGTTTTGTATAAAGAGTGCAAACAAAATATCTAAAAGCGTAACATAAAGACGTTTTATTACCTTTGTTGCAAGCTCAGATCTGTTAATTTTGCCAAGATATGTTATGTAATTAGGACTAAAATGTAAGCAAGAAAATGATGATGACTTTACGTCTTAGACACATTGTGAAGGTTTTGACTTTTAGTCGAGAACTTACACAACTGCGACGGGAACGTGGACGGCGACGTGAGAATGATTTACAAATATTTAGAAATTCAGATATCACAATGCAATGAAAGTTTTAAGAATTTGTTTGTAATACCAAAACGTTTCATGAATAAACTGTTAAAAAAGGAAATCCTATGGAAACAGGATAAAACCAATATGAGAGGAACATAAGTTACTGCTAACTTCGTGTCTCTGTTCTCAGTACGACTTCAAAACACAATTTTTCACGTTGTGCGTAGAATGTGCAAATCAGCTAATGATGTCATTAACTGACAATATTCCTTCAATGGTAAAGTATGGAATAGATTTCTTCTCTAAACGAAATCCACAAGGAAAACAAAGTTTATATTTCACTGGCATTACTGTCCTGTAAATGCGTAAGCTTCCTATTAACCCTATTCCTACCAAGCTTTTTTGTCTTTTGTATGGATGAGGGGGTCAATTTTCCCCGCGCCTAGAAAATTTGGAAACTTTTTTGAGAAATATAGCTTCGGATATCTGGCTACATGTTACTTCAACTAATTAAAATAAGATAGAAAAGGGCTCTCTCTCACAAAAATAAGTAGCGGATAATGCAATTAAATAGAACAACCTTAAAAAACAGTTTCCCAAAGTAGTTGAATTATCCGCTTTGTAAAATACAAAATGTGATCAGTAAATTGTCAAATCTGGTCTGTAAGTTATTATAACTGGTCTGTAAATTACTTTATGCCCGAACAAATATTATGTAAACAAAAACAAACTCAAAACAGGAACAGGTACTCTGCAGCCGAATTCTTAAATCACCTTCCTTATCATTATCCTTCATTATCGTAAGCGACTATTATTAAATAATACCGATTTCAAACTTTATCTTTATGTAATCAGTTTGGCAATCAAAAAAAATCTGTATCACTCGTAGTTAGAAGAATGCATTTTGATTATTTGATATAAATTGTTTAATTTCGTTTGCAATTCACCATATATGTCGAAAAATTGAAAATTCACAAAAAAAAAATAATTACATTGACGAACCAAAAGCAACCAAGGTAATTCATTAATATAATTGTAAACATTTTTTTAAATAAGACATCGCCATGAAATGCTCATAAGTCTTCCTCTTTGTATGAAATTGAAACTTCACCGTAAATATTTATAGGAAATGTGAGGGACAAGGTATAACTATAAAATGGGTTCAAGGTCTTTCTTCTAAATCGACAAATATCTATAAATACATATAAAAAAATCAGTGTTCAACAAAAACAAAAACAAAACAACCTTGGATTTTCTTCTGGGAAGTCACATAATTCTTTGTAAACATTAATAAACGCCAATGACTAAAAATTTATTATGTCTTAGCTCTGTTTTCATCGATAGGGATCAGAGAATATTTATTTTAGATTCCAGTACGATTACGCTGGCGTTCAGAAATATCAGATTCTTTTTAAGATTTTCAATTTTCAGCGCGTGACGTTTTACTTGAAATGTATCCCAGTTTTGGATAGCGAAGCGAGCTGAAACGGGAGCCCATTTGCTACACATATGCGTTAATATTTTTTTCTTCTATCCAAGAGATTTCTAAGGTTTGACGGTAAGACAAAATTGTATCGCGTGGGAGATGCGGGATGTAAGTCTGCACAAAATGAGACCATTGCATTGTGTCCCGAAAAAGAACGCGACGTTAACATATCTCTATAACTAATGCCAACAACGTCATTTGGGGCCCAAACCGGCGACTAGGTATGTGACAAAGCCAGGGGGACTTTTGGAAGTGTGACGACAGATCATAGAGGTCAGTAAAATCTTTGATGACAGATATCTCAGCAACAGTATGTCGTGAAAATATGATCCAATACAATTTTTAATTTTCCATTGCAAACATTGTTAATGAATATTACTAGTAAACGGTTGAAAATTCTGGCATTGGTTAAGTACGCAAAAGAAATCACCATGTAAAAGGTATAGAGGTATTTTCAAAGAAAATATTCATGTCATACATATGGATGGCGCAAAGATCTAACAACCCATTACCGTAATTTAATAGTGTTTATTTATAATTAGAAGAAGTGTGCAAAGCTGACGTTTCCGTCATCCTTAGATATGCGGAAATGCAGTTTCTGTGCGGTTCGGTTTCCAGAATGGAATTTGGAATTTAATGAAATAACTCTTTCATTGCATTGGTGAATTATTTTGATTTTTCGAGACTTCAAAAGGATTCCGCCAGTTAAAACAATGAATTACCTTCCACATTGTAAATTTTAAGAGAAGGTATTGTGTTATGATCATTTGAGAAAAACTCGTAGCAGAAGATAACTTGAGAACTTAAACTTAAAATTTTATTAAAACTTGGATAAATAGTCATATTTCTTTATGATGCTTATTTATCTAACTAATCGTGGATTAGTCTCACTTGGTCGTCCCCGTTGTTGTCACAGTTGCTTGAGCTCCCTATTTTCAAACACATAGTGACTTTCGTGTTGGTTACGGTAGCAGCGAAAGCGAATACCGTATTTAAACACCCTTGGACTCCTGCTACTCCTATTCATAATCCAGCCGAAATGGCATTTAAGCGGACGCTTTGCAAAATTCCCTTTACGAAACTATATAAATTATAATCAACGAACGCGGGGCTAGGAATGTTCTAAAGCTTATCAAAACATTCAACATTTTGTTGATATTTTACCACTTATTTACGAATAAATAACTCTTATTCTCATAAATTACAAAAAGGAGGATTTCAGTAACTTCCAATTCGAAATCACCTGAAATAATGCCTTTAACTCTATTAAACCTTCACTGACAAAGTTTAAAACTCGGATGAATGAGTTTGTGTCTATTTTGTTCGTATTGCGACTTAATTTTGAAATGCTGCTACCGTTTTTCACCATATGGTTTTTGTTCAACTTTAAAAATACCTCTCACACCGCATTTTGAACGGTGGGTTTCTCTGATAAAGTTTCTTCTCTGGTATGGTTTTTTCTAATCATGGTGTTGCAAATTAAGATTTGTTTTTAAAACAGATTTATCATTTAAACCTTGGACGCGCGATAAAAAAATAAGTGCGTGCGTATACAACGCGCAGCCTTTACATCATCAGTGTGAACCGGGATAAGATTTAATACACAGATGCGGCAAGAACCTTCACATTTAAGTGAAATTTGATTGTGGGTCACCGTTTTCAAAACAATATCAATTTTTCTACTTAACAGAGTCACTACACCAATGTATAAGGTATGTCCACGTGTGATAATGAAAATACCGTATGACCATATTTTCATACCACAAAAGTTTCAGTGAAAAAACGCATGTAAGACATTGAAACGTAGATTTGTTTGGATAATATTTTTCACGTCGATTTTAAACACGGATTGCAACGGTTTGTTGCTCTGCGATAAATATAAGATATTTCAAAAAGATGACGACTTTCAAAAAATAAAAACAAATAAAAAATTTAATTAGTTAACTGAATTTATTATTTCACAAAAGGCATAATTTGATTTATTATGGCACAAAGAGTTCAATTCTCAACACCGTATAACGAGGTTACTAAAATATGTTATATTTCATGCACACTCACAGTATGGTCAACCACGATCCCAGGGCTTCTTCTCTCTCTACTTTCATATCGGAAATTAATAAATGGAAAGAAAGATAACCCTGACATCGGTTCGTTAAAACACTTTCAAAATGAAGGGATTTTTAGAGGTGGTTAGACAGGCAGTCTTAACAGGATGTTCTCTATGCTGTCCAAATGTTAACACGATGTTCTCTATGCTGTCCAAATGTTTGGCAAAACTTATCGAGGTAAAAGTTTTTAAGTTTGATATGGCTACTGCGAGTGAAATTATCAAAATGGCGTGAAAAAAGAAGAGCAATATTTTATGGCATTTTTGTTGTTAAATGAAGCGATAGTAGTAGTATAAGAGGATACTTTAGAATTTTTAAGTATATTTTCATCAGATAAGTTGTTGGTGTTGCTCAATAACATTTATTGTAACGATAAAGACATAACTATAACGACCATTGGAAAAATGTGGTTGTAATATGGAATTTGAAAAATAAAAATGAATTATTAGTCAGCGCCGTGAGGCAGCTGATCTTTCATTTTCCCTTGTTTGTCAGTGAGTCAGTGTGTCAGTGAGTCAGTCTGTAATTTCGCAGTTAATTCTGTCCTTTCACAACACCCTCCCGAGTATCGGAATCCGATATTGCCCGTTTCTTTAACGCTTACTCGTCAATTCGATCTCTAATTGATTTGCTAAAAAAACGGGTTATAAAAATGGCGTAAAGTTCCGGGTTTGTTGATAACGATTCTCAAACGTGGGTGAAGAAGATAGATATTTTACTTCAAAAAAGGTTCTTATTCTTATTCTTAGTATATTAATACAGATTTTAATACATTACAGAACTAAGTTTTGTGTGTATACTTTGTAATGATGATGGGGATAGATGTTTGAGAGTGAAAGTGTAGCACAGCTTCTTCACCACCAGCTCCAATTTTTAAAACTTTATTTTTATTCCAAATAGCTCAACAATTTTCTGGCTGCAGTTTTTTCAGATTTTTGTAGCTGACAGCACAGCCACAAGACATTCCAGTGTACACAATGTATATATTGGTATGCAATCATTTTTATTATTCAAATTGAATATATTTATATTGTTTGTCAGTCTAGTATTCATAATATATAATTAGAGTTTATCATGTCATAGACCGGTTGTTTTTGTTTGCGACGTTTCGACAGTTACTACTGTCATCATCGGGCGTTTGTAAATGAATGATGTAAAGTTTATATATGTTTTCAGTAGGATCGAAATTAGGATCGAAATTATTTCGGACCTGGAAGGAAGCAATGTCAATAATTTGTTTTGCGTAGAGCTGGAAACCATATCGCAGGAACATTATACGATGTACTATTAATACTGGAATTGTTTTTGACACTGTATATAGTCTCTTTGACTTTTCGAGCAGTCCATCCTTTTTCCTTGTCAAGGATCTTTCTATTCTCCCAATCAAACTTGTGGTCATTAGACCACTGTTGGACGATGATGACAGTAGTAACTGTCGAAACGTCGCAAACAAAAAGAGCAAGTTAACTGCCAGTCATTTAAGGCTAAGAAAACAAAAGAAACTGCCGGTCATGCAGACAGGCGTCTCATATATACTGGCTTCAGCGGCAGATCAAGAGAGTAGTCGCAATTTGTGGAGGAGCACATTAACATAATTTCTGCTTTCAGCCTGAATCACCAATAGACTTTGCATGATTTATTTCATACTTTAATAGCTAACATTCTCCTCCACAAATTTCGACTACCCTCTAGATCCGCCACTGGCCTTGATGTTATGGATTAAATTCAGGTATGCATGCGTATAATAGCAGTACTACTATTATACTATATATATTTGATTCATGCATCAAAACTCTTAATCTTAGGAATTTGCATACTTAAACTATATGCGAATTAATTTTTGTGTGGATTTAACTTTGTGGGATGATATTGTGCAGGCCTGAAGATTATTTTTTCCATGTCGTACAAGATGTCCACCGATAGAATTGTAAACCCGGTCCAGACATTAACATCATCACAGTGTTTTCTCTGTATATATACGAAGCGAAAGGAACAGTAAAGTGGGGAACCATTTAACCTGTGAACCCTAAACATAACGATACTGATTGCCTTTGGTGTTTTATTTACGTTGCACCACACTTGATATTTCTGGCCAGACAAATAAGTCTGTTGATTAGGTTCTTTTGTCGGACAAATATATACTGTTTTTACGCCGGACAATTTCAGATGTCTGGAACTAAGAGGTAGTTTACATGAGACCCGAAGTGAACTCAAACCACTTTGAAATATGGAGCTGTTTACATGAAACATTTCACTTCGGATAATCCTTTTTTGCTGAATCAGCGGATTATTTCTAATAAAGTTTGAACATAATGTCGGAAAATCCTTTCTGAGTCGGACATCTCACAAAGTAGCCAAAATCACAATGACGTAAACAAGAGTTGCGCATGTGCATGAAAACAATTGCGCATGTGCCATATAGAAAAACCAGACCGCTGTATCGATAAACAGACTTTCACTTCGGGGAGCAGTGTTTAAATTTTAAACCGATTTAAATTGACCGAAGTGAAACTACACCCGAAATGAATTTCACTTTGCCCGAAGTCATGTAAACAGTAATAAGAATTGCATCATGCATCGAAGTGAAGTTTTTCTTTTCAAACCGGTTTGAGTTCACTTCGGGTCTCATGTAAAAGGCCTCTAATATTCAGGTTGATTTTGAAATTAGAAAACCCATTTCAAGGAGTTTTTCGTGCATTTTATCATTCTTTAAAAAACAAGAAAAAAAAGTCAGCTGACGTGCATATAAAGGGATGCTTAAGCGAGTATGATGATGATTATAAAACATTATGTAGATAATTTTAGATTGACTTCAAAAAGTAAAAAGCAATACTAATATTACTGAAAACATCCAGCGTTCCCTGTATTGATCTCTGTAAAGTGTATTAGGAAAAAATTGTGCCCAAAAATCTACTTAAGAACTGTTGTGCCACGAGTCTATGAAAGCATAGCAAATTTATGTTACCACAAAAAATGTCCTCAGTGTGAAGGTTTATCCAATTTTAAATCATGTATGGACAAATCTAAGTAAGCGTTGACCTTCAAGCCTAAGGCTCTTGTTTTATTTTCATGAACAAGCTTGGCGAGTATTTACCAATAAAAATGAAGCTTTTTGTGGAAAAACTCTAACTCAAATCTTCAACTGTAAACCATCTTATATGACGTTCTTTTGATATGGATAAGTTTCTTCGCTACTTCGCTGCCCCTTTATAAATAAAAAACTAAGCGATTTACTTCTAGTTTCTAAATATACAATCGGCTCCTCTACTAGAAATGCGTAGGAGAAGTATGTGTTGCATAACACGAGTATAACGTATCAGTGTAACGTGAGTATCTAAATCTTTCCAGTTAGAACAATGCTTCAATATAAGAATGATATAAGTAACACAGTAGTGGTTGAAAACACTGATAACTGTTAAAAATTGCTGATGAAGTCCGTTGTAGACGGACGAAAATTTAAATAAAAACAGTTTTACTCATTGAAAATACAGCGGCATATGAAAAAGATCTGAAGCTTTCACTTTGGCGACACTTTAACTGAAGTTTGTTTGAAAGATTGAATAGTATTTTGTTTATCTTGACACTTGCTGACTCGCTCTAACTCGCCAGATTAAGAGTGGCCCTTAAAAATATCCATGAAAATCAATCAGATTCAAGGTATAACCAGATGATGTCAGGGATATTCTTCTCTTCATATAAATGTAAGATATGATAGTACAGAGAGAAGAAGCCGTGGAATCGAAACAAAATGGCCGTGTTTTTTCTTACAACTTAACAGAGAGATCGTAGAACCTACTCTAACTTAAATTACTGTTTTGTTTAAGTGCGGCCAGACCTAAGAATTTTATAGACAATGTTTGGTTCCATTGTGGACACCGATTAAAGCTACTCATCTACCATTATGTTTTATCAACTTATACACTTGGATCCAGTTGTTTCCTCATAATGTATTTTACCATAGGTGATCTATTGCACGTTATTCATTTCGGACGCAATTATATCTCATAAGGTTTTAATTCAGAGTCATTAACTAATAGTATGAAATATTTATTGAAAATAAAATAAAATGAACCATCACTCGAGGGAATATTAACATCTTTTTGTGCAGCGATGGTGTAGTGGATTGTACCTTCGAGTGCGACCGCTGAGGCCTGTGTTTCGATAACCATACTTCGCCAGTATCGCCAGGGGTCAGTATACAATACTCTCTCAGTGTATTTTAGCAACTTTTCATTTAAATATCTGTAAACTTTCAATCTACGGTAATTTACTGTAATCTTTACAGTTTACTTTTCTACTTTATATTTTGGAATTGCAATTAAAATACTGTACAATCAGTTCTATATCAGTACTTTGACTTAAATTGCTTTTAAAACGTATTTGATTATTTTTGATAGGTTAGGGTATTATGATGATGCTTTATTTTTCATACTTCAATAGTTATGTACATCGTAAAATAACCGACACGATTTCGAATTGTACAACTGTATGAACCCGACTTGGCAAGATCTTGAGGGATTCTCATTGTGGAGTTGTTAAAATCATACTTTGAATCCATTTGCTTTCCATGGAATCTCCATATGGTAGTTGGTGTTGGAACTCCTGTAAAATCAGAAAAGTAAAAAGAATAAGAAATTGAGTTTTTTTTAGAGAAATTAGACTGAAACAAAAGAAAATAATAATTTCAATAATTTACCATGCGAATAATTTAATAAAAGGAGACAGTTGCATTAATTATGGAAAAAACAATAATGCATTAGTAAGTTTGTCCATTACAAAATGAGAAGGAGAGGCAAGATGAGATGGGATTAAAACAACCTGCAGACTTTTTTTAATCGTACGCATAGCAATAAGCTAGAAGACTACGACTAACTTATGAGCGCACATGCATGACATAAATAAATATTTTCATTATATTTTGTTAAAAAGCGCAGTCAGAACACTCACCCTTGGAATGACAATGCAAAACCAAATCTCCATCGGTCATATCAAATCCAAACTTTACCAAACGAGGAGATGCTGTACACAGTCCAAAGTAAAAGAGTACAAAAAAAATAAACATTTATTATTCGCAAACTTAATTAAAACTGGACATGGAACTGTTGTGGAATATTTGAAACCGTTTAATAATGTTTCAAAACGGAAGTTGTGAGGTATTAAGTACTTACAGCAGGACCTTACTCGACATCTTTGTCTTCCTGTCATTCCATCTGTACACATACGGCCACCATTCGCTGGACGAGGATTGTCGCATTTTCGAGTTCTTATTTGCACACCATATCCACAGTTTTCATCACAATTCCCCCACTCTGACCATTCAGAAACTCCTCCATTTACTAAAAAAACAGGTTAGAAACTCAAGTGTGATATATGAGAAAGATGACAATTAGGGAAATTCATTCAAGCCATCCAAAATTTTGGATGTGATGTATTTTTGTCAAATTTTAATAATTACAAAAATGTCAAATGCTCAGATTCTTTAATATGAATTTTTTATATGAATTCTGCGTTATAGCGTATATCCCCGCATAATTATTTTTATTTTATTGTTTTATTCAATCTTTATTTAAAGTTGGAAAGACATATACATAGCTTGTGTGACAAACTAATTAAATCCAACTACATAATTCGTAAAAATATAAAATACCAAAATGTAAAATAAAAAAGAAATGTTAAAATAGAAGGAATAAGAATTGCACGTGATCTGGGCTCTAGAATTAAATTAAAGGAAAATCCACGCAATAATTCATGTGCAATCTAGATAGAGCAATTGTGACATTGACAGTAGCAATTGTTGAGTGTTTTGGTTCGAGACTTGAATAGACTTAATTTTGGGCAAGGTTTTAGATCAGCTGGAAGGTTATTCCAGAGACGCACTGCTCTAAAGACGAAAGAGTTTTTGGTGCACTCTGAGCGCTTAGGTAGCTGCAACAGAGTTCCATGACGCATGTTATAAACAACAGATTTAAAAACAAAATCCCACATAAAACTTGGATTTAGTCGGAAAATCGACTTATACACTTCAGTGGCAAGTAACATCAAATTTGATTTGTGTATTGACACAGTGTTATATGTCTCCAGGACCTTCTCCTTGGGTGTGACAAAATCTAGATTTACTGTTCTCAAAGCTCGGATGTGCGTGGATTCAATTTTTGTCGAATCCCTCTTTGAGCAGAACGTCCAGACTAGAGGACAGTATCTAAAGCAGGATAGAACATATACCTTTGGCAAATTTAAGTAAGAGCGAATTCGTAATAAGGCATTTATTTTACGATTCGCTTTTGTGCATACGTCTAATATGTGAGGTGAAAAACTCAACCTGTCGTCGGGAGTCACTCCCAGCAGTTTCACACATTTAGTAGAAGGAATAGTGTGACTATCAACAGCAAGTTCGTTTTGATTTTCATCATGACAACCAAGAAGTAAAAACTGAAATTTATCTGGGTTGACAACCATCTGGTTGATCCTAAACCAGTTTGTGATAATAGAAACATTTCGGGACAATTTAGATAACACCTTACTGAGAGAGGGGTCACACGCATATAATGTATTGTCATCAGCAAAGTTGGCAATCCCAGATGAAAATATTGGAAGTAAGCTAATGGAAAATATTGGAAAATATTGGAAATATTTTGGAAGTAAGCTAATGGGGCCGATAGTTTGACTTGTCAGTAGCAGAACTTTTCTTATGTACTGGGATTGTAACAGCCATCTTAAGTACAGACGGGAATATATTAGATTCAAGAGAGTTAATGAAACACGGTGACAAGACGTCGGAAATTTCATAAGCAACACTTTGAACAATATCAGTGGGGACATTGCTGCTAGTCTTCTTTGTCTTATCGAGTTTCATAATGGTGGCAAGAATTTCATCACTAGTTGTGAGTTTAAATTCAAAGAAATCATCCCTGTGGTGTAATGACTTTATCCTCACAACACTAGAATGACTTTTAAATTTTTCAATTGCTATCAAAACAGGGTCACTCACGATATCAAGGTTTGGTGCTACCATTGGTGACCATGACTGTATGGGAAGTGACGC
This sequence comes from Turritopsis rubra, assembly GCA_039566895.2. Taxonomy (NCBI): domain Eukaryota; kingdom Metazoa; phylum Cnidaria; class Hydrozoa; order Anthoathecata; family Oceaniidae; genus Turritopsis; species Turritopsis rubra. The sequence continues at coordinate 15,365,068 of CM077623.1, read as the reverse complement.
CGTGATGTTAGAAAAATATCGATTAAAAATGTTTGCCACATTTGTGCTATCAGAAATGATTTCCCCGTCATCAACCAAGATTGTCTTACTTGCAAAAGCGTCTTTATCCGAGAAACATGGTTTGCATGCGCCCCAGAAACTTTTACAGTCTCCTCTAATTTCTGCCTTGGCAAAATAAGACCTCTTGGCTTTCCTATTCATCGAGACAACCTGATTTCTTTGCAGCTTGTAACGAGCCCAATCACTTAGGTTGCACATTCTTTTGGCGATATTCTGTAAGTGAGAGCGTCTCATGATCGCCTTACGCAAAGCTTTAGAAGTGTGTGGCTTGTTATTGGCTCTAAGAAATCTGGGTTTTTTGTGGAGCATGACGGTCTAACAATTCTTCAAATATTTTATGAAATTCGCTGTAAGAGCTCAGATTTAAAAGAAATTTGTTCAGGTCTTGGATAAATGAATCATGATTAAAATTCTTGTAACTACGATAAAGAAACTTTTTAGGTTCAAGCTTCGCATGGGTTACTTTGAGCATAGTGTATATCAAGCTGTGAAAATCGCTAAGACCTGTTTCAGCAACGCCTGAATGTTTCAATGCGTGTTTTTTGTTGGAAAGCAGCAAATCGATTAGGGTTCCATTTGCCGATTTCCAGCACGTCTTGTTCAAAATATGGTTATAAAGACCATAATGTTCTATGAAAGCATTCATCCTTGCAACACGTGGCTCTGCGTTAAAGTCCCCCATTACCAGAATATTATCGTAGTTTCTGGAATAAAAATCAATTAAAAGAGACAATTCACCTAGAAAATAATCCAATTGCTGCCGAGGTGGTTTATAGATTGATACAAGAATCCATTTTGTCTTCCTCAAGCTAATCTCAAGGGGAATAACTTGCAGGTCTTCAGGTACCTCCTAATCTGATTTCAGTTTCGAAGATATACTTTGACATAAGTCAAAAGTCCCCCACTAGTGCAGGTGTCATCCTTCTGGTACAAGAAAGATTATAACACCAATAAATTTATAAAATTAATAATAAAACATTAAATTACATATGCCATTAATATTATTTTCAACGCCCAATCTCTTTTCAACGCCACTCTCCAATAAATGTCCATTCAAAGAGAAGGGTTATTAGATTTTACGTCCACTAGTTTACAAATTAACGATTTTAAAGGCATACTGAACTACCCGGGTGTATTTTTAATTTCGTGGGTCCTACGAAATTAAAATTTAATCAAGCGAATATACAAACAGAAAGTACTAACCTGTTTACACCATAAATTTAATATTTTAGTGTAAATTTTCTTCTGAAACATGACAATAATGTTTATACTGTACAAGGCTGTTATGTCTAACCATTTAGCAGAAAAATATGGTTTTCAAGAGAAACTTCTAGTAAAATTTTACCAGAGTGTCTGCGAGGATTGCTCAAACAAGATAGATAGAACCAAGAAAAGTTTTGAAGAATTAAATATAACATAACTAGAGATATTAAAGAATACGTTTTTATTATCTTCGTTGCACTAAACTGTGTCTGTGCATCGAATATTGCCAACAAAAGTTGATCGTGATTCTTCTTCTTCCCTTCTTCATGTTGTTTTGCTTTGAAAACGATGAAGAATTGTCAGAACAATATACCAGCAATATAACAATGGACCAGTTAACTTTCCACAGTTAGTATATTAATGAAGGTGTGAATAATAAATTATTATAAGTTCAAAATAATAATAACAAAAAATGTCTGGTCCGTATAATTGAAAAGCTTGTAACACGCGGCGACTTGTCCGAGTCTTTGAACTCAAAATACGTGATACCCTGGGTAGTTCGGTTTGCATTTAATGTAAGCTTAGGTTTCAAATAAAACGTTGATTTTTTTGCTACAAATGAACGTTTCAATAAAAAAAACAGTCTCTAGAAGCGCCTGACAGTATAAACATTCTGACAAGTGGAAAATTAAATAAACATACAGGTTGTTTATTAAGGAACTTAATAACGAAGTTGAACTGACTAAGCCATAAATAGCACATGATGTTTGAACAGAAATCTGGTTATGTGTAATAAGGCAACCTAAACGGCTTATCTTTACCTCTGACGGCAACTTCAAACCTGTGACTAATTTTTCCTCCTTCGTTTTTTGCAATACACTCATACACACCAGAGTCGTTTTCTTTCGGCCTATGTATTACAACACCAGCTAGCCGAAGTTCGTACATGACATCTCCATTTGGTTTCATCCTGTAAGCTTTCGTTACAACATTGTCGCCGGAGGCACGGCAAGCCAGCACTGCTGGTCTGTTATATTCGATAACCGATATTGGGTTTGGGAGTATAACCCACGTAGGTGCTAAAGGCGAAAGCAAGATTTACAGGAAACATGTTCTCTATATTCTCATTTTTTACAATCAAATGAATACAAACCGGTAACTTTGGTTTTGCCTTTATCTTTTGATGAATCTATAACACAATTGTATCAAAGTTCAAGAGTATTTCACCTGCATACTTAACATGTTGGCTACGGACTGAAATTTTAAAATCTACAGTTTTGAAACATTTTTCATGAAAATCTCTGCGATGACTGGTTGCGTTGTCAAAAATGGCAACTCATGATGAGTTTACTCATCCTCGGTAATCAACATGTTAAAGGTCGATCTCCACTAGGCCATTTTTGTAATGGTTGTCTACTACTAATGGATAGCGATAGACATATAATGTAACATGGACATTTTGAGATAATTACAATTTCCAAATAAGTTCTGTTCGCGTACGCATATACGAAAAATTGCTAAGTAGATACCTGCCTGTAGAGTTATAATGTTATAATTATCGTTATATGGTAAATGATAACTGTGGCTATACGTTATTTATTCAAAACGTGCTTGCAATTTTATACAAATGATGAAAGTCTTGAAATACCATTTTGTTTGGAATTATATGATTTTACAGTTTTCTGTCAATCATTAGTAAAGAAGCATACAAAGCTCGTGTAATTTCCAAATTCCTATTACAATGCAAAATAATATGCCTCACCTTCACCTAAGGGTTTTTAACGATTTGCATTTGAGCTTACTTGTCCATTCCATGGACATGTATAAACAACTTACCAAACGGCTTCACATTGAATATCTTGATATCTTCACCGGAGAAAGGTTCTTTACATTTATAAATGCCAGCATCATTGATGGTTAAACCTTTTATTTCAATGCCAGTCAACGTTGGAAAGTCGTAGCGATCAGAGAAACTCAGCTCAATATCTTCTTTTGAAGTTTCGTTTGTGCGATACCATATGACAAAATCAGATTCGCTTTTTACTTCACAGGAAAGTTTGAGGTCTTTTGTTGTTGTTATATCTGGTTTTATTTCGTCTTGTGGAACTGTAAATAAAAAAAATTACAAAATTTTAAGCTACCAACATTATTGTAATTGCTAGCAAATCTTTTCTGGATTGAACCATATGTTAGTTGTAAGAAAACATATGATTTTATATTAATTTTCCGAAATTGTTCTTTTCCTTTACTCAGTTATCCCTTTAATAGCGTAAGAAGACAACCTCGGTCCCAGGGCTTCTTCTCTCTCTTACAAAGAGAAAGAAAGCCCTGGCTCTGACTGGTCAGTTTGAAATCTGTTTGGTTTCTAAAAATTAGATATTTTAGAGGGCCTCTACTAATCAGGCGAATTAAATCGAGTTTCAAGATAAAGTATGACCAATGAAAAAAAACAAAATAAAATTAATATCTATCACCAAAAATAAAGAATAGGCAAAAATTTAGAATGGTTAACCACAATATCCCATTAAAAGATATTATCTTGACTATTATATCCTATTGACATTAATACCCGACAATTCTCTGGCTGGCTGGCTGGCTGGCTGGCTGTACGGTGGCCTAATATGCTAAACCATTTTTCGAGGTAAGTTAGACCAAACAATAACAGAGAGCGCGAAGAGCGGATCAAAACGTTAAAACAAATTTATTTTCATTTTTGAGAAGATAGGTGATAATTGAAGTAAAAAACGAAGCATTGTGTTATAATTAACGAAACCGAAAGTAAGGAAGCAAAGTGAAAAGTTTTTTTTATTTATTTACTTTCATAAAATGGTTTCACAGTTGCGATAAATGTTGTTTTTCGGCGGGAAGAAGAAATGTGAAAGGTAAAATGGCTGTAAAAGTGTTTTTTCTCTCTTTGTGTAGGTTTTCAAGAAGAGTTATTCCGATTACGAGGATATTATTGTCATGTTTCCGTTGATAAAAATTCTGTTATTTTTGGAGCGAAATTGTGTGGTTTTAATGAGTGGTTGTGAGCCTCCCTACCCTCCACACCACCACAGCCACCACAATATCTAAATTGCCTATAGCTATATACAATGAATATATATAAAAACATGCCTATGTCCCTGTAGCTATATTTCTTTGCCTTTATACCTTGAGTGTTTGCTGTTGGTTTGTTTTATTTGGGGATGGGACCACAGCACATTTCACTGTTTTGAATTCATTGCAAGCCATATCCACATAAATATTTTCGTGTTTTTTGCACATTTGGTTTGAAAATTTCACTCGCCATTATAATAACAAACATTACCAATGTATCAACAAAGGTTTGACAGAAACACGATTATCGAGTTATGATCGCTTATCGGACCTATTATAAAATATATGAATGGTTTTAAGGAGCCAGCGGCAGGGCCTTCTTTCTCTCATCGTAAATGTCCAATAAATGTAAGAGAGGAAATTAGCCCTGGTGTCCGTCGAGGTTGTCCGTCGAGGTTGTCCGTCGAGGTTCTCCGTCGAGGTTGTCCGTCGAGGTTGTCCGTCGAGGTTGTCCGTCGAGGTTCTCCGTCGAGGTTGTCCGTCGAGGTTGTCCGTTGAGGTTGTCCGTCGAGGTTTCCGTCGAGGTTGTCCGTCGAGGTTGCGTAAGAGGATTGTTGAAAAGATTAATTTTTATTAGGATTAAACTTTGCAAAATTTATTTGAGTTTGACCCCTTTTCAAAGGAAAGTCTCGCAAAGTTTTTCTATACATGATAATCCGCAAAAACAAATCTCGTAAAATCTTATAAATTCGGCTTAAAAATTATAAATGTCTCTGCAGGAAATGTTGTTGATGAATAGGTAACAGGTGATTATGGATGTTTAGATATCATTAATGACATGCAAAATAATCTCGCAAATTTCAGTATGAATATATAACTGCGTTGACACATTAAATTACTCTAACATGACTAACTTTATTACTTAGTTGTTATAGACGCGTAAATAATATTTACGTTTTTACTAAAAAGCGAGCCGCTTCGGCAGTCAAAAGTAACAAATTCTATTCTTTGCCTTCGACGGAACGGTCACTTCGGGCCGCTTTTCAGTAGAAACGTTAACATTATTTACGCATCTATCTGCCCCTTTACCTCCAATCCCTCGGTGGAGTAGTTAAAAGTAATTACGATTATGATATTGAAAACGGGGCGAAAATTGTTTACGCCAAAACACCAGCATTTAAGCTGAAATTTGGTACAGGTGTATTGAAAATTTAAATCTAAAATGCCATGATCTGCTTCATAAAAGCATGCTTCGTAATGACATTGTTTACAACCTTTTCCACCATTTCTACCCAACTTTTTAACCAAGCCTCTTTTTGAAGTGCGGAGAACTGCCAGAAGAATTTTTTATTTAACTGTATCATAATTGGACTATTGGTTGTAATTGGTTGTGTGGAAAGCGGTTGATGTAATAAAAGAACCGTGAGTCAACACGGGGACAAGAAATAGTGAAAGGCAATGACCATGAACAATCGGTATTCACTGATCACCTACAAATAGAACTAATGACGTTATATTTTTTACATATTTTATTTAACGTTGTTACTACTGTTATTCACTTTTGCCAACACCATCGTCAAGACAACTTCTACCTATACTAACTTATGGTATAGACCTCTTCAGTAAGATAATGAAGACGAGCCAGAGTTAATATAGAAACGCTATCGTTTTTATTCTATCCTTATTTCCCCTTTTGAATTAAGCATTCTTCCCAGTCCACAAAGGGGATTTTTTATATATTTTGTGTATTTTCATATAGATTATTAACGAGAGTATGTTCTACAAATAAATGTTATCTGTTCATGTGTAGTCTTTATCTATTATTCCAGCATTTTAGAGATTTAGAACTTGGGCGGGTTTTGAGGAAGCCCGGTCCATCGCCCTTCTCCTTGCGCTGTGACAGTTATAACGCGATCAAAGTAAGTTATCGATACAAATGACCTATTGAAAAGATCAAAAGAGAATGTTCTAATAAAGTACTACTGGATTAATAAAATACACTTACCAGTGTGGACGGACGAAATTATGGTGACCAAAATTATAATTTGTTTCATGGTTTTGATTTTAGTTAATAAACAAACGTTCTATGTCTTCCTAAAGTTTATGTTTTCAAAGTTTTCTGATTTAAATATATATAACTCTATGGGGTTTTTAAACTTCAACCTTTTCATAGAGAAGCAGCGAGTGCAAGAAGACAAAACAGTTTGTTGAAAATAAACACAGTGTCATATCATCTATCATCAATCGATGTAATAATAACTAATAAATGAAACAAGAAACGTTCTGTGAGACCGAAATACTCGCTGGTAAAGAAAATATCGGCTAAGTAGCGAAACATTGTAACAGTGTTATGCTGCAAAAGAAAAACACAGAACACACGAAGATTCAAACAAAAAACGAAATTAAACATTTTCATTTCTTGAAATCTTTGTTTACACATGATGATCGATCACCTGAGTGACGTTATTTTATTTACATATATAGTTTCTCCTAACAATGATGGTAGCACGAGTTTGAATTTGTTCTTTATTCTTTACTTTTGGATAAATTCTTGTAGACAAGTTTGTCATCATTTTAGAGTTGGTCTTTCGGTCGGTCTATGCCTTTTCTAAAGGATTATTGCAATTTAATTGCCAATTCTTTTTTAGAAAGTTCTCTTCCAAGTTGGCTTACACCAGTTAAATCTCTGCTAGATCCGCCACTGTATGCAACATTTGTAACTTTTTTTATATATATGTTTCCACGAAGCTAAACGTATAGACTTGAATTTACACTTTTCGAACCCATTCAAATTTGATTTTTTGTTATATTTGATATTTCTTCGCTTTAATATTCAGACCGTCATAAAAGGTCGTCGGTGGCTCTATTTTGTCAGTGTTTTAGATTTAATTGTTATTTTACGAAACCTGTTCAACTTTTGTTATTTAGATATTTTCATGTTTTTCGAATTCAATTTTTTAACGTGACTATGATCAGTTGTTTTTCTGAGATTGTTCTAATTTATACTAACAAGCGGCGAAGCCTTAAAACATTTCTAATATGGACGAATAAAAAGAGAAGGACTTACATCTTCTATAAATCTATTGGAATAAAGCTCGCCTCGGCTTATTGAAATTTTAAGAAAGGCAGTTTTGAAACTTCCTGAAGTACAGTTAAAAATACATGCTTCTATCGACTTCTACGATCGTAACAACCAACCAAAAATGAATTTCAAGATAATACGTTTATTTTGTAGCCAATTTTTAAACTCTGATTCCTCGTGACTTCCTGCAGCACTAACCATGAAACTTTCAGAATCGAACGAAAATATTTTCATTTTTCATATTCATATATTTATAGGCGTCAGCCAGGCATCTTTTTAAGGGCCGAATTTTTTGTAAAAACTATATCCACTAAATACTTCATAATTCGTCACAATTCGCAGTGAACGCCCATTCCACATTTTGAGAAAGGTTAAGTAGTAGTTTTGAAGTACTAATAAAAGTGGAAGATTTATATGCAATTCACATTTCTCCTATTTCTTTGATTTTCCACAATGTGCGAGGCATAAACATTCGTATAAAACCATCCATCTAAACAAAAATCCAGTGAAACGCGAGGCGAGGATTATATAAAAAAAAGCCGACATAAAAGATTTTGACAATAGAATTGAAAGGTACGGAAGCGTATTAGTGCCATTTTCTAGTTTCTCCACATATAAATTTCTATGTGAAATTTTTTTGGTTCATATTTTTTTTAAATCTCCACATAGAAATTTCTATGTGAAATTATTTTTGATTTTTTTCTAATATTTCCACATAGAAATTTCTATGTGAAATTATTTTTGATTTTTTTCTTAGTTTCTTCACATAGAAATTTCTATATGAAATTATTTTTGATTTTTTTCTTAGTTTCTTCACATAGAAATTTCTATGTGAAATAACTTTTCCTTTTTTCTAGTTTTTCCTAATAATTGTCTTGGGTAAACATAAATTGAAGTGGCATGAAGTAAAGTGTATAGGCACTGAGTAAAGTGTACACCATGTTTACAGCAAGATGGTGACTACGAATGATGCACATGAGAAAAGTGAGGGAAATTTTCCTGCATTGTTGTTATTTTTCAAGTACAGTGCTGCAAGTTATTTTGCTAAATCTGTATGTGATTATGATTTAGAAATGGAAAGAATCACAGAATATTTTGAGAAAGGTTAAAAGTATAAAGAAATTACTAAATTGATGAATGTTAAGGATAGAATCAAGATAAGGTTAGCTAGCTAGTTGGGTCCAATTGTAGCTTTACCGTGTGATTTCATATTTTCTGAACAGAATCTTTCTAATTATATAATGAAATCATTCATTACATTATTGTTATGACAAATGGATGGTAAAACTCCTTTATTATTAGTTTGCGACAACTGAAGAGACATTTGAAAACCTTGGGACTATTCAGAAGAAAAACAAACTGCTCATTTAAAGATATATGTGATATTGTTCAGGTTAATTTCAGGTTAATCTTCCTTACCTTTTCGATTCTTTATGGTATATTAACTTATTTTTTAAAGGATATATATAATTCAGAATATTGGGAAAATACTTTCTCTACTACTACCTAGCTTCAATTAAAACAATAGGGGTGGAGGCGCTGCTATAGCTAGCTGTCTACACATTCTAACACATTTGGTAGTAGTAGTATACTAGTGTAGCGTGTAAAAACATTTTACAGTTTTTCTCCATAAATTGTTTTTACACGCAATACTGCCATGATAAGTCTGTGTATTTCCATGTTGAAATTATATCATATTTAACTCAAAATTGTTGTATAAACATTTTGGATCGATCATTTATAGGGGCTACGACATGAATCACGTGATTGTTGTGTTTTGTTTACTTTTTTTACGATCAGCAATAATATTATTGCATCTCTAGCCTCAAATTGATTTTGGTATGGCACCATAAATCCTAAGAATGCTATTTTTAGAGACAATAGACAGTATACTCCTACCTAACAATGTATACTCATATCTAACCACGATTAAACTTCTGAAATATAAGAAAATACCTTCACATTTCCCTATTAACTAAAGCTAACAAAAACAATACCTTCTCAGACGTTTTTATCTTTCAAATCTTTATTCTGCTATGAATTGTGGAAATGTCAAAACCCAAAGCTCCACTTGTGCATCATGATACAAAAACCATGTATATATGTATATAACCAAGATTTTAACATTCATCTATACTATTCAATTTTCTTATCTAAAACAAAAAGATATCAATCAAACACTATCAAAACAATATAACAATGATCTTGCCACCTTCGTTTTCCTAATACCTTAATAATAACAATCCACATACTACAATGAAATACCCAATAAACTGCTAGCTACTCATTTCGGCATAGTAGTCAAAACTAACTGATACGAAAAAGCTACGTTCAAACACATTAAAAAAATAGACATCGGTAGAAAATGCTAAACTGATAACACATAACAGGTCTACATCGACTATCTCGTCGGATAGAATAGTTACTGATACCGATCAATGTTGTTATTCTTTATTACTGAACTTAAAGCGTTGAATAAAAAAATATTTAAAACAAAAACAAAAAATGTTACACGCAGCATCTTCATTTCTCTTTAAAGAAATGAGCGTTGAGAAAATTTGATGAACTTTCGAACTCAAAAAAACATTGCATTGCGTTCTCCTCCGGGCGACTTTATGATGTCTTCCTTTAGGCACAACTCTCCATGAAGTAATAAGAACCCGTAAGATGGAGCTAGAGATTCTCCTAATGGGAGATTCTCCCTATACTTATACGGAAAAAACAAACATCCATTGACGAACTTCCCGAAAATTTTTACTTAACGTTCTTTCTTTAAAAGTTAGGTAAGAAAAAAGCAAGATTTAGTATTAGTATAAGAAGATTATTTATTCGCGAATTACTCAAAAAAACTCATGCAATTGTTAAATTGCAACTATATCAATGTGACAAATGGCAGGAAACCCCCTAAATTAATTTATGTGTTTGATATGCACTTCTATATTTTTTTTAACATATTGCTATTTCATGGTCTTCTTTAGGAAGAAATAAATACCAGTGGAAATTTGTTAGGATATAGACGGATGCATCACAAACTAAGAGTTGTGCACAAAGTTCAAACTAGCCAGTAAGTTATAACGTTCTCCAATTGATGCATGTGCACATGAATTTGTGTGTGTTAAATTTGTGGGATGTTTAAAAGGCTATTCTTCACATTTTCAGCATCTACTTTCCTTTTTTCTTCATATTCGATGCTTTGTCATCTGAATGTGCAACAGCCAAATGCCCATCAAAATTTCATTTAGTAAATTTTAATTTCATTAGGAATATCGTCAGAGAAATCCAGAATATTCTCGATCCAGAAGGAGTAAAACAAAGAAAGGCAAAACGATTGACCAAAAGAAAGTATATAGCAAAAGTTAGCAACACACCGATGATATTGAAATGTTTAAGCAATTTTTGTTTTTTGTCTTCAGTGTGGGTTTTATAAGCTTGATATTTTTGTAATGTTAGGGACCAAATTACATATGGCACATAGATGGCTACGACAAGCTTAAACCATATGGTTTTTGCATACATGGATGTATAGATGGGTTGGAAATCATTTTAAATCTTTTTGTTTATTTTTGAATGTATAAAGGTGGGATTATAGGGCGTGAAAATGAAAACAGATAATAGCTACAGTTGTCACCACATTTTTTAAAAAGTGGCTAGCATTTGCCCTGAAATCTTAACCAGGGTTAAGCACATATTAAATGAATTGAACGATGTTAGCTCATTTTAAAGGGAATAAATTTGTATATTTGAATAAATAAAGTTCTATATAGATATTCCCGTAAAATGCTTTGGCTTGAAACTGCATCATCAAACAATGACCCAAAGATAATTGCAAAATATCTCGAATGTGTTAGAAAACTGAAAGGTTTTTTGCATTATTTTTTCATTTTCTTTCAATTTCATATTTTCATATTTTCATTGGATTAGTTTCTATTCATAGAGTTTCTTAAAGTTATCAAAATCTCGTACTTCTTGTGACATATTAAATATGTTATCCCTTCTAACGTTTAGGTACAGCTAGAGCTTAACCATATGAATAGGGGTATTATTCACACTATTAATTGAGAGGGCCTGAAAATGGCTCACCCTCCTGTATCTTCGAAATGAAATGAGGTTTTGAGACAAAATTTAGCAATTTAATAGGTAATTTTCTAAATGCACAGACACACAGACACATAGTAGATATTTTTAGTGAAAAACTTGATTCTAGCACCACCTTAAAACTACAAGACTCACACACTGTAGGATTCCAAGAACATATGCAATACATAATATCCCAAATTGAATTTCTATCTACACTAACCTTATAAAACATAGTATATAAACAAACTATAACATCAATATATAAATAATCTTTTTTACCCGAGAAGAATTCTCTTGATAACCCACCCTGGTCAATTCCACTTTCACCATAAAAGTCAACTGAGAAGGAGCAATCAAGTTTATTTTGAATCCATGGTTTTTTTATCCTTTCACAAAAATCATTAAACACATAATTTCGACGCACTTTGATTTTCATAGCATGACTTTCATCAACAGAACATTTACCAACAATATCTTTCAATGTTTTCTCAATGTCTGTCACATTAACTTCTTTTCTTTCTAATAACATAGGCAGTTCCATATCACTATCATCACTAGAGTTTCTTTCAATGACCAATGGGTATTTCGCAGCTGCAGATTCTGCTGCATGTACTTCTATTGTCTCTGCAGGATATTGTTTAGAGCAGACAGGACATAAAATTAACCGGCACTCATTTTTATCACTGTACAAACCCTCATTTGAACAATGGGGCTGCTGATTATCTACATGGTCTTTTATCTGAATTTGAATATCCATTGTGAAATTTGAATTCTCAACTTCTTTCATGTATAAAATGTGTTTCTCAAAATCCGCTACAATAGCATTTGGGTCCACTACAGTGGCTGTTGGTAAACAAACAAGAAGCTCAAACAACTCTGGTTGATCATTTAAACTTCCCACCCAGTGATAAACTGATTCCATTATGCAGTGTGATGGAAACAGACGTGTCTGCCTCCCCAAAGAAATATGATGGACAGTAATTATGCTATAATCTTGTGATAAAGACGGCTCATCTGGAAGTAGCTGCCTTCTTCTTTCCTGCAGTTGCTTTCGAATATTATGTACTCTCTGCTCTTTCTTTTGTTTCTCAAATTCCTTCTTTTTTTCTTCTTCTTCCTTTTGCTGAGTCAGTTTGTCTTTTAACTGATCAGCTTTTAAGGACAGTTCAAATGCTTTATCTTGATCATTTATAAGGACCCTCCTATCTTCTGATATCGGCGTAGAGGATCCAGGTCCTTCCTTAGTTGGTATGTCAAAATCTGAATCATCTGAATATTCATCAAATGTTAACAGTTTACTCATCAGCAAGAATTTCGGCATTTTTATGCCTTTAAGTTTTACAAAATCATCAATTGATTTGTCCATGTCTGTTATTTCTGTCATGTCTGCACCATACAAATAGAATGTCATCAAATTTGAGCTGCCTATTAAAAAAATACAATTATAAATACAGTTACTTGTTTTGTACACATTATTGTATGCATAACATAACCTACCTTTGTTCCTTTTATTTGGAAAAAACATTGTTATCATATCCTCAAATACCAATTTCAACTTGGTCTCCCTCTCCCATTCTTTTTCACGAACACCACCTCCAGAGGATAACTTCACCACTATATAACCTTTTTTAGATGAAGAACAATGGTGCCAGCCATACTTGATTTTCAATGTGCTCTTTTTCTTTTTAGATTCCTTACCGCATTTTTGCCTTCCACGGACAGCTGCAACAATATCAGCCAATTCACCAGCTCTATCCGAGCGATATTTTTCAATAAGCAGCCGTGCATCTGCCAAAGCTATACCAATAAAGGCAAAATCTTGAGTGCTGAACAAATGAATAGACTCCTTTGACACCTTAAAAAAGAAAAAAAAATATAGATGAGAACAAAGTTTAAGTCAATAAAACAGCAAAAAACACACACACACACACATCAGATAAATATACCTTCCATATACATAATTTCTTCAAAACAAGATTTGACTACTATTTCAGGAAATCATCTATTCAAATATAAAAAAGTTTTTTTTAACTTTCTTTATACAATAAATGTTTTTCAAAAGATCTATAAATCCATAGAAATATTATTATTGCATTGTTGTTGAGATCACATTAGGTCAAAAGAGTAAATTACGAATAAAAAAGTAAACAATTACTGTATATGCAGAGTTTTATTTTTCGGGCTGTTAAGAATTTATAAATAGATGATTCTCTTGTTATATAACATTTTGTGCAAGCCACTTTTACACCAAATCTTTGCTTAAAGCCCTTCGCAGATTTTCTATTTTGAATTATTTATTATCACTATAACAGTATAGTTACGTCACAACGGAATTCATCAAACTAGCCAGCTAGCTGTTAAAAGAGAAAGAACTTACCCTCGAATCTTTAACTTTTTTTAGCGACTCATCGTCATAACCGCGAAGCTTGAGGAATTCTAAAATCTAACAAAAGAAATACTGAGTACAGTTAGTTGATACTTCAGCGATTTTCACAAAGAGTTCAAGCGGCTTACAATCGAAATTTTATGGGAAAAGTGACTTACCTCTTCGTTGCTTCCAAGACTCACATCCGCCATTTTTAGTGCACGTGCAAATGATAATAATAATGGAAAGTCGCATCCAGCGTATGTAAAATTTTCAAAGGCGTAGTTTATACGGCCGATTTTATGTCGCGTCTAACTCAAACATTTTAGTGCGGCAAAAGTGCGACACTTAAATATTTTCTGATTTATGCACAAGGTAAATGCCAAACTTAATTAAAGCAAGTGACTTTGCTCGTGTTCTTTTTGCAAAAATGGCAGCACTAAACCGGAGGTACTTGATGAGTATGTTTTTGCTTTACTTACAAAATCGAAGGGAAAAAGTAGATTTCTTGAACAGGGCAATAGCCATTTTAATGCATTACGAAGCAAGAAAGAGAATTATTATACGACAGAGTTTTCTCCATATAGAAACAATGTTGTTATTGGTAAAAAAAATGGAAAGACACCAACGGTTAGAAAGAAGGAAACCACGATCATGTCGAAGATTCATGCGGAATACTGGATGGTGGGACATGGTCCGAGATGTTTATAGCTCCGAGAGATTTTATGAGACATTCAGAATGTGTCGGGCTACGTTTAACCACATTTTAGGGCGTATTCACGATCAATTATTGAAAAAAACAGTGTCAGAGGAACCAATACCACCGGACTTTAGACTTGCCATTACAATCTATAAATTAGCACGCGGTGATTACATTTACACAATAGGAGAAATGTCTGGATTATCTAAATCCACAGTTTGTGTAATTGTAATAGAAACCTGTCGTATCATTGTCAACACTCTGTGGGATGAAACAGTAACGAAATTTTTTCCTTCCACAATAAATCAGTATAAAGAAACCATGGCGACATTTGGGGAAGAGTGGCAATTTCCATATGCTTTCGCAGCAGTAGACGGTTCACATTTGCCTATAAAGTGCCCTAAAGGTGGTGGCCAAGCAATGAAGCAATACTTTAACTTCAAAGGCTTTTACTCTATTGTATTAATGGCACTTGTAGACGCCGAATACAGATTTATATGGGCTTCTGTTGGGGCCCCCGGAAACACCCATGACTCTACGTTAATACAGTCAACAGAACTTTGGGATCAAATAGTTAAGGGAAATATCATTCCAAAAATTGTTCAACAAGTTGAAGGAGTCGATATTCCTCCACTTATCTTAGGAGATGGTGCGTTTCCCTTAAGAACTTGGATTATGAAGCCCCATGGAGATGCGGTGCTACCTGATGATAAAAGGTATTTCAACTACCGTCACAGTCGTGCTAGACTTGTTACAGAGGGTGCTTTTGGTAGGCTGAAGAGCAGATTTAGAGTTCTTTTCCGAAAATGTGAGAGTAACAAAGAAACAGTGAAACTATATGGGTTAGCTTGTGTTGTGTTGCATAACTTATGCATTGAACTTGGAGACCTCGTTCCTAGAAAGTTCGACTTAACCCTTGACCATGCGTCCAATAAACGTCTAAGTCCAGATGAAGTTCGAGATGTTCTTGCTCTCAGAAACACAAAGCAAAAACATTTTGAGGTTAACAAGAGGTCTGCCTCTGTTGCTGTTCGAAATGCTTTGACTAAGAGCTTTTGGAGAGAAAAAGAAGATTCAGAATAAGTTAATGGAACAATGTTTTTCTTGTTAAACAAAATAGAGAACTAACTTTCTAAACACAAGAATTTACTTTTACTTTGCTTTACATACTCTGTATAATTTTTCATGTTCAGTTATATAATCAAGGATAATTTGGGTCCATGACTTGCGATGTAAATGATATTTGACTTTCTTGAGGATGACTTATACTCGAACTTTCTGGTTGCATTGTCATGCCAAATCGAAAATTAGATCCTGCAACTGGTTGATTTGTACAATTGTACAATTGATACATAGGTGGATTCGGATTAGGTTGGAGAAAATTTGTCAGTACCTGAAAAAAGGCATTGTCCCTTTCCGCTTGCCTTCTGCTTTCCTCCCTTAGAAAATCTAATATTTCTTTTGAAGAATTTTCAGAAGACAAGCTTTTCAATGATTCAACAGTGTCCTTTATTTCCCCAAGAATGGCTTCTGTCTTTAGCGACTTTTTTCTCATAGTTGGAGTTGGTACATACGATTTCCTTTTCTTTGAAGATGATTTTGAAGATTTTGAAGAACAGGAAGTTTCAGCAGAATCTCGAGAACCTTGATCTTCCACTTCTGACTTTTCAGAATCATCATCAACTTCACCATCCCTTACACTTGCAGGAGACTTGTCATGAAACTGACCTGGTTCAATAGCTTGCTGCGGCTGACAGTTATCCATTGAACTAATGTAGGGGAGCAATTTTGCAAACCAATTACCAAGGTGTTTATCCTCCTGGAACCTTTTAATGCCTGAGGCAGTCTTTACTTTCATGACAGCATTTCGGCAGATATTAACACACCGTTTAAACTTTTGTCGTGTTTGCTTTATGTCAAAGCTAAACTCTTCATCTCTTTCATTGCAACGGGCTTTGATCTCCTCAATAACTTGGGCATAGTATTGACTGTTTTTTACATTCTTTACATTTGTCAACAAAAGTTTGTCTCTAAATTTTTCACTTTCTACTATAATATCCACGAGATCATCAACCAAAGGTTCTGGCCACTGCCTTCTTCTCCCTTGTCTTTTTTTCTCTTTACTTTGTTTGTTAAAAATGCCATCTTTAAACGACTCATCCTCATCTGTATTCTCTTCATAATCATCATAATCCTGAAAGTGAATATTGTAAAATATATGATAGCAATACAGTATTTCATAATTGCTCTCTGTGACTGTCCTAAGGTCATCAAATTCTCTGTTCGGCTTAGCAGGGCCCAAAATTGACCACTCTCCAATTAAAATCTAAACTAAAACTTTATGTCGAAATTTCTTGAAAGAATCAGATTTAAATCTATTATATAAAATGTCAGTAGTCCAAGTCTAAGCTCATTTGGACGACTACTTCTAATTTTATTAACATTTCATTTTTGGGAATTTTACACAGGTACAACAGAGCCATCACTAGACCAGCACGCTAAATGTTTTTTTCAAAACATTTCATGCAGTTAATGGAAACAGTTAAGGTATATTAGGCACAGTGTGGTGATAACAAGATGATGAAACCTATGAGTTTCAATAAAAACAAAATAAGGCAGTGGCGGTTTTTTTCATCACTGTCAGTTTCAGTTGAAACTATATAGTTTTCATCTTGTTATTACCAACATTTTGCCATAAATTGAATAAAAAACATGTGATATAAGTGGAGGAAAGATCTCTCGAAAAGTGTGTTTTAGT
Organism: Turritopsis rubra; assembly: GCA_039566895.2. Taxonomy (NCBI): domain Eukaryota; kingdom Metazoa; phylum Cnidaria; class Hydrozoa; order Anthoathecata; family Oceaniidae; genus Turritopsis; species Turritopsis rubra. Next base: position 15,347,784 of record CM077623.1, on the reverse strand, counting down.
GTTTTCCTTTTTATTGCATTGGAGAGCTTGAAAAAAACATTGATGTGCAAAGAATAACGGACTTTCAGAGGTGTATTGTAAGAATATCAAAAACATGTAGTTATTGTGACAAAAGCCTTGAAATACATATCAGGAAATATACTTACTTCTTCCTCGTGGTCGCTTATGTTTTCGGCCATTTTGATTTATTTTGATGAGACAGCGTTTTTTTGAACCGATAACAAAAGAATTTAGTGTTCTGAGTACATGAAAAAACATACACTTCCTTCAAAACAGGCCGAAGATCGACTGTATAAACACATGCCGCACTAATGCCGAACTTCTGTGGAAAGTTCGGCAAAATTTGATGGACTTAAATATTAAGGTCGACCTTAATAAAATAATGTGTTTATACAGTCGCACTTTTGTCGATCTTAAATCATTTTTCAATTTTTTTGAGTTAGACGCGACATAAAATCGGCCGTATAAACTACGCCAAAAACGCAGAACATTTTCGGATCCAGTGTATGTAGAGAATTTTTTTAACAATTTTTTAAAAAATAATTTCACATAGAAATTTCTATGTGAAGAAACTAAGAAAAAAATCAAAAATAATTTCACATAGAAATTTCTATGTGAAGAAACTAAGAAAAAAATCAAAAATAATTTCACATAGAAATTTCTATGTGGAAATATTAGAAAAAAATCAAAAATAATTTCACATAGAAATTTCTATGTGGAGATTTAAAAAAAATATGAACCAAAAAAATTTCACATAGAAATTTATATGTGGAGAAACTAGAAAATGGCACTAATACGCTTCCGTAGAAAGGCTTTAGAAGTTGTAAGTCCTTCTCTTTTTATACGTCCATGGTTTAACTTGGGTAAATGCATACGTATACTTAGAGGCCGTTTACATGAGACCCGAAGTGAACTCAAACCGGTTTGAAATGAAAAACTTATTACTGTTTACATGACTTCAGGTGATGTGAAACTCACTTAGGGTGTTGTTTCACTTTGGTCAAATTGACCGAAGCGAAATCCCAAACCGGTTTGAAATTTCCATGTAAACACTGCTCCCCGAAGTGAAAGGTCTTTTTATACGGCCCATGCGCAACTCTTGTTTAGTTTACGAGATGTCCCACTCTGAAAGAATTTTCCGCCATTATGTTCAAACTTGATTAGAAAAAATCCGCTGATTCAGCAAAAAAGATCCGTATACACTCAGTTGGATTTCACTACGTGTTTCGTGAAGTGAAATGTTCCATGTAAAAAGCTCAATTTTTCAAAGCGGTTTGAAATCTCAAAGCAGTTTGAGTTCACTTCGGGTCTCATGTAAACGGCCTCTTATATGCTTTTTTAAAGCCATTCAAATTATATTTTTTGACATTTTTGATTACTTGACTTCAGTTTTCTTAAAAAAATTTACCGACTGAGCAACCTGGAAAAAATGATCTTTATCATTTTAAGCGTCAGTCAATCTAGAGACATATTATTTCAGATATAAGCCTTAAATGAACTTTGTTTGTTCGTATTTCATTATTTCATCAGAAATAACTTTCACTTTTACTTTTAATGACAATTCTGCATATTCAGAAGTTTTGCAGAAATCCTTCTGCCTGCAAGGGCATTTTGTTATATTAATGTATGCACTTATGAAACAGAGCCACTATTCAATATTCAATATTCCGTGGTTGTGAAATCGTTGAAACCGTCGTGTGGAGAACTTCGAGGGTCACTACACTACACAACCTATTCCGTGGTGTGCTCCATATGGAAATATATGTCAAATAGTGAACGTCAGGCCATACTTATTTCACTTCAATTGGCTATAGGAAAAATACAAAAAAACTTTTATAAAAATATGACTTTTATATCTTCTGTTCTATACTCTCAAGCATTTTAAATTGTTAAAATACAAGTGCAAGTTGGGATTTGACGAATGGACAGGTGGTCTAAGTTTTTGGAAATTATATGTGCTTCTGAAATCCTCTAGATCTGCTCCTCCTTGAACCAAACGGACAGTTGCAAACATATTTTTGATATCGTTAAATCCATGCAGAAAAGCGTGCAGAATAAATTGGCCTTGATAATAGAATATTTTAACATGTAACATTAGATATTTGACAGCTAATCATCGAGACATCGAAACATTTTATGTCATAACGATGGAATTAATCTATTATGTTGTGTAAATTCGAAACAAATTTGAAATGCTTCTTCGAATCAATTTGCCTGCATATGTTTAAGAATCTTTTTTATTCTGAACTGTCAAATCTAAAATTACCCTCTTATTTAATTAAAAACAGTTGTCAACGTTGCCATAAAAGATAATGTCATCGCATTTGTTTTGACGGTTAAGATTAAAGTTTTTTATTTCTATTTCCCTTTCTCTTGATACCAAGAAATACTTCCTAATTGTGAGTCAAAAATCTTACGGGTTTTCTGATTATAATGTTTTTAATAATAATAATCACTTTCATTCATGATTTGATTATAACTTTCCAAATGACGTATTGTTTACAAATGTAAGTATTATTTGCTCGATAATTGCTGGAAGTCTCAAAATGAAATATTAATGATCAAGTCCTTTTTTCTGAACATGCGCACACAATCGTGCAGGAAATTTAATGCTTTATATACACTTAAAAACATTGAAGATGTTTTTTGGCTCCCTCTGAGGATTCATCTGAGGACTGACAATAATGTAGGAATTCTTTCAATAGACAATAGCACTTTCTGTGTAATTTCATGATTTTTAGTTTCCACAGGTAATAAGCTTTGAATGTGATTCTCTTACATGCTGTTTACATTAGGTTTCAAGTCAGGCGACATGAGATTTTTCACAAATCGGTTTCTTGTTAAAACCTTTACACTGTTTACATGTGAGAGGTCATGAACTCATGTCAGTCAAAAAGACAGACACGAAATCTCATGTCGGGTGTCGAAATTTCATGTAAATGCAACCGACATGAAATTTAATTAATGAATGTTCAACTACGCATGTTCATAATTGAATGTCGGTTCGTCACCTGTACGGCCACCCCCGACATGAGTTTTGAAGCGATATGAACTTTAATGTAAACAGAACACCAGTTCATGGCGTAATGAAAAAATCATGTAGCCTTCATTTCGTTGGCTATCATGTAAACACACTTCTTAGGTACTTTGACACTTTACAATGCCCTGTTATTTTATTCGTTGTTATGGTTGTTCTTTTTATTCTCTATGGGCAGCTAGTATAAGCAGGAATCCTTATAACCATATGGGCAGCTAGTATAAGCAGGAATCCTTATAACCATGTGGGCATCTAGTTAATGATAGATACAAATTATCTTAACAATCGCTGATAGGAGATTTTATCCTTTGGTTTTGATTATGTATTTATTCGTTTTAGGCTACATATGTCCTTATACATTAAATCACATGGGTAGAGTAGTATCTAAAACCCTCTGTGAAATGTATTAAGAAAGTGTAAAAAATACTAAAAATGGCCAAACTTGCCATAGTTGGATATGATTTTATCAATACTCAATGTTGAAGATTTGTTTAAAAAAGAACTTAGAAAAAAAGAACTTAGAAAAAAAGAACTTAGTTGATTTTTGCAAAAGATGGCGAAGATCAATAGCAGACCCATGACGTCATTTGAACGTCATATGGACGTCATTACAACGTCTGCTGAACGTTGTTCGGAAGTTAAAACGACGTCCTTAAAATGGGTCGTTCCTGATCCTACAGTTTGTTTAAAGTTGTCATGACAGGGCGAATAAAATTTATAACACATTAAGTTTAAACGCATTGTTTGCAAAACAACTGAATGAATCATGCAGAGGTTATATAAAGTAAGATCAGAGAAAGCTTCACTTTTGCCTTTCAATTTACCCCGGTTAAAAACATCTAGATCCTAGATTCCAAATTAGGTGCTCAGACTGTGTCTTATAAAGTCCTAAATAATAAAAAGTCTGTATCACAACGGAAATTATTTGGGAAAAAACACTGTGGAACTGACGATATTGTGAGATGTCACTCTACTCCAAATGCACCATCTCACCAACTTTCTATATGCTCTTCCACATATCATTGAAGAAAACCCCGATCGGATTATATTACACGTTGGTACGAATCATCTTTGTCGTGACGATACAAGTGAAGACATAAACAAATCAATAAAAGACTTAATTGAAGAGTTGAAGAAAATGTGTTCAAATCGAAACGTCTGCTACATCTGTAATGATAATATCAACAAAGTCCACCTGAATGGTAGTAATCTACATTTGAACAAAAATGGACCAAAACTACTCTAAAAATTGTTTTAAAGTAATTGAAAAACTAATTTGTTGAATAGGTGTGGGTACCACATCATCAAAAGTAGTGGTCAATAAATTTTAATAATAATAAGTGTTATAAATAAAATAAAGGCTTACGAACTGACAAACCTAAGAACGTGTTACTTGGTCATCTTAATGTCAACTCTATAAGAAACAAGTTTGAAGGCTACTAGTTTTCTCTAGAATTTTCTGTAAGCCATATTTATTTGATGTGTCTATTTCTTTATCATAGAATGTTCTGAATGTACGTTCATTAGACCAACACGCTTTTCTTGAGATAACTTCAATGTCCACCTTCAGTGTTTTGGCTTTTAATGTGGACGCTGATCTACAACTATGAGCACTAAAATCAAACGTATTGCGAGATTTAAAAAGTCATAACAACCTGTGCAAATGTAATGTTGATCATGCCGTCAACTGAAATTTTGTGAATTGTGTCAATCCTCGCTCCACCTAGTAAGAGCAGAATAGTCTTGACATCCCATGCAAAGGATAATTTTGGTTAAGGTGGTCTTTAGTTAAATAATCCCCTGAAATTCTTGCTGATCAGTGGAGGGCTAGACAATGATGTGTATTTTTTTTATAACCAACATCTGTATTTAATTTGCATTTGTGAATTTTTGAAACATCAATATTATCTAATCTTTTATTAAAGTCATCACCAAAGATCTCAGACGATGTTGGAGAGAAATCATTGGGAATATGTTTCTACTGCAAACAAGATTTTAGCTGGTCTCGTCTAACTTGTTCTAGGATCTAAATGATGATGAACAAGAAGTTCCAACGTGTCCAACGACAACATAATAGATGTTTATAGTATTAAGCGATCTGCTTTCATTTCATCATCTGGATTTTGTTATTTTCTTACGCTCCTGTACCGTACTGTACTGTTTTATACTGTTTTATTCTACTTGCAATCTGAAAATCAACTTGTGTATTACCATGATACAAAACCTAATTTTTTTATTGACGCTAAGTTTTCTGATTTAAACGAAATGGAAGTATTAAAAAATCTCACTAAAAAAGAACTAGCACAAGATATCAACTTCCAAACATCAACTTACTGTAGCATATAGCTCATCTGACAATTCGTTACCGTCACAAATGCATGGTGAAAACAGTGGAAATTTTGTTTGGATCAGCGAGATTGTGTTTGCCTTGTTCTGTTCTGTGTTCTGTGTTCATTCAAACACTTTTGTAAGTGTTTTCACCGTAGAAGATTGATGGTAACAAATTGTCAGACGAACATACTCGTAGATAAAATCGCTCCTTTAATATTATTAAAATTCAACAACTAAAAAATCTTAGAAAAAACGTTTTTGTTATCCCATTGTCAGTGAAAACTTCTTATAAAAATTATACATTGATCATACGTCCTGTTTCGTTTCTATTCTATTCTTCTTCTTTTACACAAAAATAAAAACATCACCTCTTCTTTTTTCCGTCGACTATTACTGAAAAAGGGTAATTGATAAATTCGATGAATGTTCGAAAAGATGACGAATTCGTCCCATGGGTGTTATTTCAATTATTTTCCCATAGAAATCGAATCAAAGCTATCAATACTGTCAAAAAGGGTAAATCTTCGGATAAGTGTAACTGTAGACCGATCAGTTCACTGCCAACTGTTTCAAAAGTGTTTGAAAGGTTTATAGTCAAACAGCTTACACCGTTTCTAGACTCTTTTCTCCCTAAGTACCTTAGAGAGGTACTGCCAATATGCTCTTTTAAACATGTTGCAAAAGTTTTTCTCGCAGTCTGGATTTATCCTAGGCTTTTGACTGTCTGGCTCACGATCTGTTAATTGCAATTAAACTGTCGGCCTATAGTTTTGGATATAAGGCACAAGTTATTTTTTAGTTATCTTTCTGACAGAAAACAAAGTGTTCGAGTGGGTTCCTCTTTTAATGTATGGTTGAGTATTTTATAAGGTATATCACAAGGCTCTGTCCATGGACCGATTTATTTAATATTTTTATTAATGATCTAATTTTTATTGTAATTAAGTGTCTCATCTCCAACTTTGCGGACGATAACACCCTTTACAGTTGACAACCATCTCTTAAAGCTGTTCTGGAGAACCTGCGTACTGACTTAGACTCAGTACTCGGCTGCTTCAACAGTTATTTCATGGTTGCCAACCCATCAAAGTTTCAGATCATTATCTTGGGTGCTGACTGAAGCAATGTTAACATGGAAATAGGTACCTCTATTGTTACGCCATCTATGGAGGTTAAACTCTCAGCGTAACTCTTGATGATAAACTCTCATTTTATCCTCACAATAATGTTTGTCATTTACATAAATGATCTGCCGCAAACAGTAGCTCCACATACATATCTTTTCGCAGACGATACGAAAATCCTCAAACATATAACAAAAGGAGACTCACTTCAACTGCAGTCAGAGATAACCTCATTGGTGATTTGGTTCCGAAAATGGCTACTTACTTTCCACCCCAAAAAATGTCTTGGCAATGGAAAAATTTCGTAACATAACTCACACTCATAGAAACACTTTACATGAACAAGAACTAAAACTCTTTGAGCAAAATGATGTCGGAATTATTATCGATGCTAATCTCAAATTTGAGAATCACATTTCTACGAAGGTGAAAAAAGCTAACACAATAGTTGGGTTAATTCGAAGAAGCTTCTTGTGCCCCTTGATGGACCTCTCTTTAAAATACTTTTTACCACATTCATGAGACCGCATATTGAATACGATCAAGCAGTATCAGCACCCCACTTAAAGAAACACGTAGATATGTTGGAGAATGTGCAACGTCGAGCAACTAAACTTTTGGATGTCTGCCATCACTGCAGTTACTCAGGAAAATTGAAAAACTGGATCTGTCGTTGCTGGCCTATAGAAGAGCACGTGGTGGCATGATTGAAATCTTCAAGCATTTCCATACCTACGGTAAACATACAATATCAACGAGTTTCAAACCTCGAAATCGACTAAGCAGGTGGCACGATTACCAACTGGTTTGGAGAGCGCCAAAAGACGTCGTAAGAGGACTACAAAGGAACTATTTCTACTTTCGGACAGTTAAGATCTAGAAGTTGTACATGCCAACAACATTCAAAACGAAATAGGATGAAGCATGCATAAACATTCCAATAAAATTCTACGACCATATCATAGAGGCATAGACTTGCCTGCAGATTTGTAATTGTTGAATAATAATAATTAAGGGAATTTGTCATCAAACGTCTTTGAAAACAAAAGCACTCCTTAGATTACGAAGGTTTCTAAATCAAGAGCAAATAGACACAACTTTTTAATGCTTTTATTTCCCCATGTTTTAAGTACTGTGTCCTTTAAATTGGATGTTCTGTAGCAAATAAGCACACAACCTTATTTTCTTTACCTATAGAAGAGCAATGTGCGCTTTTTTGTTTTCGGGTGGTCTAGCCTGGAATAACATGCCAGCTTACGTGAAAACTATAACCGTTTGAATGAGTCTGCACCTGCAAAACAGGTGATATCTTTTATCAAATTGTCGAGGCTGTAAATATCACAAAAAGATTGTAAGTTCTTACACCCTTTATCACTTTGATTATAAAAGTCAATATTAATAATCGCCTTGCACAATGTTATTGTCAAAAATACGTGCAGCATTTACAACTGTTTCCAATTCAATAAAATAATTTTCTAAGTTTTGGTAGGAAGGTGGTCTGTAATTACTAACGATTATCTATTTTTTGTTTCTACCTGAGAGCTCGGAAAATAAAAGTTCATTTCACAGTTGACTCCCTTCCGGACATGCTTAATTAAACCTCCACCGTTTTGTCTCGATCTTTTCTTGTTCTAATATCATAACTTTCAACTCCAAATTGAGCATTTGGAAAGGACTCATCTAATTTAATTTTAGCTAAAACAAAATAGTGCGGTAGAAATTTGGAAATTTTTCTTTGATCCATTTTTATTTTATTAGCGATTTTATTTCTTAGACTGTTAATGTTTAAATAGCATAAAAGTTGATTGTTAGGATGAGAAACTCTGAACTTACAGATTTTGTGGATATTGTACGAATAGTTTCCGGATGGATAGTATATATATATATATATATATATATATAAACAAACTGTAAGATAAGTTAGTGCACGATTCCTGAAATGAATAGAAAACCCTGGTGACGTTACTGACAAAGACGAGAATGAGGACGAGGAAATAGACATAGACTAAACTCTGTGAAACTTATATTTTCATACGAGTCTTCAATGTTTTTGTAAAGAAGAGAAGTTAAAGCTCGAATAAAGCAACTGCATTTTTTACTGAAACCTACTTGGCCATGCTTGCAATAAACGCCCTCCCTTCCCCCTATTTTAAGCGCCCCCTTCTAATAAGCGCCCCAAAACAATTTCAGCAAATTTGCACCCGGGGGCTTATAAGAGGCAATCGGTATATATATTTTTGTATTTGTATCAACATACATGAACATAAATCATTCACATTTCTGGCAGAAGAACCATTTTGTAAATTATGGAACTAGAAATATATATTATGGATATAGAAATAATATATATCGGTTATTATTCTTATTCTTATTCTTATTATTCTTATTATTCTTTTTAAAAATATCAGTTCGGGCAAATAATTTAATGAGAAAAAGGATAATAAGAAGCTTCATGGTTGTTTAAAACCTATGTATTATGACTATTATATATTATGACTCTGATGATGACCTTTGATGATGATGACCTTTGGAATGTGAGGTCGAATTTATAGGTTTTAAACAACCATGAAGCTTCTTATTATCCTTTTTCTCATTATTATTATTATTATTATTATTATTATTATTATTATTATTATTATTATTATTACTATTCATTTTGACATACATCTCAATAATATATTTCTAACCAACATCCGATCACTTTAAAGGAAAATGTTTTGTGGAGTTCCGTAAAAATGAAATAATCCCTTCGAATTGTTTGGAAACATTATTATTATTATTATTATTATTATTATTATTATTATTACTATTCATTTTGACATACATTTAAATAATATATTTCTAACCAACATCCGATCGTTTTAAAGGAAAATGTTTTGGTGAGTTCCCAAAAAATGAAATAATCCCTTCGAATTGTTTTGAAAACAGGTGAATGTTTCTTGTTGAAGTTTTTATGGCGAGTGAAACATAAGTTTGTAATTCAATTGAATGATTTACAAGACTTTTTCACAAAGTTTAATGAGTTTAAGAATCGTGTAATCTTAGTGTTCAATTTGAAGTGCTTTAATAAAACCTCCAAATCAATTAATATCTTTTCATCTGGCTTGGTTTTGAATTGTTCAGTGAATAGAATACCTTTATATAACTATAAATTATAATTATAATGCACCTGTTGATGATTTAAGGAAATATAAAAAACAGATTCTACAGTTGATTGCAGAAGAAAAAAAGTTTACCATTTTTGATTTGATACCGTTAATATAAATCATGTCCAATGATACGCGCAGTAAAGGGGTCGTAAATGGCTCCTCTGTAGTTAATCAACAATTTCTACAGACATTTCAAATTGGCACTTACTTATTCATGGCATTTTTAGGCCTAGTAACTAATGCGATCGTTTCTATCTCGATTCTAACGAACCGTTCCACCAGAAAGAAAATTCATCATGTATTTATCGTTAGTTTGTGTATGACACAAATAATTGTTTGTGGGTTTATGATACCGGGATTTTGCTTTTTGTCCCACTCGAGAATTTATGAGCACATTAAAGCGCTATCTATAATGGCATATCTTATGAACTTATGTGCTGTTACGTATGAGAGACACTTGGCAGTGAGAGACAGCTTAAGGTACAATGCACTGATGACATACTCAAAAGCTTTGAAAATTGTATGCTTTTGTTGGTCCCTGTCCGTTTGTATTCAATTTTTGCCTTTATGTTGGTCCTACGATGATATAATTAATGAATACTACTTATATACACTCGTTGCTTGTATTTGGATACCGTTACTGTACTTGTTGTATACATACGCAATAATATATCGAACCGTGTGTAGTATACTCCATAGAGACAGAAGAAGGATGTCGATTTTCCAACACCAAGTTCTGCTACATCTTGCTCCAGAAACTGCAAGAAATCTGTCTGTGGACGAAGGATTTTTCGACGATCATGTGAGTCAAAACTCAAACATGTTTGAGCAAGATAAGAACGGGAACCTATTACCACCAAAAAGTGTAGCAAGGATTTTAACGAGTTCTAAAAGAAGATTATTGAAGAGAAAGAACACAAAAGTAAGAATCCCAAAAAAGAAATGCAAGATTCGATCCGAGGCTAAAGTTACTACAGTCTTTTGTATTGTTACAGGAACATACGTTTTAACGTGGCTACCCGTATTTTATATAACACTAGTATATGCTTTGAAGAGAATGGATTTGATACCAGTAACACTGCGTTATGCTTCTGTTTATTTGATCGCTTTGAACAGCGTCATCGATCCTATAACATATGGATTGCTACTGAAAGATGTCCGGAAAATTATCATAGACAGATTTACCTTGTTATGCAACAAAATTACATTGAAGAACGGAAATTACTGAAATGATCTATAAAGTCAGTTATTTAACAACCAACTATGTAATTAGTGTTGCTTTATCTATTTTTATTGCGTAGGAATGAAGTTGGTTGAGATCGCAATCATCAATAGTTTGCAGTCAAAACGTTGTTATTTCTATCTGGGTTAACGAGAACATGGTTGTGCAATGCTTCGTTTTTTCAAACGAAAATAAGATCGATCGCGCTAAATGTCCCAACTTATTTGGTAAATTGAGTTGAAAATTCGGAAACACGGCCCCAGCGTGTAGAAGCTTTTCTGGTATCTACTTAATGAGACTATCAACTGTCACTATGCCAAAAAATCAGTAATTTCAGATAAAACTAGTGTTTACTATTAACTATTATGGAATCAACAAATTTTAAGTAAACTTCGGCACACGTCAAACAATTTATAATTAGAACCTTGTTATTAGCAAATTAATGACGAGCTCGTGTTTTTGTTATGGTTTTGTTTCTTGCTTATTTTACATGGTTCATCTTACAAATAAATATTCGATGATATCCCTAAATTGATCTATGCAAAATATAAAAATATTTATTCATGAATTACTTAAAAATTTGTCCTATCTGTAAATAAAACTCAGTTGTCAAGAGAAACAAGTACTCTCCACCCACCTTTGCAGCTATAAAAAATGTTATGTCATTAACTGTTGCTATTTCCTGAAAATTCAAACAATTACCTGATTAATTAAGAAAATAATATTGTTTGGTTGCTCCATCAAAACAATCTGTAAAAAGAACAATTAATGTTCAAGGAAGTTGGATATGTATAAAGGAAATTGCGAAGTGTGGGAGAGGAAATTAAACAATGTGCATCTTATTTGATTCTTTGTTTTGAATTCGTTGTTTGCTTTTTGAAAAAGTACTTCAAAGGAAATCCAGCTTTTTATTGAAATCACCAATTTCTCTTTTCAAAAGGGATAACATCATATTGATAATCCTATAAAATGCTAACTGGAACAAGGTTCACTTCAAAAGGAACATTTCCTGTAACTTAACTGGAAAAAATATAAACAGAAGAACATTTTGAAAGCTTTGTAAAAAAAAACATTTTCTATGAACCTATCGTCCTTAGCACCCAAGATTTCCGAAACATTGTAACTTCGAATTCCACCAATACACTTCTCTTTTATTGCCTTTTATTGCATATAGTTTCCAGTCGATTTCGGTCCGCAGTGCCAGGGCCTTTTCGTATCAACTCGTCTTCGTATCAAAAAGAGAGAAACGGCTCTTCGTTCGAGGTTGACACGAATCGTTACAAAAATGCAGAGGAAAATTTATGGATTCGTGTCAATATCAAATTAAAAAATATATTGGAATATCTAAACTTCTTCCTTTAACCATCAATATTGGTGCACTCATCTTTAGATTTAATTATAGTGTTACGCCTATGTTTTCATAGGGAACAGTTTAATTTGTTTTTGACAGATAAGGAAATTGTAAGGATGTTAAAAGCCGATGATTTTTTTTCTCAAGAAAATTCAAACTACTAGTTGACTCGTAGCGCATTAAAGTAAGAACCATTATTAAAATGATAAGGTTGAATTAATTACACCCCAAAATAGGAACTTCTTCAAGTTCGGAAAATTGTCTTCTGGAAACCGCAAATTTGGTAATTGACCTGTTACTAGATGTTTGGTCAAAATAAATTTGGCCAATGATTATTTCAGTTCAATATATTGCTACTTTCAAATTTTTCTATCAGCAAATACCTTGCTAATAGAGAAGAATTGAGAGAAATGAATGCAGTTTCTCAAATTGATTTGAAAGTAGATATACCACTGCATTAAAAACATTGCATATTTTCCATTATTTCCTGTGACTCATGGTGTTCATGTTTTGCCGCTTCAAAATTTTGACTAATTTGTCCCCATAGCAATATGTAACAATGTCTAACATCAATGTGCTTCTTGATTAGGCAAACCACATATGAGTGACAATCACATTTAACGATCTTTTCGTTGCATAATGCCAATTAATGTATATGATATAAATACTCTGAAAGTAATGGATGTTAGTACCATCAACAACCACTTCCAAGAGGCATTACTAGACTGAAAAGGTTTGGAAACACACGGAAATATGAAGACTTCAATCGTTTTGTCCTTCTTAATTGCAGGTAAGCAACAAAAATTGATTTTTCAATCACAATAACAGAACATTTTTTGCCTAACTTGAGCTCCTCTTTTCAAGCAAAAAAATAATTTTTCTTTAATGATAATGTGCATAGAATATCAAAACATGTCATTTCACGTTAGGTATTGCTGCTTTGACTAACCCACCAATCACCGGAAAGACTCCAGCAGCAGTTTCATGTAGGTGCTTTTAGTTTCCCATTTACTTTACAGGCTTTATTCGAAATTTACTGTTTATCGTATGAGATACGATTATGTAAATAATACTACTGACTGGATTTTGTTTAGGCCCAAACTCCTTATGTAATCACAAAAAAGACGGAAATTACAAATATCACAAACACGCCCCAAACAAGGAAGCTTATTTCGTCCAATGCAGAGATGGGCAAGCATTTTGTCAATCATGTTGGCCACAAACCACAAAATTCAGTGAAGAATGCAACCAATGTGTTTACAATTTAAATGGTAAGTTAGTATATCTGCATCTTTTTATTCAATACTTTCTCCAAAAGAGATGTAATTTACAAAAATGCATAAAATTACATAAATTTGTTTTTTCGAATTAGATCCATGCCACACAACAAAATCTTGGGTGCCAATTAAACGTTACGATTGTCCCGATATTTGCTCCAAGAGAGGACCAAAATTTAGGGGTAATATTGCCGATCCATCCGAAAAAAGACATTATGTTGGTTGTTGGGACGGTGTGACAGTTGGGTGTGTACCATGTCCATCAGATCTGTTATTCAACGAATACGAGAATGCTTGTTTATTCGATGGAAAATTCTTGACGAAACCACTGAAGCATTAAATGTTGGAACTTATTTAAAACGAGAACTTCGTTGCCATAATTTCAGTAGTCGATACTTTTTAGATGTAACTGGTTTGGGAATTGTTTGTAAATACCATTATCATTATCAGAAGAAATTTTTTGTTTTACTTATTTGATCTTTTCTTAATGATTCCTTTTACTCTGTTTAACAATTAACCAATTAAATAATCCCTAACTTAGGTGGTATTTGAAAATATTCTTAATTACAATCTTTTTGGGACATATTTGTGGTGATACACATCTCTTCAGTAATCCGTGTATTTTGAACCTGAATCTTTCTGAATCTGAATACTGACTAATGAACTCACACAGAGATCGGTGTAGTATCACTTATCAATCAGAGTAAGACAATAATCTATTGTCAACAATAAGTTCGTTTCGTGGGAAGTGCGAACATTTTGTCACAATTAGAGTTCATATTGAATCACTTGTCGTGAAGAATAAGCTCCACCTATTCGATTTTTGTAACACCATGGACGTATAAAAAGAGAAAGACTTACATCTTCTATAAATCTATTGGAATAAAGCTCGCCTCGGCTTATTGAAATTTTAAGAAAGGCAGTTTTGAAACTTCCTGAAGCGCAGTTAAAAATACATGCTGCTGTTGGCTTCTACGATTGTAACAACAAACCAAAAATGAATTTCAAGATACTACGTTTATTCTGTAGTCAATTTTTAAACTCTGATTCCTCGTGACCTCCTACAACCTCAACCATGAGACTTTCAGAATCGAAGGAAAGGATATTCATTTCCCTGTACCTCTAAGCTCGTTTTCCGCTTAACTTTTACCTTAAACTGGCCATAAAATCGAGAATCTTTTCACTACCAACTCCTCATCAACCGTAAATTACGATATTTTGGCAGAATTCAGCTAGCACAAATGAGTTTGAAATCATTTTCATTTTGGTTTCAGAAAACTCTACAATGTTCCAGGAATTTTTTAATTATTTTTTGTTTACGTTTTAGGATGCCATTGCATTGGGTAACAAAGAAACTACGAGTTTTGGCAACTGTTGTTTGTCAGTAATTCTCAATATTTTTAGTAAGCAAAGAAGATTAAGCAAAAGTTGCCGTTTCAAAATTTACGGATTCGAGAATTAAACTTCCTATACCTTTGAGACGTGGAACCGATCGGTTATCTGGAAGATCTGCAACAGAGAAAATTTTGCCAAGGTAGTTTAACCCAATTGAACTCTTTGGGCGTACAAAATTTTAGTCGCTGGCGATCAAGCGAAAAGTTGAAATGACGTCACTGAGCGAAGAATGTTCGACGGCGGCTGGAAAACAATTAAGTGGAAAACCAGCTTTACAAGCGTTAGTTTTTTTCGTAAAAACTATATCCACTAAATATCCACTGCATAATTCGTCAAACATTTAGAATTAGATTGAGTAGTAGTTTTAAAGTACTAATAAACTCGCAGATTTATATGCAATTCACATTTCTCCTAATTTCTTTGATTTTCCCCAATGTGTGAGGAATAAAATTCCTATAAACCCGCCCATATAAAGAAAAATCCAGTAAAACGCGAGACGAGAATTATATAAAAGGAATGCCGGCATAAACGATTTTGACAATAGAATTGAAAGGCTTTAGAAGTTAGTTGTAAGTCCTTCTCTTTTTAAACGTCCATGGTTAGAGAACCTAATTCTTCCTGCCCAATGAAATTATAACTAGAAGTCCAATATGTATATGTTATTGGATATATTGCAAGCCTTCCTGTCTACAGATGTTTTGTAATTTGTTTCCACAGTGATGTTTCCATTGATAACAATCAGTCTGGCAAGAAAAATTTCAGACAAAATTATCGTTTCTCTTTTTAGTGTTTCTCACAAAACAGTTTATGCTAACGATATTTTCCTCTCGTTATTTTCTTTAACAAATTAACATAGAAAGTTAGACATTTGTTTTCCTATACGAATATGGGTTTTTTTACGTTTTACTCAAATCCTAGGACTTTCAAATACTTCAAAACTACCACCTTAATGTTTTCAAAATGTCTGATCGGCGTTACAACGAATTTTCACAAGTTATGTACTATTTGTTTGATACAGCTTTTACAAAACATTCAACTTAGGAAGATGCCTCATTAACACCGGAAATTATACATCGTGTCCCTCAATTCTGAAATTTTCGAGATTGAGTCTGTAGGAAGGAGTTCCGAAGGAATCAGAGCTTAAAAAGTGGCTACAAAATAAACGAATACCTTAAAAAACATTTTTGGTTGGTTGTTAAAATCTCAGAAGCCACTATAAGCATGTATGTTTAACTGTTCTTGAGAGAATTTGAAAAACTATCTTTGTAAAAATTTATTAAACATTGATGTGTATTAATTCGCAAACCGTAATGCATCGAATAAACGCCCCGCTTCTTTTAAACGCCCCCTCGAATAAACGCCCCCTAAAAAACTGAAATTATTTAATAAACGCCCCCTTCTATTAAACGCCCCCTCGAATGAACGCCCCTCCTAAAAACACTTCTGCACAGGACTTTTGTTGAGTTTCGAAACTGAGTTTCGCAGGAACGACTAAACCAACTTCTCTGTGTCTTTTACCAGTGACAACAAATTTAATAAACGCCTCCCTCTTTTTAACGCCCCCCTCGAGTAAACGGCCCCTCAAATTTTTCAAAAGTTTAATAAACGCCCCGGGCGTTTATTCGATGCATTACGGTATATGATTCACTTACCAATAACTGAACCGTTTTGTCATCCTTATAATGTTTGGTTTTTTTGTCATGCTTGTGGTCAATTAGGTCTGTGCACAGACTTGTTCTGAAGGTAATATTATGACTCAATGTACACGCATCTCTTTTTTGCAGCTTTTACTTTCATAACACATGTGTTATGTTTTACTTTCATAACACATGTGTTATGCGTGTACATTGAGTCATAATATTACCTTCAGAACAAGTAGAAATAACTGAAGATAGCAAAAAAATATCTTCTTATACTAATACTAAATCTTGCTTTTTTTCTTACCTAACTTTGAAAGAAAGAACTTTTGGAAACTTTTCTCGGGAAGTTCGTCAATGGATGTTTATTTTTTCCGTATTAGTATAGGAGGAATTAGGGAAATCTTTAGCTCCATCTTACGGGGTTTTATTACTTCGTAGAGTGTTATAGTTATACCTTAAGGAAGACATCGTAAATCCGCCCGGAGGAGAAACCCAATGCAATTTTTTTTGCGTTCGAAAGTTCATCAAATCTTCTCAACGTTCATTTCTTAATGAGAATGAAGACGATGTGTGTAATATTTTTTTATTTTTTTTAATATCTTTTTATTCAACGCTTTAAGTTCAGTAATAAAGAATAAGAACATTGATCAGCATCAGTAACTATCCTATCCGACGAGATAGTCGATGTAGACGTGTTATGTGTTCGTGTTATCAGATAATCGTTTTCTCCCGATGTCTATTTTTTAATGTGTTTGAATGTAGCTTTTTCGTATCAGTTAGTTTTGACTACTATGCCGAAATGTGTAGCTAGCAGTTTATTTGGTATTTCATTGTAGTATGGGGATTGTTATTATTAAGGTTCGCTATTAGGGAAACGAAGGTAGCAAGATCATTATTATATTGTTTTGATAGTGTTTGATCGATATAATTTTGTTTCAGATTAGAAAATTGAATAGTATAGATGAATGTAATACAAGAAGAGAATGTGTAAATCATGGTTATATACATATCATATATACATGGTTTTTGTATCATGATGCACAAGTGGAGTTTTGGGTTTTGACATTTCCAGAATCCATAGCAGAATAAAGATTTGAAAGATAAAAACGTCTCAGAAGGTATTGTTTTTGTTAGCTTTAGTTAAGGTATTTTCTTATATGTCAGAAGTTTAATCGTGGTTAGTTAGGAGTATACATTGGTTAGGTAGGAGTATACGTTGTATTGTCTCTTTTTTAAATCTCTGAACATTGGAATTTTAGCTTTTAGTTTAATTGTACAACTTTAGAAATCTTTAAATAGGCCAAATAGCCAGAAAACACTGAAAAATAGGGATAATAGCATTCTTTGAATGGTTGATCCAAATTATTTATACAACAATTTTGTGTTAAATATATAATTTCAACACAATTTTTGTATATACACAGACTTATCATGGCAGTATTGCATGAAAAAACAATTTATGGAGAAAAACTGGTAACTCATGGGGAAAGTAAACCTGTAAAAACATTTTCATGCTATAATATATATACACCCCTCTATTTTAAAAGAGGAAAAGCACGGGTGGTGGGGGCGGCAATAGTTGGAAATATCAACCTGTAAAATGTTTTTACCCGGGATACTAATTTTTTCTATTCATAAATTATAAAAGCAAGGAGTTACAAGATTACGAGACACATTAACATGTTAATGTGACCTCAGATTCCATTAGAAGGATTAACGTTAACCCTTAGTATATTCAACGAAACGTGAATATACGTAGCTAAAGAAGGGGGTTTAGACAGGCAACTACTTCTTCTCTCCCAAACCCCCAACGTATGGTACCTCGACCGTGCCATATCACATACATACCATATATGTTACATTTCTAAAAAAATATATTCAAATTGAATTCAATGAATGCAACCCCTCAAAACTTTGCAATAATTTATCAAAGCTGTGTTTGAAATATATGATATAAGTTCTAAACAACAGCAGCTAGTAAATAAGTTTAAAAATAAATCGTCATCATTTGGCTCTTCAGCGTCAAGATACTAATGACAATTACTGATGTTGGCTTTTGTGTTTAATTCTGGTTACTGTCAAAAATTAATTTCCCATTCAAATCAATAGTAATATTTTAATTGACATATCTTAATTGGACTTGTGAAAAAAGACTTCGTAGGAGTGTCTTGCATATATAGGGAAACCAATTGAAGGATATGTTGTAGAATTTCATGACATGTATTTTTGACATTCAGTTTTTTGAATTCTTGTATTCGATGTTCTAAACCATTTTTGCATTTGTCATCAAACTCGAGTTTCCACTTAAACGCTATAATATGGCCTAGGCAACACTTCTCAGCCTCTTTTATTGTGCTATCCATGGTTTTTACTTAACATACAACCTAACAATAATCTCTCTTATTCCGAATCTTGGTAAATCTTGTAGTATAAGCAAATTCGATATTGAAAACGAGTGTTGGGCAATATTTACTAGACCACAATGCAGGATTTAGACAGGGAGTAAGGAAAGGTCTATTGCAACACCAAGAATGTGAAATCGAATTTCTTTAAAGAAAAGGAAATGAAAGACTGTTATTGGGGGGGGGGGGGGGGGGGGGGATATTTTTAAACACAAAGATAGTAGTGATTGATAGATAGTGATTGTAATAGTGATTGACAACTGTTCTTCAATAAAAATGAACTAATCACAGATATGCAAAAAGCGTGGGTATTTATATATCCGTTAAAATCTATTTAATAAAAGTCACAAAAAATAAACGACATGTTGGAATGTATGAAATTTTCTATCGCCATTACGATTCACGATGTTCGCAGCCTTTTCTTGTATTCTCGAGAAGTTCATGTACGTGACACATAATGTCGAGTTGCTGATCACGTCATGTTTTTTTAACCTTTTGGTCGAACGTAAACGTGCTTGACCATCCCGCAAACTCCTAGTAAATGACCATCCCGCAAACTCCTAGTAAATGACCATCCCGCAAACTCCTAGTAAATGATCTACTTATGCAGTAAATTTCAAGTTCCTATAGACAAAAGGGATTCTACTCTTTCTTCGATATTGTAAAAAGTCGTCAGTTTTTTCTTTTTTTTCTTTTTAATGTGAACTAAATGAATATTGTAATATCCTGATCTGTAAGATAAAGTAATATTGGATCAAATAGGAACTAAAAAATCTATTTCATCACGCCTAGATAAAGTACAGCAGATATCATAATTCTCAGTGGTGAAAATGTTATTCTGTTTCTTTATTTATTTTTAGTGATTTGCCACAAATTCAACCACCACCACTTACAATTTTCTTTTCGACAAACGTTAGCGGTTTTAGTTTTCTGAATAAAATCCAATTTATTCTTTAGACCACGATATTGTAACACATAATACATTTATCCGAAATGAGAATTAAAGGAGATGTAAGAAAAGTTTAGAAAAGTTCCTCCAATGAAAAAACGGGCCACAAAACAAACATATCTTCTTCAATACCAAAATTAAAAACTAGTTATCTCTATTTCCAATCTTTCATTAAACCGATGATATACAAAATGTTATTTTAAAGAATAAATTGTTGTTTCTATAGTTTTGTTATTTTGTATTGTATTGACTTGATTGTTTAATTGCACATTTTTTTCAGCCAACGAAGATAACGATAAAAAAAATCTGACATGTTTATTTCACAAGGAATGTTGTTACCATGAATCCACATAAGGTTGTTCGAAATCCATCATTTTACAGGTGTGGCAACTAGATAAAATTTAATTAACAAAATCTTGTAACTACTAACAATTTTGTGTAGAAACAAATTATTTACTAGCAGAACTAATATCGAGATTGGCTTTCAATAGCATACATTTTAAGTAACGCCTAACAACTTCTTCCAGTCATCATAATACTGTTAAACCAATTCAGTTAAGATAGTCTGTCCCTTTTTAAAAAGATTTTTATTCCGGATGTTATTATAGAAAATTCAATATAATAAGCGATTTTCAAGGATGCATTTCGATTTTGGACATAAATTAAATGCCCAAATGCGAAAGTTCTGATGTATAGTTCGAAAGTTCTGATGTATAGTTCGAAAGTTCTGATGTATAGTTCACTGTTTCACAAGTCATACTTTACATTCTTTTGTTGTATTCCGTGTAAAAATGTAAGGTCTCAGCCATAGAATTAATTTCCTTATTTCGGTCAGTGCTTTAATCTCAAAGGTCACTTATATAATGTATTCGATATCATCAATCAAGTCGATCAATCAAAACAACAAGTTGTCATGGATTATTTCAGGATTACTTAATTTCTTAAACACCGCTCCCAATTCTCCTGACCATATTTCAATAATTTCAATAATTGATATTCTTCTGATGTTAGTGTAAACCAACCTATAAGCAGGTCAGTTAGACTAAATCTTTAAACCTGCATTTTTCAAAGATTTGGATAGTAAAACATAATGTGTCCTAACGGCTATTACCTTTTGGCTCGATGGAGAAAAAAAATATTTGGTTTTTAAGGGAAACAAATAAACAAATCCTTCCCAGAGCTTCTCCCCCTCCAAACAACGACGCTGACGAGCCTGACTTCCTGCAGCAACTTCCCTATGTATTGTGTTTCAATTGCTGTCTCAATGTAATTTGATTTTCTATAAAGGTTCTATACTTTTTCACCTCATAATCTCTGTAGCCGCCGTAGTTATGTAAGGTTCCCAGAATGACAATAAACAAGATATTTAAGATATGCTAAATGGAGGATTCAGCGAAACCTTACAGAAACCTCAAACAGTTTTGCAAGTATTAAAATGTGTAACAGTTTTATTGATTGGTTCCTCTTATGTAACACTGCATGTTTGAGTCTTTTATACCAAAACAAAAAATGATTCAAAATAAATTGATTATGATTGAATTTCGAAACCAATTTTGTATTAATTGCATAAAGAATAAAGAATGAATTATTGTGCACATAACCAGGATGCGCGATGATGAATTACCCTTCACCACCGCAACATAAGTAACTTTATATTTGTAAACAAAGTTATCATACCTCTGTTTTTAGATGATAAGGATATTTTCTTTAGTTTTTTTCGCCACCTTTGAAGACCTGTATATGTCAGATGGCGGAAAAAATTTTATCCATGCAAACTGTTTTTACTTTTCTGATCCACTGACCCTCCCTGATAAATATGACTGAAGTTTCCTGAAACACATTTTACTAAAAGAATGTGATACAAAGTAAGTAATAAATAAAGGGATTTATTTGCTTTTCGATCCGATCTAATCGTAAGGGACATCTTCTCATTTGTAACTTGCCCGTTGACGAGAGAAGATTCTCTCGAAACGTATCCCAACGTAAATCATCAGATCCATGACATGATCATTCTCTTCACATATTATGAACAATATCGGACCGACAAACAAAATCTTCCAATGTGATATAAAGTATTGGGTAAATGCAAGGAGTAAATGCAAGGGTTTGTCCATTATTTTCCCCATCTAAAAAATGTTGCCACAGAGAATTCATCTCTCTCAAGCACAGCTTTGGCATTCGATTATTTTAAAATGAGGTTGATGTTTGAAAGACATAGATTTTGTCCCGGATATTCCATCTAAAAATTCTCAACAACACGTAATACTGAATCGGGATGCAATGTAATAACGCTAATTTCCCTTCACCATATCACTGCAATTTACTCAAATTACTTGGTTAAAGTGGCTTATTACGAAATAATTTATTTTTTTTGTTCTTGTTCTTGTTTCTATTTGTCGGTTCAATTTAAAAGAGTTTGCATTGTCATTAACTAGAGGTCATATTTCAAGCACACAGTCTAAGTACACACAACCCAAGCCTTACCAGTCATACCGATGACTCATTCCACATTATCTGATGCGCAATTTGTAAGTCTCCTGAAACATGAAACTTGTAATAAGGTGGTTTTTTAATTGCTCAATTAGAATTTAGTTAATCAATATTTGTTACATAACGTTTATTAATCGAACCATATAAAAACTCGAACTTGAGAACCTGATAATGCATTCGCACCACTGACATATAACTTGTAAAAGTAAAAGAAGAAAGAAGCAGAATCTAAAATGCATTTGATCATTTCCTTGTCATTCTTTATTGCAGGTAAGAAATATGCATGAACCTTTAAAAAAATATTTAACTTGTTTAAAAAAATATTGAACTTGTTTCATCAATTTTTTGCCCATGATATGCAAGCGTTTGAATTCAATTTTGTTATTAGGCATCGCCGCTTTGACTAACCCACCAATCACCGGAAAGACTCCAGCAGCAGTTTCATGTAGGTGCTTTTAGTTTCCCATTTACTTTACAGGCTTTATTCGAAATTTGCTGTTTATCGTATGAGATACAAGTATGTAAATAATACTACTGACTGGATTTTGTTTAGGCCCAAACTCCTTATGTAATCACAAAAAAGACGGAAATTACAAATATCACAAATACGCCCCAAACAAGGAAGCTTATTTCGTCCAATGCAGAGATGGGCAAGCATTTTGTCAATCATGTTGGCCACAAACCACAAAATTCAGTGAAGAATGCAACCAATGTGTTTACAATTTAAATGGTAAGTTAGTATATCTGCATCTTTTTAGTCAATACTCTCTCCAAAAGAGATGTAATTTACAAAAATGCATAAAATTACATAAATTTGTTTTTTCGAATTAGATCCATGCCACACAACAAAATCTTGGGTGCCAATTAAACGTTACGATTGTCCCGATATTTGCTCCAAGAGAGGACCAAAATTTAGGGGTAATATTGCCGATCCATCCGAAAAAAGACATTATGTTGGTTGTTGGGACGGTGTGACAGTTGGGTGTGTACCATGTCCATCAGATCTGTTATTCAACGAATACGAGAATGCTTGTTTATTCGATGGAAAATTCTTGACGAAACCACTGAAGAAGACCTATTGATCCTATCGAATTGACAAAAATACAGAAAGAGAATGATGCGCTGGTTTTGTATCAATATCGTATTTTAAATTTTTTTAGATTACTGAAAAATGAATTAGAATTCAAATTTGTTATTTTGATTTCTTCAACATCCTAAATCAATTTTTCTAAACGTCTGGAGATTTTATCAGCACTGATTTATTTCCGAACTAGACCTTTAACAGGCATAAGGATTTCTGTTAGTACAGCTCAGTTGTAAGAAAAAGTTGTAAGTTGCAGTGTTTGTCCATGTAAATTGTACAAATTTACATTTCGTTTAAATGTGTTAACATGTGTAGTTGTTCAACTAAATAGCTGAGAAACTAAAGTTTTACAGCTAAAATCTAAACAAAATGTTACTCGTGGATCTATATCATGCAGAAATTAATCCTTATGTGCAAAGTACAAACTTCAGCAGTACTTTAAAAACAAATTTTTTTTATTTTTTTTTTAAAAAAACACCTTATTTTTGAACTTTTCTTCAAAGTTTTAAATTTTATTTCACATCGTTTCAAGAGATATTTTTGGATATTGGTAACTAATTCGAAAAAGTATATGTACGCCGTTTTGTTCAACGATGGATATTTCAATGACGGGCCTTAACTAAAAAAATGCTAAGTTTGCACAGTAAGAGAACTAGAGCCCGGACGGTCATAAGGCTTCCGCAAGTATGCTTATTACAACCATAGTTAAAAGAATTGAGATGGTTAGGAGATTCGGCATACATCAAAGATGTCTTATTATGCATTGATTTCGTTGCGACCGTGCACACTTCATTTGAAGCATGCTTTTTTACAATGAAAACATAAAAAGAATTTTACATTTTATACTTATTTCTCTCTTCCGAAATAAACATCATCTCCTATCTCTGTATATTTGTGTTTGTATTTTGCATATATATTTTTTTAAACAGAAACGAAAATGAATGAGATGAAGGGATAGGTAACGAAAATAATAAGAGCAATAAAATTTGTAATCAGTATTTGTAATTAAAATGCCTGGCGATAATTGCTCAATAGTAGGTTGCAGATAGTCTCAAAGGAGGCAGGGAATTGGAATTTTCAAAATACCTTCCGTAAAGATCGATAAGGAATGGCGAAAAAAAATTCTTAATGTAATTTGTAGAACACGCGTAGTGGACAAGTAAGAACAGATTATAAAGTGTCTGGATGATTGGAATCAAGAAGTCAATAATTGTCTTGGTGAGTTCAACCAAAGTTATGGAGGAAAAATCTTTATGTTTTGTCGAACCTACTCTGTGGTGGAATTTGTAAAGTTTTTGGTAAGTGAAGGCATGCCATATGTACTTACTGAGCATAAACCGCGTAAACAGGATTTTCTTGAAAACTACGAACTCAAAGACATATTTCACTTACATCTGGAATACGAGAGGAAAGTATGACAAGAAAAAACCATGGCAATAACTGACGGATACAAAACTCAAGAGAAAAAAAAAACTTTAACTGGATATGTATATATGTGATGTACCATCTGAAACATGTCTAATAACCTTCATGGTATACTTATAAGTGACAAAGTACTTAGGTATATATATATAATATTTACTTTCTCAAATTTTTAATACATTATACACAATGTGTAAACAGTTAACAACCTGAAATTGATGAAATTTCAGGTGAGAGATTACCTAAATTCCTTTTCTTTCCAGATTTACAGAAAGCCTTTCGAAGTAAAAACTGTCTATTCACCTGCATACACACTGTTTCTGTAATATACCATAATATCATTATATACCATTATAAAAATCCTACTGTTCAGATGCACTGGCTTTTTTTTTATTTCCTCAGTGATTTTGCTTTACCAATTTTTATGTTCAGTTGATGTCTTTCAACAATATCCTTGGCAAATGAAAATGATTGAATTTTGCAATAACCTTAATAAATTGACAGAAGCATAGTATCAATTATTTCATCAACAGAAGAAAACGTTGATAATTTCTGAACAATGCCACTGACATCAATTTCTCGAACCTAATTTTATATTTTTCATTTCTGTCTCATTGGCTTTGCCAGCTAATAATATCGACAAGGCTTGTTGATTCTGTTCATTGCTGTAACTTTATGAGTTTCTTAGCTTCTTATAAATGTTTCTCATAACATAACTAAACAAATACTGTAATCCATGAATTTCTTTTTCAAAAATATTTCTGGCAACAATCTCTTGTTCTTCTAGTGTCTTTAGATGTTCCCCAACATTTGCCACAAGATCACAAAGCTTCATAGCTAATATTTTGAAATACTGCTCAAAGTTCTGCAAGCATTCACGAGCATGCAGTATCTTGGTAATTGTATTCTTAACCAAAACAAAAGTGTTCTATTCCTATGCGGTCCCAACTTCCCACAAATTCAACTTTGGAGTGTTTTTTTGTAATATATAGTTTGAGACTTCCTCTGCTTTTACAAATCTTATCACAATTTCACATTTGAAGGTTCTATGATCAAGCTTGAGAAGAAAAAAACATTATTATAAATTATATTCTACTGATGACTATGCTATCATAAACATGTTGTGTGTGTGGATGTTGTAGTGTTGTAGTGTGCTAGCTACCTACCTCCTCAGTATGTGATGTGATGTGTGTTGTTCATTACATTGTCAATAATAATAGAAAAAACTTACATTTCTAACAACACTATTAAAAGAAGAATCATTATCTTCAATATCACTTAAACGTTCTTCAAAGTTATCGTCAACATCGAAATCTATTAAAGGATTCGAGATGTTTTCGTGTGCGCTACTACTACTTTCAGCCATATTTATTTTTCGGTGCACGGTCAGAAACTTTTTTATTATTTCCAACATATCGATTTAAACAAGGAGGAGATCGTCTGGTGTATGCCGACTCTCCTAACCATCTCAATTCTTTTAACTATGTTATAACCAAACTGCAAAAATAAGGGTAAGTTTCCTCTCAATATGCAAAAAGGTTCTTCTTAAAACCAGCACCCTTGAATTGTTCTTCATGAAAATTTTTATGAAAATTGAGGCACTTTTAATATTGGGTCTAAATTTTGTCCAAATTTTCCTTTTTTGATCCAAATATGAAAAACGATTGCCAAATTTGAAACCAGCGCTATTAAATTGTTCTACACCCAAGTTTTCATGAAAATTGAAGCCATTTTGAAATTGCAAATTTTACCCAAATCGCCCTTTTTTGGTCAAAATATGAAAAATGATCTACAAATTCGAAATCTGCACCATTGATTTGTTCTACGTGCAAATTTTCATGAAAATTATGCACTTTCAAAATTTGGTGTAAGTTTTGCCTAACTTAGTTTGGACAGTATGAAAAAAATTGATTTGCATAAGAAACGCTTAGTAGAAATCAAGAAAAGAAAAGAAAATTGGATGGTATTGCACACATTGATTGAAGTTAGCAAAAGCATTTGCTTGAAGTGGTTAAGAAAATTAGATAAAATACAAATGGGATACAATAGGATGCGCGTTGGGCATGCCTTAGCGAGACACATACGTATTCTTATATATTCCTTAATAGCATTTCCCTCCCTATAGGACAATGAAGCAGATGTTATGGAGAATATTTGTATTTGGTCGAGACAAGACTGCAGAATAAAAAAGAGAGTAATTGCAGTACCAAAGTACATATATGTGATGTATAAACAGATCAAAGACCTAAAACTTTTGTTATTGACAGTCTGTTGAATTTTTCATCCTTATTATATCAGTTCCTTGACTAACACAGTTTACCATCTGCCGTGCTTTCGAATTTGTCTATCGGAGACACCCAAATTTGCGGCGGTTTAACCCCCTCCGGATCTTAAAGATTGCAAACCATAAGAATTGATGTTACTTCCTGCGATAGGTGGAAGAAATTTAAGAAACGACTCTCTGAAATAGAGAAATAGGTTTGTTGTGTCCTTTCCTTGTTTTGACTAAACGACACAAAAGATAACTTTCTGGTTGACTTTTTAATTCGGCTCTGTTTAAATATTTATGTAGCCAAAAGACTGGACAATAAGATGAGCATGTTTTGGATATCATGATAATATTACATTCCCTCAATTGATCCGTTTTAGATTTGGGAACCAAAATCTCGATGTCATCGGAACTAAACGATGAATGTTTAATTTGGACGTATAAAAAGGTCGCTGATTCTCATGAACCCGGTGAACCCGATGACTGACAGAACGATAAGCCTGAGATGTAATAAATTTTCTCCGTCGGGTTTGTCGATTGCCTCCTTAAGCATGTTATTGGTTCTTTTTGCTTTTTGGTGGAGTTTTCAGCAGCCAATCTCTTCGCACCTTCGAATGCTAATTTAACGAATGGGTGTTCGGTAGATGAAGCGAAACCTGAGTAAATGTGTGCCCAGCGAATACAAAGAAAAACAAAGAAAACGGCGCCCACGATGTAAAAAAGTGATTGTTAATTAATTTTTTTTTATTTATTTATTTATTTATTTATTTATTTATTTATTTATTTATTTATTTATTTATTTATTTATTTATTTATTTATTTATTTATTTATTTATTTATTTATTTATTTATTTATTTATTCGACTTGTGGAGGGTTTGGAGTTTTACGTCGGATCTTTGGTTCAGAAGTAAAATTTGTGTGATCAAGATCGTATCGTGTAGGCACAAATTCGCTTCATGTGAGTGAATAACGTCTCATGTGGACACAACTTCACCTCATGCGAGTGAATAACGTCTCATGTGGACACAACTTCACCTCATGCGAGTGAATAACGTCTCATGTGGACACAACTTCACCTCATGCGAGTGAATAACGTCTCATGTGGACACAACTTCACCTCATGCGAGTGAATAACGTCTCATGTGGACACAACTTCACCTCATGCGAGTGAATAACGTCTCATGTGGACACAACTTCACCTCATGCGAGTGAATAACGTCTCATGTGGACACAACTTCACCTCATGCGAGTGAATAACGTCTCACATGACGCGCCTTGATTTCGTGTGTTCCAGTCGGTCTCGAGTGGATTCACCAAGGTCTTCGTGTGGACCATTCATTTTTAAGAAAATTCTATTAATAACGCTATCGTATTGAATTTAGGAATAAGCACTGTAATTGATGAAGTATGGGCGAAAATAAACGAGATCTTTAACGAATTCGTGAAAATCTTTGCCGTTTTAGGTGATAACGGGCCAAAAATATCCCGATTTCCATTCAGGAACGAGTAAAACGCCTTTAGCTTTACAAAGTTCCAGGTGGTTTATAGTTCGTATTATTTGACTTATAGGTGGACAGTTGAAATCCCCTTTCTAATTGCATGTAAATGCGTTAACAGCTTTTGCGTTTGGACATAAAAAACGTGAGTTAAGATTAAGTAGCTTTGTGTTGAGATCATCAGCGAATCGGTCGATTGTGAATTTGCCAAATTTCTTTTGAAGTTTGTTAAAAAGAATCAAAATCGATGCCCCAATTATCCGAATCATAAAATTTTGATAAATTGCTATATAGTTTTCTTCTCTGGGGAGCCACTTAGGTTCGATTTGAATTTTGTATTGCATGCATAGATCGTAAATTTCTAGGCACAGACTTTGTAGGTTAACTTTTGTACTACCGTTTAAAATAATTCGAGCCACTTTCTGGTTGTCGGAATGCCAAAGAATTTTTTCGTTTGAAAGGGCTGAACCAAACGACTGTAATAGCAGTTTTACAGAGAGCAACTCACGGTAAGTTGAACTTTGTTCTCATTCAGATTTTTTGAAGTCTCCTCTGCTGATTATGTTTCTAAATCTCTGGACTATGTAACCCCATAACGGTAGTTGTTAACATCAGAATAAACGACTTTTGTCGTGTCTGGCTTTTTATGAAAAGAAAACCCGTCGCAAAATTTTAAATCCTTCTCACAAAATTTTAATTCGAGTACGATGTTTTCCTGCAAAGTGCAGACGTCGAACCAAGATGGCCTATTTTCTATAAATTTATAAATGCTCTAAATAATCTTGTTAAAGGACCGATTGCTGATCCCATAGAGATGATGTGTCCCGCAATTCTGGACAGAAATTAAGCAGATGTCGTGTTCGTAACAAGAACTGATCTTATCATGGACAGCAAGTTGTTGATTTTTTCTTAGGTACGTAAAACTTTATGGTACTCGTGTCGATTTCAAAACCCAGCCATTTTCCCCGTTGAGAGGGTGTTAAATAAGACTTTTCGACGTTGATAACAAAGCCAGTCGATTGTAGATCTTTCTTTATTATTTCGTTGCATATGAAATAAGCTAGATTAAAACTTTTAGCACCCGCTATGCCGTCGTCTATGTCAATAACCGTTCTGATTCCCAAACTCTCCATCTTTTGAAAAAGGGCCTCTTGCCTTAGTAATAACAAAACAAGCAGATAAATAAATACTCTCGCAGTGAATAAATACTGTCTTAAATAGTCCCCCTCGCTGCGTAAACACGCATGCGCGACGCTCTCCCCTGCTGTTGGAACAAACAGACTATACAGAATTTCACTCCAACAGCAGAGATGTAGCTAGTGCTCAGTCAAAATATATGGAGGAGAGTTTAGTCATTTAAAGTAGAAAAGGAAAACGTGCATGTTACCTAATCGATACTTAAGACTGAAAAGAAATATCATAACATTGGACTCTGATTGGATTAAGACTCCACTTTTTGACTGGCCCTGGATACGCCTATGAACAGCGTGAATGTAGAGAATTATTTGAATTAGTAACCACGTTATAGATGTAGCTACATTGTGCCTTCCTTACACGTCGCTAAATCGCGTGCCTCACGTACAACATGGCCTGTGCGTCCTTAAAATCTAAACAGAAAGGTGAACTTGGGTTGACCAGTAACACTTTATACAATGTATACAATGGTTTCGGGTTGATACACGGGAGAAAGAAAGTAAGCAAGTAAGCAAAAAACTGTCGGTTTTAACAATATTTACATCAGAAATAAAAGTGTTCAAAAGACAGAGTAAGTCCAAGGTAACGTTGTGACGCTGAGCATAGCCAGCTAAATTCAGCGTAACATGACATTGGGATTAACTTTTGGAAAGAGTATTACCCATCATTGATGTGGAATCTGTTCACTCCAAAGTTTAAAACAATGGTCCCCGAGGCGTGGGAACCTTTTAGCACTTCCAGACAAAAGCGAACGCGTGACACCTTAGTTTTCAGGGCTACCCTTGCATGGAACAATCTTCAAACAGAGCTAAAACAAGCTAAAACACTCTAATTATGACCAAGGGACTTACGTGAAGACTTTTGCAGAATTTTTCAGACTCTTTCGGTTACGATTCAAAAATAAAGTTTTTCAGACTTGTGTTAATAACCGCCCAGGAAGGCAGGCGTTTAATCTTGGAGTTATTTTTACCCTAATTTTTTCGAGTTACTCAAATATCGAATTTTGATGTCATAACAAAAATTTCAAAATTTCGAAAATTGTATGTCAAAGATATTGATCTCGAGTTAAATAACTTCAGAATTTAATTTTCGGAGTGATGTTAACTCGATAATTTTCTTCAAAATACAACTTTTTCAGTTAAAAAATACCTCAAAACTGCAGATTTGGACTTGAGAGAAATAACTCAAAGATTAAACGCCTGTCACCCATGCACTGGAAAACCAAAAGAAAAGCCTAATAAATTTAAAAAACAGTCTTTACCAGGAACAAAATCACGCGATAGCCAATAGTACGGTCATTACACTCTTAACCCTTTGACTATATGGTAAATTTTGCAGAACGACTATACGATTTTGCAATTTTCTTTTTGTTTCTACCCTAGAATGCTTAAAACAAACGTTTTCAGTCCAAACAATGAACAAACAAAAGCCTTGAATAATTGACTTATCATAGACTGTGATTGTAGGGATTAACGATATTCAAATTTAAGTTTGTCTTGCGTTAATAAGTACAATCGGTTTCTGCCTCTAATAAGTTATTACGCTCGATTAGACACAAAATTCGAACTAAAAATTGTATCGTTTTCGTCTCAGGAGAAGTGCCTTTCTGCATATATTATATGAAAAAGGCACTTCTCCTGAGATGAAAGCGACACGATTTTGGGTATGAATTTTGGAGACAATCCCTAACACCCAAGCATAAGAGTTCAAGCTAAGTTATAAGAAATTCCTCGTAGGAAGTCTAGAACGTTATTATTAGCATAACCATTTACAAGTTCTTCCATTCGCTGCGGTGGTAATACAGCGCCGGCTATTATTTGGGTTATTGTATGATGGTTCAACGCTGAGTCTTTTCGTAATCTTTCAATAAACTTCCAGATATGTGCATGGCGCTGCTGAAATGAACCAGCAAATCCGTAATGCCAGCCTTCCAGATCATTGTTTGTTCGTGGTAGACCGTGTTGTACTCTTATGTTCATGTTCCACATCGCGTGTGGAAATCTGGGTGGTAGACGTCTTCCCCGTCGCAACTCGCAAATGTAGTTGGTTTCACAATAATCAAGTATAACTTGCTCTTGATTTCCAGCGTGATTTCACAATGTATCAAAAGCCTGAATCGTATCTGCAATTGGGACAAAGCTAAGGGCACTTATCATTCTGATATTTGCTCGAAATCGTTCATGTAAAGATTAAAGTCCTTCGTCTTGCACACTTCTATAAATGTTTTTCGATAAATGGAAAAGGCAGCCGTTTTGTGGGACACCTGGAAACACTTGGTTCAACGCTCCGATCATCGATTGTTCGAAGTCAATCGTCACACTGTGAGGATTGACTTGATTTGTTAATTGCTCCACTTGGTTTAAAAATTCAACCTAAGTGTCGTTTCTTTTGTTGGGGAGCAACCCGTAAGACTCTAAAAGTGCCTTCCACGATTAAGTCCGTGAACTGTATATAGTGTCATACTGTAAAAATAAATTACCTGTACTAGTTAAGGTGTATGGTGCGGTATATGGAAATCTGTGCCTTCGTCAACTGGGATGGGCGGATATGCCGCATGAGCAGCTCATTGCATTCTTACATCTCTGCGCATCGTTTCGACTTTTGGCAATTTAGCTAGTGTATAATCGCTTGCGCCAGCAATGTTTACCGCCACAATGTTGTTGGTAGTTGCATCTTTATTTTGAGCTGCTCGCTTCATGCCCGACCTTGCCTTTTCCACGGCACGTTTTTCGGGATCTGGGACATGAGTGTGGTCACCTGACTGCCATGAAAAGTAGGTTTGCTCGTCAAGGATCACTTTCGCTTAAAACCCACTTCCACTTCTTCTCTTGTCACATTCCCAATACGAACTCCCCTCGGTTAAGGTTTCGTTTTTATGGTACGAGTAGTTATCTTTGATTAGTTTGGACCCTCCTTTTGAAGTTAAGATGAATTCCATGATGCAATGATAATAATAAGATTTTCCGCACACGATATAAAATCCTGCAACAAACTACTGCCTATTGTCTACTTCGAATTTTTATTTGATTTCAAACACAGGCACTCTCAAATTAACCAATTAGATTTCTAGTTTCATATGAGACCCTTCTGCGGGCCGCTTGTTAAATCAGAAAGTCAGTTAAGAATTCAATTCAACTCAAGTGTTTACAACCTAACACCTCTCCGCTTTTTTTCGTTTTAAATATCCCACTCAAGAACCAGGTCAAAACATCATTGGGTAGCCGGTGCAAAGGTTAGTTATAATAAGTTACGAGAATTTTAACAAAAATCCCGTCACTAAATCCCTTCTTGAGTCGAGATTCAATTTTCCCAGCTGCAGCAAAGAATATCACTTCCTTCAAACCACATCGGGGTTACAATTTTATAGGTAAAAAGAAAGCTGTTTAAACTCAGGTCTATATCTATGCATTACTTTTTCGGACATTAAAGTTTGACAAATATTTAATAAGCATATACGGTTCACAAAGGGTTAAATTAATTGCAAGCGTTCCCAAATTTTTTTAATTATTAGATTTGTGGAAGAAACAAGGATTCAATAAGTTAATTAGTCGAACTAATCAGTCAATTCGGTACGCAATAATCCAGTAGAATTAGGTAAAAAGTCACCAAATCCCAGACAAAATGAATATAAAGATAAAATTTGGCACAGTGACCCGGAAACATGTCAAAAATTACCCCCCAAAAAACCCCATCGATAGGACCTTGGAAACACCTCAAATTCATAATGGCGGATATAAGGCCTAATAACTGCAAGACGGAAAAATGTTTTTCATCAAATCTACAAGTATTATACAGCAATGAAAAGGTTGTTTCATTCTGAACCCATTTTTCAAAGGATTTTACTTAATAAATGTCATCGTCATCTTCATCATCATCATGGTCCATGGACACTTGTTCACGTTCCTGTAGAAATATAACCCTATTGAAGTTATTATCAGGTTTAAACTGTTTTCAAGCTTTTTGATAGAAGTACTGTACTCCTATCCAATTTAATATATAATTTATAAAAGTTATTAACATTTTGTTATTACAGTCTTCTCCGCGACACCCACCACATGCAACCATACACTTAATACCATGCTTTCGACATGTGCAGACGAAATTGAAGACGCATTTGAAAACGCATTGAATTTTCTTTGCTTTACACCGGCATCGAATTACCTTGAGTAAGTTTTCAGGAGCAATAGCTTTAGTAGTTGTTATTGGCGTAAGGTACTTCTTGTTGTTGCTGGTCATTTCTTTCCAACCCCACTCAGTTGGTGATTGAGCCTTTTGTCGAGCATTTTCCATTCAACCACTTGCAGGTGAACTCGAAATCCATGATATTTAGCAGCTACGTCTGTAGGTGGCAACTTTTCAAGCTCGATTAATCCATTGCATACCATATTATTGTATCGCGAATACTTTTAAAGAAGAGTACATGTTGTTTCTTCTGAAGCCTAAAGCCTTTAATCCTTCAAAATTGAGCTATAGATCAAAAATATGCCTAATGTTTTAGAAAAGTAGAAATTATGAATGAAGATTTGCTTCATATAAAAAATAAGTTTTTAGAGGGGAAAAGTTGTGTATACAATATTTTACGGACATACCTTATTTTCCTCAGTGGAACATCTGGTTTTCCAATTCTTTAAATGCCTTCAATGTTGCATCGTTTACTTCTTCCGATGTTGCCCAATAATCAGATATTGTTTCTGAAACCTCTTGCATCGACGATGACTTTGACACAATTTTGAAGAAAGATGGTTTTCCTTTTCCAAAGATGGCTGACGTAGAGTCACATCCAGACCAGGCGTGAATGAAAAGGATGTGTTCCTTGATTGATGACAAGGAGTGTGGAGCTTCTCGTATACTCCAACATTTTTTAGCACGTTCTGTACGGAATTAAATATCTGAAAGCTCTTCATTCCAGTGGTAGAGTAGCATCACAGCAACATCCGTGTCATCTGCAACAACCGTGACTTTCTTCTCCTTTGATTCATCTAATGCTGTAGACACAATCTGCGTATTTGCATCTCCAGTGCAAACATAAACATGGTGACCATCGATGGTTAATCTGGTGGATAGTGAGATTAGACTCTTCTTGTTTTCAGTATTGGACAAAAATCTCTCTTTTGTATAAGGTGAGTCATTTTCTTCACAAATTACAACAGTGCTTAATGAACCATTTTTCATTGCCCTTTGTTCATGTTCAGTTGAGTTAATAGATAGAGCGTCGTTATACCCATCAAAGACTACACAAGTCAATCCATAATTTCGGATTACATATTTGCTGTACTCAATGGCGATATCTTGGAATTTCATTCCCTTGCTCCAGTGGACTCGTGTCGCAGAGAAGTTTTTGATTGGAGCTTGAATTTTGTCAGGAAGAACAACCTTTCGAAGAGATGCTTTGTCCGGCTTTCGCATTATGTTTTCTATAAAAAATGACATCGGATAGTTGGTCATTTCATGTTCGAAATATTCCTCTATGTTCTCTTCTCTATGTGCAACAGCAGCTAGCCTTACAAACAGATTCGTGGGGTTTATTTGTAAAGCTTTTTCTCCAGAGATGTTAACAGATTTGGTTAAAAACACTAGTGACCTCAGCTGCATTTTCCTTTTTATTTTGGCTTCTGTAAATTGAAGATTGTCAAGAATACTGTGCTGAATGGATAATCCAAGTTTTTCCGCATCTTCAGCGTTTACACCATCTTGGCCTTTAATCGATATTAATCCGCAGGATAAAGAGTATAGATGTTCATCTTCGATATTGAAAGGATTTCCTCTTTCTAGCCGTTGGTAAAACGTCATATGTCTTTGGTATTTATCAGGATTCTTTTCGGTCTCATATCAATATGTTGGTCACTGGTTGTAACTTTAATGCCAGATAAATTCGTCATCGCTACGTGAACAGATGCCGAGTGATTTATTGACAACACCCAAAGGTTACGAACATTCTCACTTAATCTCCTTCCACGTGTTAGACAACCTTTGCACTTTATATGCCCTGTTGCTGCAAATAGCTTTGCCATCTTTGTTACCGTTTGAAGGTGTAAAGACCAGTTTGAAGTCCGCTCGACACAAATGAATTGCTTTATGATATCAACATACTCGATGTATTGAAGCCACAACTTGGTGGTGCGGGATGACTTTTTCTTTTTTTCGCAAAAAGAATCAATAAACTCTCTCATTTGCTTAAAGGCATCATCAGATTGAAGCTGAATAAGTTCCTCGTCTGTGATACCATCGTTAATTGCCTTGTTATAGATCACCTCTAAAGCACTAAGGTCGATACTCTTCTCCTTGATAACGAAATTGATTATATGGCCTACGAGTGAACGTTGTACAAGTAAATGGGCTCGTAGTGCTCCAGCATATGCCTTACCAGAAAGCAAATGCGGGACTCTGTTTTCTCCATATACTTCTTCAATTTTTCGAGCACAGAACCAGCCATCATGTTTCCTATACTGCCCATGAAACTCATAAGAGTATGGAATCCACCAAGTCTGCCGACAACATTCAGATCTTCATTTTTTATGATTCCAGTTGCTCTCTCCCAGAGAGGCTGGTCAAGCGTTTCCAAATCTCTTTAATATCAAGTTTTGTGCGAAAAACAGGCATTAAAAGTACTTTAAAGTACCAGTTAAAGGATTAATTAGGTGGGTTAATGTCTGGTCGGGCTTTTAATACTAATACTAATACTAATACTAATAACGGATTATATTTCAGTTCCAAAATATTTATTATTGGCTATTCTATTCTATTCTGGCATATATTGCAGTAAGTGTTGAATAAAAAAAAAATGAAAACAAATTTTTACATATTATTTTTTTTTTCATATTTTTTTACAATAAAACCCATGCAATTCTAATACTGATATGTGAATTATGAAAGTTAAGACATGAAACATCTGTTTGGGTTGGTAACTGTCGGGCTATTGTCCTCTAAAAATTTAATAGTTGGGCTAGTGTCTGGTCAGGCTAGTGTCCTCGGCCTACTGTCCGTCGGGCTACTGTCCAGTCGGGCTACTGTCCGGTCGGGCTACTGTCCGGATATCGTTCCTAGTACAAATCTGGCTAGTTTTTAGAATGTCCATCCGTTATGTCAGGGCAACCTTATTTTTGGCTAATTAGCTTCCTGACTATTTTGCTCTTATAGATTTTTTTTGTAAAAATAATTTTAGAATAAGATATGTATCCATGGTTACAGCTCACACATGTATATATCTTTTATTTTAAGCAGTATAGTTTCTGGTGTTTCTTAAATCTTCTTATACTAATACTAAATCTTGCTTTTTTCTTACCTAACTTTGAAAGAAAGAACTTTAGGAAAAATATCTCGGGAAGTTCGTCAATGGATGTTTATGTTTATGTAAAAACAATTTATGGAGAAAAACTGTAAAATGTTTTTACACGCTACACTAGTTAAACCTTATTTACACGCTACACTAGTTAAACCTTATTTACACGACGAATCTTTTTTTAAACATAAAATGGTGTCAGTGTAACTTAGGCTAACCAAGTTTAAAACTCGGATGGATGAGTTTTTATCAATTTTGGTCGTATTGTTTTGAAATGCTGCTACCGTTTTTGCACCATATGATTCTTGTTATTCATAATAACATAGAGATATGAAGGAGATAGAGTAACATCAAGTTAATGATCTATTCAAATTTCTATTCAAATTTTAAACAATGGTGACTGACGCGTATTGGCTCGTACTATTCTCTTTTATGCAGTAGTAATCGTATTTTGAATACTCGGTACAATAACGACAATTTCAAAGTAAAAACGAGTGTATTTCGCGCGGATATTATCAGAAGTTATCAGGTGCTCCTTATATCAAAAAACCCGAAACGAATCAAAGGTTTCGTTTTTTCAATATGTTACAAGGTATATTTTCGGTTATACGCTGGCATTTGCTTTTATATCTCGTAAACTATACGCGTTTTCACATAATAAGGTGTCTAAACTAATATTGATTCTTAAAAATGACTGTTCCAGTGGATACGACAATATTTCAATACGATTCATAAAACCTGTAGCTGAATATCTTAAATCTCCATTGGTACACATTATCAATACGTCAATTGAACAAGAAATTTTCTCCCAAAAATAGAATATTTCTAGAATATGTCCTATACCAAAAATTGACAAACCAACTAACATCAAAGAGTACCGACCTTTTTCAGTACTGCCACTTATGTCTATGGTTTATGAGGGAGTTATCCTCACTCAACTACATTAGTTAGTACATTAGTACATTAGTACACTACATTAGTTACTACAATTACATAGAAACTAGTGTCCTATATAACATCACCCAATCAGGTATCCGGAAGGGACACTCCACAACAACTATGCTACTTAAATTGAGGGACGATATAAGGAGAGCAATGAACAAAATTACCTTAATAG
Organism: Turritopsis rubra; assembly: GCA_039566895.2. NCBI lineage: Eukaryota > Metazoa > Cnidaria > Hydrozoa > Anthoathecata > Oceaniidae > Turritopsis > Turritopsis rubra. The sequence goes on along the minus strand of CM077623.1, from coordinate 15,309,555 downwards.
CCATTACCTTATGGACTGATTACAATATGTGCAGATCGAAGACAGGAAATCACCACACCAATTAATTACAACACCAACCAAGTTCTTTGGTGTTCCCCAAGGCAGCATTTTAGGACTTGCATTATTCAACCTATATGTTGCCGAGTTAGCTGATCGAATTTCCTCCACAACCATACAATATGCACTACTATCTACCGTCACTGCAAGTTTCGAGACCTCAAAACATGCATAGAGACAATTGAACATGATATCGACCACCTCTCATCATGGTCACTCAATAACAACCTGTTATTGAATAACGACAAACTGCAATACGTCCTGTTTTGCTCCGCACTTTTAAGTTCGAAACACAATCTTGGAGACAGCAACTTCCTAATTCGTTCCTAAGTCTGGGAAGTCAATCGAGTAAAAGTTTAGTGTGAAGGTGCTTCGTATTATTTTCGACAAACTTCTCATAAGGACTGACCAAGTCAACAACAACATCAAAACAGTCCAAAGAACACTCCCAGCATTGAGAAAATTCAGTAGGTTCACCCCCTATGAATGTCAAAGAAACGTTGGCAGAAACATTAGCTCTTTCGAAAATGAATTATTGCAATGTTATATTCAGGCATATCCCCAAGTACCAGATGTGCAGACTACAACGTTTCCAGAATATTACGGCAGGGTACGTGTATGGACGTTGCGCAATAATTGCTGATGTTGTAATCCTTAACTGGCTTCCCATCAAAGAGAGCATTGATTACAGCATTTTCAAACTTGTACTTCAGTCTCTACATAATGGATCGTGGTCAAAATATCTGACTATTGAACTTACAGAACAAAGAAGAAATCTGCGTTCATCCGACAAAGATCCCAACATACGTCAAGGTGACATAAACACTTTCCAGCAACAAGCAACAATTTACCACTATCTACCACTAAAAATTCGAAAGACTGAAAATTTTAAAGTATTTAGAAAAAAGTAAAAGGGTTTTACAAGAACAGGGCACTTTCCAGAGCTCTCTTCTTGTAACATCCCTTTCTTCAAAATTTTATCACTTTAATAACATATTTATCAAGTACAATATATTGTAACACTTTTTTTATTTTTTAGTCGTATTTTTTACTTTTGGGGTAAAGAACCATTGTAATATATGGATCCCAAATAATATTAATAATAATAATAATAATAATAATAATAATAATAATAATAATAATAATAATAATAATAATAATAATAATAATAATAATAATAATAATAATAATAATAGTTTTCGCAAGTGTTAACTGGTAGAGGATTAAACGTAATACGTTCTTTTCCATAAACGTGTTAAAGCAATATTTATTTATGGCTAAAGATATATGCTGGGTGATGTTTGCTGTTCCATGTTTTTCTTTTAATTTAAGTTCTTCACTTGACTTGTTTCAAGAATACTGCTCTTTCTTTGCAGCATTAGGTATCATAATTCATTAATTTAGATTTCCAAAACTTCATAAAACAGTCATCATGGAAACAACGATTAAAGGGAAATTTTTTCTTTTAATACATTGTACATTATTATTTGCTCATTCATCTTGAAGAATGGTTTTAGATTTTGGCATCAAAACTTCTCTATGCATTATTTCCGGATAGCCTATTTATTTCCGGTTTATAAAAAGATAAAGTTCGATCCAACAAAATTCAATTTACTGCAACCATGGTAACTTCTTTTCTAAATTTCTTTCAACGACTTAGTTATCCATAATTTAGATAGCGTTATAGCATGACTTAGATTCATGAAAGGAAAAGGTGTTTATGAAGTTCCTTTTACTTTGAAGAATGAAAAGAAATTCTGTTATTCGTGCTCTCACTTTTTATTGTATTTTTTTCACCTTTAGAGCATTATTGAACAGTTCATTCTTGATTCTACTGGAAGGAGCTTCTTGCAACTTTAATATCAATGACTATCCAAAAGGGATACAAGTTTCGAGCAAATTTTTTGGTGAAAAGAACGAAGTCCGAAAAGGAGGTTTTTATATGTGCAAACAATGTTTCCGTAAAATTACATTTCCGGAAAGTAAGTTGATTGATTTGAGCCTAAAATAGTTTTTGTATTTATAATGAATATATCTTTTAGATATTCATACGCGTTATTTCAGCTGATTAAATCGTAAGAATACAACTGTTGTGTAACATAGCAGCAGAAAGTGTAATTACAGAAACAAATTATTGAAAGGGTGATTATCTACAGATAATGTCCACAAACGAGCCATTTCGACAGATAACTTAAAAAAGCTTATTTTTAAAAGAAGGGAGATGTTATTAGCAGATACAACGCACGTAATTATCTTTCCAATAGTTATGATTTTTTTGGGACAAGGTTAAGTTTCATTTAATTTAATTTTTCGTAGTTTTCAACTTTTATGTGCTGTTGTTTCCACGTTATTGATTTTTGGAGAATGTGCTCTACATTTAATTTTTTTCTATTTTTTTATTTGAAAACTTTGGTTTCTATGGTGGTATTAACAGAAATATATTCTTAGATTATTTGATTGTTATTGAAAATTTATGCATCTGAAAGTTATATGTTTTTCTTCAGATTTATGATACGTGTTTTAAGTAGATTACATCAATCAATAGATTCGTGTGTTTTTGTTATTATTTCGATATATAAATATTCACATGTCCTTAGATTTCCTCCCCAACACCACGCGGTTGTAACATGTGATACAGGCTCCTGCCTATCTGCTAAAGGAATTTGCGCGACACTTGAAACCTACACTAGAGTTTTTATGACGAAAACAAGAACGGACCGGATAAATTTGCATTTATGGAACATGGCTGATTTGAAAACGCCAAGTGGCTGTGCATATCGTATGGGCAAAGAAGCTTCCATGCTACAAAACCTTCTTTGAAAAGATGAGATGTTGTAATATATTAATTTAATAGATCCTAAAACATTCAAAACAGTTTTATGTATTATGAAATTTACAGTTTATTTACAAAACCAAAAACCAGAAAATTAAATATTTGGAAGTTCATCAAATGGGACATCGAAATGTCCGAAATATTAGTTATTTGTATCTTCGTTTTCATACAAAATGTTTAATATTCTGGTTATTACTTGTGTTAACTTATCTTTAAACTGATTTATCTAAAGATTTTAATTAAATTTGCACATTCTGTCAACATATTGTTGTGTGTTTTTAGCCCAAGTTGTTACTGCACAATTGGGCAAAGCTTTATTGCCAGCTCTAGAAGGCTTAGAAATCCGTAGTGGCGTTGTACGCTTCACATATGTAGAAGCAATATTATCACAAACCATCATATCATGGCGTATAACAAGAGAAAGACTTAAAACTAACTTCTTAAGCCTTTCAATTGTATTGTTAAAATCTTTAATGTCGGCATCATTTTAATATAAAGCGTGTTTCGCATTTCACTGGATGTTTGGTTTTCATGGGCGAGTTTATACGAATGTTTATGTTTCACACATTGTGGAAAAGAAATTAGAATTGCATATAAATCTGCGACTTTCATTAATACTCCAAAACTACGTATTATTTTCAATATGTCTGATGGGCGTTTACAGTGAATTTTACCGAGTTATGTAGTGTTTACTTGATACATCTTTTATGAAAAATTCACAACTAAAAAAGATGCAGGGAAATCGCCCAGGAATGTACAGGAAGAATAATATCTTGTTACTCAATTCTTAAAGTTTCAAGATTGAGGCTGTAGAAGTTCCCAAGGAATCAGAATTTTAAAATTGGTTACAAAATAAACTGGTTGGTTGCTAAAATCTCATAAACCAATAGAAGCATATGTATTTTTAAATGTGCTTAAGAGAGTTTTCAACTGACTATGTAAAAATTTCAATAATCTGAGACACGCTTTATTTGAATAGATTGATAATCTTCTCTCATTATACGTCCATGATCATATGAAGCATTTCACGGGATTCAACAAAATACTCATTGCTACGGCAATCTCTCTAGGAAATAATAAGGAGTGATTTGCAATGGGAAATGGAGGAAATTGAATTGTCTTATGCAGGTCTAAGGATTTTGCAGCTAAGTGGAGTTAGTAATACATGAATACTGTAGAATATATTTTTTTTCATCCAGTTGCGTAACTAAGAATAACCTTTGTTAGATGCAGTTTCACAGTTTTAAGACAAAAATTTGAATTCGTATTTGATATAATTTATACAAAAACATAAAAATAATACTTATAGTTTTCAACAATGAATAACAAAACCTTAAAAATCAACAGCAATCGTCTGCCATTTTAGTAAGAACTAACAGACCTTTCCTTTATTTCTGTTTTAACAACATATTATGGCTGTAATATTATGTGTTGTGTCGTTTCTTATGCATTTGATTATTATACTGATGTCTAACTTTAATACTTAATATTGCCACTGTTTCAATTCTATTTTAATTTGGATTATCGAATCTAAAATTACTTTGAGGTTACTGCTAAAAAAACTAGGTTGGATTCGATTATCCTTCTAATATTCAGACCTTCTTCGCTACATTTTAAATATACTCTAGAAGGCAATCTTCTGGTAGCTTGTACTGGGAGGAAAGATTTAATGTTTGAAAGAAACCGCAACGTTTGGCGATATTTTTGCAAATGATTTTTGTGTCTTGCTAGCTCTCGGTTCACCACAAGCGTTCTAAAATCAAATAAGCTTAAATATGATTAGGGTTTCTTTGCCGCTTTGGCAAAATGGCGTATAGGGGGCTTTGGGTGAAACATGTTGCACCGAATAGGATTTTTTTTAAAAGGTGTGGACGTCCTTTCAGCTTCAAAAAACATTCGGAAATTTGGTTATTATTTCAATCCCATTTTATTACAATCTTTTATTACAAAGATTTGTAACAAAAATATTAAATCTGATCAAACCAGAATCCCCTAGCAATGTATGTTCCCCTAGCAATGTGAGTTCTTGCAATGATAATGTTCTTTAGTATTCAGATGAAGAACGAGTATCTAACAGCTCTATTTCAAAAGGCAGCGTCGTTTATAAAATCCAACACAACGATTTGCACACAATAGATGTTTAGCGTAATGATTTAGTGACGTCTTTGCCACCATAGAGACATGCATTCCAGTCTTCATTGAATAACAAATCAGCTGGGCAGTTAACACACCCCATGGTCATTCCCTTCCAGCAACCGATGTAATGCTTTTTCTGGTAATGGTCGGCAATGTTTCCACTGAAGTGTGGTCCTTTCTTTGGGCAGTTATCAGGGCATGGGAATCGTTTTTCGGCAACCCAGGATTTGGTTGTAGTGCATGGATCTAAGAAAGAAATATGAAATAATTTTATAATAATCATTTTGTTTTCAGGGACAAACAAATTATAAAATTACAAATTACAAATTCAAACAAATTATATCATTGACAAATATACCAACCGTTTAAATCGTAAACACATTGGTTGCATTTTTTGCTGAATTTCAAGGATAATGGCCAGCAAGCTTGGCAATAGGCTTTTCCGTCAACACATTGAACAAAGTAGTTGTTCTTTTGTCGTCCATAGTAACCGTAGTTGTAATTTCCATTAGACTTAAAAGTGCAGAGTGAATCAGGACCTGGAATATATTGTAAAGAACTATTCAACAACGTTCGTAGAATAAAAATTATAAATTTTGATAAACATAACTTATATTCTTTACAAGTTTTGTAAAGAAACTTACATTCAGGTATTGGTGGCGTTACCGGAACGAAGGGTGGATTAGTTAATGCAAAAACAACTAAAACAGAAAATAAGGATCTGCTGATTGGAACCATATATAACGTGAGGATCATCAAATGTTTTATATAATATTCTTTAACATCTTTGAATAAAATTTAACTTGATTAGTAAAAATGTAGGATGAAGGAGAATATGTCTTAAATTGAAAAACTTTTTGAATCTTTAGGTTAATATTGCCTCCATAAAGTATAGATTTTGCATTAACATGTGAGAATAATAAACAATTGCTTACCTGATAAGAATGGGAGAAAAGCAATAATAGTCTTCATCTTGTAGTGGATGTGTTGTTTATAGGGCAGAGCTTTTTTATCCAACCTCTCTGAGTTCGATTGCTACTGTGAAGAACAAACTGTAACAATTTTATGGCTTTCTGTGGTCATTAATATAATGTTAATTTGTAGTTAACATGTTGATGTGTAAAAATCCTGTTATGTAAGAGTAATTAGGTAATTAGGTAACCACATGGTCTCAATAATTCTGCTGTAATGTTTTTATTTGTCTTAAACTCCAAACTATGACTATTATGTCTCATTATGAATGATTTGGCTATTTGTATAAAGAATGTAGCTATTATTGAATTATATGCATATTGTATTTTGGCATGATAATTGTTGGTGTTCTATGTTCTATAATCTATGTTCAAACATTGCTTCTAGGGAAATTTAACATATTTAGTACATATGTTACATGCAGCTTGTTTTTGCAATAAAACAATCATTTTTATGAATTTTTAATTGAACCTGTTTTATTTTTAGTTAATTATCAAAAAAAAACTAGATGCCCTTACAGGTAAAATGATTTTTGCACCATTAGCTGATCTTTTGTAAGAAAAGTTTCCTTTTAAAACAAGACTCTGTATAGCCATATGTAAGCAACCTTTATCTCTGAAATGGATATTGGCGGAAATACTGAAGATATGTTCCCCTTCAGTAAATTTAGCGTCCACCATTGGTACACTTGATACCCTTACAGGTATTGAATTAAATCTGAGTAACCCTATCATGCCTGAGGGGTGAGACTAGTAGGCCTGTGGCATTCTGTCAAAAAAAATTATTTTTTTTCTCACGCATTTTTGCTCACGTCAGTCCTTTTTTCACCAAAATGTACTTCTTGGAAATCTGAGGCATCTTGTACTGGTTATAAGCTTTATACTCATCATAACTCTCCAGGATATTACTCTAGACATGTCAAGCAATATTTTTTGTCTCACGTCATCAATAGAATGTTCCTCTGTGAAAATTGTTCAAATTTGATAGAAATTCAATTGTTAATAAAGTGCTGACGTCAGCATATTTCTAACTGCTTTTGCCCAAAATGTCTGAATATGTTACTTACAAACAAAAACAATAATAAAAAACTAAGTTCAAAACAGAAGTATTTGTAAAAGTTAAGGCATATCATAAATCATGAAAAATTCTTGAAAGTTTGCTTACCCAGTTAGACATGAGCTGACGTGAACAAAATTCTATGGTAACCACGTTAACATTTATTAGTGAAATAAATGCATAAAAGTTTGAGCTACATTCCTACCAAGTGTCATTGCCCTAGGATGAGTGGAATATATTTTATAGGGGTCGGGCTTACTAGCCACAGCCCCACCCCCACCTTGGGTTGAGGGACAAACAAAAGCCCGGGCATGATAGGGCTAAATAAATTACCAATCAGCTACAATTATCATTATGCTATTCGAATTTGATTTTATTTTAATTTCAAAGTGCTTTTTTAAAGTGTCAGAATATGTGACAGATATAAAAGCATATTTTGTGGATAAAATATCTTCGCAAAATATACTTTAATATAAAGGTTGAAAAATCAGTAATTAGGTTGAAAATCTTCTAATATTACTATTACAGGGTTTTCTTAAAATGTAAATGTGTTATTTTAAACTGATTAAAAAGATATTTAAAGATATAAAAACTGTTCAAAAAAGAAAAATGTACGTTGAATATTTCATGTTTAACGCTTGTCATCATCCTTTAAGCACCATATATGGTTGTATTACTTCCATGCAAATTCTGCGTTTGAAAATGGCTATATATATCGAATTATTATTACAGAACGTTAAATATAGAATAATCTATTTCCTAGAAACTTTTTAACTTCTTTACATTTAAGTACTTACTGCTTGATATGTTAAAAAAGTTTAATTGAGAACGAGAAGAAGTTTCACTGTTGATCTTGAAAGTAGAGAAGTCAGTGCAGTGACAGTGTTACTGAAACTTGAAAGAAAAAGGGTTTTGAAAAGACAATTCTTTTCATTTACTAAGCAGCTTTTATAGTGCATTATAATAGTGCGGGGTAGTGCTTGGTACTACATGATTTATGCAGCTTTCTGGATATGCATTTGCACAGCTTCCACTTTAGAGAGACCTGGGCTGGTTACTTTTTGTTATTCTTTATGTTTACCAACTCAAATTTCATAGAGTTTGAATTTTTTCTTTATTCTATACTTTTGGTAAAATATTTATTGTAGTAGTTTGGCATGATTTTAGAGTTGGTCTTTCGGTCGGTCTATGCAACATTTTATCTTTTTTAGCGTACCTAAATGAATAGACTTGGATTTACACTTTTCGAACTCATTAAAATTTTATTTTTTGTTATCTTTGATACTTCCCCGCTTTAAATATAGACGGGTAAATAATGTTTACGTTTTTACTGAAAAGTGACCCGCTTCGGCAGTCAAAAGTAACTTCGGACGGCTTTTCAGTAAAAACCGTCTATTCTGTTTCATTACAAGCTTGGAATACTTAGTTGGTTGTCGATCAGTATCTAATTTGTGCCAAGGTTTTTACATTTAATTGATATATTTGACGAAACCTGTTCAACTTTTGCTTTTTAGATTATTCATGTTTTTCGAATTCAATTTTTAACGTGACTATGATCAGTTGCTTTTCTGATATTATTCTAATTTATACCAACAAAATTGTGAAACCTTAAAAAAATAATGATTTGTTTACTTAGGTAAGGCATACGTATATATACATATATTTTTATGCGGCAGCCAGTCTAGCAACATAATTATTTTTGATGTTAACCTTAATCATACACTATGTTTGTTCGCATTTCATTATTTCATCAGAGAGAACTTTGGCTTTCACTTAATTAAAATTTTCAGCATTTGCAGCTGTTTTACAGAAATCCTTGAAATGAAATGTTAAACAAAATAATTACTCAGGTCAGTGGTTCTATTTCAACAAATACTCTTAATTGAGCTGTGAATGCTAACTTGTTCTCACTATATGTATTAATGATATTATGGTTCATCGTTCTGTCTTTCCTTCTAGTTTATCACTGGTGGATATTGTTCCTACGTTTATAATAGGTACATCTTCGGATACGTGTAACTATAGCTTGATCAGTTTACTGCCAACTGTTTCAAAAGTCTTTGGAAGGCTTATAGCCGAACTGATTACACCATTTATAATCTCTTTTCTCTCTAAGTACCGTTATGGTTTTCGTAAAGGGAATAACTTTCAATATCAAATTGAATATATTTATATTGTTTGTCAGTCTAGTATTCATAATATATAATTAGAGTTTATCATGTCATAGACCGGTTGTTTTTGTTTGCGACGTTTCGACAGTTACTACTGTCATCATCGGGCGTTTGTAAATGAATGATGTAAAGTTTATATATGTTTTCAGTAGGATCGAAATTAGGATCGAAATTATTTCGGACCTGGAAGGAAGCAATGTCAATATTTCGGACCTGGAAGGAAGCAATGTCAATAATTTGTTTTGTGTAGAGCTGGAAACCATATCGCAGGAACATTATACGATGTACCATTAATACTGGAATTGTTTTTGACACTGTATATAGTCTCTTTGACTTTTCGAGCAGTCCATCCTTTTTCCTTGTCAAGGATCTTTCTATTCTCCCAATCAAACTTGTGGTCATTAGTCCAACAGTGGTCAGCAATTTCGTTTTTGGTTACATCGCCATTCCGTACGGCTCGCATATGTTCTTTGATGCGTTGCTCAAATGTTCTTTTTGTTTCTCCTATATAAACTGATTCACAATCACTACATGGAATTTGGTATATCACGTTATTTGTGTCGTTGATTGAGATCTTGTCTTTCGGATGAGATAATATGTTACGAAGAGTTTCCGTTGATCGAAATCTGCATTTGATGTTGTGTGTACGGAATATTCTTTGTAAAGCATTACTGATACCAGATACATAAGGAATACTAATAGTGGTCACCGGTTCTTGTTCTGTTGATTCTTCGGTGTTTGAAGTTCGAGTATTGTTTATTCTATTTTCAACTCTTCTAACAATCGTCCTGTCATATCCATTTGCTTGGAGAACCGATTTGATATGTTTCATTTCTTCAACACGATCATCGTCATTACTAACAATATCTTTCGCCCGATTTATTAACGATGCAACAACACTTTCTTTGCAACTTTGTTGATGGTTTGAGTTACAGTTTAGATATTGGTCTGTATGTGTTGGTTTACGATATACGTTCACTGAAATGCTTCCGTCTTGATTTCTTTTTACAAGAGTATCCAAGAATGGGATGCAATTATTCGATTCCTGCTCGATTGTAAATTTTATTTTCGGGTGCAATCCATTTAGATGTTGATGAAAATTATTCAATGAATCTCGTGTCACTATAGCGTAAACATCATCAACAAAACGTTTCCATACTTTTGGGGGTTTGTCAGCGGTTGTTGTGGCTGTGGACTCAAACGCTTGCATGAAGATTTCAGCAACTACAGAAGATGCTGGACCTCCCATTGCAACTCCATCTGTTTGAGTGTAATAAGTTTCATCGAATAGAAACCACGTTTTTGTTAATACAAGCGTTATCAATTCCAAAAATTCTGTTGGTGGAATTTTCGTTTTGGATGAAAAGTTTGAGTCATTAGAGATTAAATCTCTAATTATATTGATCGTGTCATTTATCGGTACGTTTGTGTAAAGTGATGTAACATCGAATGATACCATTTCTTCATCAACATTGACAGTTTTTGTTCTAACAAAGTCGGAAAACTCTTTTGAATTCTTGCATCGGTTAGTTTGTGTATATGATGATAATATCTTTGCTACGTATTTTGATAAGTCGTACAACGGCGTACCGGTGCATGAGACTATTGGTCGTATAGGTATTCCAGTTTTGTGTATCTTCGGCAGACCATAGAATCGAGGTGGTGGAGAATCGCTTGGTTTTAATCTGAAATATGTTTGTTGATCGATAAAACCATTGTCATGTAGTTTCTGAAGTTTTTGTCGTACTTCTTTTTTGATTGTTTCAGTTGGGTTCTTCTTGAGCGTTTTGTATGGACCATTGTTTATATGATCGTAACATTTCTGGATATAGTTGGGTTTGTCTAATACCACGGTTGTTCGTCCTTTGTCAGCTGGTAGAATCATGATACTGGTATCTTTCTGAAGATTACGAAGAGCTTTTCTGTCTTTTCGGCTGATGTTGTCGGTTGGTATTTTCGATTGTTGTAGAGTTAGACTGACTTTAGCTCGTATATTGTCAGCTTCCTCTTTTGGTAGGTTTTTGATAACAATTGTCATCTAATGAAACCAATATTTTGTCGAAGGGAATGAATTTTAGTATAACACCAACTGAAATTCCAACAAAAGAAATTGTTGCAAATGTAGAGAGTGGTATCAAAAACCTACCAAAAGAGGAAGCTGACAATATACGAGCTAAAGTCAGTCTAACTCTACAACAATCGAAAATACCAACCGACAACATCAGCCGAAAAGACAGAAAAGCTCTTCGTAATCTTCAGAAAGATACCAGTATCATGATTCTACCAGCTGACAAAGGACGAACAACCGTGGTATTAGACAAACCCAACTATATCCAGAAATGTTACGATCATATAAACAATGGTCCATACAAAACGCTCAAGAAGAACCCAACTGAAACAATCAAAAAAGAAGTACGACAAAAACTTCAGAAACTACATGACAATGGTTTTATCGATCAACAAACATATTTCAGATTAAAACCAAGCGATTCTCCACCACCTCGATTCTATGGTCTGCCGAAGATACACAAAACTGGAATACCTATACGACCAATAGTCTCATGCACCGGTACGCCGTTGTACGACTTATCAAAATACGTAGCAAAGATATTATCATCATATACACAAACTAACCGATGCAAGAATTCAAAAGAGTTTTCCGACTTTGTTAGAACAAAAACTGTCAATGTTGATGAAGAAATGGTATCATTCGATGTTACATCACTTTACACAAACGTACCGATAAATGACACGATCAATATAATTAGAGATTTAATCTCTAATGACTCAAACTTTTCATCCAAAACGAAAATTCCACCAACAGAATTTTTGGAATTGATAACGCTTGTATTAACAAAAACGTGGTTTCTATTCGATGAAACTTATTACACTCAAACAGATGGAGTTGCAATGGGAGGTCCAGCATCTTCTGTAGTTGCTGAAATCTTCATGCAAGCGTTTGAGTCCACAGCCACAACAACCGCTGACAAACCCCCAAAAGTATGGAAACGTTTTGTTGATGATGTTTACGCTATAGTGACACGAGATTCATTGAATAATTTTCATCAACATCTAAATGGATTGCACCCGAAAATAAAATTTACAATCGAGCAGGAATCGAATAATTGCATCCCATTCTTGGATACTCTTGTAAAAAGAAATCAAGACGGAAGCATTTCAGTGAACGTATATCGTAAACCAACACATACAGACCAATATCTAAACTGTAACTCAAACCATCAACAAAGTTGCAAAGAAAGTGTTGTTGCATCGTTAATAAATCGGGCGAAAGATATTGTTAGTAATGACGATGATCGTGTTGAAGAAATGAAACATATCAAATCGGTTCTCCAAGCAAATGGATATGACAGGACGATTGTTAGAAGAGTTGAAAATAGAATAAACAATACTCGAACTTCAAACACCGAAGAATCAACAGAACAAGAACCGGTGACCACTATTAGTATTCCTTATGTATCTGGTATCAGTAATGCTTTACAAAGAATATTCCGTACACACAACATCAAATGCAGATTTCGATCAACGGAAACTCTTCGTAACATATTATCTCATCCGAAAGACAAGATCTCAATCAACGACACAAATAACGTGATATACCAAATTCCATGTAGTGATTGTGAATCAGTTTATATAGGAGAAACAAAAAGAACATTTGAGCAACGCATCAAAGAACATATGCGAGCCGTACGGAATGGCGATGTAACCAAAAACGAAATTGCTGACCACTGTTGGACTAATGACCACAAGTTTGATTGGGAGAATAGAAAGATCCTTGACAAGGAAAAAGGATGGACTGCTCGAAAAGTCAAAGAGACTATATACAGTGTCAAAAACAATTCCAGTATTAATGGTACATCGTATAATGTTCCTGCGATATGGTTTCCAGCTCTACGCAAAACAAATTATTGACATTGCTTCCTTCCAGGTCCGAAATATTGACATTGCTTCCTTCCAGGTCCGAAATAATTTCGATCCTAATTTCGATCCTACTGAAAACATATATAAACTTTACATCATTCATTTACAAACGCCCGATGATGACAGTAGTAACTGTCGAAACGTCGCAAACAAAAACAACCGGTCTATGACATGATAAACTCTAATTATATATTAACTTTCAATATGTTCTTTTGCACATTTTGTAACAGTGGCAAAAATTCTCGGGTAAGGTAGGAGCGATTTTAATGGATTGATCCACGGCTTTAGACTGTCTGTCTCACGATCTGTTAATCGCCAAACTGTCGGCCTATGGTTTTGGATAAGGCACTTAAGTTGTTGTTTAGTTATCATTCTGATAAGTGGAAGTCTGTTGAGAAGATCGATTTCAGAACGCTCTCATAAGTGATATTGACAACTGTATTGTAATTGACTCTTCCTACTCGTTTCAAATCATAGTTGACACAACATAAATAGTGTGTTTAATTCGTATTAAATATGTGAAAGAGCATCTTACAGGTCTCTGGGGGTTATTTTGAAAAAATATCTTCTTTCTATAAAAATCGGAAAGAATTCTGAATTGATGAAATGTTACCTCGTATTGGATATAGTGAGGCTTTTAAATCTAATAAGCACAGCAATGTATGACTGTTCAGTAAGTCAAGTGTCGTCAAAAGAGCTTCATTAAGGCTTATCACATCTTAACACATGGCGGCAAACACAACTCGGATTTTACCGGATTTAACGAGTGGTGTGGAAGTTTTAGTGTGAAGGTTTATGACTTCTCCCAGTGTTAATTATTGTGCGTATTTTTGTCCAAGTAATTGATTATTGTGCTTTTGTATTTCTCGAGAAGGTCCAAGTCTTAACGTTTCTTTAAAGATTTCAGTCGACTTTTTGTTGGTTGTTTGTTGCTTGGTAGGTTGATGTTATTTTCCATAACATTGGAGCGACATGTCTACATGTTGCATAATCATCTAACATCTGCACACATGTGTCTTGTTGAAATGTGGCTAAACCTCTTTCACCTATTAAAGAATGACATTCTGATTTGATTTCCATAGTTCTTATGAAAGTGAATGCATGATTGCATCATCTTCGGCTTGCAAACGATAGAAAAGGATACCAGAGTAAAAAAATATTTTTTTCTGAACGGAGATTTGGTGGTAAACGAAGTGATGAGGTATTGAATTTATCTTGACAAAAAGTCTTTTTCCAGATTATAATGGTCAAGCTCAGCAAATCTTTCGCTTGGTTTCATGTTTCAATACTTCCAGGCATTTAAAGAATCGATGATTTTCTTTACATATTATTTCTACATCTCTGTCACGATCATATGTTCTTCAGGACCGTTTTGTCTATCACAATCCGAACAAAAGCTTGTTGGCGTTAAACGGGATTCCTTCTTCAGACATCTTTTGTTACATTTTGAATATAGTCTATCGGACAATTATTTTTGAAATCTTCTTGAACGGCTCTCTTTGCCTCCACTTTTTTCTTGCAGTGTCGCAGCATGTAGACACTTCTCTACGAGTATGATAGTTACATCTGACTGTGTACTAAAGACATACTAAAGACATAGTGATAAATCTTCCCCATTGTGTTGGGTAGTCATCAAAAAAAATGGAATTCGAAATCTTGTTAAATTGTTGAACTGTCATCACGGTTTAATTATCGATGATTCTTTCACATGGCGTATTTGGATCCAATTCTATCAAGCTGTCTATCCAAGAATCTACTTTCATTCCATTAAATCGAAAGAGAACAAACACAACCAGTTGAATGATATGACAAGTCTTGTTCAGGTTTTCCTTGTTACTTAAATAAACATGAATAGTTACACCATTTTTCCAAGAGCCAGAAGTATTTGAGTCTGCGATTCTTGATGTCCATAGTTGAGTTTCGTCATCATTTGATATGGAAGACCTTTCAGTTTTTTTGTGTGTCTTTTGGATATCAAGTCTGAGAAACTCTTTGATAGATCGTTATACCCAACTTCCTTTGCAATCTTTCTCCAGTTACCAGTTTGTTGATTATCTACCCAAGTATCGCAATGCGACATCGCTTTGCGCTCTCCAAGATATTCTTCAATGTGGGATTAAAGTCATCAATATTATATTCTTATTTCTCCATCCAACCCAATAAATCGCGAGAAAAAGTTGAAACGGCATTGTTTCTACACTTTTGACCAACTATAAATTTGTGATTCTATATTATCTCTATATTAGTTCAAACTTCAAAGTAAGAAAACATCATAATAATCATAATCGTTTTTCTTCTATAAATATAAAATCGATTTTTTTTTATAAGTTGATAATTTAATGAATCGAATGTCGAATTCTTAACGCCTTGTTTCCACAATTTGAAATGAAAATCATATATAAACATGTCGTCAATAAATATTGTTGAAACCCTCGGTCAATGTAAAGGTTTCACATGCTCGACCTCTACTATCGACCTCGGGCTTTATTTTTTTTTTTATATTTATTTTACAGTACAGAGACACAAAACAATCAGTTTCCCGTTAGCAACGCACAAGTGACTTGATGCATAACAGATTAAGCCAACCAGAAATTGATTCTGAAGCAGATACAGTATTGGCAGCAATCGTTGAAAGAATGTCATGTTATATTGCTAAACTTGAGGTACATTGCTTATAGCTACTTGAGAGCTTGAAAGGTAGATGACAGATTGTAAAGGTGGAAAATAAGTTAAGTGCTTGGGCTGGAGATACTGGTGGCACATGGTTTAACCCTCGGATCAATATGTAACTATTGCTATGAAAAGTTTGGTAATAACAAAATTGATGAAGTACATAAAAGAGTTTTTCGTGTACCAACAAATTGAAGTATCCATATCCCTTTTGGTTTCGGATGGAAGCAGGAATATACATTTAATTATTTATATATTTATGTCATTGACAATAAAAATACAATAGCATTTAAAATACTAATAAAAGTTAACTTTCATGTAGCAGTATAATATATTACTAACAAAAATAATAAAGAAAAAAAGGTGATATGGTAAATAACACTAAAGATGGAACTGAGTCTACCAATGAATTTTTACTTGATCAGATGAATCTAATATTACTCACGTATGTTTTACGGAGACGACAAGGGCTTTTATCTGGTATCATGTCTTTATCATTCTCTTGCATTCCTTAAGCTCAGTTACCTTTTTTTATGTTATTTGGGACATGTTGCCAAATTTTCGGCCCCAAGTATGCCAGCGTTTCAGTTCCGTAATGCACTGTTTTGGCATTTCTTGTTTAAAAAGAGTCAGATGTTATAGTGGTTAGAGGATACTTGACACTCGTCATGCATCATTGCTGGTGCAAGATTATGCTTAACTTTGTACATTTCTGTAACAAGGACTTGACAATTCCTGTGATGGATATGCACTGATTTATGCAAAGAGATATGCAAAGTCAAACTTTGGTCATTATAAATGAGTCTAGGCGCCCTTTCATGAAGTCGGTTAATTCTATAATTAAATGTTCTGGAGTGGTTCAACCATACTAGTGGACAGTAACTACACTGTGAAACAAGAAATGCCTTCATTATAACTTTTAGTTGGCTTTGACTCATAAATTTGGATAGCCTAGCCATTGCGTGTAATTTATGACTTACTTTATCAAAGATCATTGACACATGTTTATTAAAAGTGAGTACACTATCTTTTGTTATTCCAAGAAGCTTTCTGTTTACTACTAATGATGTTATCTCCAGCTATATTGACACTAATTGTGTCAGGACCAGTCAGAAGTAAATGAGACTTGGAAGCATTACATTTAGGTAATTTATGTAGAATCATTGGTAAAGTTCCTCAGTCACTTTCAGTTTAGAAAGTACGCCTAAGCTATTTCTTCCACACGCATAAGGTGTAGTATCATCTCCGTCGTTGGTGACTGGTATTTCTTCGATGAAGAAAAGTAAGTCGCAAATGTAAATGTTGAATAATAGGGGTCCTAAAATAGACCTTTGTGGGACACCCAAATGCAATTCCAACCACTCGCTGAAAGATGATCCTGTTTTTGTCCTGTGTTGACGCTCAAACAAATGGCTATTTATAAATTTTAAGGATTTGTACGTGAATCCATATGCATTTAACTTTAATTTAAAGACAGTCAAATGCCTTCGACTGATCAGTAAGGAGTGCTCCACAAACACCCCCATTATCTAAAGTTTCTTTCCATTTTTCTACCATCGCCAATAACGAATGTTGTGTGCTGATGCCTTAGCGAAATCCACATTGGAATTTTAATGGAGAGGGAAACATTCCAGCATCAACACAGCTATTATTAAAATCTCTGGATATAAAGAAAGCTATTATGTCACTATTTCTCTTAGCAATTTTGGTTGAGATATTACTTGGCTGGACAGATTTCTTTGCATTCAGCTTTTGAACCTCAGTTTCAAACAATTCGGATATATATGTTTAAAAGGGAAAGGTTCCACCTTTATCTTACTATTTAATCAGGTGATACTTGGATGTTTTTCATACTTTTTTATTGGTTTAAAAATAGGGTCTGATATACCTTCAGTGCTTTATTCGATGTTGTCATTGTTTTCTATTCCAAGATTTTCAACCACGTTATTGAAGTACTTATTAAGCGCATTGGCAACTTTAGTATCTTCGGAGAGAATATTGTCACCTTCAATTAATACTAATCATCACCGGAAGATTTGTCCAAGAAAAGAGGTCTGACCGTTTTCCAGAAAGATCTGTTGTCTGTAATGTCACGTGTATTTAGATTAGAAAAATAAATCTTTCATTTATTTCTAACCATACTCGTGCATAGGCTTCCTTGCTAGCCTGAGTTTTGTCTTTGATAAATTTATTT
Source organism: Turritopsis rubra (assembly GCA_039566895.2). NCBI lineage: Eukaryota > Metazoa > Cnidaria > Hydrozoa > Anthoathecata > Oceaniidae > Turritopsis > Turritopsis rubra. Next base: position 15,291,527 of record CM077623.1, on the reverse strand, counting down.
CTTAGCCTGTACCTTTTCATTATGACCTTATGTAGCTCCTTATCCAAGAATTTTGATTGGTTGAAGCGAACATACCTTTGCTTCTGCAGAGCATGCCTATTTAATACTTTCAAAAATTTCTATTTAATGTATCATAATCAACATCCTTGATATTAAATGTTTGAAGAGTTTCAATGGTATCCTTACGAAAGTCATCACGTTTGAAATTGTTGTAGTCACAATAGTGAACTATTCTAGGACCTTGCTTCTTGAAATGCGTCTTAAAAACTGTCAGTGTCATTCTATGGAAATCCGATAACCCTGTTTCAATTAAAACCGTAACTTAGAAAGACCTAGGGCGGTTAGTAAGAATCAGATCAATAGAAGATGGCTTAGTTGGATTTTTATAACAAGTTGGTCCTTTCACTAAATTTCCTAGATTGTAAGTTTTGCAAAATTCATTCATAGCACTCTCTAATGTAGGGGAGAATACCAACAACATTACAAGAACTATCGAGCCTGAAGGGATTAGCAAAATCTTTTATTCGAAATTGATCAAACGAACATAACCTCGTCATTCCGGAAATTAAATTCATTGCTAACCTAACAGTTCTGTGCTGATTGAGATGGACACCTCTTCTACCGAGATGTTTGCCACAAATGTTATTATTATAAATGATAGGTATATTAAGTTCAGCCATGTAGTTAATCAATTTACTGACTTTCAGGCTTGAGATATCATTATCAGTTCTAATGCTCATGCTTCTCATGCTCAAATATTACAAACAGTGAATCATCTGGACCGCCGATTTATGTGAGAAATGAGATTATAACTATTTTCTGTAAGGGGTAGAGGTAAATATTCGGGGTTTTTTGACGTAGATAATGTCCTTTCCTTGTTTTGAAGCCATAAGTATCTACTATATCATTGAGTCTTTTAAGTTATGCATAAGCGAAGCGGCATAAAATCAGGTCTAGGACATATCCCTGACCCAAAAAGACACTGAATCCGACAGACGCTTCCAATACGTCGCATCCATGACAAATAGTACTTACTGATTTGACTATTAATTTAGTTAAGTACTTTTACAAGGTCCGATCCAGCATTTTTTTTAAAGTACCTTAGCGTACTTTTTATTTACTAATTTAAGTGTCATGTGGTTTACTTACAGACCTTTGACTATTTTTAAGCAATGGGAAAAATAGTTCTCAAATAACTTCTCTCCACGAGAAGATTTTACTTGTTGCGAAAATGTATACATATTCTTGATATCAAATTTGTTACAACGGGTAAAATGGCATATACGGGCAAAATAGAAAATGTCTCTACTTCTTTGTGAAATTTAGATGTTCCTCGTCCTTATTAATATCCTTTATTCTTACATAGTTAGATAGCCAGATATTTGTTCAATTTGGCAGAGCATCCAAGAACAAGTCGAATACAGACAGTCTATCAAAACATTGTGATAACAATTGAACAGAAACCAACAAGACAACTTTGAGGAAACGTTTGAGACTACGCTATCTGTTGTAACAACAAGCCGTTGCAGATTTTGGATAATGTGAGTATACTAAAAAAACAGGTAACAAAAACTTAATTTTAATCATTCAACATGACCTTTGATTATCAATTACCTTCAAATAAATTTGAGCTAGCAGGATGGCGATTTTTGAAGGCAGAACCTATCGTGTGTGCCTTGACAATGGAATAAACATCCCTATTTTGGGTGCATATTTTTTTTACAATAGGTAATGAATGTCATTATAAGAACACAGTCAAAAATTATTTTGAAAAGATTCAAACATTAACAAACTATACGGTGCAAAGGGAAGTAAATGCAGTTGTAGTTGTTTCGAAACTGTTGCTAAGAGAAAATGCTTATCTTATAATGAATAGTTTTGATTTATGCTCTGTTTTATGACTTTTCAGTGGCTGCCAACAACATAATTAACGTACAGTGATTAAGAGTAAACCGTATTTCAGACCATGTGGATAAATTAAAAATTAAGTGTAAAGCAATCACCTAATTACAACTAATGTCTCAAGCTTTTGAAACCATATGTAAGCAGGGTTTGCTGTGATGCACATCATAAATAACAATTCAATCGATGAACTTTCAACTGAAGTTTGTACTAAAATTCATTACTACAATCACCCAAAAACGAACCAATACAAATTACAATATATAAGAAAAGGTATTTTTTATTTCAATCCCATTTTATTACAATCCTTTATTACAAAGATTTGTCACAAAAAAAATCAAATTTGATCAAACCAGAATCCCCTAGCAATGTATGTTAGAGTTCTTGCAATGATAATTTTCTTTAGTATTCAGAAGAACAACGAGTATCTACCACCCCTATCTACCACCCCTATTTCAAAAGGCGGCGTTCTTTCTCTTTTTGTACAAGTTTATTAAATCCAACACAACTTTTAAGTCACAATAGACGTTTAGTGTAATGGTTTAGTGAAGTATTTGCCATCATAGAGACATGCATTCCATTCTTCATTGAATAACAAACCAGCTGGGCAGTTAACACACCCCATGGTCAATCCCTTCCAGCAACCGATGTAATGCTTTTTCTGGTAATCGTCAGCAATGTTTCCACTGAAGTGTGGTCCTTTCTTTGGGCAGTTATCAGGGCATGGGAATCGTTTTTCGGCAACCCAGGATTTGGTTGTAGTGCATGGATCTAAGAAAGAAATATGAAACAATTATATAATAATCATTTTGTTTTCAGAGACAATAAATTCAAACAAATTATATCATTGACAAAATATACCAACCGTTTAAATCGTATACACATTGGTTGCACTTAAAACTGAATTTCAAGGATAATGGCCAGCAAGCTTGGCAATAGGCTTTTCCGTCGACACATTGAACAAAGTAATTTTCCTTCACGGCATGATGTTTTTTATATTGGAAATTTCCGTCAGCCTTATGATCACAGAGTGAATCAGGACCTGGAATATATTGTAAAAAATTATTCAACAACGTTCGTAGAATAAAAATTATACAAATACAAATATTTACAAATTTTACAAATTTTACAAATTTTACAAATTTTACAAAGAAACTTACAATCAACTGGTGGTGGTGTTTCCCCAGTGATGGGTGGATTAGTCAATGCAAAAGCAACTAAAACAGAAAATTAGGATCTAGTGATTGGAACCATATGTAACGTGAGGATCATCAAATATTTTATAAAATATTCTTAAACATTTTTGAATAAAATTTAACTTGATAAGTAAAAATGTAAGATGTAGGAGAATGAACATTGCCGCCATTATGTATAGAGTTTGCATTAACATGTGAGAATAATAAACAATTGCTTACCTGATAAAAATGGAAGAAAAGCAATAATAGTCTTCATCTCGTAGTGGATGTGTTGTGTAGACAGCAAAACTTGTTTCTCCAATCTCTTTGAGTTCGATTAGTACTGTGAAGAACAAACTGTACTGCCACCCCTTTTATGGCTTTCTGTGATCATTAAAATATGTTAATTTTTGTATCTTTTATTGATGGATAAAAACATTTTGTTATGTAAGAGTAATTAGGAGACCACATGGTCTCAATAATTCTCCTACATGTTATGATTGATGCAATTGCTCTGTGGCTACTTCTTACCGCAAGTTGAAGCAAACAGGAGAAATTTCATGAAATACGCAATAACAACGATTTTAACTCAAAATATGACTATTATGTCTCATTATGAATGATTTGGCTGTTTGTACAAACAGTGTAGCTATTATTAAATTATATGCAGAGTTGCATATATTATTTTGGTAAGATAATTGTTCCTATTATGTTTTATGTTCTACATTCAAGCATGGTTGTTGAGGAAATGCCATATTTAGTACACATGTTTCGTGCAGCTTGTTTTTGCAATAAAAAAATCATTTTTATGAATGTTAAATTGAAACTGTTTTGTTTTGGATAATTAATGAAAACGATACAATGAATGAAGGTAATGGTGGATTTGAAAAGTCATCATTGAATGGACTAATTACCAGATTATGACCGATTTCATAAATTTTCAAAATTCAATTCCTCTTTAGACCGTTTTATTGAATGCATATTTAAGGTGTTAACTTTTTAACTTTTTAGCGTATTTTCATAAAATATTGAAAGACGAATTTCAGAAGGTCTGATTACTTCAGATTTCACCACATGATAAGCGATAATAATAGGTAACAATTTAAACAACATTTATTGATCTTTGGGAGATATTTCTATTACCTCTAAATTAAATGTAAACTACTTACGTATCATAGTAACCAGAGTTTAAATATTTATAAAGGAAAATATTTGTGGTTTCGATTATTCATTGAATCCTGTTTGCGACAATTAAGCAGACATTCTCATTCACTGACTTGGGCAATTAATTCCAAGTGAAATGGATTTTCTGAACCCAGCATACCACCTGTTACGTAGGTTAAAGGCTATCGGTGATTTTGTTGAAATCAAACCATTGGATGGAGCTGATTTCCTCTCCTTTTATTGGGAAAATGACGAAGTTATTAACTTTTGTGCGCATTCATCAAATTGACATTTTACCTGGGTTAAGTTAGAACTTTTCCTCATACATGTTGATAAAAGTCTATCAATGCATTTTACCTGATTTCCAATTGGATGCACTTTTATGCAATAACGTAGTGTAATTAATTAAATCACATTCAAATGTTAATGTTCTTAAAATAAAGAAGGATTCTCAAAATGTTTTATAGAGTATGTTTCCTGACCCTGGTACGTACTATGGTGCGCACATATTGTGATTTTAAAATTTCCAAGTTTAACTCCCTTAAGCCGGTTTTCCACTAGACGGAATATTCAGTGAGGAGCCGCTATTGTTTTCTCCCAGGGTCAGTAATTTAGTCTTGATTGGCTTGTAAAATATTCCGCATTAAGTCATCATCATTTATTTATTTATTTATTTATTTATTTATTTATTTATTTATTTATTTACTTAATTTTTTTATTTATTTATTTATTTATTTATTTATTTATTTATTTATCCAGTAAATTCGCTCTTCTATAATTTTAAAAACATGCAGAGGGTATGACACGTGAGTTTATTGAAAGGTTTAAACACCTTTAAACTCACTTAAACCCATCGTGCGTACCAGAGGCTTTACAAAATATAAAAAGATTGAGGTTTTTCTCCTTCTAAGCAGGAATCATTTCGCACAATCAATATTATAGAATTCAGTTTTGTTCAAAACAAATTATCTGCCAACTTACGGTTAATGATATTAATGGTCCTTAAATTATGAATATCCTTTAAAATAAACTTTCCATGGGAATATGCATGCCTTCAAAATGGCAAAATAAATTAATTACATACGCCTTTAAGGACGATCACAGGACTAATATGGTTAAGTATAGAAACATACAAGAAGGTGTATTGTTTTAAACTAATATTAGATATGTTCCACATATTAACTAGACAGAACAATGATGGAGAATTGGACAGAAGAATAAATGTAAAACGAGAGACGGAATAAAAGAAAGGCTTCCGAGAAGTTTACGTAATAGTGGTGTGGTATATCTATATTCTTGGATCTATAATGCTAACGTTTTTGCCAGAAAAGAATTTCTGGGCGTGATTTATGATATATCATGAACTTATTAAAACATGTGCTTGATCGCCGACAAGGAAAAAAGAGAACATGTTTTAACGAACAGGAAATTTGTCGTGGGCACTAAAACGCATGATCTGTCCAACAATGCATTGCGGCAAGTACAGATACTGGAAGTTTCTACTTCTTATCCTTCTACCAGGGGGGGGGGGGAGGGGGTGCAACGAAAACAAATGGTTGCACCTAATTGGTCTCTTGTTTTCGTTTTTCCGCACCTATTACTGCAATGAGAAAAACTTAGAATTTTTTTGCTGATCAATACAAAACAGGGACGAGAAAGGAAAGATGGACCAATCAGATTTCAGTCTTCAAGATTTTCCTGTGATGACACTGTATAAATGATATATACACCTTAAGAACTTAAAAAACAAAATAGGTGCAAGTAAATTATCCCTCGTTTATACATGAGCGCTTATTGGAATTTATTGATAACAGAGCGTCAGCATTTATATTGGTAATTGTTCATCAGATTTCTCTAAATCTTTTGAATATGGCTGTTGACTTTCAACTTGAAATCACAACTCTATAAAACACAACATATATTGCGCATGCGTTCGAGGTTAAGCATTTGTATTATCTATGTTATAAATTAAATATAAATTATGCTCGTTTATTAAATGATCTCATCAATCAAAATAAATCAATCATTCTTTTTCCCGCGTCCATTTGACCAATTGGTGCATAATGAATCTTGAAAGGTGGGATAATATTAAATGAATCAAAAACACTCGGACTATTATCTGAGCAAATTGCAATATCAAGCAGATACGATTTCATCATTTAGTAGAATTGAGAATGTTTCGATTCATTTTTAATAGGTGCTTTATTCACGTTACTTGGTTGAAAACAAATTTCATTTGACATGCGTAAAGAATCGAAAGTAACAAACAGAGATGCAAGTTAATTATGAATTTCGTTCCACAAACCACAAAACTTTTTCTTACGAATTTCTACAATTTTTCATCTTCATTCTTGCTGCTGAATAAAATACCTTATCGGGGATAAAAAAAAGTCGGGGAAAAATTTAGTCACTTCATCCCGACCAATTTTTCATTTTAGACACATTTCCCCAATCAATTTCATCAGCCGGTTGCTACATGCCATTACGCCAACTGCACGTGGATCATCCCTATATGGCAAATGGCATTCTCGTTTTTCTAAAAATAGCACAACCTTATTATAGCTTCTTAATTTAAAGATAGTTATACTTGTTTCCTTGTTCCCTGTTAATTGCATTTGGCATGAATGTAAGAAGAAAACAGCCAAGCTACAGTCAAGCCGAACTAAAAATCGGGAATTATTTTCTCGCGGGAAAAGAGGCAACCAAAAATCAAAATAACTTGTTTGGAAAAAATCTGCTAAAAATAATTGTCGGAGAAAAAGTAGTGGGGAAGAATATCTGTTGGGGAAAAAAAAAGTTTAAAAGTGGTCGGGGAAAAATTTAGTCACCTGCAAAAAAATTGGTCATTAATACCCGACTTTTTTATCCCTGGTAAGGTACACATCAAAAATCGGAAAACATAAGCACGTTTTGGGTCTCAAAGGAGCCCTAAAAAGAAACTAAACTAGTTCATCAAAGGATGATGGCACTGGGAACCTCGAACATTTCTTAAGCTCTTGAATGACATCCGCTCTGAATGACTGCATTGTCATGTTGCCTGATTCACATTTATAATAGAGGCGATGCAGGTGAATGCTTTAATTTTATACATTAAAATATTATTATAACTGATAGGAAATCTATTTGTGTTATTTACAGTATAAAAAAACACGGTAAGTTGCAAAAAGCAAATTGTTGTAGAAACAGTCTTTCTGATTTAAAAAAAGAATGTCAAGAAGATCCCCTCTATGGCGAAAGTACTCTTAGTCGGGAAACTTCAAAAGAAATGAACGTGACAAAAATTGCCTCCTAGTGAATTAAGGCAGAACAGAAACAGAAACTACTCAAAATTATATAATTCCGACTTAATTGTTATGTCTAAAATTCCTTTTGAGCTACATTTTTTGGAAGAAAAACTTTCAATATAAAATAGATGTTTTTTCTGAGACGTTAATCGGTTATTTTAAAGTCAGCTTGACGTTACGCAACGGTTTGTGAGTCCAACGTTAATTACAATTGTAGCGCTGCTACAATGTATTAACATCTGTTTAAATAACGTCAGTAATAGAACGTTGTTATAACGTTGTTGTTAAGTTGCCGACGTTGTGATGTTTTAAATTAGCTTTTTAGGACATTGAAACAAAGTTGTGTCCCCACTGGGTTATTACAAACAACAGGACCTTCATGTGTTAAATTCTCTAAATATCAAAATTGAAATAATAACACAAATCGTATTAACGCTGTCTTCATTACAAAACATGGAGCTGACTTTTTTATTCATCCTGCGACGAAAAGTATCTTCGTTCAACCTTAAGTCCGAGTTAGTATGAAAATCTAAGAGAAGCATTTCAGGGTGAAGTTCTGTGACACACTTACGAGTATTTTGACTCTCTGACTCAAAAATGATTACGTTTGTATTTTCATAAAATTTCATGATGAACCTTTCTTCATTTTATTCCATTACTCATTTCGCCATGGAATTCAAAAATATGTAGAACTACCATTGAAAATATTTATTTTTCGTTTTCTTCTGCTTAAGAAGATTATTTTCATTTCCAGACAATACTTCTACACTTTCGTTTCCCTTCCTCTCCAAATATAATATGTAACTTCATAATAAGACTTCTTATTATTATTCGCATTTATTGGGCATAACTTTGTGGACCAGATCAATCAGTGTATTTCGTGTTTGACAAGCTTTGACATATTGTTAACCTCGATAGTTATCCCAAAACATTTAACTGAGAAAAAGCCTAATATCATTATCCCCATTTTTGCAAACTGGGGAAAACTCTCTCACAACACAACAACAAATAAGTGAAATTTTGTACGCCGCCACATGTTAAAATAGAGGATTGAATTATACCCAAAATAGCGGAGGACTTCATTTCAATTCATTTTCCTGTAATTCATTGTAATCATTTAGACCAATAAAATTTAAATACGAATGAAACTATTTGTGTGCGTTCACCTGAACGTACTTGACGTTTCTATGAAAGCTTGATTACCACATTAACATACCCTGAATTTAGTTGAATTTAGTTTCTTAGTAGTCGTATAAATCTATTATCTATAAATCTTTAATTCAGAAATTTTGGGTTTTTCTGGCAAACAACAAAAATTATCCTGTTCACATGAGACGGAAAAGATGGAAAATGAAAGGAAGCCAAGTTCGCCATTTTCTATTGGTCACATCAAATTGATAATGATTTTTTCGACAACAAAAATATCAAGGGGCTACCCACGCGTTTTTCACCTGATGTTATAAACAACGACACACAAAAAAGATAATATATCGATAGAAAATAATATATTCTACTATATCTGTCCAGCAAAATATTCAGAAAAGAAAATTTGAAGAAACTGTTACCAAAAGTAACGGATACTTTTCTCTCCGCATTTTTTGGTCAGTCTCATCATGTCAATGTTCATTTATTGGTAATGTGGTTTTTTGTCATTCATTGGCTTGGTGAAGTATTTGCCGTCGTAGAGACATGCATTCCATTCTTCATTGAATAACAGACCTGATGGGCAGTTAACACATCCCATGGTCAATCCCTTCCAGCAACCGATGTAATGTTTTTTCTGGTAATGGTCAGCAATGTTTCCACTGAAGTGTGGTCCTTTCTTTGGGCAGTTATCAGGGCATGGGAATCGTTTTTCGGCAACCCAGGATTTGGTTGTAGTGCATGGATCTAAGAAAGAAATATGAAACAATTTTATAATAATCATTTTCTTTTTCAGAGATAATAAATTCAAACAAATTATATCATTGACAAATATACCAACCTTTTAAATCGTAAACACATTGGTTGCATTTTTTGCTGAATTTCAAGGATAATGGCCAGCAAGCTTGGCAATAGGCTTTTCCGTCAACACATTGAACAAAGTAGTTGTTCTTATTTCGTCCATAGTAACCGTAGTTGTAATTTCCATCAGCTTTGTGGGAGCACAAGCTATCCGGGCCTGTTATGAAAATAAGAGTGGTAAAATATCGAATAGCTACATTTTAACTTTTCCTTCTCCTCATCTATGGTTCTAATCATGTATAAAACATGGGAGAAAAGGAAAACATACTTACATGAAACTGGTGGTGGGGTTTTTCCAGTAATTGGAGGATTAGTCAAAGCAAATGTACCTGAAATTACAAAGAAATTGAGTTTAATTCCTGACATTTGTTATTGTGAAAAGTACTGGCTTATACTGGCTGATGCTTGAAAAACTCTCCCTCCAGCAAAGATTTATAGAAAAATCTCTTGGAAAATTGCAATTAACCAAAGGCATTCAAAATTGCTTTCAACTACTCTGCTGGAAATTGAAATCATTGTAACCTCATGAAATCAGTAAAACAATAAATAAAAAGAAAAGAAACTTGTTCATTATACGTTGCTTTATACAAAGAGAATTCACAGAATTTCTTAGGTCAATAATCATGTTAACACTTACCTGCAATAGCAGCCAAAAAAGCAAAAACGAGCATCATGTTGGCAAAATTTTACAGTTTTTCAATGCAAACTATTGCTAACTTGTGATCTAGCGATGTGAATGATAAACTCTGTTCTCACTTGCTCTTATATACATTTGACCAAAGGGGAGGTAATTGTTTATTATGTAACTGACATAATTTTCCGCATTAACCAATACACCAGTAAATGACCCTGTGGATATAATATTGGTTTGCAGACCATCATGTGAGTGCCACGTGATATACTCTTTCACTATAGCAATAAGATTAGCGATATGGATTTTAATATATCATAACAACTATTACATAATGCGTTCTTAATTCAAAATTATTGAGATTGATAAGCACACATTTTGGTGACCACAAAGTGCAAGTGATTTGAAGGAGCACATTGACGCCTAAATTAGCTACGTCCAGCCTCGTGTTTATGAAATACATTGTTTCAATAATGAAGCAATGACTTTATTAAACGAAAACTTTATGACTTAGTAATTATCTCTATTACCAAAACTGCCAGTAGAATGATTAAAATGATGAGAAACATTAACATAGACTGATCTTGGCGGTGTCTTGAGAATAAATAACCTTTAAATATCAAGAAGAATTTTGTTTGTGTTATGTATATTATATCCTTTTCAAATCAGTTCATTTATAGTGTACTGCTAGTGAATTATTGGATTCAATGTTTGGTAAACGTTGCCCTATACTAATATGTCTGTTGTTTATGTATTGGTTACAGGGACTGGTATGTCATCTGAGAACAGAATACCATGCTATATCTTAATAATCTTTAGATTTTCTCATACGATCTTGCTTACCTGGTGTATGTTTCTATGAATAATGGTTGCTCAAAACAATATGTTGGAATATTTGTTTTACCCCAACTATATCCTATAGATTAAATTCTTAGTTATTAAAATGCCAAGTTATATGATTTGAAATCTTTTCTTTACATATTATATTTGCAAGACATTTGATAAAACATCGTTGTTTTCTCTCCCTCCACACCAAGCCATTTTGAGGACTTTTACCCAGAATACTTTTGCAGTGGTGTGTTTAAAAGGTTATTTGTATTATGTTTGTATTTGGAAAGTACTTGAAATTGTTGCTTCATAGTCTAATTTGTTTTCCTTAATAGTTCAAATTGGTTTTTAATTTTATCGCAATTTGTATAGACAGAGAAAGTTATCTCGATTTTCATCAATCATATTCTAATATAAACAAGAGCGTTATGGCACGAACAAGATTGCAACACTGTCATCGCAAGTTTATTAAATCTCGAAAGAAAAAACTCTAGAGGTCCTCGCAACCAGTCTGGCTGGAAACGGCTTCTTTTTTTACGCTTTTTTTAAGGGGGAAAAAACAACACTCTCAACCTTTAGAAAAAAAAGAAACTTCTTCCAGGCTCAAACAAGAGGTAAGGGAGATTATATCAAAAAAACTTCAATCAAAGGACCAAGCATGTTTTAACAATTGTGTTGTACTATAATAAAAGTTATATAACCATAGTGGACATAAATTAAGAAACACAGTATAATGAAGTATATGAAAACATTTAAAGGAAAGTGATATCAGAGGAACCACTTAAATAAAACATAAAAAATCTGTTTCAGTTACATGCCAATACCTTTAATCCTTTAATAAACGCCCGGGGCGTTTATTTAATTTTCCAATATTTTAGGAGGCGTTTATAAGAGGAAGTCGTTAAAAAGAGGGAGGTGTCTTAAAAAACTGAGGATTTTCATTCTAAATTATTATTTTGCTCGTCTGAAATGATCTCATAAAATTTTGTTTGTCTTTTTATCAAGTAAGTATTTGGCAGTAAATCTTAAAAACGTTTTTCCAACTGCAAAAGATGGTGTTTATAGTTGTGGGTAGGTGTCCGGTAATTGACTCTTTTACTTATCTTTTAAAGAACGACAAGAACATTTGGATGGTGTATACTGCCAGGCAAAACGAGACTTTGTTTATAAAAACCATTAAATTGATTCAAACGCTTTTTCTGCATGACCAGCAGTCTTTTTTGTTTTCTTAGCCTTAAATGGCCGGCAGTTAACTTGCTTACTATTTTATTCTTGCTCTATAGAACGACAAAACTGATACACTGCCGGGGAATTAAAAGAATTTTTGAGGGAAAATGATTACAATATTGATACATATTATATACATACGAACATTCAACAATTATTGAGGAAAGGATGGGCATTTTGTAAATATTATTATGTTACTTGGAAAGTCATCTATTAGGGTATATTTTTTTTATTAACTAGCAAGATTTTGTCGTCTTACAAAGGTCTTTAAAAAAGTGGTCTTGCTATATTATAGGTCTGACGAACTGGGGAGGCTCTCTATTCAAAAAGAAGAAGTGAAAATGATTGTCTATTTAAAAAGCATAATGGTGTATGCAGGGAAGTTTTCCAGCCAGGTAATGAACACAAATCTACTCTAGGTTTTTCTCAAAAAAGGGATTAAAAACGGCGAGCATTAGTCATGTAAACGGAAACAATATTTCTAACCGTAATGTTATTTTTACTTCAAAAATCTGAGAAAAAAAGAAAAAAATTGGAAATTATTATTTAGGGTTTATACGATGTTTTTCTTCTTCACACATTGGGGAAAATCAAAGAAATCAGAAGAAATGTGAATTGCATATAAATCTGCGACTTTAATTAGTACTTCAAAACTACTACTCAATCTAATTCTAAATATCGATGGCGATTTTTTCGCTCGGACGCATGTCAGGCATAAATTCTAGAAATCAGAGAGAGAAAAAAAACAAGAAATGAGATGACAGCTGTCAACAGAAGATTGGTATTTATTCAAAACTTAAGACTGGTAGTTGTATCAGCCGAAAAATTCATAATATAAGACTGCAAAAAATAGCATATGTGGTTACGAAAATTATTTCAGGAAAGAAGGCAAAAGGGACTGTACAATTTGCTGCTGAAAGATCTTATGTTATTCGACCACGGAAATTAGGATTTATTCAATTTTTTCAAAGTAGCCACAGCTATTTGGTTTTCGTCAAGTCAGCGGCATTATCCACTAACTGCGCATGCTTAGAAAAAAAATTGCTGTCGCTTTTCCGCTATAGCTAGAAAATCACGAAGTGGAAACTAACCTTTAGAAAGATGTCTGACTAACGCCTGTAAAAGTACAGAAAAATTAATATATTTCCCTTCGACTCTGAAAGTTCCATGGTTGATGTTGTAGGAGGTCATTTCAAAACTTAGTCGGAAAACGAACAAAATAGATACAAACTCATTCATCTGAGTTTTAAACTTTGTTAGCCTATGTTACACCGATGCCATTTTATGTTTAAAAAGTTGTAAATAGGTTTAATTAAGAAACAGCATTGCTTAAAACAAAAGAAATATACATGTGTGAGCTGTAACCATGGATACTAATCTTATTTTAAATATTTTTTAAATGTATAAAGGCCGCAATACACACAAGAATATTCGACAAGAATATTACATTTTATAATTTTCTTTTATTATTATTCTGTGTATACAGAACAAGAATTTGTCAAAATTATAAAAAAATCTATTCTTTGGATATTCAGTTCAACTAAAATATTAAAACAATAGACAGTAATTCGAAACAATAGAAATAACAAACAAGAATAGTTAAGGCGAATCTCCACTAGACGATTTTTACGACGATCGTCGTAAACTTTCGCGACGACACATGCGCAGTCGAACATTTTTTTGACGATCGTCAAAAACTTCGCGGCGTAAATAAATGTTAGTGGAGAATACCCAACGCGAAGAAATTAATTTCATTCAGTGCGAACAACCAAGATGTCTGCTTTGCATATTCGTTATTTAGTTTTATTACGAAGAAGACTCATATTGTATTATTATTTCTTCAGAAGAAGACTCCGGTTGAGCAAACAATCCAGACCCGCAAAACGCCGATTTTGGGTGCGAAAACTTTATGAGGAGCGAGATTTTAAGGGAGAATTCGAATTGCTTGTTCGTGACTTGAAACTATATGACCATGAGGTGTTTTTCAAGTATTTTAGAATGACGCCAAAATCCTTCGAAAAATTGCTCGGGTTGATTGCACCACTTATAACAAAGGAAACAACAAGAATGCGAAAAGCAATTAGTCCAGAGCAAAGATTAGCTATGACTCTGAGATATCTAGCAACTGGTGACGCTCATACTACTATAGGTACAAATTACAGAGTAAGTCCTACTACAGTGGGTAGAATTACACATGAAACATGTCAAGCGATTTGGACTAAATTGACTGATGAGGGATATATGAACGTTCCTTTAACGGCGTGTGCCTGGCGTAAAATAGCTTACGGTTTTGAAAAACGCTGGAATTTTCCTAACGCAATAGGGGCAATCGACGGAAAACATGTTGTTATGTTTGCACCTGCTGGTGATGCATCAGGATATTTCAACTATAAGAAAACTCACAGCATTGTACTGATGGGGGTTTGTGATGCAAACTACCGTTTTACTATGGTTGATATTGGTGACAGTGGTCGTCAGAGTGATGGCAGTGTTTACGCCAATAGCCATCTCGGATACGCCATAGAAAATAACAGACTCAATATACCAGAAGATTTTAAAATCAGCAAATCAGAAAGAATTTTGCCTCACGTTTTTGTTGGCGACGATGCCTTTGGATTGAAAAGGCACATGATGAAGCCGTACCCTTTTTCTAATTTGTCGGAAGACAAATTAGTTTTCAACTATCGCTTAAGTAGGGCACGTAGAATAATCGAAAACACATTTGGTATTGCTGCTAGTCGTTTCCGTATCTTTCATAAACCAATAATAGCTCAAGTGCATAAACTAATAGCAATAACAAAAGCTGTTGTGGCTTTACACAACTTTCTAATGGATAATACAGAAAAGAATGGGTAGAACCGCTATTGTCCTCAATCTTATACAGACACCGATGGCCCTAATGGATTTCGACCTGGAGATTGGAGATTAGACGCACAAAATGTCAATGGACTGCTGTCAATTAGAAATCTAGGTGCTTCAAATAACTATGGTGTAGAAGCCAAATGGGTGAGAGACCAGTTCAAAGAGTACTTTAATAATGAAGGAGCTGTTGATTGGCAATGGGGTACTGTCAGAAAACTGAACTAGATAAAATATATAAATTTATCCAGAAAACTCTATATCAAAAAGTAACTGGTTTATTTTGATTTTAGCTAATCTTAACTGTCTGTTATCAAAAGTTTGCAAAACAGGAATTAAGCTCTGACAAAAAGATGTTGCTTCATCAATTTTTGTTTCTTTTTCCATTACTTTCATCATTTTATCATCCATTTCTTTCATGTGTTTAAAAAAAGTTTTCGTCATTACTTGGTTCGTTTGTGCATGATGCTTTTCGTTTGTTGCTTTGTGACTTTTTGCTTGCAGTTTGTGGGTTTTCAATCGTGGTTGTTGGAATTGGAGATGCAATGCTAGACAACCCTGATGGACTTGATAAAATTGTTTCTGATAACGGTGTTGATGGCTGCAAGTCCATACTATGGTT
Organism: Turritopsis rubra; assembly: GCA_039566895.2. Taxonomy (NCBI): domain Eukaryota; kingdom Metazoa; phylum Cnidaria; class Hydrozoa; order Anthoathecata; family Oceaniidae; genus Turritopsis; species Turritopsis rubra. Next base: position 15,275,831 of record CM077623.1, on the reverse strand, counting down.
GTTTATATTTAAATCAATAGTTGTGTTTGAATCGATCTGGTTTTCCACCAAATTACTTTCTGTGCGTTTGTTTGAACTTTTCTCATGCAAAAATCTCATTACATCAAAATATTTACATGTAGGAAGTGATGTAGCAGCCGCACCGGATCTGGTCATAGCATTCCTTTTATCAAGACATTTTCTAAGGGAATCTTTGAGGTTCTTTAATATCTTTTGCAGGAATGGCACTAAAAGAAAAAAATAGCTAACAGAGGTGACAATAATCTTTCATTTCTTAAATTGTATGACTGAGAAGACATTGCATTGGATTGCATTGGTGTTTACTTTCTCTTGATGCTTTTGGTGGTCTTCTTGATCATAGTTTGTTTCCTCAACTTTTCATATTTTCTTCTGTTTTGAGCACTATACAGATCTATCTGTGCCGCAAGTCATATTTTAGCTCGTTTATTTCTAGTCTTATAATTTTTTAATACAGTGAGTGTTGTGTTTTTGATATATATACTGTAATTACTTTATATACTCATAGTCAAATAAATAGATCTCAAAATACACAAAATACAATGTGACACCCACCATTTTTATTAAAGCATGCTGATAATTCCTTCCAGGCATTATTCTTCACATTTCTGTTCTTGTATAAGGGATCACTAGTATCCCAAAGACATTTATATTCTCTTACAGCATTTAAGAAAATTTCCTTGTCAAACTCTTCTTCATCCACGAGATTGTGTCCTTCTGATGGAACGTTAACAATACGTTGAGAGTTAACACACAGTGGATCATTAAGAAGCTGGAGAACTAAGTCACTGTAGTTCGTTGTTGTTGAGCAAGATGCAGGTGCAGACACAACGTGATCTTCGGACGCCATCTTGAAATCTTCTCTGAAAAATTCTGCAAACTGATTGGTTTAAAACTCGACGATCGCCGGTCGCTTGACGAAAAGTTGAAATCATTTCTACTTTTCGTCAAGCAAATTTTTTCGTCGCGACGATCTGTTATTTTCTTCTGCGCATGTGTCGTCACGAAAGTTTATGACGATCGTTGTAAAAATCGTCTAGTGGAGATTCGCCTTTATAAGAACGTTGTTTAGGGCTCAGCGTACGTTTTACTCACATATGCATTGCATAATGTTTTCCGTTATTTCTTTTTACCATTACATTTAAAGTAAAAATATTTCGTGAATTCGTGTAGACCAATAATTTTTCTTTCCAACGGTGTATAAAATTATATATTTACATAAATAATAAGGAAGGAATTAGTCTACAAAAATTATCAAAAATACGGACTTTTTTATGCTTCTTCAAGCTCCAACTCTCGAAGAAAAACGTTTTTTAAATATTTTTTTAGTTATGCCGATTCGTCACAATTAGTAGAAACAAAGTGTGCCCGCAAATGTCAATTAATGGTTTTATTCAACAGAAAAACGTTTTTTTGTTTTTTTCATACTTCCGCACTATTGGACAGTTGAAAACAATCACAGATTTTGAGCCAATCAGAAATTTTCCTCAAATCGCGAGCTCACTTTTGGTTAACAGGCTTTCATGTACCCCTGTGCAAAGTTTTAAAGGAAATGAGCCATTTGCTGGGAAGATGGAGCTCAAAGAAGGTAGAACACTAATAATTTTTCATCCCGTATACGACAATATGACAGCCTTTAATAAATTCACAACGTGAGCTGCTAATTTAAATCATGCTCCAAAAATATCTTTGACATCAGTAATTAATTTTCACAAGAAAAACAAACAAACTTGGTGTGTATTAAGCATTCGCAGTGTAAAGTGTATTAAAGGTTGTCATAACTTAGAAATGTTTTAAAACTAATGAATAACAAAAAATGCCTATAACTCTCTCAAAAAGCATTAGTTTTCGCTATAAATTTAAATGTAGTGTAATAATAACCTAATGATTACATCTGTCAAGAAAAAATTTTTTTTTCACATTTAAAAGGTAAGGTGAGCCCTTAATAGAATTCAAATAAGAACTGCTTCTGATGAAGCTTCTTATCATTAACTGTAGACAGCGGCAGATCTAGAGGGTAGTCGAAATTTGTGGAGGAGAGTGTTAGCTATTAAAGCATAAAAGAAAAACGTCCAAATAAGTCCATTGGTGATCCAGACTGAAAATAGAAATTATGTTAATGTGCTCCCCCCACAAATTGCGACTACCCTCTAGATCCGCCGTTGGTAGAGGTGAGTTTCGAAGCACGAGGCATTACTTACAACAAAATAATACTTAATTTTAAGTGACACTTCGCATTGGAAGTAACATTTTGTATTTCGTGAAAAAGAGGTAAAATGCCAAAAAAATACTTATTGAATGTTTTGATAAGCTTTTGAAAATTCTTAGCCTGCGTTCGTTCATTATAATTTATATAGTTTCGTAAAGGGTATTTCGCAGAGTCTAAAGCGTAGGATAATTGACATTTCGGCTGGAGGAGGGGAGGAGGAGTCCAAGGTTGTTTTAATACGGTATTCGTTTTCGCTGCTACCGTAATAATTGAAGTTTGATAGAACAAAATTTGCATGAGGATTGATTTAGCTTCCGAACTTAAATAATTTTTCATCCCACTTATTACATTTAACTATGCAGGTGCCGATTAGACTATTCTAGCCACATGAGAATAAAAAATTAACGGTTGTCAATAGTAACACCAAGAAGCTTGACACTATGAACGTACTTGACGTGCTATGAACGTACTTGAGGCTGCTATGAATGTGTGATTATCACATTAACATATCCTGACAAAATTTGAATTTAATTTCTTAGTAGTCGTATAAGTACAATGTTTAATCCTAAAATTTTGCGTTTTCCTTGCAAACAACCTAAATTATCCTGTACACATGATGTGGAAGAAAACGTAAAGCAATCAAAGTTAATTCACCATCAAATTGAGAATGATTTGTTCGACAACAAAAATATCTATATTTAGTCTATATTTAGTCCTTTTTTGCAGCAAACATTAAATGATCCACCATAATTGGTTGTTTATCAAAAAATAAAAAAGACAGACATCAGTTTTCGCAATATGTTCTAAATCTAAAGCAAAATTATAAAAACAACAATACACAATTAAAGAGAGCTATAATCACCTTTTATGGAACCATAAATTTCCACATGAGAAAATAGTTACAAAAACCAATCGAACTTATTGTGTGTGGGTTTTTTTTTTTAATTTTCCAAGGAATAAAAGTTATCAGTCGAATAGATTATTGGATTTTAACGGCTATTCACGCGCTTATCACATCGGTTGGTGAAAACAACGACACAAAAAAGTAAAAACTTTTCAAATATAATCTACGAATAATATTCTACAGCAAAATATTCAGAAAAGAAAATTTGAAGAAACTGTTACCAAAAGTAACGGATACTTTTCTCTCCGCATTTTTTGGTCAGTCTCATCATGTCAATGTTCATTTATTGGTAATGTGGTTTTTTGTCATTCATTGGCTTGGTGAAGTATTTGCCGTCGTAGAGACATGCATTCCATTCTTCATTGAATAACAGACCTGATGGGCAGTTAACACATCCCATGGTCAATCCCTTCCAGCAACCGATGTAATGTTTTTTCTGGTAATGGTCAGCAATGTTTCCACTGAAGTGTGGTCCTTTCTTTGGGCAGTTATCAGGGCATGGGAATCGTTTTTCGGCAACCCAGGATTTGGTTGTAGTGCATGGATCTAAGAAAGAAATATGAAACAATTTTATAATAATCATTTTCTTTTTCAGAGATAATAAATTCAAACAAATTATATCATTGACAAATATACCAACCTTTTAAATCGTAAACACATTGGTTGCATTTTTTGCTGAATTTCAAGGATAATGGCCAGCAAGCTTGGCAATAGGCTTTTCCGTCAACACATTGAACAAAGTAGTTGTTCTTATTTCGTCCATAGTAACCGTAGTTGTAATTTCCATCAGCTTTGTGGGAGCACAAGCTATCCGGGCCTGTTATGAAAATAAGAGTGGTAAAATATCGAATAGCTACATTTTAACTTTTCCTTCTCCTCAACTATGGTTCTAATCATGTCTAAAACGTGGGAGAAAAGGAAAACATACTTACATGAAACTGGTGGTGGGGTTTTTCCAGTAATTGGAGGATTAGTCAAAGCAAATGTACCTGAAATTACAAAGAAATTGAGTTTAATTCCTGACATTTGTTATTGTGAAAAGTACTGGCTCATACTGGCTGATGCTTGAAAAACTCTTCCTCCAGCAAAGATTTATAGAAAAATCTCTTGGAAAATTGCAATTAACCAAAGGCATTCAAAATTGCTTTCATCTACTCTGCTGGGAATTGAAATCATTGTAACCTCATGAAATCAGTAAAACAATAAATAGAAAGAAAAGAAACTTGTTCATTATACGTTGCTTTACACAAAGAGAATTCACAGAATTTCTTAGGTCAATAATCATGTTAACACTTACCTGCAATAGCAGCCAAAAAAGCAAAAACGAGCATCATGTTGGCAAAATTTTACAGTTTTTCAATGCGAACTATTGCTAACTTGTGATCTAGCGCTGTGGATGATAAACTCTGTTCTCACTTGCCCTTATATACATTTGACCAAAGGGGAGGTAATTGTTTATTATGTAACTGACATAATATTTCACTTTAACCAATAAATCAATCACGTTTACTCTGCGGGTGAAAATATTGATCTGCAGACTACAATGGGAGTGTCACGTGATATACTCCTTTTCTATAGCAACGAGATTAGCAATGTGGACTTTAATATATGTTATCAACTATTACATAATGCGTTCTTAATTCAAAATTATTGAGATTGATAAGCGCACGCTTTGTTGACCACAAAGTGCAAGTGATTTGAAGGAGCACATTGACCCCTAAATTACTGAGGTATTTGCTTTTAATTGTTTGCCATGGAATGCGCAAGATTTTTTTAGGTTGATTGTTTCATGTTCCCGTTACAGAAATGTGCTTGAATGACGACCTACAGGATTTAAAAGCGATACTGATTCTTTTCTCCTCGTTTTCATTGTTTGTTTTGTTGTTTTTCGTTGTTGTTGTTGTTGTTGTTGTTGTTGTTATTTCATAGTTTCACGTTATCCTTTTTAGACATATTTTTTGTATTCTTATGAAGGTTTTTACTTGCACTTCGGAAGCTTATGCGGTGAGGGACATTTTGAAGTTTACTTAGAAAATCTATTCAGCGCTCAAAGTAAGCAAGATTTACTAAACTTTGTTCGTACAGTTATTAATGCCATTCTCGTTTTAATGACATATGCAGACGAAGGTTGTCTTAACTAATTGGTTGCTAGTCAATAAAAATTAATTAGTGAATTTATCTTTATTTCAATTCAGGCATATATTCTCGTTATTCATTAATCTCAAAAGTGAAATCTTTCTTGAAATATGAAATGACAGGGGGATATCATTCATTCATGCCCTGGTAATTCATAACCTTATTTGTTCAAACACACCTCCTTGCATGTTCATTAGCTGAGCAAAGAAGCGTTTTTAAATAAGCAAATGTAATTTGAACTTTGTACCTTAATGTTAAATGAGTAATGATATCCTATAAACCAACTATACTTGTTTCCTTTTCCTCACATAAAGAAAATGTTCAAAAATGAAATTTATAACACTTTATGTCATTAATGTCGATTTGTACCCAGTTGCCATCATTTTTTCAGGCGATGGTTAAATTACTTCCAATTTCCTTGTTATTGAATCAGGAAATGTCATCACTATAAAGTCACACAATGAAGTGATAAGAAACTTAAATGTTTCAAGGTGGTACATTAGAAACGGAAATATGTTCGTTTTATGACAGTCGGTTACTTTGATAAAAGAAGAATCTGGCCTAGGTGTTGACTTTTGATCAATGAGAAGCCAGAATTTTCTTGCGTTTTCAAATTATTACAAAAACATGTAGAATACCTTATAAGATAATCTTTGACGAGGAATTTATGGATGGTTAAATTGGAGTAACCATAAAAAGCTATAAATAACCTATTATTAGTAAACAGCCACATGTACTGTGTGGATCGATAAAACCACATGAGTTATCAAATAATTGCATTGATGGCTATATGTAACCATGGCAAAATTCAAATAAACACAATTGAAGATTATTAAAACTATTATGTAACCGTCTCAAAGGTCTGTAGTTATTCAACCATCTGAAAAAAGGGGTATGAATAAAAAACAGAGTCTTCAACAAAAATGATCACATGGTGAGCAATTTGTAACATGTATTTGTTTGTTTGTTTGTTTGTTTGTTTGTTTGTTTGTTTGTTTGTTTGTTTGTTTGTTTGTTTGTTTGTTTGTTTGTTTGTTTGTTTGTTTGTTTGTTTGTTTGTTTGTTTGTTTGTTTGTTTGTTTGTTTGTTTGTTTGTTTGTTTGTTTGTTTGTTTGTTTGTTTGTTTGTTTTTGTTTTTTGTTTGTTTGTTTAGTTGTTGAGTTTTTTGGGGTTTTGGGGTTTTGGTGTTGAGGTGGTTGGTTATTTTCAAATTTCCTTAACATGATTCCTTTTAGTAGACATTTAGAAAATCCAGTAAACCAGAGAATTCATCTAACCACATAAATATTTGCTTTAATTCTTTACTTCTGTTCAAAATGTATTTTCACACATCTGTCCTTGTTACATTTCACTTTTGATACCTCTAGTATATTCCTATATCAGTTTAGGGATTATGCAACCGTTTTGTAGATTGCAAATACAATTAAAGTGAAGGGGTGTTAAGTAAAACTATTTTGGGATTATTACAAATCGTAAATTTATTAAGAAGAATGCATATGTTTATCACAGCAACTGGACTTTTGATAAGGATTGTGATATTTTGAAGTTTCAAAAAATACAAACAAAATCAGTTTTCAATTAACCACTATCAGTAAATAATATTGATTCAGTAGATGTAGTTATCCGTCATGATTTATTTTGGGACAAAAATGCATGTGACACGATACAATCGTTTCAGGCACCTACATAAAATGCCTCGCGTTTTATTTCAAGATAAAAAAATTTTATCCCATGTCTATTCTGAGGTTTATCAGTTCGACGTTATCTGTAACAGCTAAATTTCGGAAAAACAAGTATCGTCCCTGTCAATGAGGACAACTACCAATTCATCTCAAATTATGATTCATAATTCCATTCGAGAAATTGTGAAACTGAAGAAATAAAACAAATGGAAAATATCCACATTTGAAAATTTGAAATGTTAAGGGCGTTTGTTTTAAAAAAACACAGGCAACTTAATCCGGCGTTTGTTCTGGAGAGGCGTTTATTGGAAGCACAGACTTCAAATAGAGTAAGATTTCACAATTTAAACACTTTTTGGAATTGCAATCAAAAGTTTATTTTAATTGAGTAAGGCATTCCAGGAACTCAAAAAAGCGGTATTCTCTCAGTTTCTCATCATTCTCAGTAATTATGACAGAAGATTAACTGTGCATGTAATTGACATCAGTACTATCCGCGTCCATTTTTCTTATATTGTGTTTCAGTTGTTGCCTTATCTAAAGTAATTATTTAGGTTGCTAAAATGAGCGAATGACTGTAATTTCGACTTTCATCAATTCTGACTCATCGACAATTATGCACAGTTCATCTCACAATTTCTCCCGACAAGTTTTTGGAGCGAATTTTGTTTGGGTAAATTTTGGGTTAGAATAAGGTTATGCTGCATATTTTCAAATACTTTATAATGACTTTTCATCAGACTTTTAGTGATGAAAGATTGTCAGACGAATCTGCACTTTAATACCACACCAAAAACTATAAATCTTCTGCAATTGATATGCAAACCTCTTAGAGGTATAATAAAGATATTTCTGAATTATGTCATAAATTCAATGAGAATAATTCTTCCACTTTTATAATTCACCCACCAACACAAAAAACAAATGTTGTTTAGATATTAGATCCTAATTGCATTCATTCATTCATCCGTTTCAGGTGTTTGAAGACTATATTGTTGACCGCTAATGAAGTTCATTTCCACTCCTAAACCACTTGGTTTTGTAGATGGACAATATTCTGCTATTTCTTGATTATTACCATAGGTAAGTATATATCATGCTAATATTACAAAAATCGTGAAACGTGAAAGAAAATTAAGTAAACCGTAAACTGTTGTGTGTCAATGTTGATAAACATTTTTCCAATTGTTACCGGTCGAGTAACAAAAATAGATAATGAATGTAAATCTGACGACGAGCATATCCTCTCTCAAACATCAGCGACAGTGACGCAAGAAGATGTCTTTCCAGAAGACTTGATGAGAACTAAAATTTGATAGTCTTTAACATTTTCTATGAATAAAAGATTTTTTGGAAACTATAGAAAGGGCACTCAAAAAAATTGTAGTCGTTTTCCCCAATTTTACATTTAAGCAGTGGACTTAAGGGACTTAAAACTTTATTTATTCTATTCAAATAAATCTCAACTCTGATTATTGATATTTTAACAAAAACAATTTTAAAGCTCTCAGGAACAGTTATAAATACTGCTTACATTAGGTTCTGAGATGGTAATAATCAACCAGAATTAAACTTCAAGATATTACGTCTATGTTGTAACAATATTTTGAACTCTGATTCCTCATAACCTTCTACAGCCTCGACAATGAAACTTTCAGAATTGAAGGAAAAGATATTCTTCTTCCTGTACATTTTCAGGTTTATTTTCCCTATAAGCTTTATCCAGTAAGCACTACCTAGGAGGATAAAAAGATATTTATATCTAGGCACTACATAACTTGTCAAAATTCGCTGTAATCGCCCATCGGACAGAGTTATGGAATGTTGGTTTTTTTGTGCGATTACTCACGTTTGGAAAGCAACTAGATTGGATGTCGAAAAGAAAATAAACGTCAAAACCCCACAACTTTAGAAAACAGTCTCCAATGCCAAGCTTGAGGTAAAATTTGAAATATTAAATTTATCTCGAACTTTTTTCTCGGTCCCTTGGGAGTCGACTGTATAAACCCGCCAGTGTAAATTGAAATCCAGTGAAACGCGAGACGCGCTTTTATATCAAAGGAATGCCGACATAAAAGACTTTAACAATAAGATTGAAGGCTTGAGAAATTAGTTGTAAATCCTAATATTATTTTATGTCCAATGATTAACCACACGTTCCCTGGTCATTTGTTCTGTTGTCGGTATTTTTAATGATTAACCACACGTTCCCTGGTCATTTGTTCTGTTGTCGGTATATGTCCAATGATTAACCACACGTTCCCTGGTCATTTGTTCTGTTGTCGGTATTATTAATTTGAATGGTGTAGACAAAGTTCATAAAATAAATATCTAGTGAGGAATCAGATCAGTTGTTAATGTTTTTATCCCCTTTCGGTGCACACCATCAACTGATTCTTTTGAAATCTTTTATATTTTATCAGCTGCTGAAACAAAGCCATTTTAAGCACTCCCAAAAATATCAAGGTATAAAGATTCCATATTTGCAGGACAATAGTTAATGACAGTCACGTGACAATATCAGTGCACAAATGAGAAAAAGAGACTGGTTAAACATCTACACGCTTTTCTTTTGTTTTGTTGTTGTTTCTATTTACTAACCCGTTATTATTCACCGAATTTTGAAGTTTGATCACATGTTTAGTAGCATGATTTAACTATTGGTTGTAATTGGTCACGTGATCAAAGTAAGTGGCCGATAAAAACAGCCTATTGAAAATATCAAAGGAAATGGGTAAAAAGTTTTTATTATAGGTTTCTAGACTAGGATATTTTCTATTGACTATGTTTATAAATAAGTTCACCCTGCGCTTAATCGAGAAAATACGAAGCACTTGTCTTTTTACCTATCAAATTCCAAAGAACAACGTTACTAAGATATATTCAAATATATTTTCATTGTTAGAATACAAATTCGCAGGTAAATATATAGAAGTATTTCCCAGACCTTCAGCCTTGTTATTTTGTATAGTATTTTTGTTTAATTACACCTCCTTATGTGTCCACGACATTACGGAGATACTGCAAATGTCATTGGAACTTTGTCCGTTTTTTTAAAGTGATTTCTTCGTAGGAAACTGTCGAAAAAATAAAGAAATGTCAACAACATTTCGTAAATGATAGGTGTTCACATGCAGATCTCGAACAACACAAGTCTGAAAAGTCTAGATATTGCATGGCGTCAGGATCTTCCTCATTGAGTTTGAGTCATGCCGTCAAATGACTATCCTTCAACGATGCCCTTTCAACAGCTGCCTCCCGTTCACAAGGTCTTTAAACATCTGTTGAAGATTTGATGAATCAATTGCCAACCGATTAATAGAATGTGACTTTTCATGCAAGCATCTCAAAAGTGACTGGAGTCTGAACCATGTATAAACATTCATTATAATATGCTTTTCTAAACTAAAATTTTGATCCAAATGCTATCATGTATTATAGAAATCTTGCATTTATCATGTATTATAGAAATCTTGTATTTATGAAAATATTTATTTCTATGGCTATTTCCTCGTGGCAAGATTTAGAAAAAAGAAAATGAATGCCTCTGTAACCCTCTATTTCGGCTTAAAGGGTATCGAAGTTACTTACTATATCTGAGTAAATTAGGACTCGTTGTAATAGTTGGATAGCATTGAATTTCACCAAATCGAAACGCTTCAAAAATTGTGGACGGCAGTGAGGCCCATATATAATGCTACCGAATAAATGCTACTGAGTCAGAGATACCGAGCTATGTATTATAATTCAGTTTCTGCGCGCAGCGCATGGAAACTGTATTAAATAGCCCTAGTATCTATGTTTCGTGTCCCAATTTTTGAAAAGCGTAAACCCGAGGTTTTTATTTTTTAAAATGTAAACCCGAGGTTTTAATTAGGATCGTGGAATACTTGAATACCTCATTTGCTGCTTCACTTACTGGCTGAGAAGACCGCAGTAAACGTTTCTTAAAGGTTTTTTAAACGAAGAAAGGTATATTTTAAAATACGACACAAAAAAAAAAGGATGAATAATGAAATATATTTGAAATTCTGAGGGTTTTTTTCTTTTTCTTTTTTAGTAACAATTTTTTTTAATATGGCGGAAAGGTTTCCCTCGAAGCGATATGAATTGAATGTTTTTAGGGCAAAGACTTCTCTTATTATAAAAGATAAACTCTTCTTTGTATGAAGTAATGTAATTTGTATGAAGTAATGTCAAGTGGTTTAGGTACGTTTTTAGGGCTCTGGACATACAGCACAGCCAACATATTCTAGGCTTACTTTACATTTTCAGAAATTTTGTATAACTTATCGAAAAGTGTTTGTTCATTATTTTTCAAATTTAAAGCAACTTCCATTCCTATATTAAATAAAGTTTTTTTGCATAAAAAATACTTCGTGGGGTCTTTCGAATAACTAAGAATTCCCCCCAAAAAAAGATAAACAAATCTGCATGAAGAAAGTGGTTGTAAGATAAAGCTCAAAATTTCATCCATTTCATAAATTGTATTACATTAGTTTAATACATCACTTTAATAGTACAGTGTAAAGTGTACTTTATGACATTTGAACTTCAGTTCAAAATGTTTTGATTAATTAGTGAGTGTATATTTTGTGCGGAACATTCTAGAAGTTTCTTGAAGCTTTTATTATCTTTTTTTTTTTTGTATTTTCTGCATGTTACTAGGTTCTAGGTAGTAATGTTTTTTGAAAAGTGTAGGTCATAGGTTGCGCATTCTAAATCACATTCACACACGCATGATTCACAAGCTTATTCACGTGTTTATTCACGTTTTTAATTGGCGCTTAAATAACTTAAATAACTTACTGTTATTGGCTACAGATGAAAATGTTGCAGCACATGGCCTAATTCGAATTTTCATTTTAATTCCTTTTGTTTGAGCTAAAACTAATGCACATGGAGTAAAACAGTCTGTAAAAGTTTGATAAAAACAAGAACATCGATATGTTGATATGTCCGATTTTTGATTTGATTTTGATTTGATTTGACGGTTTTATATCTTTGTTTATCAAGAATGTCAGAGCTGGAAACTTTTCAAGTCGCAAAGGACGAATAGTTTTCCATAAAACAAAAATAAATTCGCATGCATGAAAGCCTGCTTTTAGCCCGATTTACCGCATAACCGTGTAGCCTTATAATGTCAATATTTGTCGAGCTTATGACGGACAGCATTATTTAAAAAAATTAAGGTAGGAAAACAACTACGGGTTCAAATTTGATGAATAGAAAGGAATCTGAAAGGTAGTATTGCTTCTGAAAACCTCTGACTCTGATTCTCCTGACAACACGGCCAGTACCAACCGTGCTGGCGCCATTTGGCTCTTGCTTTTTTAAATAAACCAATCAAAACTCACTTTTTTTAAATAAACCAATCAAAACTCACTTTTTTAACGATTTTCTCAGGTTACAATTAGTGGAGACATTGAACATTGTCTTATATTCTAGTCTACCATGAGCATAGTAGTTACCTACATAAAACCATGTTAAGCCCACGTATATATAAAAGGAACATTTCTAAATGATACTTCGCTTAAAACCGGAAATCTCGGATTAAGGTTTTGATTTCCAGTTTCAATGTGGTCGGGAACTGTTGAGTCACAAGGCTCTTGTTTCATTTTAAAAAGTACCTTGATAAAAACTCAAGACTGTTTTTCATAAACCTAAAAAAAAAATTACTCGTTGGCTATTGAATGGCCTATAAAATCTATCTGATAGAATTTTTACCTATGTGATGCCATAGCATTCGAATGTTTAGAATCAATACCTTTGTGAACATCACTTATTATTTACAGCTGGCGATTTCTTCCTTAACGATAAGTCCAAATTTGGCCCAAATTTTCCTTTTTTTGCCAAAATATGAGAAACGGCTCACAAATTTGAAGGCAGCACCATTGAAATTGGGTCACTTTTGAAATTTAACGTTTACAGTTTAACTCTCCACTAACATGTCCAACATTTTCTCGCAATGAATGCGGGGGTATAGTAATCACGCTAGGTTTGGACAGTAAGAAAAATACAAAGGATTGTGCAAAGTACCCACAATTCTTAATTAATTTATTCGATTTTATAATAATTTATTACAACATATTTTTAATATTTTTCGTGCTAATTATAATGCTTTGTATATTTGCGAAATCCTATTCCTATTCAAACCTACTCTTTAGAACTTCTACTGGTAAAGCTTAATTTCTGAATGGTTTGTTTCCCTAATCTCGCACAAGCTATAATGTTGCTCACTTCTTCAGTACATGAACTTCCTCCTGTTCCTTTACTTTTTTGTGCTCTTATAACAATAGGTAGGTCCACATCAGTGCTTGACACTAATTGTTATTATTATTGATATTATTACGAATGTCATGAGCTGTCGTTAAAAACAAAAACGAACATTGATAAATAGAAAATTTATTGAAGGTATGTGCTTCTAAGATCCTATGGCTATGATCCTCCTTGTAACACACAACTAACTGCAACCACTTCGGCGTCCGCCACTTGTCTCTTGCTTCCAATAGAGACTGGTTTCATAAAGAAATGTATGTAAAGAAATAAAATGGGAGCTAAAAAATAATGAATAAATGGAAATGAAACCAGAAGGAAATATTTTCGTTTGACTTTAAAACTTACTTAAGTAAAACAAAAGTTGGTGGTACCCAATCTCTCAGAAACAACAAAACCATTTCTTACTTAGTTCTTTCAACATTATATCATATAGATAAAAAGAAATAAATAAGTACAATGAAGTAATACCAAGAAATAATTGAATGGTTAACATATTATCGTTTTAAGTTGCTTCGGTTTCTGTCGTCAGTTTTCTTTAAATAGTTTAATGGTATACTGGTTTGGTGAAGTATTTGCCTTCATAAAGACAAGCATTCCAGTATTCGTTGAATAAGAGGTAAGCTGGGCAGTTGACACATCCCATGGTAATTCCATTCCAACAGCCGACGTAATGTTTGGCATTGTAAGGATCAGCAACGTTTCCTCTGAAATCGTGTCCTTTCTTTGGGCAAAGATCAGGGCATTTGTATCGTTTTTCTGCAACCCAAGATTGGGTGGTGGCACAGGGATCTAAAATGAACACAAAACGTTATTACTAAATTTCATCGTCGTTTGAAAATATAATGGGTTAATGAGAATATCGATGGAATCTTGTTGTCATGCAATTATTATTTTTTTCGTTTTATTTCCTTTTCTTTTCATTGTTGTACAGATAATTTGTGCAAGTTGAAGTAAACAATTTACAGTTCAGACCTACCATACAAGTTGTAAACGCACTGGTTGCATTTTTGACTGAATTTCAAGGATAATGGCCAGCAAGCTTGGCAGTAAGCTTTTCCATCGACACATTGAACAAAGTAGTTGTCCCTCTTTTTTCCATAGTATTTGTAATTGTAGTTACCATCAGCTTTATAGTGACACAACTCATCGTGGCCTATGTCAGAAATCATGAGTGAATTGACGACGAAGTTCTTGATCAAAATAATGCTTATAAACCAGGGTGAATAAAGTACTTACATGGGACTGGGGGAGGAGTTTTGCCAGTGATTGGTGGGTTTGTCAAGGCATATGCCCCTAAAAAGAATCATCAAGGAGTAATGACAAACAACAATCATTAAAATTTTAAAAACTGAAAAACCCAAGCAGAAAAACATGAAAACTCTGAAACATTATGAAATTAGGAAAAGCTTTCAGAAGAATAAAAATGTTAAGCTGTTGTGAATAATTTTGGAAGATGTGTTTTTTAGTAAAACGATATCTCGGATAATGCAATGAAATTCTTGAGCAAACTTGAAATGGAAAATAAACTCTACACTATGTATTTTTGAGTTCAAATCTTTCTTAAAGAAAAGTTTACTTGCAATAACTTCAAATGTTAACTTATAAAGATCTTACCTGCAATAACAGCGAATAAAGCCACGATGATATTCATTATGCTTTCTTCAAAGAACAAACAAGTGTCTTTGCGATGCGTAATGAGTATCTTCCCGATGAAACTGAATGTAGGAGTACATTACAGCACCCCTTTTATAGGTCATATCAAGAGACATATCAATTACTTTATGCAACCAGTAATCACTCTGTAATTGAAGTATTACAAAATAGCAATTTAGAATATCTCCCAGTGCTCACTAGGTGTTATTGTTCTGCATTTTTTTTGTTTGGAATATTAGTCATTATTGTTAGAGCAGGTTCTAAACTGCTTCTTTATACTGCTCTTTTTGAGGTGAAAATACTCTATATTATTCATTCAGGGACACGTTAATATGGATCAAATATGGATGAATGGTTATTTTTCCTAAGGAATTTCATAATATTAATGCACAACGCAAAATTATGTCATTTGATATTGATAACACGTGGGGATCAATAAACATCGCGTGCTTCTTATCAGTATACAGCATATGACAACATTCTGTTCCTAATGAAAAAATTATAAATATTACGCATAACTGAACAAATACGTGCTTTGGTATATTACAAGGAATTTTGACTAATCTACTGCTTATTTTATCCGACTGAAATTCGTCAGTTACCTATTAGTTGGAATGATAAGCGATTCACAAATTTGAAACTAGTACGATTGAATTGCTGTTATTGCAAATTTTCATGGGAAGTGAAGCACTTCTGAAATTTCGTTCAAATTCAGTCCAAATTATCCCTTTTTGGCCAAAATATAAAAAAAGGAACCACAAAGTTGAAACCAGTACAATTGAATTGTTCACATGCAAATATTAGTGAAATATGAAGCACTTTTAATTTGATCTAGGTTTTGCATTTTTGTTTATCTCTCCACTTTACATGTCTGCCATTTTTTCTGACGGCAATAATATTGCGGACGTATAGTATTTATTAATGTTTATTGATCCCCACGTGTTATCAATATCAAATGACATTATCTTGCGTCGTGCATATATATTAAGAAATTCCTTAGGGAAAATGGCCATTCATCCATATTTAATATTATCCACTTGTCCCCGTATGACTTATTTAGAGTATTTTCACCTCATACAGAGCAGTATATAGAAGCAGTTTAGAACCTGCTCTACCAATAATGAATAATACTCAAAGCAAACAAAATGTAGGACTCCATTG
This sequence comes from Turritopsis rubra, assembly GCA_039566895.2. NCBI lineage: Eukaryota > Metazoa > Cnidaria > Hydrozoa > Anthoathecata > Oceaniidae > Turritopsis > Turritopsis rubra. Next base: position 15,259,789 of record CM077623.1, on the reverse strand, counting down.
GTCCACAATTATAGCTAATTACAACTGGCAGATATTCTAAATTGCTATTTTGTAATAGTACAATTACAGAGTGATTACTGGTTGCATAAAGTAATTGATATGTCTCTTGATGTGACCTATAAAAAGGGGTGCTGTAATGTACTTCTTCATTCAGTTCCATCGGGAAGATACTCATTACGCATTGCAAAGGCAGTAACGCTTGTTTGTTTTTTGAAGAAAGCAAAATGAATATCATCGTGGCTTTATTCGCTGTTATTGCAGGTAAGATCTTTATAAGTTAACATTTGAAGTTATTGCAAGTAAACTTTTCTTTAAGAAAGATTTGAACTCAAAAATACATAGTGTAGAGTTTATTTTCCATTTCAAGTTTGCTCAAGAATTTCATTGCATTATCCGAGATATCGTTTTACTAAAAAACACATCTTCCAAAATTATCCACAGCTTAACATTTTTATTCTTCTGAAAGCTTTTCCTAAATTCATACCTCGTGAGAGTTTTCATGTTTTTCTGCTTGGGTTTTTCAGTTTTTAAAATTTTAATGATTGTTGTTTGTCATTACTTCTTGATGATTCTTTTTAGGGGCATATGCCTTGACAAACCCACCAATCACTGGCAAAACTCCTCCCCCAGTCCCATGTAAGTACTTTATTCACCCTGGTTTATAAGCATTATTTTGATCAAGAACTTCGTCGTCAATTCACTCATGATTTCTGACATAGGCCACGATGAGTTGTGTCACTATAAAGCTGATGGTAACTACAATTACAAATACTATGGAAAAAAGAGGGACAACTACTTTGTTCAATGTGTCGATGGAAAAGCTTACTGCCAAGCTTGCTGGCCATTGTCTTTGAAATTCAGTCAAAAATGCAACCAGTGCGTTTACAACTTGTATGGTAGGTCTGAACTGTAAATTGTTTACTTCAACTTGCACACATTATCTGTACAACAATGAAAAGAAAAGGAAATAAAACGAAAAAAAAAAAAATAATGATTGCATGACAACAAGATTCCATCGATATTCTCATTAACCCATTATATTTTCAAACGACGATGAAATTTAGTAATAACGTTTTGTGTTCATTTTAGATCCCTGTGCCACCACCCAATCTTGGGTTGCAGAAAAACGATACAAATGCCCTGATCTTTGCCCAAAGAAAGGACACGATTTCAAAGGAAACGTTGCTGATCCTTACAATGCCAAACATTACGTCGGCTGCTGGAATGGAGTTACCATGGGATGTGTCAACTGTCCAGCTTACCTCTTATTCAACGAATACTGGAATGCTTGTCTTTATGAAGGCAAATATTTCACCAAACCAGTATACCATTAAACTATTTAATGAAAACTGACGACAGAAACCGAAGCAACTTAAAACGATAATATGTTAACCATCTCAATTATTTCTTGGTATTACTCCATTGTACTTATTTATTTATTTTTATCTATATAATATGATGTTGAAAGAACTAAGTAAGAAATGGTTTTGTTGTTTCTGAGAGATTGGGTACCACCAACATTTTAACCAAAATTTTAAAGTCAATTCACAAAATTTCCTTCTCTTTTCATGATCATAGTAGAAATATTGTTCAGCCCTTCCCTCAACGTTTTCATTTTTTTACTTACTTTTTTTTATGAACCTGGTTCCACTCTCTAGAATTGTGATAAGAAAGATTCCAACCTAACCTCTTTTTGTATATTCTCCAACTATTGAGTGAAATCGTAAATCTATGTCTTTGAATGAAATGTGAGTTAAAAATATGAACCGTAAAAAAAATATACCTGCTCAGATACAACCAAAGTCTTCTATGAATTCGTCAAATGCGTTCCTAATTGCTTGTACGGTGATAAGAAACATGATTGGCACATTCATTCTTCTTTGACATTTTTTTTATTTATACTAAATTTTCTCATCTAAACGGAAAGAAAAGGCATAGAACAGAACTAAGCACATCATCAGAAACAAAAAAAATGCTTTCAGAATGTAAAACAGCGCTAAATAAATAAATATCAAGTGGCGTGACTTTTTCACTATAGAACCAAGAAAGCACTATGGTATAAATTCAAACTGGGTATTCCGAAACGACATACGTAAAGCCAGTAACAATAATCAGTAGGCTACCCTAAAATGCAAACGATGCAGCAAAACAGCAACTTGTAAAGAAATCATAGATTGCATACTCCCTCCTCTCCTAAACAAAATAAAACAAACAAACAATGATGTTGGATATTCAAACATCACGTTCAATTCAAGCCAATATATCAACATAAATGTGGCAATTATATATTCTTGTTAGCTACAATAACTCATCTTTCTCTCCTCTTCTCCTGTAATTTCCTCATCTTCTGTAGCTAGCGCCAGAAATAACTTTCACATTTTATTTTTATTCTCCCAGTCACAGTTCTTCTTCCTGCCGAAAAAATATGTATTACGGTGCCCCACAACTGCCACCCCTACAATTAAAAAACAAACATTAAATAAATGATGCATACATATAAAAAGGAAATTAATAAATATACAAAGTTTCACGGCAAAATCCCACGGCAAATTTGAGCAGCCTTAAGGGAATATCAATAGATTAGTAGGTTTGAATCATGATAGAGATAGTGCGCGCGTGTTTTATAATTAACAATCGCATAAAACATATCGATTTCTTAAAATATAAGCCATTCTATGATAAACAGTTCCTTCATATTATAAGTTTATCAAATCCCGAAAGAAAACAAATAGATATCATCGCACCAAGTCTAGTGGAAAACGGGTTAGGGTTCTTCTGATAGGGAAAACAACAACACTCTCAAGCTCATTTTTTTTTTTTTTTTTTTTTTTATGTCATAAAGCTTTTTGGTTCATTTGTTGTTTGAGAAAGTGAACATTTTTGGTACAAAACATATATACACTGGTATAGTACAGTACAGTACAGTACAGCTTGAAAGAAACTTAACATTTCCGCGTAAGATATTCAGCTTTTTTTAAAAAACGCTTTACGGAAGGTTGTACTTTATAAAACATAAACAATTCAAAATGTAACTATTGAGAGACACACAACTACCGTAAATTTGTTAATTTTCAATTTATCAGAATGGTGAGCGAATTTCTCAAGAACTTTGTCAATAGCAGTGAAATTTTCCAATATTCTCCTAAAGTTATAACAAGTCTGTTACCAATGTTGACAAAGTACCTGTTAAATTCACACGAAACTTTATACTCATCAGATAAACAGTCACTACTAGAACCAGCAATGGACTTATCTGAAAGGAAGAGTTTATATGCAGCATTCCCAAAGGACTTTCCACAACTACTCCTTAAACTGCTAAAGATTTTTTTTTTTTTCACCAGGGATCTAGTCATGAAAGCTTGACTAATTGTTATGGTTACCAGGTAAGACCTTCGTTTTATACGTGGAATGTGTAGTAAGAATTTCAGTTAAACCATTTTGAACCATCTTTAAACCATCTTACATGCACTTAGCCTCCTGGTTCGTTTTCTAGCGTTAAAACACCCCCTTTTATCGATTGTCACCAGCTTTATAACGAGGTTGGCTGCCGGTTACCAAGTCAACCATAGGGAAGTTGTCCAGAAAAGTGGTGACATCGGCTGCTGGCATGCATCTGAAAATGGCTGCCCCAATCCCAGGTTGTGGCATTCTGGATGAGATTAAAGAAGTTACTAACTTGTCAGTTTCTGTTGAAGACTCTTGGAGCCCAAGTATGCTCCTTAAAATGCAGCTGCAGTAGTGTGAGTGAGAGGGATTTTCTAGCAGTTAGTGGTATTTGTTGAAAATATGTACAAGGAAAATGTATACGGTGTGGCTCAGTGGGATATGAATGAGCCAGTGTCAGGAAACCAATATATATACTCATGGGCTGCGGAGGTAATAGGATTTTGGCAATCCTGTCAGGATTCCAGGTTTGTATATGCACAAATATAGGCTATAAGCCAACATTATCACTCTTCTCATCTGAAGAAGATCCGTACCGAAATGTCACAAAATCTTATAAAATGTATTGTCTCGGTTTTTATGTATACAATTTTATCTTTTATGTCACTCAATCTAGATGTAACCAGATGTAAAGTTCTTAATAAGTCAATTGCACACACTCTAGGATTTATGTTGCCACACACAGCAACTGAGATGGTTGAGGGCAGTATATAATAAAGAGAAAGTTCTGATTCAAGCACACCTGAATTAGGGAAAAAATGCTGGACTCGTTTTTTATATATGTTATATTCATCAACTGTGGTTTGGCATAACATATCTGCTCAGTATCTGGATCATCTTGCCCAGACTTGACTATAATGTTTTCAACATCCCGTTTTATTGGGTGTCTTGGCAGAAAGTGCTTTGCCCATTTTGTGCCAGTCATAGATTGAACATTGAATAAAAATGAACCTTCTTGCTGTAAATTCTGGCAAATTCTTTATTTACAAATTTTCTGCTGTTTTGATCATTGTTCTGCCACTCAATCATTCTTTTATTCCCAAAAAATTGAATTCAACATTATGCATAACATAAAATACACTTAAAGCTTTGTGTTATTGTAAAACAGGTTGTATATGCTTGTATATAACTTTTTAACATTATTTTAAATGACTTCTGCCAAACGAAGAAGGACAAAGAAATGTCAGCCAACCCAAGTCAGAGTAGCTGAAGTAGATGGCAAAGGAGTATCAGGTATTATACCGTATATAATTATGTTATTCTTTTCTAGTGTATTTTTTCAACTGGTGTAGTTGTCATCAAAAATTAAAAGCTTACACATGCACAGTTGCTGTGTATATTTATAATGTGTGTTTTGTGTTATTTTAGCTCAACCATGCTCAAAAGCTCACCACCAACCGATTCCAAAATGTCGATCTTTAATGGAAATATTGCCACCACTTTAAAAAGCTTGGTGACTTAAAACCCAAAGCCTACTGTACCAATATTTTTAATCAAATAGTATTAGATAAAGAGCAACCTTTCAGTTCTGCACCTAAAAGAGAATTTGCATCTGGAAAAATTATAGTTATTGGCCTTTATTATGATGGTGGCCATAGACTATCTGGAAGTAAAATAACATTGCAATTTACAAAGAAATTGTGGAAACTAGATTATGTGTGACTATGTATTTCCAAAAAGTAAATTTGGATCCAGAATTTGTGTTTCGTTTTCAAACACGTTTTTCGGTTGTTTGTTGGTTTTTGTTTTTCGTAAATCACAGCGCCCCTGAAACCACCACCTACATTTGCACACCCTTCCATGCTTCGAAAAATTCCTTCGGAATTTTATTTATAACCAGGTTATTATTACGCTAAATCCGCCCCTGGGCTGTAACACGATTTCCCTGAAATTGTAAAGATGAGATGATGGAAGTCACTGGGCTTTGTTGGGGACAGTCGATTCTTGGCATTTCATATCAAAACACATTTTTGGTCAAATGAACTTTTATCAAAAAAATAATATTAGAGACCAACCTCCCATACAAAACTTAAAAAACATTATATCATAAAGATAATAAGAAATAAATAAATACAATGGAGTAATACCAAAAAATAATTGAATGGTTAACATATTATCGTTTTAAGTTGCTTCGGTTTCTGTCGTCAGTTTTCCTTAAATAGTTTAATGGTATACTGGTTTGGTGAAGTATTTGCCTTCATAAAGACAAGCATTCCAGTATTCGTTGAATAAGAGGTAAGCTGGGCAGTTGACACATCCCATGGTAACTCCATTCCAGCAGCCGACGTAATGTTTGGCATTGTGAGGATCAGCAACATTCCCTTTGAAATTGTGTCCTTTCTTTGGGCAAAGATCAGGGCATTTGTATCGTTTTTCTGCAACCCAAGATTGGGTGGTGGCACAGGGATCTAAAATGAACACAAAACGTTATTACTAAATTTCATCGTCGTTTGAAAATATAATGGGTTAATGAGAATATCGATGGAATCTTGTTGTCATGCAATCATTTTTTTTTTCGTTTTATTTCCTTTTCTTTTCATTGTTGTACAGATAATTTGTGCAAGGTGAAGTAAACAATTTACAGTTCAGACCTACCATACAAGTTGTAAACGCACTGGTTGCATTTTTGACTGAATTTCAAGGATAATGGCCAGCAAGCTTGGCAGTAAGCTTTTCCATCGACACATTGAACAAAGTAGTTGTCCCTCTTTTTTCCATAGTGTTTGTAATTGTAGTTACCATCAGCTTTATAGTGACACAACTCATCGTGGCCTATGTCAGAAATCATGAGTGAATTGACGACGAAGTTCTTGATCAAAATAATGCTTATAAACCAGGGTGAATAAAGTACTTACATGGGACTGGGGGAGGAGTTTTGCCAGTGATTGGTGGGTTTGTCAAGGCATATGCCCCTAAAAAGAATCATCAAGGAGTAATGACAAACAACAATCATTAAAATTTTAAAAACTGAAAAACCCAAGCTGAAAAACATGAAAACTCTCAAAAAGTATGAATTTAGGAAAAGCTTTCAGAAGAATAAAAATGTTAAGCTGTTGTGGATATTTTTGGAAGATGCGTTTTTTAGTAAAACGATATCTCGGATAATGCAATGAAATTCTTGAGCAAACTTGAAATGGAAAATAAACTCTACACTATGTATTTTTGAGTTCAAATCTTTCTTAAAGAAAAGTTTACTTGCAATAACTTCAAATGTTAACTTATAAAGATCTTACCTGCAATAACAGCGAATAAAGCCACGATGATATTCATTATGCTTTCTTCAAAGAACAAACAAGTGTCTTTGCGATGCGTAATGAGTATCTTCCCGATGGAACTGAATGTAGAAGTACATTACAGCACCCCTTTTATAGGTCACATCAAGAGACATATCAATTACTTTATGCAACCAGTAATCACTCTGTAATTGAAGTATTACAAAATAGCAATTTAGAATATCTCCCAGTGCTCACTAGGTGTTATTGTTCTACATTTTTTTTGTTTGGAGTATTAGTCATTATTGTTAGAGCAGGTTCTAAACTGCTTCTTTATACTGCTCTTTTTGAGGTGAAAATACTCTACATTATTCATTCAGGGACAGGTTAATATGGATCAAATATGGATGAATGGTTATTTTTCCTATTTTAGAATATCTGCCAGTTGTAATTAGCTATAATTTTGGACATAAGATAATGTCATTTGATATTGATAGCACGTGGAGATCGATAAACACATCATTGCGTGGTTCTTATCAGTATACAGCATTTGATAGCATTCTGTTGTAATGAAAAAATATTGTGGTAAAGCTTCAAGTCTGTTGTTAGTATTTAATTATATTGAGGACTTCATTAAACAGACATATTATACATAACTGAACAAACACACTCTTTGTTATATTACAAGAAATTTTGATTGATCTACTGTTTATTTTATCCGAGTCAGTTTGCTATTGATTGGCTTCGAAATAAGGTTCTAGTGTGACCCCTTCAGACATCAGTTTATTTCTGTATTTTGTATTCATAGAGCTAATAATGATTAGGCTGTTTTTTTAAGCAAAAATGAAAAACAGAACGATTACCTATTTCAGATAAACAACTATTAGCAGTGCTGCATATTCCAATCCGTTATTTAAAAACAATTAAAGTATAATACAACTTTTTATGTTTCAGTCATTTCTTTTTTTCGTGTTTCAATAACTCTTTTTCCGGAACTTACTTGAGTTGTAGTTGTTGTATATTTTCAATAGGATTTAGAATGTCAAAATATCCTGTGGTAATTCATCAGTAAAAACTTATAATAAGCTGTTTTTAGGACAACAAAGGAGAACGAGAAGGTGAAGCTAACACATTTTCCTCTCATTGATGTCCTGACAAAAATGCATCTATGAGGCTGTATTGTTTAACAGGTTCACTGCCGAAGGAAATTTCAAAATCCACAAATTTGAAGTTTTTTCTCCTGAAATTCGGTCGCGCTAAGGACGAAAAAATCTGGATTGATTTTGAGTGAAATTTCATCTACAGTAGGGACGATGAACATTGTTCGAATTACCGAATGTTCGATTTATCGAGAGTCTTTTATGAGAGAGTATTAGTTTAAGGGGAATGATAAAACAGTTCGAGTTGCTGAAAGTTCGAGTTATCGGGATTCTACTGTACTTTCAAATGGGCTAACTCTCTACTTTTGTTAGGGCTTACAATTCGAGATATGCACCGACAAAGTCAACACGTCAAAACTGGCCACTCATGACAAGTATACTCGTCCTCGTCAGTGAACGTGTTAAAAACTCGTGAAAGGACAGATAACAAAACAAAAAATGATTGTTTTGCAATTAAGCATGTTTTATAGTTAATAGTTGAAGAGGATGGAATTCACAATGATCTTTTGATGTATTGACAAATTAACTGGGATGGGCTATTTTTCATAAGTAACGCGTGTGTTGATGCTGGAAACAGTCGGTTGTCGGTCTTTATTCGATTTTCTATTGTATAATTTACCGACGTTAAATAAACTTTCCAAGAAATTCCACCAAATAATGGTGAAAAGGCGGTGGATTTGAATAAAAAAGACGTGTTATAAGAAATGACATTACTGATACCTAATTACAGAATTTTTTTTATGTATTCCTTGTTTATTGTTTGTGTTTTCGTTTGTGTTTTAATAATCATCTTCCATTTGTTTTAACTGGAAACAATATTATGTGGACGTGATAAAGTTTGATATTCAATAGAGCTATTATTCATTTAGCTCAATATAAGGCCTCATTTTTATGGTCAATATATTGCTCAAGTACGTGTTTCCCAATTTTTGTCAGTTTCTTGGACTTTGTTTGCTTTACTCTTGCAATTTTTGACTGGATTAGTTGTTGCATTTGGGGTGTTTCTCTTTTAAAGTTGTGTTTGGAAATTGAAAGCGAAATTATTTTGTAAATTTTCATTAAAAAATAAAAATAAACTGTATTTTTAAAATAATTTTTGAAACGCAAAGCACTGTTTATAAAATCCGCATTTGAATCTTTCCCTTTAAAACAATATGAAAAGATCTAATCGATATTGTATTTTCCACCACAACAGAAAATGAAGTTGTCCAATTGATATCTTTAAACCCCATTGGAGATCACGTAAAGTTTTATTGATTGTCTATTATTACCAAGAATTTAAAGAATTTAAAAAGTTGTGATTGCTAAAGAAATTGTGACGTACTTCTTCTACAGTACCTTTACGCGTTATCGAAGGAATGAATTTTTACATGAAAACACAAAATATTTTCGTGTAAAGTTTTATCTGTTACATAAAGTCATTTTGTTTTCATCACACTTTTTTGAAATTTCAGTTTAAATAAACAAAAGACCAGCAGATGGCGGCTCTTTCGAGTTGCACTGTAGGAAGTTACTACCTGGAAGCCATTATGAAAAATGGCAGTCTGTTAAAAACACCAAACAATACGTCAGAGGTTGACTTATTGAAGCAATTTTGCTGAGTCAGCGGACTCACCTTTTCCCTCAAAATCGGACCATTAAAAACAATTCTCCTTGAATGCTCATTTTTAAATTCTGTGAGTATAAAGCACAATTGATCCTGTCAGTGAAAAGTACTTCCGTTTCATCCCCCATACTTTCTTATGCTTCGGGCTTTGAATATTTGGCTTGCTAACGCAACGTGATGATGAAAATCCTCCGTTATTGTTTTGAACAGTACGAACTTGAATTAAATCATAGTCACAAGAAATTTAACTTCAAGTTATTAAACGACCCGAAATCAAAAAGTTTTTTGGCATGCCCAGAAAATGAAACGAGTATTTTTAAGACAAAATGCATGGAAGTGAGCTATTTGCCATAACAATATCATGGAAAATAAATTTTTGTCATATAATATTATGGAAGTGGAACCTTTAGTCACAAAAATTGCAGAAGAGCCATTGTAGCTAAGAAAGAAAATTTCCTATTACTGTCAATAGAACCTTGATTGTCGACTTGAAAAAAAAATAGTCGTGCATTTTTTGATTCCATGACTGTTTGATGGTGGCTTTATCAACTAAAATCAGTGTGTAGATATCATTTGGATGGACAATGAATCTATCACTAAAGCTTGGTGTTTTTGTTGTTCTGTTGGGAGATTCCATATATAATAAAAGGCACATGCACATCACAAATAAGCGAAGCATTTGACGGAGCAAATTAAATCCTAGCTGTTATATAACATCAAAACTAAAAAAAAATCCAATTAATCACTTTCAAATATTAGAAAATGAAGGTGTGACCGCAACTAATCAGAATACTTAAGATATTGTAAATCACACACACAACGCGTGACACTTTACTCAAAACACTCATAGACGAATTTCTCGTTTACATTTTCTAGTAAACCTCTTTTAAATAATCAAATTTTTGGAAAAGGTTTATTATGGCTACTTATGGCTGGAGATTATTCTATTTCGAATTCTTTATCTGATAGCCTTCATAATAATGATAAAACGCTCGTAGCTATAACGTGTATATATAGTGCTTTTAATGAGAGGTTACAAAAAAATAAATTCTGTGAGTTTTGCTTCCAAACTTCTTAAAGTTATCCATATTAGTAATCCGACCTCAAATCAGCTCATTGAATGATTTTCAGAATATAGTCGTTAACACGTTCACGACATGCCGGTTTGAAATCTAAACTCATATCGCCTCTCATGTAAACACCGCCTAAATCACGACGCTTAAACAGAAATTCGGAGACTTCTTTCAACAAGTTCACTCAGCCAATTTGGAAAAATAATCTTTGAATGATCTCTGTAGATAATTTTTGGAATTTTTGATAATTCACAATGTCTGTTTCTTTATATTTCTTTATAAAAGAACATTTTCAACTAACCGAACTGTAAAACCATTAACTTGCTGTTCAGTGATATCAAATTCTAGTTTACGTGGTGTTTCCCATTTTATGGTCATGCTCTATTTGTTTGTCGGTAAAAGTCAGGTCCATGCAAACATTCATTTCATCTCTACGTGCAAACCAGCCCACTATCTCATACCTATCAACGTTTTTGTTTTTGTTCTAACATCTTTTGACAGAAACATGACTCAACCGTAACTTTGTTATCAATTCATGATGTACATGCAATTTTCTGTCTAACAAATCTTAATTGATAAGAAGACTTCTATCATCAAAATTTATCTCCTGTCACATCTTATCTATATCCCACTCACGGGCTGTCTAAATGTGTCTATTCACGATGACGTGTTTCCCACCTTTCCCACCCAAACTATCAGGTTACACCACAAGAAAAGTGATAAATCCAGTGCTTTCAATTATCGACCTATTAGTATCTTACCTGTATGTTCTAAAATTTACGAATGAAAATTGTATGATCAACTTTGTAAATATTTTGACGACTTCTTCTCTCCTCACCTATGTGGCTTTTGCAAAGGTCACTCAACACGCTCTCCTGAGCATGCTTTTCAAATGGTACGAAACTCTAGACAAATCGGGTACATAACTCATGGATCTATCTAAGGCATTCGACTCATTAAATCACGACCTTCTACTTGGCTGCATACGGTGTAGATCTCAAATCCCTAAATTTTTTGAAGAGTTATCAAAGGACCAAGATTGGCACCTTCTTCAGTGGGTGGCTGGAAATACTTCTTGGAGTCCCGCAAGCCTCCATTCTTGGTCCTTTGTTGTTCAATATTTTCATCAATGGTCTTGTGGTTTTGCTTGAAGAGTATATTTGTAACTTCGCCGATGACAACACCCTTTTCTATTGTGGAAACACATTTGTAGAGGTTTTTTCGTGAATCTCTAGAATGGTTCTCCGAAAATATGCTAATTGTAAACCCGCAGAAGTTCCAAATTATGTTCCAAATCATGTTCCAAATCATGTTCCAAATCATGTTTCTTGATTGTCCCTCGCACGGTATACAGGTCAAAATCGATGAAAATTTTGTCCTTCAAACTTCGGATTCAGTGAAACTGCTTGTTATCTTGTTGGATAATAAGTTGACCTTCAAGTCTCATATTGCTAAGCTATGCAAAACAGCTTACAAAAATATCAGGTGCTCTCCCAGAATTTCAAAGTTTCCGTACTCTAGATCAATCAATTTTGCTCTATAATTCTTACCTTTTGTCGATTTTCTCTTACGCACCAATTGCCTGGATGTTTTCCAATAAATCCTCTATGCATGCTGACGACTAAGTCCATAAAACGTTCTCTCCGTGTTGTCTTTAAGACAAATGACGACACCTTAGACGATTTACTGGCAATAAAAGGGCTTCCTTCTATTCATGACCTTCACCCACGTACTGTGAGCGGAATAAGGTAAGAGCGGAGCTACTTGTAACAACAAAGTGATTGGATAAAGATAGCTACGAAATCAAAATTGAAGAACACTGCGCTAAAACTGTTGGATTGCCATTGGTATTAAAACAAACTAGTGTAGCGTGTAAAAACATTTTACAGTTATTCTCCATAAATTGTTTTTACACGCAATACTACCATGATAAATCTGTGTATATACAAAAATTGTTGTGTTTCTCCATGTTGAAATTATATCATATTTAACACAAATATTTTGGATCGATCATTCAAAGAATGCTATTATCCCTATTTTTTAGTGCTATCTGGCCTATTTAGAGATTTCTAAAGTTGTACAGTTAATCTAAAAGCTAAAATTCCAATGTTCAGAGATTTAGAAAAGAGACAATACGACGTATACTCCTACCTAACCAATGTATACTCCTACCTTACCACGGTTAAACTTCTGACATGTAAGAAAATACTTTCAAATTTCCCTATTATCTAATAAAAACAATACCTTCTGAGACGTTTTAATCTTTCAAATCTTTATTCTGCTATGAATTGTGGAAAGTCAAAACCCAAAACTCCACTTGTGCATCATGATACAAAAACCATGTAAATATGTATATAACCATGATTTACACATTCCTTCTTGTATAACATTCATCTATACTATTCAATTTTCTAATCTAAAACAAAAAGATATCAATCAAACACTATCAAAACAATATAATAATGATCTCGCTACCTTCGTTTCCCTAAAGGCGAACCTAATAATAACAATCCACATACTACAATGAAATACCAAATAAACTGCTAGCTACACATTTCGGCATAGTAGTCAAAACTAACTGATACGAAAGAGCTACATTCAAACACATTAAAAAATACACATCGGTAGAAAATGATGAACTGATAATACGAACACATAACAGGTCTACATCGATTATCTCTCGGATAGAATAGTTACTGACACCGATCAATGTTGTTATTCTTTATTACTAAACTTAAAGCGTTGGATAAAAAAATAAAAACAAAAACAAATACTTTTACACACATCGTCTTCATTTTTCGTTTAAAGAAATGAACGTTTAAAAAAATTGATGAACTTTCGAACGCAAAAACCATTGCATTGCCTTCTCCTCCGTGCGGCTTTATGATGTCTTCCTTAAGGTACAAAAACTCCACGAAGTAATAAAACCCCGTAAGATGGAGCTAGAGATTCTCCTAATGGGAGATTCTCCCTATACTAATACGGAAAAAATAAACATCCATTGACGAACTTCCCGAGATATTTTTCCTAAAGTTCTTTCTTTCAAAGTTAGGTAAGAAAAAAGCAAGATTTAGTATTAGTATAAGAAGATAATTGGGCTAAGGATAAAACAAAGGAGAAAAGTTAATACAAAAACAAACAAAAAACAAACAAACAAAAAACAAACAAACAAACAAACAAACAAACAAACAAACAAACAAACAAACTGATTAACAAGTTAAGCATCAGCAGATAATAATCTTTTTAAAGCTTTATCCGTAAAATATTTTTTAGCTTCGGTGCTAAATTTACTCAAACAATCAATTTGTCGAATTAGTTTCGGAAGTTCGTTGAACAAACTACAATGCCAGGTGCCTTTTAGATAATCCGACCATTTGTTATCGTGTATGGCTTTGAATGCTAACTTTGATGTTAAGAAGGCTATATACTCTTTGATAGGTAGCTAACAAAGACGTAGGACATCATTTTCTTTAACGTAACGGCCGAATACATATGCAGCAGCGATGTTTTGTACTTTTTGTAGCCTTTGTGACCATAAACGACATTCCCATAGTTCAGTATGGATAGTAGTAAACCTTGCGCTAGTAGTTTTCTTGATTTGAAAGGCGTGAATCGTTTAACGAGACGAAGCGATTGGAGGATGCCATGCACTGCTTTGATGGTAGCTGTAACACGTACACTCCAAGTCATGTTTTCGTCTAAGTGTAAACCCAAGATTTTTGTTGTTTCTGATCGCTCAATTGATGATCTCTCACATGAGATGTCAGCTTCCTTCGTCGTTTTCAGATTGTGAATCTTACTGAGTTGAGATGTCGAGAAAACGAGTAGCTTGGTATTTGTGTTGTTGAGTAGAAGGTTTTGGTCACGTGACCATCTTTGTAGACGTTCAAAGTCTTCTTGTTGTTTCTTCGAGTCAGCTTTGATGTCTTTTACTTTGGAGTTCGTATACAAAGTTGTATCGTCTGCGTATTGAATGGAAGGTGACTTGATGCTGTTTTGCAGATGTACATAAAGATTAAAAAAGTACAGGACCCAGTACACTTCCCTGTGATACTCCAAAAACTATTGGCAGCGAATCTGATGCCTCATCATCTAATTGCACGAATTGCTTTCTCCCGGTTACGTAACTCAAGATCGTTCTTAGAGAGCTTTTGGAGAAGTTCAGCTGACACAGCTTGTTTAACAGTATGCAATGATCAACTGTGTCGAACGCTTTTGAATAGTCTATCATTAGCGCGATGGTAACTTCACTTTTGTTCATTGCTTTCCTTATGTCATCACGTAGTTTCGCCAGGATTGTAGTTGCTGAATGGCCTTTTCGAAAGCCGGATTGTGTAGATTCATGCAGCTCTTTAGATTCTACGAAGTTGCACAGCTGTTTTAAGATGACCCTTTCGTAGATTTTAGAGAATATAGGTAACACAGAGATTGGTCTGTAGTCAACTGGGGTCTTCGGACTGTCAATCTTTGGAATTGGGCAAATCCTGGCAGTTTTCCAAGTATCTGGAAAAACGCATTTGTCGATGCAGTTGTTAATGATATGCACCAGCGGTGACGAAATTAGGTCGCTTACAGGTTTAAAGTACCTGATCGGAATGTTATCATGTCCGGTTGAACAGTCACTCTTTAGTCCGGGACTCAGCGCATGTTCAGTAACTCAGTCAGTGATGAGAGAGTTGAGTGTGCTTGTTTGATCTTTGGGATCATCAAAGCTATAGACTACACTCAGCGCTAGACGTTGGAAGTCAGATATGTAGCTTTCGAGGTCAAGGTGTTTTTCGTTGCTTATCCATTTGTACCTCGATTCGTAGCGTTGTTTCTTAACGTTCAGGATAACATAAGGTGTGTCATGGTCGCTTATTTCCCCTGTAGGAATAACACCTGAGTGGAGAATACCTTTCTGGTTGTTGGTATATATGTGATCGATAAGTGTTTTACCATTCCTTGTTGGCTGATCAATATGTTGTATCAGTGAGTAAGATTCGAGGATAGCTTTGTAACGACGTGAAGATTCGGTTTCACGCATCAAGTCTATATTGAAATCCCCTGTAAGCAAGATTGCGTACCATTTTATCATTATTTTATTTAGTAGGGATTCAAACTTATCAAGCCATGCGAGTTTCTCGGTTTCAACGGAGCTCGGTTGGTAGACTAAGTAGGATGAATTCTTGTTTTTTCCTTTAACTTCGATCCAAAGGTTTTCGATAGTATAGTCTATGTTATTAAGGTCTTTTCGTTCAGTTACTGCGTGATGGTCTTTAATGTAGATACCAACTCCACCTTCTTTTTTCGTTGTTCGATGCTTGAAGAAGAATTGGTAGTGTGGTGTTTGAACATAGTTTTGTTCATCGAATGACGAAAGAAGAGATCGAGTGTTGATGTATGCAAGAGAGAGTTTATTCTTATGTTCATTCAGTATGACGGAATGGTCAGTAATTGCTATTTCGTTTTCCTCATCGGCGGCACGTTGCAAAGAAAGATCAAGCGATACTTAAAGATCATACCTGCAAGCTATGCGCAGGTCATAGTGGATATTTATTCTTTTTCCTTTATTTATATTTCTGTCAACTATTTGTAAAATCAACTGTAAAGAAAGAATAAATAAATAAATAAATAAATAAATAAATAAATAAATAAATAAATAAATAAATAAATAAATAAATAAATAAATAAATAAATAAATAAATAAATAAATAAATAAATAAATAAATACAGAATTATAAAACGTTAAAAAAAAGATACCGTATTTCCTCTAAGTTAAGGATACATCTCTATGAAAAACTTTCCCTCGGTGATTCCACTAAACCTTGCAGTTCAAGTTACAAAAAAAGCTTCCCTTATTTAAAAACTTTTTAAATTTTGCTAGATTGTCACGTGATGGGGTATGATAAACAGCATCAGAGAATTTAAGCAGCCAGAGTCTCATTAATCCTTTTGATGCGAGAACGGGAACAAATATACTTCTTAATGATTGGTTTTATTGGTTCTTGGTTTTTCATATAGGTTTACTCTCTACACATATTTTCCATCATTTCTGTAATCAGGAATAATTGGTGTGATGAAAATGAAAAAATGATCATCCGAAAATGACAGGAAATTATGGTACGTCAGCCGTAACAGAAATGAGCAATGTACCTGGTTCGCTTTAACAGTCATTTCCAAAATTTTATTGTATCAAAATGTGACCCTTTTATATACTTTTATATATAGATGAACGGGAACAAATATACTTCTTAATGATTGGGTTTATTGTTCCTCTCGTGTGTTGCTCAGGTTAACGTTGAACTGAGGTTAACTCTGTCCAAGTTTTTTTTTTGGTGTACACAGAATAATTAGAAATTCTCCTCAGGCGGGAAACAATTTTGAACACTATCAAAATTAGGTTATCTGGTTTTGGGTTTGTACATGCATGCTGCGTCGTCAAAGAAAGATTTAATGATAGAATGACCCATCAGGTATCCATTTAATAAAATCTGATGTTATTTAGAGTAGGGTAAGAGGAACTACCTTATAATCAAATACTGGCAATATTCCCTCTTCAGTTTAATACTAATATAACCCTACAAACTAAAGGAAAGATGGCGCGATTAAGTGGGTAAGTAAAAAAGTCTTATAACTATGGTTGCAGCAAACTGTTTATTCACACAAGCAAATGCTGTACGTTTCATTTCTACAAAACTGTCTTTCAGCAATTAGGTAATTTCCCACTTGTAAGATTTCAACTCGTTTCACGATAAGCAACATGGCTCAAATTTGTTGAAACAAACAAACTGAGAACAAAACCTAACACTAAAATAATAAGAGCAAAAAAGGGACACATCGGTTTTCTTGCTGATGAGAAACGTATAATAAAAGTTCCAATGGTTTAATATAAACCAGCGCTAGTCTACGTGAATAAAATTTGGTCTTCTCACGTAGATAATCAACAAGCAACAAGTAAGCATCAAATCAGCCTGAATCATCAAGACAGCAAAATGAGCAACTTTGAGCCTCAGCCTCAATAGACGGGACTAAAAATTTACAAAAGATAATGAAATTTTAAGAATAAAAAAAATACTTAAATTTAGAATATTTTATTTATTAACTCCCAGAATGCATTATGGAACAAAGAGTTCAAACCTCAAAACCGAATAGCGAATACCGAATACCGAAAACCGAATAGCGAAAAGCCAAGAATCCCATACGAGGACGAGGTTACAATTTTGACTTTTACGACAAATCGAACAAAGAAATGTCGATCGAATTCTCTGTTTACACTATTCAATTTTGTAGTAAAACACTAAATTTGGTGCAATTAATCGAATAAAAATAATAATAAATTTTAACTCTCCTTCGTAGTTGGCTCATAAAATCACTAGGATGTCCAGGGTTCATATAAAATCATTGGAATTATTAGGGTTCATATGCGAAAAAAATTTCATCCACAATCATCTTCACTTCAATATCCACCTTGAATCTTTATCAAAAACAATAAAAGGAGGACTTGGTAAACTCGAACTTTCTGCATATATTGCGCATCTTTTGAAAGCGCAAGGTTTTTGGGACCAAGCGTACCGTAGACCAATAACTGGATCGGATGAATTTCGTTGCAAGATCAACTGCACACGATTTTTAGCGTTCCAAGCAACATCGACAGCTGTCCAGTTTTTGTTATTATTAAGATTAACCTTTGAAAAATAAAATGTTCAAATGAAGACGGCTTCTTAC
Organism: Turritopsis rubra; assembly: GCA_039566895.2. Classification (NCBI taxonomy): domain Eukaryota; kingdom Metazoa; phylum Cnidaria; class Hydrozoa; order Anthoathecata; family Oceaniidae; genus Turritopsis; species Turritopsis rubra. The sequence goes on along the minus strand of CM077623.1, from coordinate 15,241,587 downwards.
CTTCACACCACCCATTTTCTAAACATTTCTAAACAATTTCCTTTCATACCATTACAAAAATATAAAAATATTGAAACACAAATTTATTGCTAAGCTACAGATAAGGTATGTCAAAATATGCTAAAAAGGATCTTCATATGAAGTAGAAGAGGAACAAAAATAACAAAGGCGTGTTGAAGTGACGAATGTGCAGGTAACGAAAAGATTGGAAAAAGTGAAGCTTTCATCCTTACCTCAAATCCATTATTTGAACGAATTTCTATTCCACCAGTTGGAAGTGACGAATCCTTGTAAAACACCATCAGTTCAACAGTTGAGAAGTCAGTAAGAGTTACTTCAACGCGATCAAACAACGGTCCTGTCCAATACACGTCCTTTTCACCGTAAGCGATATTACGCGCCGCTAATATCAGTCTGTTTGCGACATCTGTTTTGTCACAGGGATGAATACTTCCATAAGGACTGTGGTCATCTGGTAAGTCCATAGCGACTGCCATGAATGTATTGGGTTGTTTTGGATTCGGTACATAACCGTAATTGGCAGTCTGTTTCCATCGAAGATCTGGAAGATTTGGTAAGGTGTTGTCATCTTTGGTGGAAAGCTAGAAATTGGATTTGAGTGGGCTTTACTAAAGAAGAAATTATCATACCAATACGCAGCAAATAAAGAAGAAGCCTCATAGATTGGAAAAGGCAGTTTTAAAAGTGAAAGTTCAAGGGCGCGATAAATAAACATTACCGTAAAAGCGAATCATTTGATTAAATAAAGATTTCAATGAAGTAAAAACTGGTCAAACAATTCACCCACACAAGTTAGTAATAGTATAGTAAGAACTAGGCCTTACTTAACCCCAGTTTACACCGTGTTCATAATACTTATCAAAAGCATTTTCCTACCAACCTATCCATCTATTTAATGATTTAAGCCTCACTAAGCATAGAAATTATTATTACAATTAATCTTAAAATGGTTCCCCCATCGAAAACAGACGTTGGACCAGTATAAAAAATAGCGTACTTGAACAAAACCAAATGGAAATGTTTGTTTGGTAGTTCTATGTGTTGCTTCATACCAATCCCTTCTCCATCCACCAATGAGTGCTGGAAATGTACAATCATAAGGATTGTCATCAAAATCCAAAGCATTATTTTCACCTTGATACCATAAAACTCCATATATGGTCGTGTTCATGATTGGATAAATCATCGCATTATAGAGAGTATTTTGAGGTTTCCATTCATCACTAAACAGGTTTTAAACAGGTTTTTAACAGATTATTTACATTATGTGTTCATGAAATTAGATGAGGAACCAAAAAGAACTAAATTCTCGTTGTTTTACCTATATTTGTTTTCATTGACTTTTCGAGGGAACCTTGTACCGTCACTATATGACACAATCGACACTATATGTCGCAAACGCAACACTACAAGTCACAAATTAACATTATGTAATGTTATATGTCACAACGATGAAAAAAGACATTTTCACCAACATTAATGCTATATGTCACATTTTTTTCGAAAACCACTACTATACAAATCAAAATACATTAAAATTCTATTTACTGGCTCGTTGTTTAAGGGTCTGTGATGTCACCAATGACATCATATTTGGACACTGATGACGTCATGTCCTAAAAGACATGAGTTTTCATTGTAACTCGACATATATTAACCAAATACTAATCGTATGTTTAATTTTGACTGTTTATCAAAAGAGCCAAAATGAAACTCGTGCTTCCAAATTGTCCTCAAGGTCATGCTATTACTAGTACAAATAGCAGGTTTTAAAGGCTTCTTTGCAAAAGTTTCATCAGCACCAATGTTGTAGTTGTGTGTTTTCTGTGAGCAGTAACGTAGAAAATTATTCATGTCATTAATCTAAACCTGGTCCATTTAGCTACATCATACTTCTGACATTGTGCTTTGCCTAAATCTCCACACCATAAATTAAATTGGAAAAATGACGTCATGATGACTTCATCTTTTGTATGTTATGGATTTGCATGGAAGAATTCTCTAATTTCAGCGTCTATAATCTCTGGATTTCATTATTTTCAAGATTTCATTTTGTGACATCTTGTGTCAATTTTCAAATTTTGTGTGACAAATAGTGTTGTGACATATGGTGTTGATTGTGACATATGGTGTTGATTGTGACATATGGTGTTGATTGTGACATTAATCCAGACAGAAATAACAAAGTTTTGACCGCAAACTAGTGATGATCGCATATTGTTAGACAAACTTAACGAGAAATTTTCACTTACTCTCTACATTCATTCATTGTTACTGGTGAAGACCATGATTCGATGTCGGTTCCACCATAACTTGTCGAAATTAAACCAATAGGAATACCGTACAGATCAAACAACTTTCTTCCATACATCCAACAGACGGCAGAAAAATATTGCCAGTTAGCACCACCAACGGAATCTGAAAAAGAAAATCTGTTTGTCAGGTCTTCAGATGTTTACCCAAATAAAAACAGTGGAATTTCTACAAAGTGTAAACCCTATAAAGCGTATAACGGACACATACTCCATGTGCGGATGGATGTGGAGTCAAATTCCCATAGGTAAAGTGGACAACATTTCTATAAAGCAGACATCTTTTTATGTATCAATGAGTCCGCTTTATAGAGATTTCACTGTAGTAAAACATGATGCCGAAAATACAAAATGAAACACGTTTAAAATAAAATATGCTGTTTATATGTTGTTACGTTCTCTTAGTCTCTTCTGCACGCACTTCAAAAAACCATTAACGGTAGTATGTTTCATACCTTTTGAAGGAACACTCCAGTCTTGTAGGATGTTGGATTTTGATAATTCTGGTACAGTTACATTTGTATGATATCTACTTATTGTGAAAAGACGAATTGACGGATAGGACGAAGCTAAAGCTATTTCCAATTCTGCGTTGTCAGACTGAAGAAATAAAAGTATCTACCATGTAAAGTCACTTCTGGAACAGTAGCCCTTCAGGCAAAAGCGGAAATAAAAGATGACCTTGACATACCATTCCTACAGTGAACACCATATTACTTTGACCACTGCAAACCCAGACATCGCCAAATAAGATATCATCGACTATAGCTTCTACTCTTTGGTTATCTATCACTGAGTATGCAATAATTGCGTATGGCCCACCACTTTTATACGGCTGTAATGTTATATTCCAAACGCTCAGACCTCTTCCATCTACAAAACGAAAGGATTTTTGTCGTCAGAAGGATAAGTCATGATTTGTGTATCCAGTTTAACAATATGGCTTGCTCGAAACCCTGTCTCGCCCCTCACTTATTGTGATATCTCTACTTCTAATGATAATAACAAGGAAAAGAGTCAGGTATTCGAACTACAATACTGCTTACATGTGACAAACATTTAACAAGAAGTGCAGGGGTAAATTGAATATCCAATGAACAATAGAAAACGGTCCGATTTATACACCAGGCTTGATCGTCACGTCATTCACCTTTGACGTTATATCATCACTTACACGTTTTTCATGCATTCGTGTAAACACTTCCTTCTCATAACAAAAAATATTGTTAGAAGTGTCCATTCAAAAATATAGTTCTACTACCCGAATCCGAGCTTCAATACAGATCATTTCATAAATGACGTCATACTTCGTCTGCATGGAAACAGTAGCCTCTCACTCACTACGACACGCGCGATAAATACAAGCAGCGATGAAGACATTATTGACATTAACTTTAACTAGGACGCCACACTTACGTTCCCATTTACGGTGCACATCATCAGCTGATTCTTTTGAAATATTTTATATTTTATCAGCTGATGAAACAAAGCCGCCATTTTAATTACTCCCGAAAGGATCAAGGTATAAAAGATTCCATAATTGCGACACAATAGCAAACGACGGTCACGTGACAATATTCGTGCACAAAAATGTAATAGACTGATTGTAAAACATGTACACGCTTTCTTTTGGTCGTGTTGCTATTTCCTTACCAGTTATTTTTTCAATGAACGATGTTTACCAGAGGCGTAGCTAGAGCTCAGTCAAAATTTGTAGAGGAGAGTTTAGTCATTTAAAGTAGAAAAGGAAAACGTGCAAGTAACCTAATCGACACTTAAGACTGAAAAGAAATATCATAACATTGGAATCCTCCACTTTTTTTGACTGACCCTGACCCTAAACCATGTTTACAGTGCAACATCAGGATAACAAAACTGTACACATACTATCTAATAAAACCACAAGAACCGAGACTACTACAGCCACGGCGCTTTATGATTTTTTTTTTTTTTTTTTTTTTTTTTTTTTTTTTTGCGGTGGCACAGAGATCCAGTTGCTTCGTCTGCTATCTTATAGAACGGAAGCTGTCACCACATGAATGCTGAGATTAATGTGTTGAGTTTCAAGCTTCTTAAGATGTTTATGTCGACAGACTTTTGTTCGGTCACGTGATAAGTCATAGGATAGACAAGTTTTATCAAGACATCTGAATTTTTTCTAAGTTACGAAGGTATTGCCAATTTCGAGTGGTGGAATGAAAATTTCATTTTACCTTCTCTCACAACAGAACGGTAGTAATCTTCTATTCCTGTTTCACCATTTTTTACCACTAACATAACGGTTGCATTTGGTTGGCCTATTCCCCATATGAAACTTCGATATGGTTCTCTCTGTAACACCATATGATCGCTGTAATGGTTAGCAAATCTGAAACTAATGTCACCTTCCAAGCAGAATGAACCAGTTATACTTATGAAGTATATTAAAGTCAACGTCAACGTTATCCTTGAAAACATGATTAAATTTTTTTGAGATTTTGCTGCGATGCGTTTACACTAGCAAATGTCATAATAATGTTTTTCTAACATCCTGACACTTTTCTCAGTTAACAATAAAGTCCACTTTACATTACACATTTTCAAACCACACAATATTAAATCCGTTTTTTTTTTTAAAAAGTTGGAGTAAAAACATAATGTTATGATGTGGTTGGGTGGCAACGTGAAACGATTATTAAAGGTGTGTTATTCGATAATCAAGTTTTTATGTGTTGAAAAACCAACAAAATAAGTTTTCCCAGTATGCCCGTAAGAGTGGAACTGTAACTTTATTGACAAAAAGTTTAAAGATATTTTTCAAAGGCATAGCTAGAGCTCAGTTTAAATTTGTGGAGGAGGGTTTAGTCATTTAAAGTAGAAAAGGAAAACATTCCATTAAACTAATCTCCTCCACTTTTTTTGACTGACCCTGAATACGCCTATGTTTTTAAATATAAATGTTATGCTTGACAATAGAGTACACAAAAACTAACAAGTAATATTTTGATCTGAACGGCGTTTATGGAACGATTAATACTTTCTTTATGTAAAATAATACTTTCTACGGATCGAATAATATTTTGTCGAGAGAAAATAATATTTTCTGCATAAAATATAGTACATTCTCCTATTACACTATCTCTGTAAGAATAATCTAGTCCAAAACGGCGTTCCATACTGCGTGGTGTTTATGAAGAAACTTATTTAGTGAAAACACGAAAATACTAATAAGGAAGTTCCATGCTGTTGTTGTTGCTTTTGAAGTCCCGTTAAAATTTTTAAACCACGAGCATAAGAAAGCAGCGCACTAACTGATGCGAAAACCGAACTCACATTTCGTCCAACTTTTTTATGTTGGAGCCCCGATGAAGAAACCTTCCAACATTCTTAACTTTTCATTTTTGAACCTTAAAAATCTTTTAATAATCTTTGCGATTATGTTTTTGCAGTATAATAGTAATATGAACATTGAAGAAACTTGATAATCACTTCCACTGGTTAAATGCAAACAGGTGGTACATTGGTGCGAAGATAAAATGTCTTGGGAACTTAGGATAGCCTCCATATATTGAATACCAAAAATTTATCGGTGATTTATAGAAACATAAAGGTCGCATTTTTATTTTCATTAGGAGATTTGTTTTGTTGACGAATTATTTCACGCGCAGATGAAGATTGAATCAGCGAAAATATCAGGCGAACGTTTAAACGAACGCTGCAAAACTAGCGTCAGATTCGTCTTAAACAATGCTCTCAAAAGAATATAAAGAAAACGTTGCAAGATCTCCAAGATTAACTTATAAGATTAACTTATAAGTCTTTATATTTATTAGATAAATAAAAGTTATATGCTCTATCTCAGTTTAAAATAATTTTACATTTAAAAATGTATTATTATTGTCACTTTCCATGTGATCCCCAATCGGTTTCCCCAGATTCTGCTATTCCGGAACCAGATTCACCATTATCTCCGTTATCAACAGCCACCTTTGACTTCTTATTCCCTTCACGTGCGTTGCTATTTTCTACATCAACATCAGAGTCATCATTAAAATTTTCTATGCCGTCATCGCCATCACCAACGCCGTCATCATCGCCGTCATCTTCGTCGGCAACTTTCGATTTCTCCAAAAAGTCTTTGTATTCGTCATCATCATCGTCGTCGTCGTTGTCGTCATTAAAAAGGTCCGTCAAATTGTCATAATGGGGTTCCGCGTTTGCTGACCGCTTGGATAAACTATAAAAGTCATCATTTGAAAGATCGTTCTCTGAGGAAGGATAGCATTCGCATTTTCCTGCAAAGAAAAATAAATAATGAACGCTTTTATCAAAATAATTCGGCTTGACTTTTTTCATTGATTTGCAGTAGGCATATCCTTGTAAATTTTCCTAAAAACACACATTTATAATTAATTGAAAAAGAAAACATGCATTATCTAAAAAAATGCGATTTCAGACATGATTAAAATTTCTTTTCAAGTTTCCTTCTATTTTTTTGAATGGACACTAAAGACAAAATTTCGAGCCACAGTCTTTTACCCGACAACCCAAAATGTTATCAAGGCTAAATTTCACTTTCATTAAATGTCCAATACAAAGCTTTCGGTTAACAAAATTTCAGTTCTGTAGCGTAACTGTGTGACCAAGTGATAACAAAAGTGAGAACCAAGTCAGAGTAACAATGAAAACCAGTTTCTATTTTTCAATATAATGTACAAAACTGTAATCTCACAAAAATTGAATATGCTTTTTACACGGTGGTGTGTCACTATTTTCTTTTTGACTGACCTCTATGACGTCATGATTGAAAAATGCTTTTGTAAAAATTCAAAAACTGCTTTTCATCATTTTTGAAGTTCTTTCATATGAAAGAATAAATCCATGATATTATTATTATGTTTTGAACTTAATTTTCTTATTTATTTTTTTTGGTTTGTAAGTAACATATTCAGACATTTTGGGCAAAAGCAGTTAGAAATATGCTGACGTTAGCACTTTATTAACAATCGAATTTCTATCAAATTTGAACAATTTTCACATCAACAGAAGAACGAAATAATGCCTACGTAAGCATAAAAAAAACATTTGAAAACAAAAAAAATCTAATAATATAGAGCGTAAGTACAAATTAAGAAATGGCGCGAAAAAAATATTGGAAATATTGGAAAAATAAAATATATTTCGGAATATTGTGACGTCCTATTGATGACGTTCTATTGATGACGTCGTAGTTACAGAAAATATTGCTCCAGGAGAGTTATGGTGCATATAAGGGTTATAATCAGTACAACGAGCCTAAGATTTCCAAGTAGTACGTTTTGGCGAGAATGGGTGTACCTCAAAAAAACTGGCGTTACCAAAAATGCTTGAGAAAAAAAAATTATTAAAATTATAACCCTACAATTTTAGGAAAGGTCATAAAATGGAAATAAAATATGACAGTTCCAGAGATATGGAATTTCATAGAATGCCGTGGACGAACCAAACTTCTCAAAACAAACACAGAAACAAGATAGAATAGAAATTCGAACGTAACTTTCCAACGGAGATATATATCGTGTATGCAATTGCTTTTCTTTTTATAAAAAATCACGTGTTTCCTTGCGACTTTGTGGCATGATGCGACCAAACGAACACTACATCGGAAGTTTGTAACATATTACATTCGACATTAAATGAAAAGGTTCATTCTTGTAGCATGTAATATGCTACATTAACATGTAGCATGAAATGTGGCGAGCAAACGAATGCGATTTTTTTCGAATCCGCCTTTATAGTAGCTACATTGTAGTACTCGTTTGTCCGCACCTTTAGGCGCCATATTGCTGCCAGCGTTCCAGCAACTAGATAGAAACAAGTCTCGCATTGAAAACGACAATAAACTCGAAATTCGTCGTAAACAAAGGCGATATTATACATCAAACACGAAGGCTACCTTCAGCCTAGTAGAAATAAAGTTTTATAAACAGAATTTAAAAATGTCCAGCAAGGATATTTATTACGAGATTTCGAGATTACGAGTCTTCCCGAATTTTATTTCAAAACAGATTAAGAATATGAATGTTTTATGATTTAACCAACGTTTATTCAGTCTATAAAGTTCTTGTTTTGACTATATTCAAGGTTGAACGGACGATATCCTGGATTAAATGGATGAAAACATTCGAATGGGGATACTGGTGTCAAATTTTATTCTTAAAAATTGTAGATGGTTTCATCCGGAACTTTTCGAATCTTGGATTCACCACTTCACGAACGGGTCAAGAAGTCTTGCTTTGTTTTCCTTTTTTGACTTAATCATCCAAATGATTTAATTATTTGATTAAATTTAATAAGTAATAGTTTCTTATTATTCCGGAAGCAATTTTGATTTTGAAAAGGAGGGTAGACTTACTAACTAGGTCGATGTTTTAAACTGATTTTGGGGAATTTCTGAGGTCAAGGAAATCAGAGAAAAAGCCGCAACTTGTTCCTTTTAAATTGAATGAAGAATTGTTAATTCTAGAATTCAAACACATTCATATTCGTTCTGTTTTCACTTGTGGTTTCCTGCTCAAGCAATTTCGATTACTCACCTATGAAAAGGAGACCGAACGTAAAAACAATTTCCAACCACATAACCGCTGTGAGATAAGTGCCACACGTTCAAAGTGAATGCTGTGAAGGTTTATTTAAATATATTCTTCCTCTTGATCATTTGGCCAATATTTGAACAGTAAGATCAATCAAGCGTAAAAACGGAACTTTAAAAACTGCATAAAATTGAAACTTTAAGCACATATTAAACAGGAAGTGATTGCTCATTCGCCAGCCATCCATTTCGTATGCAAGTCTGGAGGAGAAACACATTTTACGGTGACCCCCATAAAATGTGCAAAATGGTGGTGACCGGTCACCTTGGTTACTGCGCACGTACTTAATCGATACCCCGCAAATTATATTAATCGATGTCAATGTTTGTGGAGGTGATAATTTTTAACGCCGCTACACCAAGCTGGTGGAATTGGATGGTTACAAACCCCCTTTGTTTCTTGAAAGAACAACATCTGGACTATGGTTATTTTTTATGATATATTTTTAAACCATACTATACAAATTATATTTTCAGGGATTGTTTTTTTTTTTTTATAATACAGTAGTAACAATAACAACAAGAAAGTGATAGCGAGGCAGCCATATTTGTTTTTTGTTGTTGTTTTTTATATCATCTTAAAAAGTCCCAACTCGCTATGATAACTAGGAATTCTGAAAAAATTCTGAAATACAAATTCCGAAAGGGACCTACTAATACAAATATGAAAACAAATCAGAAAACGACCCCGTTTTTAACGCGTGCATGGGGCATCTATGACAATCTAACGTTATCGATTCTACATGAAAATCTTTTACGAAAATAACAGAACAGTCTCTCATGTGGTAACAGTTTCTCATGTGGTAACGTCTCCTGTGAACAAAACAAAGGGGAAATGCCGAACAGATGGCATTTGGAAACCATTATAAATTCACATTTACATGCCAAAGTACTTTACTACAAAACTATACGAAAAGTCGCTGAAACAAGTTTTATTATAAAACAGTAATTTTTTTTGCCGGTAACAAACATTAGTGAGCACATCATACAAGAGCTTGAGAAAATACCTCAAGTATGGTGTGCACACTAATATTCGTCCATATAGGAATTTGCTAATTGCTAGATTGGTGCAAATAAATTAGCATGCTTATAGCCATTTTCAATATAAACAAGAAAAAAGAATTAAAAAATTTGAAAATTCAATAATTATTTTTAAGTCCAAGTTCCAGTAAATCTTCTGCTTTTATGATAACGCTTTCCCATTGTATCAAGTCGGTTAGCGTGGTGGTTGAAATAGTCCAGTTTCTAGCCTGCCTCTGCATGCTACGTGGTATTACAAAACCATCTAGACTATTTCGTTTGACAACAGATTCGGTAAAATCTCATTTCACTTTCACTTACTCAGTTTCGGAATTTTGTAATTAACCATTGGAAGTGCAAATATATGTCTTCGTTATGTCTATAGTGTAAACAAGGCATTGAAGTTTGCCACCGATAACACCAGGGCATACACGTTTGGTTGTTGGTAACACCAGCAATCAGAAACAGACTTATTGAGATGGTTCATTGTACCCACTGTTTTGCCAACCTCAACACCAATCGGCAGTGTAGTCAAATCCAAGAAAAAGTTGCTGAAAAGAAAGAAACCGGTTTATTATCGGTATTTGTACAAGAAAAAGTTGCTGAAAAGAAAGAAACCGGTTTATTATCGGTATTTGTACAAGTAATAGACCATTTCATAAATAAAGTTGTTACACCGCCTCGTTTTCGCCCTGAACATTAACGACGCTTGGATGGTTTAAGAGAAACGATACCTCAGGAGGAAATGTTTCACGTAGTTCTTTTATTGCGCTTAAGTACGGAGTAATTATAAAGATTTAGAAACGATGGATGTTGTGCCGTAATTTGTGAAATGGTCTATCACACGTTTTTAGGGTGATTTGGGCTAAAAGAACGTTTTATTTTCAGTATTTCAAGAGGAATTCCACCTGGCCATATATTCAGAGTGACACAACTTCAAACTATTTCGTTTTTGAATGATTTTGTTTCTGTCGAGTGTGTAAACATAAATTAATTATATACTTTTGTTATGAAAAAAAAACAAAAACAACCACAAGATCTTTTCAAACACAGAGGAGGGTACTGAAACAGCAGGAAGTGTGACAATGTGAGATGTTCTCGTTAGTTCACTAAAAGAAACGAAATAAAGAATTACTTGATCATTTGAACTGAGTCCTCTCTTTTCTTTCGGTGGCGTCAGTACTGGTTCTTCTGATGTAAATTCCACATCAAAATTACTAACATCTTCTGGATGTTTCTATGAGAAAAAAATGATATCAATTGACATACCGTCCTTTATTGAATAAACGCCCTCGTTTGCATAAACACCCCTCTCGAATAGACGCCCCCTGAAACAAGTCCAAAAGTAAATAAACGCCAACGATTAATGTAAGTTTTGTTAAATAAAGGTTAACTTACGACTGTTGGGACGAAAGGTGCTTTTAGTTTTCGGTTTAGTAAATTGTCCCATTTCATATCCTAAGGAATAAAAAAGTAAATTAAGACCCTGGTTACACGAGAAAATCGTACCTTTTTTTTTTTAGTTCTTCTTATTAAAAAACAGAACGTACTTTGAAGAATGGTTGTTTTTTAATGTCTTCGGCGTCACGTTGACTAGAACCTAGTCGTCGGTCTGGATTTTTACGCAGGAGCTAAAGTAAAAAAATCAATACGCATTCGCTAGTTACAGGCCTCCTACAGAATGTTTAAGAAAAAAAAGTTTCAAGTGTAAATTATTTTGTAGAAATAGATGTAAAATAAAATTATAAAAAATGTTACTTCTGTAAATGTTAGCCTACCATACATTTACATGCTGCTATAAGTTATAATGAAGTAGGGTAAGTGAAAACAATGTTCATATTTCGTTAAAAGCTATATGAACAAAATATAAACATGAACTCTTTAAATGCTACACTTTTTCCAAAAAAAATTCAAACTTTACTAAGGATCTTGAACAAGAATGTGAAAGAAAACTGAAAACGAATATTATAAATCGATAGGGAAAATGACCAAATTACTCCTTCCATTATGAAATATTTCTTTTGCATGATTTCTTCACAAAGATATCTGTAAGTGTTTGCCCGCCTAAATTTCATAAGTTTTAACTGTTGTTTTTCAGTTTCAAGTTCAGTTTTCCTTTTCAAACTAATTTTTGCATTTACTGACAACAATTTTACTCTATCAAAACTTGTTAACTCCTCTTACTCCTCTATCTGTCCATCCTTCAGAGGTTCATCTCAAATATTACTTCCAACGTTCTTAATGTCACCTTTCATCTGACTTTAATGGAACTTATTCTCTTCTGTTTGCTTCTCTCCTCAGTTCATTTTTGAATGCCTTTTCTTTCTGCTAAGTTTCTCTTCAATATTCTTCCCAATGCTGTATAACTTATAAACTTTGTTTTTATCACAGCTCCTTGTTATTCGCACTTTTATGATCTTTGTTTGTGAAGCGTCCCTCAAAAATGGACCACGATTATAAACTCTTTGACTGACTGAAATCACAGATTGCTCCAATAACATCCAGAGCTTGGATGATTTTTGCGATTGAAATTTGTTTCTGCAAAGTCAATGATTCTTGCAAAGTTGATCAAAAATTCCCATTACTATTAGCTGCAAGAGTTTGTTCTCCAGACCCACTTACAGCTGTAACGTCCTTACTTTGTTTTACATTTTGTTTTATCTCTTCTTTCCCATTTCGCTTTGCTTTAATTCCCTGACTTAAGAGGTCTGTAGTTATTAGTTCATCGTCATTAAGTCATTATACAAGAAATTTGCAGGATTTAGTTACATACCCTTCTCATAAGTGCTATAGAATCGTTTGATAAGAATCTGGGATAACGAACTTCATCATTAACAATACTATCAAAAACCTCTTCTTCATCATCACCAGGAAAAGGACTCTAACAAAAAAAAGATAACAAGCATAACATGGGTTTCGCAAAGAATGAGAAAACATTGTTTAACGTTCGACAACAAAAATAACTAATGAATAAACAAGTTCTCGGGCTACTGCTTGCTAGCCCAAACCTATCCCCTTTTCACTAGCCACTGTGTCACATGGAACATCACTTTTTGTGCCATTTGATTTGACATTTCTGTCATTCCAGTCTAAATACTAAGCAGAGCGAGAGAGCAAAGGAGACATATGTACTTACCTCGCCGACCAACATTTCAAATATGAGAACACCAAGACCCCACCAGTCAACAGCACGAGTATACGAAGTATCCGTTAATACCTAGCAGAACAATTACACTTATATGGAGCATATCCTGTGATAACTCTGCATAAACACAAGTAGATGGTCCATCAATAGCAACTACTCAAATCTTTATGTTTCTGCATAACATACCTCAGGAGCTAAAAACTCTGGCGTTCCACAAAAAGTTCCAGTTTTCTGTCCAAACCCCATTCCTTCTTTACAGAGTCCAAAGTCTGCAATTTTAACATAACCATCTGCATCAAGCAGCAAGTTATCTAACTTTAAATCTCTATAAACTATGTCGTGTTCGTGTAAATATTGCAGACCCAATATCACACAGCCAGAGTAAAAAACAGTCCTTGGTTCACTGAACACTTCTTCATGAATATGCATCATCAAATCACCACCTGGGGCGTATTCCATAACAAAACATACATGATCCTAAATATGAAGCAGATATCATAATTATTTCGCCCAACTCATGTTGCATCATTTTGAATTCCTTGAATACAACAATAAAATTATCATACCTTGGTTTGGAAACAGGAAAATAGGTTGACTAAAAACGGGTGTCGCACGCTGTTAGCAGCTTCAAATATCCTTTTTTCAGACATTAAACTTTCCACTTCATCTCTTGAGATAATATCACCTTTTTTTAATGCTTTAATAGCAAACAGTTCCTTCGTTGTTCTGTACTCAGCTAGCAATACCTGGAATAACATATTTGTGGATATGAAATATTTCCATTCCTCCCATGAATTTACAAAGAACTGCTAAACTAAATCAAATACACTTTTTTTTTACAAGCAACACAAAGTTTTAGCTGAGGCTCAAGTTACTCTCTTTTACAGGCTGATTTGTTGCTTACTTGTTGACTATCTAGGTCTATTTGTGTGTTTGTTTATTCCCATAGACCAACGTGGATTTTTATTAAACCAATGGAACTTTTATTAGATGTTTCTCATCAGCAAGTAAAAAATATATGTCACTTTTTGCTCCTTTTTATTTTAGTGTTAGGTTTTGTTCTCAGTTTGTTTGTTTTCTTCCTTGTTGGGCAAATCCAGTTGAGTCTGCTTAGGAGCATTTTTTTGACAGATCTGAGAATCATGTAGCTTATAAAGTGTTGCTTATAAGACCAAAAATGTGTATTTAGGGACAGAACCAATAAACAAACCTTTCCAAAATGTCCACGTCCAAGAACACTAATGCACCTGAACTGCTCCATAGACATTGTGGAGGTTCTGTGTCTTCTGAAATGAAAGCGCAGAAAATAAGAAAAGCTACCGAGTGAAATCAAATTTTATAATTGTCTTTTGAAAGTAATTTAATGATGTACCTTTGGACAACAGGAGATCTCCCAGCAGTTTTACGGCCAGATGCACGCGTGGCTGAATTTGGTTCCATTTTTGGTGGTGGCGGTGGTGGAGAAACAACCTGCGGTGAATGTGGGGGAACCACTGGTGCTGCAGGTTTCGGTGTAAATTCGACTGGCGGAGTTTCAATGATGGACGGTGGAGGACTTATGACACCATTATTAGGTCTTGATTTTTTTTCTCTTTCTGACAGCCTTGGAGGTGGAGGAGGGCCCTGAAACATTTAAACCGGCACATGCGATTTCAGTGAAAAAGCTGTAACTTAGTTATCAGAGAATGATTGGACATGTTTTTACAAAATTTGAACATTGGAAACAGCTGGATATTCAAAAGAATATATCATACCTCTTCAGTAACAAGTGGCGGTGATTTACTTGTTTGCTTCGGAAGAATATGAAGACTATCATTGGAGGCATTACGAGATGAACTACCAATTGGGTCACAATAAGTGGAAGAATTTCTATTAGAAAGATTTTGATTTGAAGACGTTTTGGACAGGTCCTGATTTGAAGAATGATTTGATGAAGATTGTCGACCAGGAGATGCTGACCGCTCAGAAATATTTGTGTTTGAACTGACAAGCAATGGTTCACCAGAACTAAAACGGAAGTAGCTCCAATGTTCAATCAAACCGCAAGTACTAGAGTACACAAGAACCAATAATACATCTTCATAAATCTTGTTAAAGGAGGATAATTTAGCAGTTTCTATTGGTATGTTTCTACTTGTCCTAAATGCAACATGGGACGGGACAGGACAGGAAAGCCTTGAACCCAATTGTCCTAAGGCCTGGAAATGTAGTGAAACGATTCATCATTACTGCAGTTTGAAGCTTGCAGAAATAATAAAACGACTTTTTGTTTACACAAATTAGATTTTGCGAAAACGATGTGTTCTAAGAAAATGGTTGTTACCACCATTTTATCTTCACGGAAACGTCATGGTAACGAAACGATTGTTTCCGCCAAATTACCAGGTCTCCTATTTGTTCTTTCCCCCTATTCCTGTCCTATCCTGTCCTAAAAAAGTTGAACTGCATTCAACATTTTACCATATTGTGTTTAACAGATACGAAAAACAAAACAAATGAATAATTTAATAATTAATTCAATAATTAATATGTGACCAATTAGGAGAAGTATTTCTTCTTTCCTGTTACTGTTACAAAACGCACACATGAAAACATGTCTCATGTTCTAAAATAGTGAAATGAGAAAAACATTCTGTAAATTTGAAAACAAATCAACCAAAATATTCTTAGAAAACAAACCTATTATTGATAGATGATGCTACATTAGGACTAAATGATGAATGACCAGCTGTTGGAGGTGTTGCTCGTTTCAGAAGGCGCGCCCATGTGGCAATATTTGTGTGCATTTCTCCAGCTCTTAAGAAATGTTTTCCTAAGAAATAACCCCCCAAAAATATCTTATATGAGAAATCAATACAAACATTTCACTAATTGACTACCGCACTGTGATATTTCAGCTCACCTTTCGCCTTTGGAAAGAGCTGTTTTTGTCTTTGAAGTTTTGATCTCCTGTTAACCATCGGGTTAAAAAACGTGACCTGAAACAAAAGGCAAAACAATTGATTTTTTTATCACCAATGTAATCGCACCCGGTTATATACTTAAGGCTTGATTTATGAATCTCCCAGAAACATCTACAAGAACTGTTTTCATCTGACAACAAAATCTAGTGATGCTCACTATGATAATCAAACCTGACCTATAGTAATAACTTCATTCTGCCAAACTGTTCAATTTACTGATGTAAATAGATAAGACCAATCAGTTAATACATACTAACCAATTCTTCCTTGGTTAAGTTTGTTTCTCTAACTATTTCCGGAAATTGTTCCTTGAACAGGTTGAAATAATACTCTGCTAGTTCTTCTTCTGTTTCCTCACCATCTAGAAGATCAGCAAGTTCATCTATTATGATGGTGTCCTCAGTTTCCTCAGGATTTAGTGTTTCATCATTAGAATCGATCAAACTGTCTTCTTCAAAATTAGCACCGTTATCATCGATCACAGTAGTCTGTGATATTACTTGGTTTCTAGGTGAAAGTTTGACTTTAGATTTCCATGATTTTGATCTGCAGTGTGTTGTGCTTAATTTGAAACTTTTCTGACGAATCTTCTTTTTTTTCGAAGCTGTTCGATTAAGTTTATTATTGTTAGTATTTTGATCTTGAACACTTTTTTTGTATTCTCCATCTAGTTCATCTGTTACATCTACCAAACTATCCAAATCAGTATCAAGGTCAAGTGAATCAAGAGCAATATCTTCATCGGTTACACTGGGTGAATCTATCTTTTTAACGACTGTCAGTTTTTTTCTGTTATGTTTGAAGGATTTAGAACGTGTTCTATTCAAAGTTCCTTTAAAACTTTTTTTGCGATTTGTTCTTTTATTCAAATTTGCTATTTCATCATTAACCTTTTTCGTCGGTATTAAACCATTACGCACTAAATATGACTGCACTGGTTGGGGATTCCTGCTTCCATAGACTGGAGCAGATTTCACTCGCTTATTGGTATGTATTTCTTTTGAGAAATTCCTTGTTGCAATAGAAGATGGTATGGAGGAATAAGGTTTTGATGTGTTGATGAAAGCATTTCTGGCATTATGAAAGGCAGTATTTTTGGTCTTAGCTGTTGCTGGTCTACTTGGAGATAATACAGATGAACTACTTGTGCTACTTTTTCTGCTAGGAGTATCACCATCTGTTTTCTTGAAATGCGGGCATTCTTCTATACATCTGGCTTTGATGAAGGCTTTATTACCATACTTAGAATGTAATGGACAATGAACTACACGTTTTGGCACATGCATGTGTGCGTTCCCACTTCGTACAACAGCAGCAGGCTCATTCCTTTTACTTGAATTTTGTTTTAAAGGCACTTTACGCTTGTATTTATCACGCAAACTTTTATCCAATTCACTAACATAAGTGGCACGTCGATTAGGCTTTCTTCTGGATTTTGTTTTTTGTAATGTACATGTACCAGGTTTATTATCCTTTTTACAAACACAGTTCTTATTGTCATCACATTTGCAGCCACATTCACTATTGTCTGGAGGTATGTTTTCAAGTGAACTGATCCTTTCAGGTTTGGATGTCTTTACTTTATTCTCTTTTTCACTTAATACCGACTTCTTCAAATCTTGTGGCTTATCAAACTTATGCCGTAGTAAATCAAACTTGTTTGCTTGCATTCGGCTATTAACATTGTTTTTGGAAGGTAATGTTGTAGAGGCAATGGTAGTTACATTCCGTTTGTTACCTGATGGTAATGCAATGTACCTTGATTTAACTGTCACCATATTTTTGTTTGCTTTATTGGGCACTGTTTTTAATGGAGCTGATAGAGGTATTCGCATTGGTGAAGGCCTTCTACTTTGCACAACATTTTTAACAGCTGTCGGTTTTCTTGTTTCAGCTATACCATTTCCAATCTTGTTTACTTTCAACGCCAAATCAGTTTTCCTTGGGATTGAAACAGCTTTCTTTCGTGAACTTTCAACACTAGATGGTAAAGGTTTCTTAACAATTTTTGGACTAATATCAACTCGGTTAGGATTTTTCGCTCGTACACCGGCAGTCATTGTCTTATTTTCAGCCATGACAAACGTAATTAAGAACATGCTTTTCTTGGCAAGAACATAACGTTTAAAAGTTAAGGTTTAGGTAACACAGCTACATCACTTTGAGTTTCAGTATTTCCATCATTATTGAATGTGATTACTTAAATTAACAATTAACTATGCATGCAAGGTGTGACATTAATCCCACTTTTAATTTACATATTAATTTTTGAAGAATTTATTTATAATATACTTCTGTTTCAAAAACTTAAAGTTATCAGTTCTTTAATAAAACCTTATTACCAGCAATATTAATTTTTGATTTTATTTTTATTTTTACAGTGTCTTTCTAAGCCTCCATGTTTCTTTCTGTAAAAACTATGCTCAATTATTTCCATCAGAACTTTCAAAGATGTATTGAAAGCAGCTAGAAACCATAAACAATGTGAATACCTGTAGTATGATTGGTTATTTTAAATATTTAAAATGGTTTAAATGAAATTTGGTGAATTGAGTGTATTTTATAGTGAATATGAGTTTCACTTTTTTTTGCCACATGATATTCAAATGTGTTAAAACATCTGAGTCAGTTTTCAAAGTTTACAATCACATCTACAATGTCATAAAACATCTATAAAGGTAAAAATAACCAAAAAAAAGTATATGTAAAGCTTATAATAGCTTTTGGTTTGTAATAAATATACTATCTTTGCTTCTATAAAATATTTTCATTTATATACCGTACAAACATCTTTGTAGCTGCTACATGTATTATTTATGTACACAGAATTCCACAACACGAAAGGAGTATGTTGCAATAAGGTATTTTCATAAAAGCATTAGAAGCCTGAAAAACAAATTGCCAAATTTGAAGAAATAACAGACAACGTCACATTTGTAATGTTTTCATAAGTACTAACTTAAAATTCCATACCATGTTTGAAACTAATGTAAACAAATCATTAAAATATTTGAAACAACAAACATTAGAATTTTTTTAAGCTGATGGTGACATGGAAAAGAATATTAAAAAAATGTTAAAATGACATCAGAATGTAAAATTTAGGAAATAATTTAGAACACAAAATATCACAAAAATACAAGATGTAAACAAGCAACACAAAATAAGAATTAGAAAATAAAAATAAAAAAACTAATGAGAAAGAATCTTTGAAGTGAGAAAGAATCAAGAAAACTTTCACAACTATTGAGGAACTGAACAACTTCATTATGTAAAATAGGTCACATTATATTCTAATAGGAAGTGATGCAGTAAAGATCCCACAAAACAACAACAAATATATCAAAGAAATTATTTATGTTGCCTATGAATAAGAAGTACTTTAAAACTATAAAATAATGAAAAATATCTTTTGATATGATGAGAACAAAACAAAAAGAATCAACAAACTTCATAATATCCTCTCTATAGCAATATCCATTATTACTATTTTATAACTACTTTCAAAGAGACTCTCTAAAGCAACTGGAACCAAAACTGAACTGAGTATCTACTATGAACTATGAGTATCTACTATGAACTAGAAGCCCACATAATAAGAACCAGCAATGTTTATTTCAATTTCACGCAACAAAAGTAAAGCAGGAATGAAATTAATAATTAACAATCGTAAAATTAAAAATAAATTTGAACACTCACCTCACAACGTAATGTTCCGACAGGTTCTAAACTAAGCTTCAGCTCGTGCCTTTGGTTATCCAGAAAGTCAACAAGCTTTAAGAAGGTAATGCCACATAAAGAACGATAGTCCCGATAGTAAACTCCTATTTCCAGTTCTCTAGCCTGAAAATAGAAAATAATTGGAGTTTTATACTTTATTGAGTGAAGCTATAAAGAAATTGCCTTAGAGATATGTTTGTTATAATGGTAATTGGTTGATCATTCATGAATTTGAGAACATACCTTATCTAAAGTAAGGTGAAATGTCTCGTTCCAACAATGGGGAGCTTTTGGTTTCCACTTTGAATGGCCGGCAAAAGCATTGTCCAAGTTAAGAATTGCACATATTTCATCTAAAAAGGAATTGTCATAAATGCAAATAACTTTTACTAGTATGCAGACATCCATTATGATGAGGATATTAATGTTCTTACTTGAGCCATGGTCGTCCATTGCTTGTTTTGTATGATAAGTGCTAGAACTAATACGTTTACTAAGACGAAATTTATTATCGGGACTGGCTGCTGGTGCACTAGCTTTTCTTGGATCACGATTAGGTACATGATCTAGTAACTGCTCTGCCCCAAGGACACAAACCTATAAAACAAGTCAAAACAAAGATAACAAGATACTCAGAACTTACAACCAATTTGCTAGTTCCTTCCTGTCAAATACACTGATTTAGGGTGCTATCCAGAATCTTTTGGACAATGACATTTAATGAGTAATTGGGAAAATTAGGAGGATTGGGGTTCAGAGGCCTAAAATCTTTTGAAATCTCAGACACATAAAGAGCACTAAAATGCATTTCTCAAATTGAGTACTTCTGAATGATTTAAGATTTCTGTGATAAATCATTCCAAAAATGTTGATAAAGTCTTATGTGCAACAGATCGGACAGTGAATGATTAAACAGAGCACTTCGAGAAATTGTAAGCTGTTTAATAATTATTGAATGTATGCCTACACATATACAGTTTTGGCCTACAGTTTTGGGCCAAATACCTTATTACATGCAATTAGGGTGGAAATTATCTTAATGCCCATCAAATTTACAATGGTGAAGTAAATTTCCAAACTTTCTTCTAAATTTTTAAATTAACATGGTTGTAAACTTTATCCACACAATGTACTTTCCAGTCAATCCAAAGGGAATGGACCGAGTAAGAATAATTGAACACACAACCTTATCTCTCAGGTCCTGATATATACCTTGTTCATTGTATTCAGAATGATCATTAAATTGTCATCATTAAAAACAGTGTACAATCTATATATCACTGCTAACAACATGTTATTATCTTTATACAGGCAATCCTCAGACTGTTAATTGATTTAAAGATTTATTAAACAGATAACCAGAATTAAAAATCAGAGTTGGTGTGATTGGTTTAGTTGTCTTAAACTTTTAAACCATCTTTAAGTTTCTGAAAGTTCAGGATAATAATACATGAAAATCAATGTTTTTTTTGCATCTTTTAGAAAGGTAACATGGCATCAGTTTGATCATCATATCTTAACATTCAACCAGAAATGCCTATTGAAACCTTATTTTCTGGCTTGTTTGCTTTCAAACGGGATATACATGTATATAATCTTCAGGCCTGCATTGCCCATAAGTAAATGTAATGCACAGGTGTAAAATAGTAAGTATTTAAAGAGTTCCAAATACCTCTAGTTTTCCAGTTACTGCAGCAGGCTTTAGTCTTTGGCGAGACTTTGGAGATGGCAAACTCTTTTCATTATAGATACCTACTTGGGCAGCTGCAGGATTGATTTCCCCCATTCGCTTTTCAAGTGACATATGCAGTAAATCTAATTTATGAGTTGCTTCAACAAGTGTTTTTTCCGTCTAAGGAAATGATATAAACGAAAGTTATAGCTCAAATCTCAAACAATAAAGAAAAATTCAACAAAATGAGTACAAATTAACTCCATTCACTTAAAAAAAGGACATTTATTTTTTGCCATTATTCTTTCTTTCATTATAAATTACTTTGTGATTTACTGTTTTCGGGGTACTCAAGGATAACTCAAGGATAACTCTCTAGCGTTGCAGTCCCTATTGTTGGGATATCACAAAATCAAAAACTGAAGTTGTTATTTCAAAAGATTTTGTTTCATATACAGCTTTTTTTACTGAACCAGTGTTTCTTAACTGCCAAAAGTGAGAAAAAAATCATTCCAAATTTTCACCATTCAGGTAAAAAATATTGTGCTTATTCTCAATCCTCAGATGTTGCTGCAACTCCATTAGTTCAGCCGAGAGTAATTTCGGGTCATTTGCTAAATTAAACAACTACTTATAACAGCATCTGCTGTAAATATTATGTTGAAAAGTTCACACACAAAGGATGTGTTATAGAAAAAACTCCTTTTCCCGGCCCTGTCAGCACGAGTGGCGTAAAATTAATGAGATGGGATATATGGAAAACTTGAGGTCTGATTCAATAAAGATTCAATAAAGTCAATACAAGGCAGTCAAATCCAAAAAAGGTTTTTATTAATTTTCTATAATACTTTGTTTAAAAATATCAGTTCGGGCATCAGAGTGATGATGACCTTTGGAATGTGAGGTCGAATATATGGGTTTTAAACAGCCATGGAGCTTCTTATTATCCTTTTTCTCTATAATACTTTGATTTACTTAGAATTTTTTTACTTTTTTTAAAGATGAGTTGCACTTAAATTTGATTGTAAAGGCAGTTGATGCAAAGGAAATCTTCCCATGCAATATAATAGCTGACATATAATTTTCTAAAATGACTCCTATAAAATAATCTATACTGATTGGATGATTTTGCTACGATAGATGGCATGGCAACCATGATTCATTCAGATATGTAAAAGTAGATAAAACTGTTTGCTTAATACAACATTTGTATTGGAGTTAATTTCATTAACATCTTGCCAGTACAAGAATGGTATTTCCTGATTGACTTAAAGAAAAAAAACTGTAATGTGAGAAGTCTTTTAATAAGTGAAAGTTAGCTAGTAACAGTGTTAAAATTATTAAATATCATTATCAACATAATTCTGATGAACATCAAAATTTCCAATAGATTTTGTTCTAAAGTTGGTTTACACAATTTCTCTTTTCACAAAATGAACTTTTCCTTTTCGTTTATAGCAATAGCAATAATGACAAGATTTACCAAGTGTGGCAAGCCGAAAAAGTTTGTACAACAAAGAATCACATCAAAAAAGAACAGAAAATATAGTTACTGAGATAAAATATAAGCATGGGATTTCTCCAGATGATATCTCCAAGACAATCAAATTTTAATTTGTACTTTTATACCACTTTATTGAGATTTAATAAAACAATTTAAACATTAATTCTCACATCATAAGATGAAGTTTGTTATGTGAAAAAGGATTGTGGGCATGCAATAAAATATTCATTAAAAAAATACAAAGAAAGACCATTTACCTCTTGTACTCCTTTCTTATCGG
The DNA here is from genome assembly GCA_039566895.2 of Turritopsis rubra. Classification (NCBI taxonomy): domain Eukaryota; kingdom Metazoa; phylum Cnidaria; class Hydrozoa; order Anthoathecata; family Oceaniidae; genus Turritopsis; species Turritopsis rubra. Next base: position 15,218,340 of record CM077623.1, on the reverse strand, counting down.
CTGCCATCAGGAAGTGTTTGAGCATATTGCGAGCACCTTCAGCAACTCTCGTTTCAACATCTATATGGTGCCTAATGTCGTCAACCCGATGTTCTAAAGTCTTTTCATGATTGCTTATTTGCTTAATATCAGCACCATCGCCAGATTGCTCTTCACGTAATATTGACATCTTAATAGCATCAATTTTTATTTTGGAATCTGCTAGCATTTGTTCTGCATCGGCAGTAAGTTTCTTACTTTTATCACTAGCTAGTAACATGTTTAACATATTTTCAGCACCTTGTTTAACTTTCATTTCAATGGCAAGTTGTTTTTGCAAAGATATGAGTCTGTCATTTATATTGTATATATCATCCCTATATTCCAAAACTGGAAGATGTGACTTTTGAGGTGACAAGGCAGCATGCTCAGGATCTTCTAAATTAAAAAAACAAAACAAAATAATTTATTACATGAGTAAAGTTTAAGTTGCAAAAGAATAAAGGAACAGCTATCGCATCAAAACATTTTGACAGATATGGTTAGGAATATTCAAGGAACCACTAATTAATTGCGACTGGAAAGTTAACAACCATAACAATACAATTTAGTTTGGAAAAATAACTATGTAACCTACCAATGATAATTTCTTCAGAAATATGAGCATTGAGATCTTGTAGATGCTCATGTAATTGATTTAAACGTATGCTTGACGCTTTCATAGCCTGATGACATTGTGCTAAAGTTCGTTTATCAGTTGAAACCTTCATTAACCTTTCTGCTCCCTCTTTTATCTTCAATTCCTTTCTTATTTCTTGTTTGATACCTTCTTTGAGCTCTAATACATGTACCCCACCTTGTTCCTCATTATTTTGACTGGACTTTGACATGATAGGGCTGGGACAACGTTTACGGACACTATTACCACTATTGGTAATACTGTCCACCACAATATTTGATTTTGTTGGTGTATAATGTGTTTTGAAAAACCCTGGTGGGAGGCTTTTACGACGTTGGTCCCTCACAGGCTACAAGGAAAATAAATAAATGGCAACTCAAATAATATCAACTTAAAACTAACGCTCTTCGACTAGAACAATGTGAGAAAAGGAATAATTATGGAGATCTAATGAAAACTGAATTTCAAATTATAAAATCATATTATAAAATCTCTTTATATCAAATAACCCCAAAAAATCTTAAACACAAATGTTCCAGGAAGTATTTCAACCAAATCAAATAAACTAAAACATAAAGGAAATATATTCACATTTTATTTTGGTTGATTAATTAATATCAGCACATTCTTGGAAAGAGGAAAGAAAGTATTTAAGTTAACACATCTCACAATATTTTGAAAAAATGGTATTCTTAGGTTCATCAGGTAAAGTACAGACCGAGAAAAAAACTTTACGCACCGTGAAGGAATGAATCTTTTTCATGAAAACTCAAAATATTTTTGTGTTAAGTTTTATGTTACATGAAGTCATTATGTTTGCGGGAAATGTCACGTTAGATAAAGAAAAAACCCTTAACTTCTAAACTCTTCGCCAAAGCTAATTATCTTTCGGGCTGTACTGTGAAATGAAGACTTTTGAATTGATCAATAAATAATCTGGAAAATATGTCAGATATGAAATTTAGAAATTGTCAGCTTTTTTCTGATTTATGTATCTTAGCAGAAAAATCAACTTATAACCCTTTATGTGGTCAAGAGAACTGTAATGTAAAATGATACTGTATTTTATCATAAATTTTGTAACCCAGTATATACACATAAATTGGATTACTTGTGAATTTAAAATATCCAACATCACAGAATAAATCTTAACAGTTAATTTCAAAATTTAAAATCTCCACTTTCCTTTAAACAACTGTTTAGGGAGTCAAAGTTATGATTTTTTGTTTACTTCCAAATGTCTAAATGTCACGAAATAATGTATTCTTTTTCCATGGACAATAATAATCAAGATTTTAAAGAAATTTAATGAAAATCTCAGGAATATATATTGTATTCTCAGAAAAAAGATTGATGAAGCCAAATGATATAAGTTCCTTAGTTTAGCATTTTTTACAGTACTCCTTCATTTTCATACGTATAATGGATTTTACTGCTTTTTAGGCCTTCAGTTATCAATGTTTACAAGTAATGGTCAAAGATTCATTAGTTATTGGTAAATTGTTTAATCATTGTTTAAGAGAAATTGGTTTCTGGTTATGTTCATTTGAGTGGCGTATGGCCTCACTCAAACATGTCACAGATATAGGTAAAGACTATTATTTTATTACATCTAGACAATGTTTCAAGCCAAACTCTGTTTATAGCAGAGTAATGGAGATCGAAGATAAAATACTTTGAATACACTTGTATGCACCATTTGGTATAGGTGAATAATCTTTCCTTGAATTTCATTGGTTTCTAATGTGTCAAAAAGATCACTTTCCTTTAAGTGAAAGGGTCTCTTCACATTAATTTGCAGAATGTAAATAATGAGTAAATAATGAGTATATAATAGGTTGTGTTGCCCGTGGTAGTGTTGCAACAAGCTTTTAAAATGAAAAAGTTATCAAACATTGTCTGACAAGAATTGTCCTCATCTCCATTTTCAGATAACTGAATAGGTTGGTAACCAGAAGGCATTATGAAGTGGGACAAAGCCACCACAGAGGGGCTACCAAGAAGATACATTTTCCCTCAGCAATATATAATTTCTTCATAATGATACATAAAAGTTTTCTTATATAGAAAACCAGGATCCATCAAAAAGTTTCCTGGATTTATCCAAAAATCTTAAAGAAAACCATCTTCTTCAGGGAGATAAAAACAACTAGAAAATTTGAGTATAAATATACCACAGCACAGAATATGGTGAAGAGAAGAGAAAAAATAAACGCCTATATTAGCCAGAGGATAAAAACTTATAAACTTAAAAGTTTAAGAAAAAGAAGAAGTTATTTACTTACAACATGAATTCATCTTTGAAATACTGCACTAAATTTACATTAATTACATTACACTCACTATTAATGGGATGATACTAATATTGAGTCCAAAATCAGTCACTGATATTGATTACTGTTCGAAAGTTTCCCAGCAATTTGCCAATCGAGGCATATTATAACTCGCAACCACTCGCCAGAAGTGACATTTTGAAAAAAGTCTTAAAGTAGCATAAAAACACCAATCAGAGAGCTTTATTATTAACAGCGAAATTGCACGGGTTTAATAAAACCGGGTTATCGAGGTTACCTTGCTCATGATTCCACGGATATTGTTTTGAAAATTTCATTTATGTATATCTTGTGTGTATTCAACCACAGTTGTAAACATTCGTATCTCTCCCCAAAACAGTGTTGTCAGAACGTGGAAATTCAAGCACCGACGTAATCTTAAAACACTTTCTCGTCAGAATACATGCGATTTACGAGTAATCCAGTATTTGAAAATATTTTTCTGAACATTTCACTTTTTCCTACCCGCCACGAGAAGGATGTTGTTGGAAATAATTTTATAGAGGAACATGTACTTTTATATAACTATCGATTTTCAGATATTAAAAAACACATAAACAAAATTCTCGCCCTGATATGTGTCATGTGTCATCAAGGAAAACACTTTAGAAGTTTGTACTTACCACTTTTTTACTCATAACTGTTGCACTCATGAAGCGATGACAAAGTTGAGAGGCTGATTTCTAATTCATTCTTTTTTAAACCACCAGTTAGTCTGCCAAAAAAATTACATTCAACAAAATTCGAGTGTTTATACCAAAATAGTAAAAGCTCTTCCAAAAAAATATTTTTTTCCTTTATAACTTATTATCTTCTACACAATGGCACGAAAAACATCTAAATCGTTTAGAAAGGATTTCATCAAAAACCAAGTGTTTAACTTCGTCTATTATTTCTCTAAATAATTTTCAAGTTTATAGCTTCTGTCACAACAACTGTATGAAAAGACTCGTTTTATTTTTCGCTTATATAAAAACCACTGCTTGATTTATATAGGAATCCCAGGCCCTTCCAGAAGGGTTACAATTTTTTATGTTTTTCCTGCTCGGATCGTCCAAAAGAATTTTAACTCGAGGATAAAAAATAAGAAAATTTTAAATAACTCCTCGAAATCGATGTATACACACGTTTCCCATAGCATTTAGAAACTTCTTTTGCATTCAAATTATAAACATTTCATTCTTTATTTCTCTTATATACAAGACAAACAAAAGCTTTTATTTACAAAAAACACGAAAATCCATCTTTCAACAATAGAAATCTCTTTATTTTTTAAAACATTTCTTCTTTGTGTTCCACCTGAATTGAAAATCAGCACGCGAAAAAAGCAAACTATTTTTGTTAATTCCGATACATTTGGAGAATCGCTTTTGTAAAAATAAAATGAAAGCAATTAACAATTGACCTGCGGTGAAAAAACATTCCTTGATGCTTGATTAATGACTTTGAAAATTATTAATTACGGATATTACATCTACCATACCTTCGGCTAAATCCTTTTTATCCCTTTTTCAATTAAAACTATATATCACGGAAATTGGAAGATCATACACCACCACCGTGAAGTGTATTAACAAAAAATCACTGATGTTGAAATGATGTTGTACACTGCACGCTTTTTTCTAGGAAGCTACAATTCCATCCTTGGTACGTTTTACACAAAAGAATTGTTGCTTTAAATGCTTTTAAAGTTTTGTTTTCATCAGCCAATAATGAGCTGACCAGTGTGCAGCGAACATGATTTATGCTATGCACTTTGTTTACACAGGAAAAGGCTTCAATCTTTTTTCTGCTTATATATTACGTCACCTCATATGGTAGGTATGTCGTTTGAAACCCAGGTCAAACAAAATGTATTATTTTACCCGTTGACTGTTATAATAACGTTTGTACTTTAAGCACGGAAAACATCCTGATGATTTAAAAGATCTCAATTTACTTCGAATTAACTTCGCTCTAAAAGCAAAATAGCAGTTAACCAGGCTAAAGAAGAGAATCGAAAAAGGCTTGCTGCATCTCTCAATGACCTTCATATTGCTGCATCTCTCAATGACCCTCATATTGGCGCAAAGAGATATTGGTTTATAATTCATCCCTTCTTCTAACAAGTAAAAAACTGATAGCAAACTACAATGCTCTGTTGTTGTGACGGAACATCGTTTAAGCAAAGTAAATTTTGATGCAACTAAAATTCTATCAATTATACGTTCTCTTAATGTGAACAAAGCGCATGGTTGGGATAATCTGTTTGTACAAACGATTTGTATTTGTGATGAGTCACTGGTTCTCGCGAGGAGTTTTTCTATATATCTCAAAAGCGTTTAACAGAGTGTGGCGTGATGGTCTGGTCTTTAAATTACAAATGGATGGTATAACTGATCCCGTTCTATAGTTGCTCCGTGATTTCCTAAAAGATAGACTCCAGAGGGTAAAAGATAGACTCCAGAGGGTAGTTCTGAATGGGCTGGCCTCATCTTGGGCGCAAGTACTAGTGGGTGTTCCCCAAGGCTCGTTCTTGGTCCACTTCTTTTCCTTATATATATCAATGACTTACCTTATAACCTCAGATCAACAGTGAAAACTTTGCTGATGATACCTCTTTGTTCTCTATCGTGGACAAGCAACTTGTGCAAATAGGTTGAACCATGACTTGAATCGTATAAGTGAGTGGGCTTACCAGTGGAAGATGTCGTTCAATCCTGACCCATCAAAATCAGCGGTGGAAGTTTACTTATTTAATGATGTTGTAGTTTTGAATCAACAGTTTCAGAAACATTTAGGGGTTATTCTTGACAAAAAAAAATAATTCTCGTCATCATCTGAGTGATATCCACAGCAAATAAGGGAATCGGGATTATCAAAAGACTACGCCCTTTTTTACCCCGACGTACATTGTTAGATATTTACAGATCTTTTGTTAGACCTCGCATAGACTATGGTGATGTTTTATATGAAAATCCAGGAAATTCCACTTTTGTTCAACTTCTTGAATTTATCCAATATAATGCTGCATTGGCTATTACAGGATGCATTTGTGGTACCTCTAGGGAGAAATTGCACTGTTTACTTGGTTTAGAAGATTGTGTTTCTTTTACAAAACATAAGAGGGCCATGTCCCTTCTTATCTTAAGAGCTACTGACCTGAACAAATTGTAAATTCACACTCGTTGAGGTCCAGGCACCCAATGCAGTGCATGGCAATACGTACAGAGCGTTTTCGAAACACGTTTTTTCCATTTTGCAAACTTGATAGTCATATAAGAGATTCATCACTATCCTCATTCAAACATGCCCTTTTCCAGTTCCTTCGACCTTCTTTGAGATCGGTTTTAGAGCAAATGATCACTCTGGAGTTACCCTTTTGACTCGTCTCAGAGTTGGTTTCATTCATCTGCGTGAGCATAAATTCAGACATAGTTTTGGACACTACAGATCCCATTTGCTAATGTCGTACTAACTCCATTGAAAGCACTAAACATAAACTATTGCATTGCTCTAACTGAAATGGTGCTTGGGTCGTAGACATGGAAGTATTTGTAAACCTCAATCACATCATTTCTGAGTCTTCTATAGGCAAGTGTTCTATGGACAAATTGGTAGATCGAAATGAAATTTAGGCTCTAAAACCACCACAAGTTCAAATTCACTAAAAAAAACCCACCTAAGCACCAACTCAAAGTCATAACCAAGAAAAGAAATGTGAAATTTTTTCTCTACCTCAGCTAGTCCTTCTCTCTTAAGTTAAGGTATAGGTAGTATAGTAGGTGGTTATGAAAGTTTTGAGGATATATATCCTGATTTCTTCATATATGATTTTTACTGGCGCTTATAAAAAAGAACACTGAATTGAAATCTAACTGATCCTATATGAAATTTTAATTAAATGTTCTTCTCACCACCATTCTGTTAAAAATAGGAAGAAAAGCTTAGATCCTTACGAAAATACCGAAAAAGTATCCCTGTCGCAGAAAAAACAAATCACAGCAAAAAAAACATGGAAGTTTTCAGAGGGTGATTCGCTTGAATCTGAATCTGAATCTGACTTATTTTGTTTGTTGTTTTGGTTATTTACGATTGGTTGAAATTCATCCACGTGATTGCCTTACCTTTGGTCCACCCATTTGAATGATATCTTCTTGCGTTTCAAAGATGTATTGTGACCCATTTATCAAGAATTTGCACCGATTCAAAGCCTTTAAGGCGCATTGCAGACCTTTGGAAAATGGCTGCATGTTTTTGTTAAGCTTGTACAAAATATAAATGTTGCAGTTCAAAAGTTCTTTTACAGATAGGAAAGCAGCAACGAACCAGAAAACTGGGAACAAAACAGTTAGGAATTGTTAGGAACTCCAGTTTGTCAGTTTGCTGATTTCTATAGAAGTCGATCAACCTCGAACAACCTCGAACAACCTCGAACCTCTTGCTGCCGTTCGTATATTTTGTAAAGGCAAGAAGCCAAGAAGAAAACCCCAAAAGAACGCCACGTTTAGGGATAAATATATTGATAACCAATGGCAATAACTGGCAATTAGCAACGAGGTATATGGTCAAATTTTGGGGACTCTTAGGACTGAGATGTCACATCATGACGGCAAATCTTGGATCGACGATATCTCAGTAACAGTTCGTCATAAGCATGTGATCCTATACATTTTTTTATCAGCTTTTCGAAGCTCTAACATGGCACTACTTTCTGTTCATGGCACTATTTTCGTGAGTATAAGCACATGTGATTCATTCATGCCATTGTTCCTCCTGCTTCCTGCAAGCGTGGTAAATTTGTCTTGTCAACTTGCCAACTGCCCCTTCCTTACGTAAACGTTAATATTGTGATTGTTCGGAAGTCTCTTATTTTCATAAACAACGGAGGCAATAAAATTTTCGTTAACCCAGACAGAAATAACAGAGTTTTGACCGCAAACTAGTGATGATTGCATCTTGTTCGACAAACCTACAAGAAAGGCTTTAGTTATAAGGAAGACGTATTAAAAGATGTCTGGTTATCCTCATCCATCAAACAACTGGATCAGCTCCATGTAACACTTATGTAACACACAAACCAAGCAGAATAAATTCTTTTCATGATGACTTATGGTGACTATTTTTATACTACCATTTAAATGCATAATACTATCACGCGTCAACCTCGAACCCAGGGTCTCTTGCCTTTGCCTCATCCATCAAACAACAATTATATACGGACGGCGGCAGAGAAGACCCTGGTCCCAGCTGCTTCATTCTGCAATTTTATTGGCTTGCGATTTCTTGAAAATTAAACAAAGCGAAAAGTACAATTCCAGTAGACATATTAGTTTAAGAAGCCTGTGTTTTGAAATTATAAAGATGGACAACAGGTGAGGTGAGTTACAACAGTAAAGAAAAGGTTCGCCGATGGAGTCTCTATAAAGTGGACACCTGCTTAATTACTCCTTCCCACAGCTTAAAATGGACGGAAGTGCATACCGTACACGAATAATAACCGTATACTGATGTCGCAAATACATGATTGATGTTATAATCATAAATACTGCGTGAAATATAAATGAATTTAAGTTAATACAAACAAACAAAAAACAGAAAGAAGCCACAAGCTTCAGTTTATACTAAGTAATTGTATTGCTAGTTAATCTTATATCACCTGTTTTTTGCGAGGACGACTCGGTATTTTTCTGTATTTTCAATGTCTTTCGATAAAGTGAAAACACCTTGTCGTTGCAGATATAGACAATGAACAAGAGCACACCACGCAAACTTCTTGAAAACCCATAAGCCACACCAAAAATTGAATTGAAAATCAGTTCGTTTTCCGTAAGCTTCGTTCGATGGATTTGGATAAAACCGAGGCCTTCTGATATTCCCAGAATACATGCAAGTTTTAATGCTATCTTTATTAGATTAACATTATGGCGTCCACTGTTTGCTAAAATGTTTTTATTTTTGTTTTCGTCTTGACGAATCGTTCGTAGAGTGTAGACGAGGCCGACCATAGTTAAAACGTACCCGACAGAAGCTGGAACAATATATGCACCGATTAAAGCATAGAAGCCGCCAATCCAGCATATTTTGTTATTCCCATAGCCAATTGTGACAGCGTGTGTTTCGTCTAGCGTGACTGTACAGGCTATCACTAACGAAGGAATAGAGACTGCTACTATGAGATATCGTCTGAACAACTTGAAGTTCCGGCCTTCTGAAACACACTTTATAGATTGAAAACGAATTGATAGGTCGAAAGCAATTATAGTAACCCAAGACAAGCACGCCATTAAACTCCAATGGAGAAATATAGCAAAGATTTTGCAAACATTAGCATTTTTGTTCGTTTGTACACCGACTAGAAATGATAAATCAGCTAAAAGTAGAGAAGCACACAAGGCCATTGCATTCAAAGATGGTAGGTTTTGGAGTTCCTTATAAAACGAATATGTGAAGATTATCCATACGTAACAGATGATACCAACGCTACAACCTACGATCGCCATGTAATGATCCACATCGGTGACAATGTCAAGCCATTTTCGTTTGGAATGTTTTTGGACTTCATCTCCGCAAAGACCATACCCATTTGTTAAGGGAATATATTGGTCTACATCAAACGAATAATTTCTTGTTGAAGTTTCTAATATCAAGGTATAATTTTTAACAATGGTAACGTTGTCTTCAATTGTTGTTAATTTGCAAGACGAATGAAGGTGAAATTGGTGGCACGTGCTGACGTTTTGTTGGATTCCCCCACTTGTGAAAGTCAAATGAGATGACACATTGTACCAATCAATTGTTTCGTTGTTCACAAATATGCCACAAGATGACGTAAAATTGACAACCGAAGCAGGGAATGGTGATGGTTTCGCACATATTCTTTGATTTGGGAACGTGCGACTTATATCAAATTTATATAACTCCGTTAGTGGTTGGTCTCCGACAGATGTCACATAAATAGAATATACGTGTAGCCACAGTTTAGAGAATGGATCCTTTGATAGTAGCACCAAGTTGTCGAGATCAGCTTTAGTCACTGCCTTTTCCCTTCTCAAGATTGTCTGGTTACCTGTTGCGGAATGATTTAGAAGGTGTTCATTAGAGGTGTTGAGATATTGTTCAAAGATTTTCTGTAAATTTGTCACATTCACAAATTGCGTCGGCGCTTCTATGTATAACACAGGTTGTCTTGACAACAAGCAGGTATCAAATTGAGGGTTTTCAACATATACAACTTCAGGAAGAAGCTTCCTAACGCAGCTTGCACCAGAAACATCGTAACCATGTGCACAAACGAATGGCTTGCATTTAGCTGAATACATATCGTATTGTTTACCCTCATCACATAGTGTAAATTCCTCATGTTTTAAAAAATCCTCATCGTCTGAATGTAAATTTATAACACTTGCTTTTGTTCTGCTTCCATAACTTATCGTTACTGACCACCCATATCTTCTTCCTGGTGGGATCTCACCATCGCATGAATGCTTTGTTTCATAAAATGAGCCAACACTGTACGACTTATTATTACATCGAAAGCAGTGATAATTTTCAAAGTTCCCTACCATACCTTTGTAGGATTTACAAAGATCATAAACGGGATTTCCCTTTGTGCATGTCCGGTTTGAAGTTGTACATTCAGTCAACCCGTGTGGACCAGCTCTGTCGATATCAAATTCACAACTAGTATACTTCTGAAAGACATTAATCTGTCCATTGGTATCTTGGTTTCGGTTTGTGCAGAAACCACTTACATTTACACGTTGGAATTCAGTTAAAAAATTACATTCAGCGCAATAGGAGTTTTTATAAAGATAGCTATCTGAACCTATGACTGGTGATAAAAATTCGTTTGATTTATCGACTCCATTTACACATTTTTGAACAATTTCTGCGCTGGCTTGCTGTGAACAAGTGGTAACCATCAGATAACTTTTCGATGTAAACTCTGGCGGGAAAATCGTTTCACAATTAAGGTCTTTGTAATTCTTGGATTCATTAACAAAGTGCTCGAGGTATTGATCGAGTGACGTATTGTTTTCACTCCATAGATAGTCTATACAACACGTTTTTTCTTCCATGCAGCTCAAGTGACAATCACAACATTTATTGGGATTCCCTGTTTGACATAGATACGCCGATAAGTCCACTTCAGATGGTTTGTTGAGAAATTGATGGATGGGAAACCCATATCCAGGAATCAAAGTTACATAGCACAAAATCTTGAAAAAAAATATTTCTATAAGTAACTTGTCCATGTTTTTCACTGATTCATCTATTTGTTGTGTTTCTGATTTAATAGTTCTGGTATAGCCTTGTTTACATTAAGTTAATTTCGCTGTTACGTTATTTACAAAAATTCTTTGCTTTACTACGTATAATGTTGATGTTTTTAAGTCAATATAAATCAATACTAATTTGACACATTTCACGCCTGTAAGTTTGATGTTGTCATAATTACCAACGCATACAATTATGTTACATGTTTTTTTGCATTTCATGTAAACTAACGTTTGTAGGATTACCATTTTTAAAACAAACAATTGCCTCCATGGTTACGCTTCTATCGATATCTTCCTCTCTTTACTAATTTAATCAAGTTGAATTAGTCATAATATGTAGGTTGTATAAAAGTAGTTTAAAAAACATTAACAATTAAACGATAAAATAAACTATAAGAAACTGAGGGATGGGTGAGTTGAGGGGGAAGTTGCTTTGAAGTGGAGATAAATATAATTGGATTGTTGAGTAGAATTGAAAACAATTGCACAGGTTGTTGAATAGCAGAAAAAAATTGTACTAAATATCAGAGAGATTTGGCTAGTGCTTTATCTAGATTATATTTATATAGTAGTCTCTTGAACGAGCTAAGGTTGCTACTTTCACGGATTGGCTTAGGTAGCTCATTAAAAATCATTTCGGCATCTTTTTGGAATGATTTTGTATGATCGTAACGTTTGATTTACGGTCCAGAGTGTTGGTTGTTGTTTCTGAGCTGTCTAACATCTTGTTTAATTTCAAGTTTCATATTAGCAGCAACCTTCTCGTGGATTGATTTGTAGCCAGGACAGTAATCGAGTAGTGAAATCGTTCTTCAACAGGAAGCCATGACAAACTTATGCTGTCTTTCATCTCTGCTTGCTTATTTAGCACGAAACCAGCCGCTGCATTTTGCACTCGTAATCGTTTAAGAAGGTATGATGGTAAGGTGCTCATTACGGCAGTATTAAAGATGTGGCTAACTGTTTTCGGATGGGAAGTGGCAATAAATGTTTTAGTAGTCTTAATGTTCTAAAGGCACTATAGCATTCTTTTGCGATTTTGTTGACATATAATGAGAACGTGTGCATTGTGAAGTCGTTCCAATCAATTATTTGCCTCACGTACTTGAAAAATCATCTTTCTAGAATATCGTTCTACGATACAGTGACATTGCATATTTAACATCAGTAGTTTACAAACACCTTGAAAACTTCAAGGCCGATATACTGAGTGTGGATTTTTCCTGCTTCTTTACAAGCAGTTTTGACCTTTTCCGTTGAAGTTTATTCCGCGAAATGTTCCAACTAGTAGATCGCCAAATATTCTCGTGATTAAAAAAATCTAAAAAAATATTTCTAGACTTTTCCAGATACTCCATCGAAATTTTTGTCACTCAAAATGACTCACTATATACCTATCCCGACTTTCCGTTTAAACGCCTTATTTTTGTCTAGTAAGTACATCTCGTTTTAGATATCAAAATTGCCTCGTATCATTCTACGGCGGAGGTTTCAGTAACAGAGATAATAACTAAGTATTAAAGCATCCATGATTAAAGTTAAAACATTATTGAAACAACAAATTTCATAAAAACGAGTTTGAAAACGAGGTAGCTCAGAACACGGTGTTTAAACAGAAACTCGGGAAGGTGTATTGAATCCATTGTGCAGATGATGGACGCGGTCCAATTACAATCTACCTTTAATTATTAAATTGTGGTTGTTGTTTTTTTTACACTTTAATGAATCGCTTTTATTATAAAAAAGTGTTTTTAACGAATGTTGCAAGAATATAACCTGTACTTTCCCATTGATAATTCAACTTGAAGTTTTTCCTTTGTTTGCCAATTCTCGAAAGTTCTCGAAAAAATTCTCCACAAACATATATTTGAAGGTAAAATCTCGTATCTCGTGTAAACCTTGTTGAATTTGTTTGGGTGATTGAGGTTATAAACGACTTTTGCCTCGTTCTTTCAAACACTTTTATAAGAGTTCTCTTTTGTGGCATACTGGAAAACCGGGACAGTCTAGGTGGGACCCTTAAATGGGGTGGGACTCTGAAACTGGTACCAGGGACCCGGGACCATAAAGTGGGACCTAGTAATATATATAATTATTTTGCATGGCAGTTACAAAAGCCAGACCTTATTTTGTTTAGCAATCGTGGCAATGGCAATTTGGCAATACAGATCTTTCGTGTTTAGCTGTGTTTATCTGAAGCAGTTCCTTCCTTCGGAAATTCTTCATCTCAATTGACCAAAAGAACCAAATTAGGGTCGAATTTCGAAGGGTATTGTTTCGTTTTCGTTTCAACAAATTTTCTGATCCACTCGATCATGTCTAACACGTCACTTCCTCTCATTTCAGAACGAATTTAATTTATGAATACCTTTTTTTAGTATTGTGTTTTTACTAAATTAATGTTATATTTGTGTATTTCTTTGTAATTGTGTTAAATTTGGGGGCGACCTTCCTAATTACTTATATATAAACTACTGGTGGTCTCCTACCGTTATTAGTGAATTAAATACTTACTTCAAACCTTCTAAACAAAAACAATTCCTTTTTGTTTAAGATATTCATTGTCTCTGGTAACAGTTTCGGGGTCCTGGGTACAACATTTAGGGTCCCGCCTAGGGTTTCACTTAAGGGTCGTAAGGTCCGGTCCGGTTTTTTGGAATGGCAAAATTTGTAACGAGAAAGGATTTCAATATCAGTCTCTCTCATAAATTTTTTTAAAAGGCAGTTGACGAGCAGCAGGTTTTTAGGCGTAAATGAGGCGTAAAAGATATAAACACTGCATAACTCGCCCTCCCTGTGTAACCGCCCATCTGACATTCTTAAAACGTTAAGTGGTAGTTTTGAAGTATTCATCAAAGTAGCAGATGAGCATACAACCCTTGTTTCCCTAATTTCATTGATTTTCCACAATGTGCGAAAGATAAACATTCGTATAAACCCACCCCAATGCAAACCAAAATCCTGTGAAATACGAGACGGGCTCTATATCAAAGAAATACCGACATAAAAGATTTTAACAATAGAATTGAAAGGTTTCAGAAATTTGTTGCTCCTTCTCTTGTTGTGCGTCCTTGCTTTCATGGACTGAAATCTTATCTTAACCTTGTAGTTTTTCCTGTAAATTGACGAAAATGAAGGAAATAATACACATTTCCCAAGAAATCATTTATTTACCCAGAAAAGAGAGCAAACTCTTGTGGGTATTACCAAAACAAAGTTTATATTTTTTGATATCTCGGGAATTTGACCACTCACTTGTCTGGCGAGCATTCAAAAAATAAATCTTCTCTTCGGCTTCGACAAACTTTGTGAAACTCACGTACATCCAGAAAACAAAATTGAAGCGGAAATAACGATGAAATAAAACAGCTCTTTATTTGTTCGAGTGAAAAGTCTGAATCTGCTTGTTAGAGAGTGTTCAATTTTTCTACAAGAGGAACTTCGAAATCTCATAAACATCGAGAGAAACGATCAGAAAATACACTTTATAATGAGAACTAATTTTTGATTCAGCCTGTTCTTATTTTTTTTGAAAATTTAAGCATCTTTTTGTTATTAATTTAATTCTAGAGGTAAGCCGAATGATTGATTCTTCTTACGAAACCTAAACTCATAATTCGTATTCGTTTTAAGACTTGATAGTGCTTCTTGACCAAATTTTATAATATTGATAGCTCACTGAAGGCAGAGTTCAGCTTCAGATTGTTGTTAGATTGCTTTCATTTTGGGCAAAATTTTGGGCAAAAGTATTGACAATTTCTTTGAGGTATACTTTATTGTGCGAAATTTTCGTGAAGAGAAATCTTCAAGAATTTTGCGAAATACATTAATTAGCAAAATATGAAATCTTAATAGAAAAAAACTTTTTCTCTCTAATTCATAAAATTGAAAATTGAAAAGGTTATTATTTTTTCATGACCTTGGTAACCCAATTGTATTATTACATAAATCTTAGTTTTGCACAATTCATGAAAATAAATCCACAAGTAATTTTCTTTTGACTTGATCAGATTCTTTGCAAAATCTGCTAACTTTTGTGAATGAAACAATTCCCAATGATTTCTTATTGCAAAAATTTCCCTTGGAATTAATCCTGGAAAGACACACTTACCAGGAGGTCACCATGAAGGAAAAACAAAAGCATTTACAAATTGAATTATTCTTGAGATTAAAAGGAATTTGTGAATTCATACATTATGTCAATAATCAAAAGTTATTTCAATGATGTACTTTCACAAGTGAAAACCCCCATAGATTTAAAAAATGATCTTTACCAATTCTATTGAAACATATTATGTTTGTTTGTTTCAAAATAGATGATTTTATTCCCTGGTTTTAATGAAAAATATCAAAGCAAAGGATCGATACATAAGTGCTTATTAATTTCATATAAAAACAAACATCTGATCAATTATATATACCTAAATAGAAGCATTTTTCATGATTGATAGTTTTTTGAATAATTTCCACAATTAAAAATGACACAACCTTACATATATCTTCCAACAAACTACTCAGACATTCCTCTGACAGCTCCCTTTGCTCTCAGTTCATCTAACTCCTTTTTTGTTTTCTCTTCCAATTCTCTGATATCATCAATTGTCATACCATGCCATTTGTCAATCCAACAAAACACTTGGCGATGAAAATTGTATAATAACCTTCGAACGGATTTAGAGATCATACTTTCCACTTTGGTTTGTAGCCCGAACCACTTGAAATATATGCGATACAACTTATAACAGCACATAACAGGTTGTACTGATTTTTTCCAATCTTTTCCAACTAACGGGCCACGTCCTGTCTTTTCGGATTTAAATTTCGTTGGATCTTCTGATTCTTTGTAATCTCTTGGGTCACAGGGATCATTTGCAATATTTATGTTGACTATTTCACGTTTTTGTAATTCCTCTGGGGTTAGATTATGAACATTCTCTATAGTACCATCACCAACTTCGTGCTTTGTTTCAATGTCTATATGAAATCCCTCTTTCATGTAGTCCGGATTGGAGTACACAGTTCTGCAATAAGGATATGCATTATAGGCAATCTCATGCATTTCTAAAGCCCCTTTTGGAGCAACCAATCTTACAATTTTAGGGACTTTTGAGGCTAGATGAAATATTTTATTCGTATACTGTGAGTCCCTTACTTCTTTGTTAGGATCAGACGCAAGGATAAATTGCCTTGGTTCATTTGTAACGACTTCAATTCCCTCTCCGCCTCCAGTTTCATTTTTGCTGGCCTCGGCAACTCCATATAACTGACCTATATGATACTCATCTACTGTTAATGGAATGACAATACGGTATTCTATTATACGACTTGTAACTTTGGGTGTTGAAACAGTCGGTACACCACCTTCCTCCGTCATTATTCCAATCGAACAACGGTTCAACAGCACAACCCAGCTAGAAACAGAACAGAACAGAGTCGAAAACTTCACTACGTAGTCTGAGTATGTTCTCTAGAGGGGCAAGTCATTTGATTTCCCTGATCAAACCGATACGCAAGACCTGTGATTAAAGTATTTGTTTGTATTAGAGTAAATGTGAACACACCGAAAAAACTATTATTATTGCAGAATGGACTTTATTCAGCAAAATATCATACCAACAAGATGGCGACTATATATATCGTAAACAGTTAAACATGTTAAACATGTGGGTATGCGCCGATTGATTTGAATGTCCACGATTTATGAAATGTAAAAATCATACATCATTTTAATGGTTTCTCTATTTATGAATCACTATATTAAGCTTACTATAACGAACTTACTTACCTTCCACCACCACACCACACCACAACTTGCACAAACCAAACCAAAACACACCACACCCACCAAACCCACTAACATTTTTTGCCTCATCATCTCATTTCATCTTCCTGAAATGTTTTCACAAAAAAAAAACGTTTTAAACTCTTTTAGTTCAAGCTAAAAATCTCCATTCAACCAACATACAACTACTATACCACCTACTACCATCTCTACAACAACTTAACTATAATAAATATACTATAAAATGGAAATGTCCCCCCTCCCCTCCCCCCCCCCCCCAACCCCCCTCCTTCTCTGGACATCGTCCTGATCTAAACGGCATCCTCGTTTAAAACACTAGAAAATATTTTCAATCCTTTCTAACTACAATTTCTTCTTTTCATACATATTATTTGATAAAGTTTAGAGAAAACAATTGCCTTATGTTGTATGCTTTTTTCGTTCAGTTTTTATTAATATTTTTGTGTCCATGCTTTCTTGAAAACCTCTTTTTCAGGGGGTTAAAACTTTAGAAAGAAATGTTAAAAAACAAACCTTAAGACCTTCATAACAGTTTCAGTCATAATTTTGCCCAAATTATATGCAACATTGGTGGTTTGGGCTTCCAATTCATTGATGGTTTTAGATTAAACTGGAAAGACTCTGAATAATATGCATGTTGATAGTAAAATTATTATAGGCAGACAGCCATTCTTCAAGTCAAAAAATCATGTGACTTGACACTTGTGCAAGTACATTAGTGTATTGTTTGGGGAAAACAAACACCATGGTCAAATATTCCAACACATTTTTATATGCAGCAATTCTAAGAAAGGTTCAAACAAGTGTTCTGTTTTCCCCAAAAATGCTTTAATGCCGACTTAAAGAATAAGGAGTGGACAGACAATCTCATTTGAGAAAATACTTCTTATTTTATCTAGCCACCCAGTCCAAGAAACAGCCATTTATGTTAAGAAAATATAAGCAGAAAGAAGGAACTGCCATTTTTACCACAAAAAAGAGACCACAGTTATCGGACCATCCACAAATGATGCAATGGCTGTTCGGGGTTTTGGGGTTTAAATTCAAGGGGTAAAACTATTGATCCCCAAATTGCTCCCTCTCCCAGTTATTGTACTGCTCCCTGACAAGTTATATTGTGCTAAATTTGGACTGTTGTAATTTGAACTATTCATAAAAATTGAAGAAAGTGTGAGGTCTTGTCTATTCATAAACTCCTATAAGAAAGCTCCTACAATAAATATTTTTGGTCTCCTAAGAATTAGTATGGGTTCTACTGTGTGTATTTATCATGCCTTTACAAATCAGAATGTTAAAGATGTAAAATGAATATCCACATCTGATCTTTTATATTAATCCAGTTTTCGTTATTTATGTAAACTTCATTACTTATCTGCATACAGACAACACAATGATACTTCTTATTTGTCAATAGTCTGTCTTTCCCATTAGTTTTGTCATTACCTGACTATTACCTGATATTTTATTTGCTTTTGTTTGATTCCCATCAATGTGTCTTTTTACCAGAATCTGTGCACTCTTCCCAGCTTAATTTTAGCTAAATTTAATTTTATAATTAGTTATATTTCTGATATAGAACTAACCCTAGAGGATTATCCTGTCTTTATTTCCATTAATTATTTTCAGTTGGTCATTTATAGCAAATTATGGATAATTCATCATGTTATGCAATATTACAAAAAGTTAAAACATGATACTAAATGAGTGCTGCAGGTTGTTCATCGATATGTCAACATCCAGGTTGCTGGAAATCAGAAATTAATCAACTAAGACGACATAATACCAATGGTGCAGTTTCAAGAAGTTCTATAAGATCAAGAAATTTGTATCATCAATTTGATGCCAAAGATTTACGGATTTGTGAGAATGAAGGTAAGGTGAACCCGTGGGAAATAAAATGGAAAACAAAGGCTTAAATTGTTATCCATACTGGATTGTATCTTGTATCAATTAATCATAATGTGAATTAAGAAATATTTCATAAGAGTTTAAAAGAATGTGACATAAAGATTGTCGAATTTATTTTTCTCAAACAATGATAATAATCCATAATCTTTTATTTTGCATTAAGTTACAGTTTCGAAGTTCTGTTTATACTTCTATACTGTCATTTTTATTATGTGTGATTTAAATTGTTAACAATAAGGTAAACTTGGAGGAGAAACTTGTAATAATTGTGATTCACAATTTAAGTTGCACATTTTCAAGTCCAAATCATTATATTCCCCAAATAGAAATCTGTTCATTTGCAAGCTGTAGCTCTGTCATTCTTGCTATTTAATTCAAGGTTCAATTCACAAACATTAATTCTGCAATATTTTATTCTGTTCATACTTCTTTCCCATAAAGTATTCCATTCTGGTATCATAATAAGAAATGTTGCTGTCAAGCTATTACTCTTGTTTTTCAGACTCTCTTCCTTCCTACAAGATATTAAACTTATTTCAAAATGAGTTGGAAGACTTCCCTGATCATATACTCTTTCAATCTACTGAAGCATTCTCAAAACAAGATGATCCACAATGGTCCTCTTTCCAAAATTACCAATCAAATCAGTAAGAAAGTATTTCATAAACTTTGTCACTAAAGTCATGAGACTTAATTTCAAAATTTATTTTTTATGCACTTAGGATCTCAGTACATTCAGTAATCCATCCTGGTTCTGAAAGAAGATGGCAACATGAAAAGGGTCCTATCAGCAAACAAGAAGAAGTAAAGTTGAAAACAATTGAATTAGATGATCAGGTCACTGCAGATGAATTTGAAAGAGTTTATACATGGGTACCAGGAGAAAAAGTTTGTAGATGATTGTGTACTTAACTTAATCAGATAGACTTGAATTGATCTTGAAATGCTTTAAAATTGGAAACAATAATCATAAACATAATGAATAATGAATGCATTTATTTGTCAACAAAATTTGTTTTTTTTAGTCAAGAAAAAGTCTTTACCACAGGTATGTTATTTTGAATGCACATCCTTAACATTTCCTATTTTCAGAATTACTGTAACAGTGATCTGTTGTTATTTTCTTTTACAGAGAAAAGTATGTAAATAAGGGCATCAATGTAAAAGTAATAGATGGAGAATTTCTACCAGATAGTTTTATACACAAAAACAAAAGAACTGTAAGTCGGAACTGACATTTCCTTTAAAAGGTTACTTTAAAAGGTTAGCTAATACTGGAACAATGTGACGAATGAAGTGATTATTAAGCCTGGTTCACTCGATCGAATAGAAGTTTTCGAGTTGTGTGTGACAAAATGTATCGTTGTGATAAGTTGGGATAGTTCTTACGGGACAGTGTGAACCTTGCTTTATTGAATAGTGTCTCTCTTTGTTGAATTAAGACTTATTCTTAGTCACCATCTACATCCTAAATATATTACTTATTTCATTACAAGAAATTCTGAAGACTTTTGGGCTATGCTATATATGTGTTTCCTTTCAGGAAAGGAAACATTTGTGTTCAGCAACTGGCGGGCAACCGTACCCTATGAGAGCAACTTCGCGGCAATTACCACCTTTGATAACAGATGACATCATCAACGAGATCGAGTATGTTAGTTAAAATTCAAGTTATAAAAAAAAACTTAACCTCACTCCTGAACCTAACATCTTGAACTGTATGTCTTATTTGTGTTTCAGTATCTTCCAATTTTTTGGTCTGTCCATTAACGAGTACATGACAGCAGATAGTCGACTGAGGTTTGTTGATACTGCTATTGATATAATGTTTTAATCTCCTAACTATTATGTCAATGTTTTCTTTGATTTTACAGTGATTTTACTCATGTCTCAAGTCCTTTGAGGACCAAGCGTATGTCAATTCAGCCTCACCTTCTTTCACGTATAAGAAGTTCTAAGGTCATTGACAATCAAAAACAACTTAATGTTAAATATGCGGATAAGGTTGGTGCTGATGAAGTGCCAATCCAAGTCGGATCAGTTGCGCCAAACTGCGAGTCAGCAAAAGGAAAACCTACATCAATTGCTGATTTTTCGTCATCATCAGCTGCTTCTCATCGTAATCACCGTGGCAAAGAGAGATCTCGATCTGTTTTACGTTTAACAAGAGTAAGCGTACCAAAAAAATCCCTACAACGATACCCTGTATTTGACCATTGCTTCAGTTCTATTAAGAACAGCAAACTTTCTGAAGTTGAAATGAAACCGTTATCTTCAAGTGAAAACGTTTCAACTGCTTCATCGAAAGCATCGATGGAACCTAAAATCACCGTTGGAGGAAGAAATACTGTTTTTATTGAAAATCCCAAGGCTATTGAAAGGTAAGCTTTTAACATTTAAGCTGGTATTTTCTTTATCATCTCATATTTGTTTGTTCAATTAAATTTAATTAAGATTCTATTTCTTTCATTAATTTCATAGACCAAATCACGAAATATCAACGCCTAAAAACACTCCAGAGTTCTCGAATTCCACGAGCAATCGCCTCTTGCATTCAACAGATAAAAAAACAGTGAAGGCTTCAACGAACGATGCCATCCCTTTTGATTTACATGTTATTGACAAAATATATAAGAACAACGTTGCGTCTTCCTTGACTTTGAAGCTTAATAAAGGGGCTTCTGAAGATTTCTCTAGTGATGAAGACCTTATACGTCAAACACATGAAAGATATCTGTCATTATCATCCTTCAAAAGAAGAACTGGCCACGCGTTTTCGATAGATCAAGTTGATGGAACGATTGCATGCCAATCTCGATCTGCAAGACCTTCTGGAAAACAGTGTTTGCCTACAAGTATACATACTCTCGATTGCCGTATACCTGAAGATTTACAGAGTAAAAAGAAAGTGTCAATGATCAAACGCAGTATTTCTCCAAGTAAGAGTTTTCAAATTCGTCAGCAAAGGCAACTACCTCAAGAGATTGTGCCGACGGGAATAAAGGTCTCACAAATGCAAATTTTACCCTCACGCGATAAATCTCCTCTCTCGGATATACCAATTGCATTAAAGATGTCATGTAGAAAAGAAAACGACAGTGCAGTACCGCACAATATAATTAGTGAAACTCCACCTTCATCTCCTGTGGAGAGATTAGCGAAATATCCACCAGTGAAAGAATGTTCAACGAACGAGAAACTAGTGAAGCCATCACACGAAGATATTGCGGAGGAAAATGCTTTAGATGTTGGCATGATTGAAGATTCTCCTATGAAAAGTACCAGCGATGGAGAAATTAAGACAACAACTTCGTTTGATGTTATTCGCCTATCAAAAGCATTATCAGAACCGATCCTCAACAAGGTGTCTATGGAAACGAACAGCCGGCTTTTGGCCCCTACTGAAGTTGGTGGTGCCGAACCGCCTCCTTCAGAAAAAATTTAATCGTATTTTTTATTAATATCCTGATTATTTATCTTGTATTTATTTTAATATATGTGATTCACTAAAAGGATATGTCATTTCATTGTTTTAACTAATGTATTTATCATTTTTGGGGATTTTATGAAATAAAAGATTTCGGAATCTATTTTCAATTTTGATAATATGTTTGGTAGTTGTGTTGTAAAAAACGTGTTTCGTTATTACTCAAGACAACGGTAAGAACTCATGTCGTTTAGAGATTATTATTATTATTATTATTATTATTATTATTATTATTATTATTATTATTATTATTATTATTATTATTATTATTATTATTATTATTATTATTATTATTATTATTTATGAAATACAAAGTGCCTCTATGAACCGCTCATAGGGAGTCAACTTTGAAAGAACTGTTGTTATTGAAAATAACCGAAACTTTTGTTTATGAGAAAACCATTAGCAACAAATTCCATAACAAACAAACACTTTAATTCCGATTTAAGAGCATTTTCAATGCAGCTACTTTTAAAGATAATGAACTGTTATTAGTAGACCTGAGGGTTGCAGTGTGCTGATGTCAGCAGTTGGAATCCCTCATTTGAATAATAAGGACAATAAGAAATGATATATCATTACACCGTATATCTATCTAACGGATTATTATCTCGCTTGTTGCTGGTAAAAACTTTGTTATTTTGGCCTGCCGTTGCTACGTCATGCCTCGCTCTTTCAAACCAAAAAAAGAGACTTTCAACAGGAAAGTATTAAGACATCCGTTATGGTTAAATAGGCACATTCAAATTAAGCCACGTGACTCTACACACGGGCAGTTTATTATATCCATTTTTTTATATGTCTTTCGCTTGTTAAGGAAACATTTTTTCATGTACCTTATCGTACATATCGGCTTTCCTTGCTCTATGCAGACATTCAATTCGGTCAACTCTAATTCCATTTGAAAATATTTGACGGAAATTCTTTGGGAAGGAAGATATTTGATTGAAAATATAAAATCCCCTCGGTGAAATTTTAATTGCGTCAGACGATAAGACGATAGAATTTCGTCTAATCAAATGATTAAATTGAAATCTATGAAATTCTAACCCTTTTTCTTTCGTCAGAGGAAAACTGAATTCAATCAAAATACATGTCGTGGGAAAAAAAAGAAAATATGTTTCAAAACATAAAAATGTCGATGCTCTTTTTGAATTCAACTGTGTGTTTTTGCCTTCGCAAGATTTTCCACATCTTTTGTCAGGAAAATGATGTTTTCTTGGTTGTTTTTCCATAGTTTTCTACATCTTTCTTTCGTCTGATCATTTCTATATTGTCTATCATAAAGGCCGATTTCCACTAAGTAGTTTTCCAACGCGCGGCGGGCAATCGAAACTTAAACTTCCTACTGTTTCTTTTTTCTTCTTTAATACATTTTATGGTCAGCGCAGTGAGGCAGCTGTTCTAAAGAATCGTTTTTTATCTGTGCTGCTGTCTCGAAGGGCGGAGATGATTTCTTATATGTAAAATACTTCAAAGTGAACTCTGCGTAGGAGCATCGAATTTATAGATAAAAAGTTCTTTTTATTGAGTTTTTATTTAAAAAAACTTAATTACAAAAAAGTTCAATTAAGATATTTGAAAGGAAGCGTTGTTAAGTGCAAATTGATCTTATGGTAGGCATAAACCTCAATATTATTGTTTTAATGCGTTAGAAGCCGAGTTTTTGTTTTAAAATAATTTGTGGTTCATAAATACCAAGGATTTCAAATGTTACTGGGACTTGATTTATATTTAACCAAGGTAATAATGCTTATGAGTAATACGCATTGGTTATGTCGATGGGATTCGTGTAAAATATAACAACATTTTTTCACAATATTTATTGGGTTGGTTAGATAATTCTTTTAATCTCTGGATAATTCTTTTATTTCTTTTATTTTTTTGACATGATTTTAAATTGATTGTGAAGTGCTGAAATATTTTTTATACGTTACCCTGTTCATTGACTCTTAATTGTCAAAAACTATCAAACTTATCATGAAATAATAGAATTTGTTTCAAGAGAAAAGAAGCTTTTCTCGAGTAATGAGTAATATGTTTACAGTTTTCAAGTTCAAAGTCCGTGTTTTATCCATCTACCACGAGGTTCTAAAGATCATAACAAATATGTCTGACTAATGCATTAAAAAATGTATTTTTGCACCAGTTTCAGCGTTTTTAATGTTTTGGTCAGACATATTTGTTATGATCAAAGATTTTAGTGATATAATTAATATAGTTTAAATAGTTAATTTTCAACTTAATCTTCATCTAGCAATATCAAAATTATAATATAATATAGAAAATATAGAATAGAATATGACTTCCAAAAGCAATAAAATTTCAAGAGATTTGTATGGCATCCTCACTTCACTAGGGTAAGTTTTTTATAATATTTTACTTTTATTTTACACTTTTTTAGGGAATCTGGTTTTCTTCAACGATTATTATTTTTAGTTTTGTTATTTTTTGACTTACTTACAACTTCACTTAATCATCCAAATGTTCAAATCAGGTTTCTGTTTCTTTTTTATAAATCAGCCCCTCTCTTCTCATATAAAAAATACAATGTGTTTGCATGGCCGGCAGTGTACCATTTGTCGTTTTTTAGAGTAAGAATAAAAAGGGGTAAGAAAGTCAACTGTTGGCCATTTAAGACTAAAAAAAAAAAAAAGCCAATTATGCAGACACAGCCAAAAAAATATTATTTAGCCTTAAAATTCAGCTTTTCCCTACTTTAACTGTGTCTATTAAAAAAATTTGAAATTTGAAACTTGAAATTTTGGTATCATGGCTGAGAAGCTGTTTCTACTCAAGCAACCTACATTATGTGTCAACAACCACTTCATACAAATCTCAAATTTTTACCGAGCCTATACCTAGTAAGTCTAACCAATTCTGAGAAACTGAAAAACTACAAAATTTAAATTAGGAAAATTATAAGAACTGAAAAACTTTCATTTGCATTTGTTTTGTATAATATATAATAATGTTTATATGTTCTTTTATTTATTTAACAAAGGCTATTACGCTATTCACTAGTTTTTCTCAAAAAATTCCGTATGCCCAATTTAATTTTTCCAACATAAATTTGTTGTTCTTTAGCCCATTCTTATGCTCATTTTAATTTTTCCAATATAAATTCGTTGTTCATAAGTAGGCTCTAAGGAAGACAAAAATGAAAATAATACATATTACTAGTGTACAGTGTAAAAACACTATGCTGCCATGATAAGAGTGTGTTATATACAAAAATGTTTCTCAAAAATGTGTTTCTCCATGTTGGAATTACATCATAGTTAACAGAAAATTTGATCAATCATTCAAAGAGTGATATTATCCCTATTTTTCAGTGCTACTTGACCTATTTAGAGATTTCAGAAGTTGTACAGTTAAAGCAAGGCAGAACATTTCTTACCATCTGGCTACTAAAATTCCAATGTTCAGAGATTTAGAAAAGAGATTGTGGACAAAGTATACTTCTACCTAAACCACAATTAAACTTCTTAAGTATGTCAAAGAAAATACCTTCAAATTTCCCTATTTAACTGAATCAAACAAAAACAATCATACCTTCTGACATTTCTATCTTTCAAATTTTTATTCTGCTATGAATTGTGGAATTGTTCAAAACTCCACTTGTGCATCATGATACCAAAACCATGTAAATAGGTATATAACCATGATTTTCACATTCTCTTCTTGTATTATATTCATCTATACTATTCAATTTTCTAATCTAAACAAAAAGATATCAATCAAACACTATCAAAACAATATACCGGGTGTGCCAAAAAAAACCACAACTAAATTTCCAATTTTTAACCAGAAAACACAATGAAACTTTCGAATAACATATATTAACCTATATCAAATGTTTTACTTTCTTTTTCTAAATTTGAGCAAAATATCACATTTTTTAAGAATTTGTCAATTTTGGCTTGTACGAAATTAACATCAAACAAGATAATTTTGAAAAACATGAAGACAAACATTAAAGTTTGCACAATACAAACAAACGAAGGAACACTAAAAAACTAAAAAAATATCAGTTAATCTATTGTCAGTAGAATCTTTGTAAACCTTCGCTTTAACTTTGTCCCAAAAGAAGTAATCCAAAAGGTTACAATCTGGAGAAGATGGTGGCCACTAGTAACAAAACGATTTTTCAATTTTTCATACAAAAAGTTCTGCACAAGATTTGAATGATGTGAGTTCTGACGTCAGTTTTTGTACATGTAAAAAATGACACTATGTACAAAAACATGAATTGTGAAATGGAAATTAATAAAATGTGTGTTAAACTCTCAGAAATAGATGGGGAATAGGTAAATTAGTGTTAGTGATAAATTTCATATGGCTATGTGACATGAAACGCAGGATATTAAAGATTAAAATTTAGTTGCGTTTTCTTTTGACACACCTGGTATCTAATGTTCTTGCTACCTTCGTTTCCCTAAATGCAAACCTAACAACAATCCACACACTATAATAAAATACCTAATAAACAGCTAGACATTTCGGCATGGAAGTAGTTAGAACTAACTGATACAAAAAAGCTGTGTTCAAACATATTTTATAAAATAGACATTGGTAGATAATGATGAACTGATAACACAAAAATATAACAGGTCTAGATTGACTACTCAGATAGAATACTTACTGATACCTATCAATGTTGTTATATTTTTTACTGAAAATAAGCATCGAATTAAAAAATAAAAACGAAAACAAAAATACACACAGCTTCTTCATTTCTTGTTTAGAGAAATGAACGTTGAGAATATTTGATGAAAAAACATTGCATTGTCTTCCTTAAGATAAAACACTCCACAAAGTTTGAGTTGAAACATTGAATATAATGCAAAGTTTCAGTGTATATCTTTGAACAATCATATACTTAAGCCACCCAGTTTCCTTTTTGGGAAAATGATATTCATTACCTGTAACAGTGCATATGCACTTATTTGAATAATGATTCATGTGTAGGGGTATAGTATAAGGGTAAATATAAATTATTATTATTATACAGCACCAGAACAAAGGTAATTGTGAACGATTTATCTTTAGGCTAGATTATAGGAAATTATTAAGTTCATTGCTTACAGTTCAATTATTGGAAGATTTTATTTGTCGGACCAGTATTGTTCATAATAAGTGAAGAATTTATCAGTTCATGGACTTGATGATTTATGTTGAGTTTCTCTCATCAAGTTTAATGAGAAGATCTTCCTTATATATGATTAAGATGGGATCGAAATGAAAATTTTCACTCCTTTTTACTTAGTGTGACATTCGGATGTAAAAGTACAATGGGTATTTCTGCGAATTTGGAAATTTTAAGCGGAAATACACATACTACTTTTTACCTAGGGTTTTCACTTTTAAAAACTTTTAAAACTTTTAGATTTCAAAATATTCATTCTGAGTTACACGGGTTGAAGGCTGATTGAACTCTAACATACAAAACGTTATGATGTAAACCTTATTTAAATTTTTTGGTTCAGTGAGTATTAGGTCATGTAATGCCTCGTTCTTTCAAATGCTTTTATAAGACTTTTCACCAAAAAGTTGGATGGTCTCAAATTAGCAGATGAACACACTCGTAATTTGATGCATTCAGTTGTATTTAATTTTGGGATTAGAAAAATCTTCTTTAAACTCATGCGTTGACTAATAAATGGTATTATCAGATAAATTTGATATTTTTATCTTATATTTCTTTACGTTTTAGCTATGATGGGTCTGTAACTACAGAACACCAAGGTCCTTACAGAACTTCATATCATGTAAGAAAAAGAAAAGATGCAAATGGTATTAAACCAAATAAGGAGATAGATTTACGTGATGAAGCTGCAAAGAAGGTTAACACGATAAAGATATTAATGACTTTATTATTCTACTTCATGTTGATTGGAAATTTTTACTTTTTCACAGGAATCTTTTCTGATATTTGCTGTATCAAATGTTGAAGTGCCTTGATCAATATTGTGGAAATGCATTCATCATTCCTACATTCACCTTATATTTTGTTTCATATTTAGGCCATTTCTGAACAATATACTATCACATACTTCGGTGAAAAAGGATTTGGAAGTGTTGTAGAATACAAGAGAGACAATAAAACTGATATGTTTCAAATAGGACGGTCAACCGAACCCTTAATTGATTTCATAGTTGTAGACACAGTGCCAGGACCAAAAGATAACATAGATGAACATTTGACACAAAGTACAATATCAAGGTTTGCTTGCAGAATTGTTGTCGAAAGAAGCACAAATAGGGCAAGCGTGTTTGCAGCTGCTTTTGACACCAATCGAAGAATATTTCTAGGGGTATAAATTAATTTTATTTGCTGTGTTTCGTTCTAATGTTAAAAAAACATTTTGTTTGAAGAAAGTAAATTAGTGAATGACTTCTAAACTATTTCTAGGAAAGTGCCCCTCAATGGTCGAATGGCAAGAAATATTCAGATGGTTTAACAACTAATGGTGTTCTTATGAATCATCCAAAAGGTCAATGGGGTACTGAAATGTCACCTGGTGTTTGGCGAGAAGTATCTGTTACTGGTGAAATGTTTGGATTAAGGTCACAAAGATCTGCACGTCAGAGAGGGAAAACTGTAAGTTGTTGTAAATTAATGATTTTTCCCTTTTTCCATTTTAGGCTATTTTTTATATTTTTGAACCATCAAGATTGAAATCACAGTAGCATAAACATGCAATGATTTCTTGAACAAACTGTACATTCAAAACAAAATGTCAATCGATATAAAATGAATGCTAGATGGAAGAATAGTTTGTTTATAAGTGAGCATTAATGTTGCTCTTTAACAAACATTTATGCAACCAGGTTGTGAATCGTGTTGGTATTAGAAGATGCCAAAGAAAGACAGTTCTTTAGATTTTCCGGATGTTTGTAGTTTAACAATTGGTCATTACTAAATTAATTGACAGGTTTTCTGTAGTAGTTGCATTTCGAATGATCCTCCAAAGATTGTAGTTTTTCAAGGGCCCTAGTTTTTGCAAATTTCCTTGGGTACAATTACCTAATCATGAAAACTTGAAATCTAAATAATATATTCAACAACAGTTTCTATGGCAACTTGTAATAATATAAAATCTCAAAATAAATAGTAAATCAATAAAAAATTTTCCAAAAACGAAATTGATTATGCTGTCATGTTTTTTTCCTTGGTTAACAATAACATTGTGACACATCAGCTTCATAAGCAAGATGGAAGTAAACTTGTGGTAATTTCTCTTCTTTATACACTATTGATATTATGCTCTTGAAAATAATGATACTGTTGTTGTTTTCTTTAATTCAAAATGCATTTTTATGTGATGATTTCTTGGTTTTTTTAACAGACTGATTGTAGTAATACTCTTCAAGATGGTTCCATGATTGATCTTTGTGGTGTTGTGTTACTATGGAGGACTCCACAAGGACTGGCAAACGGACCAGTAAGTGTAATATTATCGATTTGATTATTGTGTTGGACATAGATGCCTTGTTGTAAAGGTTGAATTAAACCGTTTTACATAACATATAACAATAAATCACTGGTTTTAGCATTTTACCGTGTATAAAAATGAAATCGAAAAAGTTGCCTCAAAAGTTTTATGCAGTTTTCGAGAAATTAGCCTTTAAAATCCTGATTATCATGCTTTATCGTGTTCTTCGATTTAAGGCATTTTCATGGCGTTTTGTAAGCTTGTATATCATACCAATTATACCCTTTTTACTTTATACTTGCATGGAAAATACTGTTCTAGAGTAAAAATTGATGGTTTTTCAATGTCAAAGTGGCAACTCAAGTGCAAACCATTACGATATATGTTATCCATGCACCATATAATGTAACATGATGGACAGTTTGATAAGCAATAAATTGATTACACATTGTTTTATTGTTCCATCAATTATTTTTTATCCAGACTGTTGAAGATTTGAATTTAAAAAGAGATTTGCTGAATGCATTAAAGGCTCAATGCCCCGTTGGTTTGGTGACACTCAAGTTTTCTTCCAAACCCACTGCAACGGTAAGTTCCTTTGTAATGGTTCACATTCCTCTGTTGTCTGTTGGAAACTGGCACCTGAAGAAACTTGATATTTGAAACTTCTGACTGGTAGGTTCCTGTTGATATCAAAATTATTGTCTTAATTTTCAACTTGGTGAAGCTCATTTTTTCAGCTTCAATTTTCAGCTTCTTCAGTTCTTCATTTTTAAGCTAAATTTTCGTGGTATATTATAGCATCAGGCATACTGTTTCCATCAAAATTATTAAAATCTGTTGAAATTAGGCTAAATGCCAAGTAATCCTAAAAAGTGTGCACGTAATTTTGAAACGTACTTTAATTAATATTATTAATTTAGAGTTTCTTTTTTGTATTTTCTTTAGAATCATACTTCACCATACGTTTACACAAACTGTGGTCATGTACATGGTTATCATGTATGGGGTGCTCGGCCATCCATCACTAAACCATCTAAGAAGTTTGTTGATAAACGTGTTTGCCCATTCTGTAAAGAGGTATTAATGTTAACCTTAGCAATGATATTCTGTAGTAGT
The DNA here is from genome assembly GCA_039566895.2 of Turritopsis rubra. NCBI lineage: Eukaryota > Metazoa > Cnidaria > Hydrozoa > Anthoathecata > Oceaniidae > Turritopsis > Turritopsis rubra. The sequence continues at coordinate 15,187,332 of CM077623.1, read as the reverse complement.
TGATCTGTTAAAAAGAAGATTTTCCATGTTCACTTCAAATTTCAAAACCATCTATTATCCTGATAATAAAATTAAATCTGTAACCAAGACCTTCTCTGATCTATTTAGACTGGGTTGTTTTCTCGCCTTCAGTTCGGAATGGAGCCAGCGGTTTATGTTGATAATGGTCCAGCTAGTCACTGTTTTGTCCCTTGTGCACATGTGACCACGGAAGCAACTGCAAAGTATGTTCGAATAATTAATTTCCAGTTTTGATTGTTTCGGTGCTTAATCTGTCACGAATGAATATTTTTACCTCCTTTGTATACAACCGTTTTATATCTTTCTTCAAATTCGTTTTTAATGTTATGATGTATTTCAGGTATTGGTCACGTGTTATGCTTCCTCATGGGAAAGATCAATTCCATTCAGCGTGTCCCTTTTGTGCTGTGCCTCTGGAAGGCAAATGTGGCTACATCAAACTTGTGTTCCAAACTGAAACCGATCCCGAGGAGAAAGAAATTTTGCTCTGAGTTTCATGGTTTCTACTCGATACCAATTTTGCAAATAATAATTCTGAGCTACGTGCAGGTCACGTGAGTTCTGAGTGCCTTACTGTCCCTCACCATTATGCCGGCAGAAATTCTTTGAAGTTTAAAGTTTGTAAAATCAAGTTGAAATTAAGTGTTTTCTCTTTTTCTTCTGGCGGAAACATGAGAAGGACTTTTCTGAAAAACCTTTTTTCCCATCATGGACTTTTAAGTGTCTTTAAAGTAAACATAATTTTGCTGAAGTTTCTAATATTATATAGCTAAACATCATTCCGAAATGTACAAGTTCTCTCTTGACTGTTTCTAGAGTTCAGGAAGACTAATACTAACAGAAGGAGTATGTGCAATTTGTAAGCTTCGTATACTAACAGATAAGACTCCGAAATAATGGTGGTAAACTAACATTTTTTTGTGAAGTGTGCATCATTTTGTTTTTTGTTTTTTTAACGCTTTTATAAGATGGAGAAACTGAAACTTTTCTTTCCGTTCTCAGTGAAATAAAATATGTGGGAGTATGTGTCAGAAGTTGAATTTACATTCGTATATATATTTTTGTGTGTATCTACTTATCTGACTAACAACTCCCTGAAAAAATCTTATAAAAACATTTGAAAGATCGAAACATAACCTGACTTTTAGGGCGAATATTTTGCGCAAAATAACATTTTTCACATAGAATGTGTGTTCTGGTTGGTTAAAACATTTCGAACCAATTTTTACGCAAGATTGTTCGTCTTCCATAAACCGACACATGCAAAAGTTTGGTGACTTAAAGGGGCTATGACATGGATCACGTGATTGTTGTGTTTGTTTACTTTGTTAGTCGTTACTATCTCTAACCTCCAATGCTGCACCGAAAGTCGTAAAATCACGTGATTCGTGTCTTAACCCCTTTAAATGTGGAGAATCTTTTAATTCAATAATTCCCTTACATCATCGTGCTGTCAAAGTGGACATATATATATATATTTTTAATTTGACCTGTTAATGTAATACATTCTTGTCTTTTGTATTTAAGAGTTTTTCATATCATCAGTGTTACTAGCTAATGATCGTTTAAAAACGTTTCTACTGATGCGCTTACGTATCAGATTTTGTATTCCTTCCTTCCGCACCTTCCGTCTACACCCTAAATGCTCGATTTCGCCCCTTTTTGAATAAACGCCCCTCTTGGTGCCGCCTCTTTAAGTCAAGCGTTTTGATAGGCCCACTTTTTTGAACCGTTCGATTTTAAGCGTTAAAGCTTCTGCGATTTTTATTGAGCGCTTCACTCTATTTATCGCCCCCTATTGATTAAGCGCCCTCTATAGAAATTGTAAATAAACACTCTTGTCGCTTAATCGAGCATTCCCGTATGTGAAAAATCATTAAAAGTATCTTCACCGTGATAACTTCATGTGTTGCTAACAGAGTAGATGCGGAGAAATGTTTTTTAAATGCGCCCTGATCACGCCAACTGTCTTCATATTTTGATGTATCTGAATACTTCTCGATCACGCATGAAATTGTCACCCTGATTTGAAACTTGGTATTGTATTTCAATAGAGGTACGACTATAATATCTCTTGTATTTATTTTAGATAATAATTGTTTAAAAGTTCAACACGCAAATATAATGTATTTTTTAAATATATAAACATATAATACAGAAGTGACGTTTTGTACGCTTCTTTAACTAACTTTGTTGTTTCAAATTCACTTCACGCCAATGGCCTTTATAGCAAAATAAACTATACTGTTGTTTCCAGCTGCTTTATCGGCTCACGTTTAACCATGTCGTCCACTTCATGTGATTTCTTCGGATCAAAATCAAAACGAAATGCGGGGCTATTTGACATGGTTTTTTCGTAAAATCGACTAAAATTGTTCACTATTACTGGAATTGGAAGAGCGATGACTAAAACCCCAGTTACACTCAGCACTGATGCAGTAAATCGTCCACCTATAAAATAGATGAAATATAACGAAATATGAAGGTGATGATTAAAAGACTGATGCTTTCCAGGGAACGCATCTTTATTTTCTTCCTGTCTGTTGGTCTTACCACTGTTGACTAGACCCTTCTTCTCTTTAGTGACATCTCACATTTTTCTATAAAAGCACTATATACCCTCTGAATTCCGTTCGAAGATAATGACAGAAATTGGGAAGTGACATGTTGCATTTCTCTTTTCCTTACTTGTGTAATGTGTAATGCTCGCTCTTCCCGAAAAAAGATTAACTAAGCAAAGAATTGGAAAAATGTAATGTGAAGTGTACCCTCATCGAAAACAGTACAGTAATATCACCGAAAAAAAAGCAACCACATATCACCGTCCGTTCATCAAAAAGGGAAACCATGACACGAGGTTACAATGTTTTTATAGTAATTTCAGCAACCTGAAAAATAAATTGTACCTGCAGTAGCCGGAACGATATCACCGTAACCCACTGTGGTAATCGTAACAATGCAAAACCAGAATGTGTGCGGAATACTTCGAAACGGCGAGTTTTCTTCATGCTCGAAGTAATAGATAGCCGATGCAAATAATATCGTGATGACTAGCACAAAAAACAAGAGTAAAAGTAACTCTCGGAAACTGGAGATTAACGTATTTACGATTAAATGTATGGCTTTCGAATATCGATAGAGTTTGAAGATACGAAATAATCTTGCTAATCTTAACGCACGTAACAAGACGAACGCTCCAGCGCTATTCGCAACTTTATGGTGTAAGATTTGAAAAAAGTAAAATGGCAAAATGGACACCAAGTCAATGATGTTTAGCCAATTTGTCAAGAATTTTTGTTTGCAATCCGAAACGACGAAGCGCGTAATCCACTCGATGGTAAACCAAGTTACGCATCCAGCTTCAATGTGGGTCAATATCTTGATTTGGCGTTCATCTAAACTCGGGAAAGTCTCCGTTAGAAAAACAACAATAGATAAGAATATTACGGCAGTCGAGAAAATCGTCATAAATCGCGCCAATTTATTATAGTCGGGATTTTCGAAAATATTCCATATGTAGGTACGGAAATTTCTCGGTTTGTTACTGTCGTTCAAATTCGTTATGCGAAATCCTTCCTTGTATATTTTAAAAGCTTTATCTCCGAACCCAAAGAACTGCAAATCTTCGATAAATACACGATATGCAACGTTATCGGGTTTATTCAGAATACCACATTGCAGATAGACCAGAATCTCTTCAAAAACTTTCGCATTGCGCTCGAAATAAAATTCTTCTTTGTTTTCATTATAAAATGATTTGATGTTGCACAGTCGAAATATAGATCCATTTTTCGACTGCAGTGTGCTCATATAAGTTTCGAATATTGTTCCGGACACATTCACTTTAACTCGTTCTCCACTTTCTCTACCCGGTTTTCTTTCTTTACCCGGTTTTCCATGCATTTTCAATGCTCCATGTGTTGTACGTGTGTTGCCAGTATTACGATGGGAACATGGCCACTCCGAATCGGGAGATGCATTTGAAAATCCCTCAAACGTATCGGAATTGATGTTTCCATGATGAGCATAGCTGTCAACCGCAGCTGCAGCTGTTGTCAGCATTATATAATATAAACGGCTCCCTTCATAAAAAACAAAACAAATTTTAACAAAAAAACAAGGACAGCGAGGTTAATTCTATCGCTGTGATGGAACTTGCTCTTTGATCAAGTTGAATGGATAAATCGGTTGTAGTGTAATCTGAGCATATCCTACGCATAGGAACATATAACCTAAATAGATTGTCCGTACGTGAGTTTTTCGTTTACCATGACGACGAACAGGGGAAATTTTCGCATCTTTCTGTTTTTATTTACTCATAATACAACAACTGATTTATTATTAGCCTTTCATCGTTGCGCTGTCAATATCAGTTATTAGGGACCTTAGCAACTCAGAACGGAAACGACAGAGGAATACATGAATATTCGGAAAACAAAGAATCACAAAGGAACAAAAGATTTAATTCGTTAAAAGTTAAAAGTTAAAAGTTTGATTGTTGAAGTGAAAAAGAGAGAAATGCTTTTGAAACAGGATAAAAGCGATAAAAGATACTACTATCCTCGCGTCTTTGTTTTCAGTACGACTTCAAAACCTAAAGGCCGTTTTCCACTTACAGCAATTGAATTGCAATTATCCTTTTGAAAACACTCTTCTCCATAATTTCACCACCAGTAAAATTACTTCTCGATATGCCGCTGCGTAACAGAAAATTTTCCACGAACAGAAAAAGAAAATTTCCTGTTTTTAATTTCCACTGGTTTTTAAAACAAAGCTTGAAAACAATTAAAAATTCATCAAGATTAAGTTAAACAAAGAAAATTATACTGAAAAGAAATTCTTTCTACAGAACAGTCTCATTAAAATGTAAAAATCTGATTGGTTGGGTTGTTGTTTTTCGTGTTTTCCGCAGCACGGAAAAAGTTGAACTCAATTAACCTTTCAACGGAACAGAACGGAAATTTTTCTCATGATGTAAACATTGTTTGTACGCATGCTCAGTAACTTTTCCTGTCAGTTTCGTTCCTGTCTGCGGAAGATTTTCTGTAAATAGAAAACGGCCTAAACTTTCCAGTGCTGATGATGTAATTAACTGACAAAGTTTTCCAATGGTATAGTATGAAATAGACTTGCTTTCTAAATGAAATCCACGAAGAAAACGAATCTTTTGTTTCACTCACGTCGCCGTCTTCGTTGTCGTCGTATTGCTTAAAGAGAATACGGCATCAATCACGTGATTGTTGTGTTTGTTTACTGTTTTCTTACCGTCAACCATATTATTATCGCATCTCTCGCCTCAAATTGATTTTTGGTGCTGCACCATATATCAAGATCACGTGATTCATGTCGTAGCCCCTTCAAGTTCTCGTCTACTACACGTTATTTATATATATATAAGAACAAAGGATATAAAAACATAAGGCCAGCGGCGGTCTGGGTATGTCAAAAATTGTGGAGGAGCACATAAACTTAATTTCTGTTTTCAGGCTGTATCACCAATGGGATTACTTTGACATACCCTATAGATTCGCCTCTGAAGGTTTCGAAGGTCTAATAGTTAAGAACATGCTAAGAACATTCTAGGCTATATTTATATTGTTTGTCAGTCTAGTATTCATAATATATAATTAGAGTTTATCATGTCATAGACCGGTTGTTTTTGTTTGCGACGTATCGACAGTTACTACTGTCATCATCGGGCGTTTGTAAATGAATGATGTAAAGTTTATATATGTTTTCAGTAGGATCGAAATTAGGATCGAAATTATTTCGGACCTGGAAGGAAGCAATGTCAATAATTTGTTTTGCGTAGAGCTGGAAACCATATCGCAGGGACATTATACGATGTACTATTAATACTGGAATTGTTTTTGACACTGTATATAGTCTCTTTGACTTTTCGAGCAGTCCATCCTTTTTCCTTGTCAAGGATCTTTCTATTCTCCCAATCCTAATTTCGATCCTACTGAGAACATATATAAACTTTACATCATTCATTTACAAACGCCCGATGATGACAGTAGTAACTGTCGAAACGTCGCAAACAAAAACAACCGGTCTACGACATGATAAACTCTAATTATATAACATTCTAGGCGTAAGAATGTTTGTTCTTAAGAAAGTATTTTTACATTTTACAAGGAAACATAATTACGATAGTCAAACACAAGAATAGTAGAAATCATGTTGCTTACAACAGTATCAACTGAACTCCATTAAAATGAGAAAATGTCAACTAAATTCTCTGAATTTCAAATTTTAGATATTCAATAGTGCGTAACTTTAAGAACAAATTAAGAACATTTTTAGGCTTCAAAGTCGATAAGTTAAGAACGATCGAAGGCTTCATCAAAGTTGAATATTCTTATAAAAAAAAACATGTATGGAAAAATAGAATGGTATACTTTTTCAAAGTAGCGAGCGAGTATAAATGTTAACAAAAAAGATTAGAATTAGAAATGTTCGGAGCCATTTCAACAAAGTTAGAAAACTCTCTCTTCCATTAAAAATCAACTAGACGATAAATTATAAGATGGTTGACAATAATTCAAAACAGTCACACTACAAATTAAACAGCAGGTGATTAATTCATTCGTTCGTTATTTTTGTTTTGTTTTTTTTTTCTTCCACTATGACAAACTTATCAGAAACACTACATCATTAAAATGAGAAGCAGTCAAATCGATATTAGAAAAAACATTAGTTTAATTGAGCTAAATGATATTACGGAAAGATTTTATAACTAACTTGATATCACACACGTGTTAACTATATACTTCTAGGGAGAGGAGATTTGACTTTGCTTGTTAAATTGCGTTATTTTTTTCATTAATTAATTATTATTTTTATTTAATGGGTAATTATTTATCCACAAGGGATCAAGGTACAAAAACAATGTAATTTTCTTACATCTCATTCGTAAGGTTTTATGTAATAAGTTTAAAAGCATACGAACAATCGGTAGTCATGTGATCATTTTGAAATCACATCCGACCTTTGTGTCGGTATCTCACGTCGGTATCTTGCAGTATGTAACACAAACACTGGTAATATTACAAATTTGCCAGCTTTTTATAAATCAGGTATTACAAATTTTTTATTTTATTTTTTATTTTCCATTTTTCCTGTTATCCAGGCGGTTAAAATACAAAGTTACCGATCCGATTACACTGACAACGCATTTTTACAACTAAAATATTTTAATGTTTTTTTTTTTACATATTTTTGTGCAAGAGAATTCATAATAATCCCCTACTGCAAATAAGAAGCAAACGATGCTACACTGAAAAAAAAAAAAAAAAAAATTATGAAATACCTTAAATGAGTTTTCCAAGTAAAATAATTGTAGCTTCAAAAATGTTGGCTATTGTCAATTTCAGATGGAATATATCTCGTGCAGGAAAACGAAGCAACCATGACATAAGATAATCAAATCTCGATGTTTTTTATAAAATAGAAAAAAAAAACATAATTTCTTTTAAAAGATAAAGTTGATAACAGCGCTTATTTACTGTTAGAGTTAAATATGACGATATGCATATCTAAAGCCATCTGAATCAATGTTTGGATTTTGTGATATCACAATTTTCTAATTCTTGTCGTCGAAGCAAATTGATTTACGAGTGTTCCTTAAGGCCCTGCCTCCACTTAGACCAACAATTATGTTTTCTACCTTGGAAGAAATCATTTCACATTTTTCATATGGGTGAGAGTTGAACTGTAGTGGACAGGGCGTTGAAAGTACAGGCGCCCAGCGGCTCTACTTAACAATATATAAACAATGTTTAATATTAGACAAAACCTCATGTCTGTACGAATTATTTTATTAGCCCTTACTTCACAGTTAAAATATTATCAACATTCCATATAATTCCACTTCTCCAGTGTCCCCTGCCCTACCACCCCTGCACCCAGCACCCTCTGATAACCGCCCACCTAAATTTCAAAATAATTTTAAAACCCCTTTGTAGTCGCTGAAGATGAAGAAGGTGATGATCCTATTGATGTCTATGTTAAAAATATAACATGACATGTCTAAAATCGTTGGTTTTCTTTCTGTTCTTTTCTGTTCTCCATTCTCCACTCTCCATTAGAATGTGCAATATCTCACTGAGAATCAGTGGCTCGCTCCTGACAGCTTCATTACATGTGAAGCAGCTAGGCTTGACCATCGACCAAAAACATTTCTCAACACATTTCAGACATTTGTAAAAGGCCAACCATAAAATCGGGGCACATTCGCCGGTTCCTATCACGAAGCAGCGTCACTGTTGTTGAACGCCTATATACTCTCTTGTTTTAAGTACTGTCCTCTACTGTACATGTCCTGTTCGAAATCTGACAGTCAGATGATTCGCTTTATACTTGAGCTCTGAGAACTGTTAATTTTGTCCATGCCCCCGCCGGGTATTAATGTCCTAGTCACCTTTTGTGCTGCTATAAATCTACAAGGATAATCTTAGATCAATGCTGACTGAAGTGTACAAATATATCAATGGGTTGAACCCTGCTTTCTTGCATGATATATTTGATTGTATCACAGCGCGACTAGCCTGGAATAATCTCCCCTCAACTTTGAAAGCAGCTAAAAGATTGTCAGAATTTAGATCGGGAATTAAAATTAAGTTCTATGGTCAGTGTAAGTCCTGCACGTGACCTATATTAGTCTAAACTTTTAATCAACTTAACTGTTTTTAATTTATATCATTGGTTTTATTAGTTTTTGTAAACTGTCTGTTTCCAACGTTAAATATAGAATACATTACATTGCAGATAGGTTTCCTGTAATAAATGCCGCCCTCCAGTATACGCCCACCTAAAACCTTCAAAATATTGTAAACGTGGCGGCGTTTACAGAAATACAGTGTCTGAGGCTGCTAAATCTGGAGAAGATGTTCAGACCTCAAGTTGCATTCGTTGGTTGCTACATATTTTAAAATTTTCTGCCACCATCTTGTCTTACGACTGCTTAATATTTGACTTAATTTGAGACCATTGATCCTTACCAGCAACTGGGTTATATATAAAACAATCCGTCTATTTGAGTGTGAGAATGAATGGAGGATGTTGCAGGAAAATTTCTTCTTTCATCATTTCTTTCATTAAATTTCATTTCATATCCTTTCTCTGCTTTTGTATTTCATAGTATTTTGACTTAAAAAAATCAGACAATATCAGGCGAAATTTTGTTCTTTTACTTGGTCGTAACAGAAAGGATGGGAAGTTTATGGTTGGTAGCAAAAACATCGTTGATAAGTTACTTGAATGTTTCGGTGGAAATATCATTCCCATATTTTACAGATATATACAATTGAAATTTCCCAAGTTAACACGCACATCGGCACCGGTTTGAAGGAATTTTAAAGAACAAAATGCGATATGCAAACGTGTTTTCAAAACCTGATTCCACGAAATGTCAAACATCCCCAAATTTGAACCCAGAGTCTTTTGTCTTTAAGGAATACGGATGTTATTCTGTATACGATATCCTTCGCCGACGTCCGTTTATCGAAAAGACAAAAGACCCTGGGTTTGAAGTTGAAATCATCAATCAAATTTCTCTGGTAGGGGGTTTATAATGATGGTTTCTATACACTCGAATACAGATTGTAAATCCTGGTCACCATTTATGTGTTGTGCGGATGAATAATATTCGAAAATATCTTCAATGTGAGCTTGATATGCAGCAAACTTCTTCAACACGCTATCTTCTTCATCATCTGGATGCTATAACAAGAAAGTGAAACCATCAATAGAATGACAATCGTCAGCAATTTAAAATATCATCAAGATGAAACACTGAGGAAAGCAGATGTATGGAGTAAGAAAACGGACAAAACTAATACACCTTTCCCGAATTTCTGTTTACACGTCGTGTTTTGGTGTAGTTAGTATATCCAACCTCGTTTCAGATATCATAATGGCCTCTAATCATTATACTGGGAGTTTTAGTAATAGAGATAATTACTAAGTAATAAAGTTAAAACATTATTGAAACAATAAATTTCATAAAAACGAGGTTGGATGTACTCACTAGCTCAAAACGCGGTCCTTAAACAGAAATTCGGGGAGGTGCGTTGGTCTAATTGAACCATGGTAAAAAAAAAAAACAGTCCGTAAAATTATCCTGCTTTGAAACTATTGAAATATTGACAATAAACATGGCCGCAGCTACATATGCACGTGTTACACCATTTGAATCTTTTCAGTACTATATATTTTCAGTAAAAATATTCTACAATACAACCCTTTCTCTCATACATAAATTTAAATAACAGAAATTTCCAACCCCCCAAAAAACAACAAAAACGTGTAACGATCAATGTCTCAGGAAAAGTCTTTTTGTTTGGGTGAAATTTGAGTTTTAGTTGTTATTCCCATTTTAAATGAAACTGACGTGTCTCCCACATGTGCTGTTACAAGAGTTTTGAGACTTCTTTTTAATCTATCCTATGACCCTTATTGGCGGTAATTTTAGATTGGTTGCGCAGTTAGAGCCGTCGAAAAAAAAGGCCTCATTTGACCGGCGTAATTTTTACAATCGTCTAAAACAGATTCTTAAAATTTTGTCCGTCTTCGAACCCCATACAGAAGTTTAAACTCACCGTTTTTAATCTGGATTTGATTTCAACAGTTTTAGGTGGATTGTACAGTAAATGGTACCTGAAATATGAAAAATAGTTTCACAAAAGAATAGATGACTGTAAATGTTCTTTATAAAGGACCTCCTACGCAGGACCCTCGTTGATAAAACTATCCTGGGTAAACATTAATAAATAAACAAAAATAAAATAGATTTCGAAAGGATAATCAAGTTTTTAAAACAAGTCTAATAGATATGTACCTTTCCCCAGTAACAGGATCGACTGTCCGCAAACTCAATCTTTCAACAGCTGTATCGCTTGGTATGTCCAGGACTATAACGCGATTGGGTTCGTGTCCAGCAGAAGACAACGAATCAACCTGATTCCTCGTCTTTGGAAAACCATGCAATACCCAACCGCGTTTTACTGCATCCAGCTGGCATAATCGTTGGGATAACACAGAAAGTAGCAGATCGTCTGGAACTAAAAAAAACCAGTGAGATACTTAGACCTTGAACATCCATGAAGTTAGAACGCTTAAAGTCAACGAAATCGATCATCTACAAAGGTTTGTCCTGACGCACTTTCTAAGTAAGATTATGATTAACTTACTTTTGACACCTCTCTCAACAAACGGTCTCATAGAATCACCCATTTCTGATTCACCCGATAGTATCTGTTGAACATACTCTTCAAAGTTTACTAAACAGAAAATGGTTTGTGAACTAACAATTTGTTTTGATGCTACCTTAAGTACTTTCTGATTCACATCACTAAAATGACCAATATACCATACCATTTACGAGTTGATATTTATTGGCCAATAGAGCAGCTTGTACAGATTTGCCACTACCGGCTGGTCCAAGAAGTAGTACTCGTGGTGTATGTGGTGCATTGTTCCTTTTCTTCATGGATATATAGTTTAAAGCTGAAAGGTGACCATAAGTGACGATTTAAAAACTGTTTTCTAGTTGCACAATCATCTGATCGACACGTGTATTTTAACAAAACATAAATCTGGATAAGTTAAACAAGAACACCTACTCTGAGAAAAAACATCATCTTTTGGTTGATCAGCATTGATAATTTTAAAGATATTCTGATAAGAGGGTAACACGTCATTGATACTTCTATATTGGCATAATATCAACACATATAAGTTTAACATTTAAAGTTTGATGCACATTCCTGTTATCTTTTGTCCTTTTACATTTTCGTTCACTGATAATTTCAGTCGAAATGTGATTTTCATTACATAAAATACATTGCAAATTAAAATGAAGGTTCTATTACATTTATTATCCAATAATAAACCACTCTTTTAGAATTTTATACTTCTTATACCTATGATATTCAGCTAATCTTTTTATCATGATTGGTTCAGAACAGTTTGGATCTTTCTTGATCCTCTTCACAACATCCACGGAAGTAGGCGGGTGAAATGTGGCATGGTAAACATCTTGAAACAATTAAAAGGAAATAGTAACCATTATGTTTCATTCAACTAAGGCAATTATGTGAATTTCTTACATGAAGCTGAAACAGTAGCATGGTAATTAGTTTTACACACAAATGTACTTTCCAATCTCCCTGAAGGTAGTGGAACAAGTTAGGATTGAATCCATAACCTCTTGCTTGCTGGGTGATTGCTCTACGCTACCGATCCACAACAGTAATGGTCTATATAGATGATACAATCAAACAAGCACAAGGTTTACCTCCTGTCAGAATGTCAATCCTTTTCCCAATCACTCTTTCAATTAGAACCGTGTCAGGGGCATCAAGTAATACTAAAAAATTACACCCATTTAAGCAATCTTAACTGATTCATTGTAAACATTAAAGATAAGACTATCAATGAATATTACAATCAGAAAATAATATTTACCAACATGTCGTGGAATTATTCCAGCAGACTGCATACAAAGAGCCTGGAAATTATATTTCATATTATATATTAGACAAGGAATAATTAAAGTAGATTCATCTTAATGTTTATCATAACTGTGTATAATAAGTACCATTAAATAATATAATATTATAGTACACAAAAGTTTTTCGAAATAATGTTAAATCCTGAACAAAGTTCTATTACAATAAAGTTTTGATGGAAAACATGTTAATTTCATTTTTAACTGACCTGTTTGCGATTTTCTGGCAGTCCATCTAAGACCCAACCCTAAAAAAAGAGAACCATAAATTCAGATGATAGGTTGATGTGGACTTGCAGTAATGGTTCAGTGGTTAGGGAGTTTGATTAAGAAACCTAGTTGAAGCCAACCTCAAAACACTTCAGGACAAAAATGTAGTAGCCATGTCCCCTATGATACTGCAGCCAGTCTGTTCCTCTACAGCCATGTTTGAGGGTCATAGCATAGGATGGGGGATTCATTGTAAAATGACATCTGGTAAAGCTGATTAGCCCATCCAACTATAGTGGTTTGTGAATTGCGTGAAATTACGTAAAAAACAATCAGGAATTAATATTCAACATACCTTTTCAATACAATCCGGTTTTGAAAGTTTTTCAGCAAGTGCCTCCACCAGTTCCTTATAAAGAATAATTTATAATCTAAAGACAGTTTAAGTATAAAGTTGTAAACCGTCCTTCAATACAGAAAGAAAGGTTACCTCTTCAGTTTTACTTGTCTCAAAATCTTCTTTGCAAAGGTAAGTGCAATTTATTTGATCTGCCATTTGTCGTGACTAAATGTGAAATGTATGTTAACATCCATAAAATCTCAACTTCTGCATACATGATGTTTTGAGTTTCAATAATCAAGCGAATTGAACTTACAATACTTCTCTTTCCAGCACCTGGTGGTCCCAAAACAAATATAGCCGGAACTAAACAAATAGGAACATCAGACATCAACAGAAATCAAAACTATTATTCGTAACACAGTAAACACCATTACTATGAATCATGTATCATATAATACCAACTCCTGTTATGAAAATCACAGTATGATACCATTAAAAATAACTGTATGTTACATAAAATTCATATCTGAAATGACATAACGTATGGATGTACCATCTTCTGGTTCTTTAAGCCAGTTAACAATTGCTTGAAGAGGATCTTCTGGCTGTTGAATGATTAACTTTTTAAGCAATTCCTGAAAAAAACAGCATGTAAAACATTAAATTTCTTCAATAGGCATAAATGATTTGATGTACTTTAGAAAAGACAAATTTATGCAACTTTGCAGATAACATGCTACACAGCTCTCTGATCATACCAACCTGTGCCTAAGTGTTAGAGGTCACTTCATAAAGGTAAAATAACTTGGAGTTTGGATTGAAGATAAACTAAATTTCAATGAGCATATAAAAATATTTGTTTGTTATAGCAAATCAAAAAATTGGTTGTCTTCAACGGATTAGGAAATTTCTTAATGTCAATCAGGCTTTAACTCTAAGCAATGCATACATTTTTATCTCATTTCGGTTATTGTTCGATTGGTTGGATGATCTGCAATAAAGACTGCTGGATGTCTTATTGACAAGATGTGTTGTCTTAGAGTTATTTATGGTTATTCTGACTTGGCTCTTAGGGAAATGATCAGCTTGGGGAATCAATCCATACCTCACCTCCATTCACTCATGCTTGAGGTTAATAAATCTACAAAGGGACTAAATCCAGTTTTTATGCCTGAGTTCTTCTTATTCAAAAGCCTACCATATATATGTCCAACATTTATAAACTTTTTATAAATGTGGCCAACATTGTTGTTCAATTCTGCATGTAATACATTAAAAAGTGTAAATTTATGATTTATTGATATATATATATATATATATGTCGCACACACAGGCGATCCCATACAATTTTTTGAACAGTTTTTTGAGCTCTACAACTTAATGATACTTATTCTTAAGAATTATGCAATCTTATTTTGCACCACCCCTATAATGGTAAAAATCAACCTGTAAAATGTTTTTACCCGGGATACTAGTATATAGCTATTAACTTCTCTGTATATAACCATTCATGGATATAACTATCCATGAATGGTTCTTTCAACTCTCATGTTAAAATCTACATTGTATCTAGGTGTCCGGCAGTTTCTTTTGTTTTCTTTACCTAGTGTAGGTGTCCAGCAGCTGAATTGTTTACTCCTTAACTTTTCTTTTAAAGAACAACAAAAAAACATTTGGATAAAACACACTGTGCCGGAAACGCAAAACTTGAATATCACACTTGTTATTGTTTTGTTTTGTATGTTTAATGTTGTTGAAATGCACATGCCAACTGAAGCTCTATTATTGTCCCAAAAGGCCTCCCATTTGTATGGATTTCTATCTCAGTTTTTTTCATAATAGTGAAAAATTTTGCCTAAATATGAACATAATTTTTTTCATAAGGTATAAAATCGTCTCCTCTAGCTATGCACCCACACCCACCACCTACACCACGTTCGATAAAATATAGAGTGCCTGCTCCCCTTACCACTATGTGCCACTTGCCGCTAAGTGCAACTTTGATCGTTCCTTTCGTTCATTTAAAGATAATAAATCAAACAAAACTTAATGTTATCTGAAAGTATAGACATTCAGCTATCATTATAGAAAGTTTCTCAAGTGAATCAACTAAAATACTTACTGATTTATAGGGTAAACTCTAACATCGAGTCACGATCATCGTGAAAAAAATATTAAAAATAGCAACTTCAAAAAATAAATGCTTCAAAATACAGTGTCATAAATAACGGAACAGATCGATTCCTTGATATTACTCTGCTGCTTTGAATACTGCCAACATATGAGATTTTATCCACACAAACAGTTTTCCTGTATTTATCGTGTACGCAAGTAAATTAACAAAAGTTTACAGTAAGGTAATTCTGTAACCACGTGTCCTTTCTCCGCTATAGCAACAAAAATTAGCATTGATTTCAGCTTGATTATTCATATAGTTAAATCTGTCTCACATACGTTCAATGATCTCCAAATCCCGCAGTGATAATCACTCATAGATTCACCATTCAAGAAAACGTGAAACTTGTTTTATAAAAGTTGCCACACAAATATGCTATACTTTACTATTCAAAATTTTATCACATGTGAATGATAAGAGTGCGACACACTGATCCGAAAAATAAATGCACATTATCATTATAATAATTGCTATCATGCATAGTCATTATTTAAAAAAATTCTAATGACTGTATAGTGACGATACGTTTTTCATTAGTTCCCTGTGCAGGCTCACAATTAGCGCAATTCCCATCACGTGTCTGTTTTTTTCAATTAAAAGTTGACTTGTTGAGACTGCACTATTATTTTCTAAAAAAACAACACTGATAAAAATTCAATTTGTAAACAATAAAGGCATGTATTTTTTATAAACCTGTCTGTGGTTGTGTCGCTTATCCGCAGAATCAAAGGGGAAAACAGTTACATTGAGAGAAAAGGGATTAAACTTTTAGTATGAACATCATATTCTATAAAATTTCGTTATTAACATCACTTTTGATGAACGTAAAATTAGTTAGCGGAAAGAGGAACAAGTTAGCGGAATGAGGAGGAACACCACCCCGATAATGTATTTATTACCAATCTTATTCTGTTTGTTTATTCCTGTTGATTTGAAATCTAGAATGACCAATTGTTCTGCTAAATCCAATTAGTTGTGTTTTCTCGTTCGCAACGGAGAATTTTGCAGCATTAAAATTAAAGTTAGCGATAAGAGAGAGGAGGGGAGGAGCAGGCACTCTATCTATATATATTTTTTGCGTTATAGACTGTTGAAAGTCATGTTATTATAATGGCACTAATACGCTTCCGTAGTATAGGATAAGTGCAATGAAAAGAAAGATACCTCATAAATTTGGAATATGCCATGCTTCTCAGCGTAAATTGAAAACTCAGGAGGTATCAACAGAGGCCTCTTAGTGGCGTCCATCTTTGTTTATTCCATGCCTTTCCTATTCAGTTGAAATATCTGATGATTTTACCGTAGAGTAAAAGTAAGGAAGAGAAACGACATTGGTCAGGAAAACTAACAAGTACAAATTGCGGATTGGACAAAATGTAGTAAATTAGAAAAAATAATGGCAATAGGGTATATCTTTTTCTGCTGACATACTTACATAACAAATGATTATTACTGAAAATAAAAGTCGCACTCAAGAATTGATTCTAAAAACTTGTGTCTATCCACTATTATTCGTCTTATATTTTGGTTACAACATCTTTACTTTATCGTCATAGTAACGATAATTCAAAAAGGCATTCGCTGAAAACATGGAACAACAAAGATGGCAGCAATCATCAAGAAGGTCAACAACACTATATTGAGCTATTTTTGTTAACTCAATATTAAAGATAGCTGAACGATTATCTTCAACTTTTTAGCAACTTAGAATCTTTTTTAACATGATTAGGATTTGATTGGTTCCGGGGAGCTGATAAATTTTGGAATAGAATTGTCACACTCTGTTGTGTTTTGCATTTTTGTGTTTCTCCTTATAAATATGGTGGTGTATAATTTGTTGTTTTCGTGATGTTTGCAGTGACATGAGCAAAACCAATTTTTGAACATAATCATGTATCCTTCCAGTATTATTTTGAGATTGAAAAAATGTAATAGTTCAATTCAATATGGGGAGTGTGGTGGGCTGGTGGGGGTGTGGTGGGGGTGATTTAATAGAAAAAGAAGGGGTCAGCAACAAAAATTTTTTTATAGGTATAGGTTTATTACTTGAGTCTGTCAAGGTGAATCAAAAATCGTTTACACAAAAACTAAAATTTTACAGTTTTAGCCATGATGATGCATCATCATCCATCACCATCCATCGATGGAGCTGCAACAAATAAAAGTGGTGGAGACTGAGAGAGTGTGTAAAGAATAGAATAATATATATATTCTTCTGTATTGACAAACAGCACAAGTGGTTTTGAAAATTTGCTTCCAGTCCAAAATTTGAATTTTTAACACCAGGGGAATTCTTCAATTTTGCTCAGGCTAAGAGAGAGCTAAACGCTGAAAGTGGATCAAAAACATTTTAGTTGACGTCCCCTTATTGTAGCATATTTTTCATTTCATTCTTATAATCATCTTTGTTTTCTTAGCTACATCTGTTTCAGGAAATCAATGAACCATGAAATTAACACAGATTAACACTTTGTTATGTTTTTTTCCATTATTTCGTGGTCCACCTATAGAAAAATGAGCAGGAAATTATATATATAGTAATATGCTTACAAAGCATTTTCGGATTTATTCACTGAGACTCTATGCAAATATATTATTGATAAACATAAAAAATGATTTTATGATTTTGCAAATCTACAGTCTGAAGTAGGTTTGTGAAAAATGAAATGATGGTGACAGCATTTGAAATTTTTTAGAAATAACTCTGAAAAAAGATCATTTTTGTGTCATGGCCACTACAACACAGATCATCCCTGGAACACTCAGAGAGACAAATAACCCTCTTTTGCTTAAGGTGAGTTATCATTGTTTTTAAGAAATTGTTCCCTTGAAATTAGTCATAAATTTTATCATGTTCAAGTCAACAAAGGGAAAGTTAATAACAATCTTCTTCCATAGGCTGAAATAGGGAAACCACTAATGAGGGGTTTTACATTACCTGGTGCGAATTTCACGTATGGAAAAACTAGTGAATCAAAAATGTATGGTACTGCAGAAAGTAAGTTTAGTTTGTGAAAAATACTTATTCGTGCATTTGAATATTTGATTTTAAAGAAGGTATTCTTCTTATAGCTTTTAGTTGGCATGCTAAGCTAAAGCCACTTCAAATTAAAGATAAAAGACCAAGAAGAGATTTTATATCCATAAACAAAGCTGCAACACAATCCGGTCTCGTCACTGCTCAGGAGCATTTTCAGTACAGAGCAACACACGATATTACTGCAAAAAATGAGGATATCAGAGACTCTACGAGACGAACAAAATTTCCATCTCCAGCGATGGTCTTTGGTGTATCCACCAAGTATGGTTATATTTTATTATTATATTGTCCTTTATTTTGCCTCCAACAGATTTTGTGATGGCTTTTGAATGCAAAAATGAAGCACTGAAGGATTTGATGTCAATTGGCTCTTAAAATCTCTTTGCTTTGTCTTTGTCTTTAAAGTTATGTGTGTGTTTTTCGTATTCCATTAAAAGAGAAAATGGTTCTAGGTACATTACTGTCCTTGTTTAGACCTTCTACACCGGTATTTGACCTGTTAGAACATAACTATGATAATTGGATCGATGAAGCACGTCAAGCAGAACTAATGAAACGCAAAAAAGAAAATGAGCGTAATAAAACTGTATTTGGAGAATATAGCGAGACTCGTGCATCAAGGTTACGAAGATATTCACCACCTGTAGATTGTGGACCCTTATGGCAAATGTCAAAATTTCAGAAGAATGTAAGTTTGTACCAACTAGTTCCAGTTGTATATTTATTGTGCCCTATCCTATCTTAAGAGTAACCTATTTTTAACCTATTTTTTGCACGAGGTTTCATTCCAAATGACACCAACGATTTTATTGATTCTAGTGATTACATTAAGAACCAAAAATTTCGGCGGGACAAAATTTCGGCGAAAAGTGCCGCCGAAAATTTTTCCCGCCGAAATTTTTGGATTTTATCCTTTTTATGTTTTTGGTGTTTTAAGCCGTATAAAGGTCGATGAAATACTTCTTTGGGACGATTTATTCCTTTCAGCAATCAATATTACTTTTAAACCTAATATCATGTAACTATTTGGGAGATTTTTGGGCAACTGAGATTAAGTAGCATAAATTATTTGGTTACAGAATATCTTTTGCTCAAGAAAGTTCTAATACAATTAAAATCTCTAATCAATGCAGATGACGTCATCTTCGTCATCAATAACGAAATCTTCATCATCTGCATTTTCTGCATCTTCCATTGTATCTTCTAGGATGCTTCGAGGAATACCATCTTCTTCGATAGCGAGGGGTTCTTCAAAAGTATCTCCGTAATTTGCTTCTACAATTTCCCTCAATCTTTGCAGGAAACGACGATCTTTGTCGGGAATCGAAAATGTTACCTTTAACAAAATCTCCAAACCCCCTTTTAGAATTGGTGATGGTCTGTATTTTGATTCATAGACCTTTCCTGCTGCTTTTCCACCCAGCACGATAAAAACCAAGTTGCTCTTGGAATCTCCCGTGGAACATGACCGACGGTTTCGGGTACGACTTTCCCCTTGATTTTTTTCTTCCATGCCACCGAATACGGGTCATGACTCAATGCTTTTTTGTCACACTCTTTTTCAGCATATAGAACATCCACTACTTCAGGTTTCTTCCAGACATTTTTTCCGTAATAGTGCCAACCCCTACTGGCAATCTTTGCACTGTAGATCGATTCCATTTCGTACGTCTGTCTTTCGCCTTAACTGATTGTTTGATATTACGCGCAACTTTGTGAGTGTTGTGATTGTTGCATCATAAGGAAGTTGAAAGTTTTCGAAAATTCGAATTTCGAATTCGAATGCCATTTTTTTTTAAAGCTTGTGCTACACGACAAACTTAATAATTGAAAGTCCCTAAATCCTTGAGATGAAAAGCCAGTTAGGATTTTTTTAAATAATATTTGAATGATGTTAATTTGTGAAACATTCTTTTAAAGCTGTCAAAAAGATTTTAGACGCAACACCTGCCTGAATGACGTCAATCTGTGAAACTTTTTTTCCTTTTTTTTAAATTTAGGAACAACAGATCGTTGCACAAGTAGAATACTAAACTTGAAATATTTTCTTTAACGCAAGTTTTTGCATTTCCCTGTCGATACAATGTTAAAACTTGGATATTCCGAAATTAAGTTATAAATGAAATCCTGTCGAAATTTTTTCTGCCGAAGTGACCAAAATCTCGCCGAAATTATTCCCGCCGAAGTTTTTTCGCCGAAAAAAAAGTAGCTGAAATTTTTGGTTCTTAATGTATTCCACGAATACCGTTTGGTATACAAGCTGTCTCTTGCGTGCTCAATTACAATAATGTGAACATTTCAGGCGAACCTTTCAAAACCCTACGAAGTAAGCTTCAGTGGAGATTAGGAAAGGGCACTACTTGTTTATGAACATAAAGCAAATTCATTTCTAAATTATCGAGTAACAAATTGAAATCTTTCCTTTTTTATAGGCATTACCAGCCTTACAAACATTTCGAAGTGACGATGCGCGAAAACGTGCATTTCGACATCATAGCAGCGATTGTACGGCGCGCACTGGTGTTTTTGGCCATGGCATGTACGAAGGCGCCAAAAGCTGAAAAAAAAAGAAATGGTTTAATTTTTGTATATAGAAATGTTATAATTTTTTTTGGCTTTACTTTATCTTATTTTTATGCAAGAATGATTTTATATTTTTCTTTTTTAATTCTGGGAGCATGATTTCATTTTGATGTAGTGTTTTTAAAAAAGCATCTATGGAGTGAACTTGAAAACAAAGATGCTTTAATTATATATAATATATATTTGGAAAAATCAGGGAATCTTTATCAATCACATCTATAGCCGCCGCTTAACTCGAAGTAACTCGTTCTCGAACTGTTTTTGTGTTTCCCTTGATTTTTACCTTAATCCTTCCTTATAAAAGCTACCGGTAAACTCAAACATTTTTTATTTTCTTTAAGAAGATTTCTCCGGATAACTCGAATAATCGTGGGTTGGGAGAAAGGGAAAAAAGAAGTTCCTCTTTATTTATCCGGTAATTATTAACTGGTGGGCACCTGTAGCCTTTCT
The DNA here is from genome assembly GCA_039566895.2 of Turritopsis rubra. Lineage (NCBI taxonomy): Eukaryota > Metazoa > Cnidaria > Hydrozoa > Anthoathecata > Oceaniidae > Turritopsis > Turritopsis rubra. The sequence goes on along the minus strand of CM077623.1, from coordinate 15,165,995 downwards.
TCATCACAAAGGTTGGCTTTTTTTCCAACGATGTTGACATAAGATTAAAAAGGGATCGGTTTAAGAAAAAACTGCCGTCTTAAAATCTCTAATTTTCGAGTTATTGGGTAATCCGGATTAGACGAACTTTCGTTAACTCTAAAAAAATTCTGTTTACCTCGGAGGATCGAGTATAGCGCCGGTCGGAGGATCGAGTATAGCGCCGGTTGGAGGATCGAGTATAGCGCCGGTTACTGCACATGTTATCAATGAAACTGCACTTATTTTACATCCTCGTTTTCAAGAGAGCAAATTTCATCTTCAATTGATTTCCAGGTAAAAAGAACGGCTGATTGAGAGGAATTTTTTTATTTGTACTAAATGATAACGTTTAAAATAAATAGAAATACTCCTGAATTGTATAAAATATATATATACATTTTCATCGTTTGCTATATATGAGTACAATACATAAGAGAACATAAAAGGAAAGTTTTGTTCATCATGGTTTAGTCTGACAGAGTCTACAAGCCCCCACAAAGTAATGAGACAAGCTGCATTTGCCAAAAAAAAATCCATTTTGCAAGCAAAAAATCGACATTTCAACACCGCCTTTTCTATGTTGCTGAATCCCTTTCTGTTTCATTGGAAAAGCGGACTTACAACATTAAGAACGGGGTAATGGGACCACTTTTCTCGTAGTTTATGGGAGGGATTGTAGGGCTTTTCACCAATATTTCATGCCTCCTATAAATATATGACACGTGTTCTTCTTGCATGAAAGTGAATGTCTAAAACCAAATTGCGTTTATTACGGGAATGGACAAAGGTAATGGGATTGTATACAATTTGGTTTTATTGGATGCCTTGAATATAAAAAATAAACTAGAAAACAAGCAAAAACTTCAAAGGTGGGCGAGAAACTCGTTTAGAAAAGGCATGTCGAATTAAAACTGTAGGTTAGAAGTATCCAAAATGAATCTCTTGAATCAATTAAATATTGTTGGTGAGGGCTTTTAGGTTAAAGGTAGACACGTCTGAAAAATCGCGTGATTGCTATCATGTTTATTTAATAAAAGAAATTCTGTCATCCAAAACGAAAGTGTTATGCACCGTTGGAAAAGTAATTTAATGTTCTTTAAACTTTACTGAAGAACCGCAGAATACAAATGTACTCATTCCGAGAAAGTTTAAAAGTTCCAACTTTCGGAAATCAGGTCATCAAAACTTTGGTGAAAGTAGTGAATATTTCTGCAAAGAATTTCGTCACCAAAACCTAAAGTGTGATACATGGTGTCTAAAAAAGTTTTTTTAAAACTTTACTAAAAAACATAACAGACCTCCCATCCTGTCTGATGGATTGTGAACGAGAATTCGCTTATTGTTATCAACCTAACTGAAACCTTGAAAATGAGAGAATACAAATAATTGGGCTATTTATGTTGTATTTTCCCAAAAGGGCTTTTTTACGCTCCGATCTAAAAGGAAGCTGATGATGTGGAAGTTATTTTTAGTTCTCTATGTTTATACGCCTTATAGTCAAATAAAAGTGACAAAACAAAATTACATCATAAAAATGATTACATTAAAGTTTTTCAAAGAACTTCCAAATATTTGAAGACTCGTGTTCTTAAGGTGTTTTTAGACAATAAATTTAAAACTAGGTTTAATAATAAAACAACCAAAAAAATGTAGTCACGTGGCGCATTTGAATTGTTTGTCAGGTGGAGCAGAAAACATATAAAAACCATACGTTGAAATCGAAGTAAATTCAAGTCGATGCACACGGGAGTAGTAACAATCAGGCCTACACTCAAAAGTCTTGCACAATTTACGAACAAGATGATGCTACAGCAACAAATCATTATTGAGGAATTCGGTATGATAAAAGAACGGACGTTCTCAAGAATTCAAACAACTGGCTTGGATACATATCCCAAATTCGTGGAAAGCTTTAATTTTTCCACTGCATGAAAACAATGAGATAGATAATGTCATTATGTTATACCAGTTTATTTGGGAATTTTTTTCAAGTTGATTTTAAAAGAAAAGAAACAAACATGGTTAAGGATTACTTTGTAGAAGTGAGTCAATTAAAGTTGACACCTACCAAAGATAAAACTCTTTTGTTGCTGAGTATATATCCCATACGCTATCAAAATCAACTTGTGAAGAGAAACAAACGCTCTTCTGTTTTGTGCAAATGGAGTAGCACGTAACACATGCCAAAGTTGAGTCGTTCTTAGATTATACAAAAGAATGGGTGGAGAAAGTAAATCGAGGAGAACTTTTCATTGTAAATGGATGAATTTTACATCTTCATACGCAGAGTGGAAAATGTTGTATGAACAATTTTGAATATATCACTGATGGTTAAGTATGAGAGTGCAAATCTGCGCGACATCATTTTTAAGAAACTCCAACTAAATGACTTTGTAATTTCTTCATGGAAAAGTATCACCCAAGAAGCTGAAAAAACTCTATGATAAATTTCTCCTGTAATGTCCTGAAGAGACAAGGGTAGAACTTCTATGAATGATTTCATTGATAAAAGAATCTAACCTCCTGTTAGAAAGTTGATTCAACTGAGGAGGCAATTGAGCCCGAATTATTCCACCAAGAACCCTTTCAAGAAACACATTTCAGAATCGAAGAAGAGGAGAAACTCAAAGGGAAATGTTAAAAGACTTCACATTGCATACATTAACCGCCAGTTACTTACCTTAAAGATGATATGGGCGAAATGACAACGATGCAGCCAGCTGAAAACTCATTGTTGAATATGCATCACATTCTCAAGATATCAAAGAAAAGTTAAAAGTGAATGTGGATATCTTTAATGCGTGTGTCAATCAACGATGTGGAAAGCCACTCGTAGTTATACCAGGTCGACAAAAAGTCAGCTGCCAAACTTGTGGCAGTACAGTACATGAAGCGAACAGTTCGACGATACTTATATCGGACGATGACGTTCCGGACACACCGGCGATGACGTTCCGGACACACCTGTTATACAAACTCCTTGGTCTATAGGAAACAATCAACTACTTGGAACTACACTGGAGTTATATAATTGTGAAGACAAAAAGATGACTGACGTGATGAATAACAACAGTTATCTTATACACATGACATTGTAAAATCTTCGTTACAGCGTAATCTTACTTTATCTGAATGTTTTGATGCTGTGGAAGAAAGAACTGGGGATGCTATAGTCAAGTTAACTTCTTACAAGAGTTTGAACCTGATTTACAATATGCTGAAAGCAATGCTGCTGGAGCTTCCCGTTTACTTTACAATTTAGGTTAAGATGTTAAGGAAACCATTATCAATTTTCTTTTTTGTTTTTTCATGCCGCTCTCCACAAGGTAAAATACCTGTCCGTTCCATTTCATCGGTGCAAAACTCCTTAACGCCGCTTTCCACTTCTCAAAAATTTTCTGCTATTAAAATTTAAATCTGCGCACCCTTATTTTGGTGTAAACCAATTCTACATCTTAAATTATCAATTGGGACAGATTTTTGGTGAGTCGTTTCTGAAGGTTTTCTTCGTTTTGAAAGCTGTTTTATAACTAATATTGAAATGATAAAATGTTTTTAAAATATTTTATTAATTAAAGCGAAGCTTTTCGTACTCAGTACGAAATTTAAAGCTTTTTAGCAATAAAGCTGTTCTCTTTTTACTTTAATCAAAATTGTTAAATTTTTCTTTAAATTAACAGGGCTTACTTTACATCTCACAATTTTGAGTACTTGATAATGATGACAAGGATAATAATGATGATGATATTTTTTACTTCTAATCCCTGGTAATCCTTTCCACATAGAAAACTCAATTCTCCTGGTACCAGTGAAACCATGACATACCGTTGTGAGGGTTGCGACATATATATACATTTATTTTGATCAGGTTAATTAAATGCTTTACCCTGTCCCTGTGTAAACTTAAAATCAACAAAAATGAATGCAAAAATATTATACCTCCATGTAGCTAGCAGATAAAGTGCTATAACGACTAGTATTGTCAGCCCCCTTGCAACTAACCCTAACCCTAACTGGTCGCTGTCTGGCTACATAATATGTATGAACTGATTTGCTCTCCATCATTATTTTTTTTTTGAGACCAACAAAAAAAGAGGTGAAAAATATAAGGAATTTCATAAGGAGAAAAACAGATTTTGTTACTATTTCTGTCTGGTTAGTCACTTTTACCGACTTACATATAGCTGTAGCAATATTTTAAAATATATGACATGCATTTGCCCCTGGCCTGGTCAGTTATTCAACTGTGGCCACACACCACATATAGTAAAACTAAATGATGAATTTGTGTTCATGAACACACTCACCACAACAACAATTACATCATCACTACTGCCAATGTAGAATAAACAATATCGTAAATAATTAAACATTGTAAACACAAGTTGGAACTTTGTATGGAGCATCTATCTGTATATTTCAAATTTACAGTTATCACCACTTCAAGTATAACATTTTCATTTACATTGTTTGATATCTAAAGCTATTACTGTTAATGTTTTTGATTTTGATTTTTCGATGTTGAGAAAAATCCTGGATCAAAGTAATTCTATTATGAAATCAGCAGGTACATTTCATCAAGGAAATATTGGTTGACAATGTTTACGCAAAACACCTATGCAATAGCATGGTATGTGGTTAGATGTGTTGGTTTATGGGATTCAGAAGGCTTTAATTGAATATTAACCGAGGGAAGGTGATCAAATTCAAAAATCAAGTTATTTATGTGTGGACTTATCTCAGCTCATATGTTAACATATGTACTGATCAGTTGTTTGACAACACAGACAAGGTTAGTGGTCTCTCCAAACAAGATTTCCACAAGTTACTTACACTGGCTACCAATGAGTCTTATTTCATTTTTGATGACAGTACTTACCAACAAATTGACGGTGTAGCAATGGGTTCACCACTAGGCCCTACATTAGCCAATGCTTTTTTGTCATACTATGAGAAACAATGGCTTGATAACTGTCCATCTGAATTTAAGCCTATTTATTATCGGAGATATGTGGATGATATTTTTGTTTTGTTCAAAAAACCCGAACATTTAGAATTTTTCAAAGAGTACATGAATTCTTGTCATGCTAGTATTTCGTTCACCACAGAGACAGAAAAGTCTAATAAAATGTCTTTTTTAGACATCGAAATTACACGTGAAAATAACGTGCTCACCACTAATGTCTACCGTAAACCTACATTTAGTGGTGTTCATACCCATTTCGATAGTTTTGTTCCTCTGTCATTCAAATTTGGCATGATATCGACGATTATTTTCAGATGTTTTAATCTTTGCTCCAGTTTCAGCTTATTTCATAAGGAGCTCAATAAAGTTAAAGATATTTTCAGAAAAAATGGTTATCCCATTTCTTTTATTGATAATTGCATCAGAACATTTTTGAACAAGTTACACAATCCTAAACAAGTCCTTACCACTGTTGAAAAGAAAAGCCTTTTAATTGTTTTACCATATTTAGGCACTATTTCGCAACAAACTAAAAGAAGCCTTTACAAGGTTATTTCCAAAACATTGCCCTGTTGTAAACTCAATATCGTTTACAAATCTTCGTGCAGGTTGTCTAGTTTTTTTCGTTTTAAGGATCGCCCATCCAAAGATCTCATTTCTGGCGTTGTCTACAAATTTTCGTGTGGAAGTTGCAACACTTCTTATATTGGCCAAACTAAGCGCCATTTAAAAGTCAGAATGAGTGAGCATATGGGTATATCGCATTTAACAGGAAAACGTTCACATAGAACCACGGGTCATCTTACAGCTGTGTCTTGTGATCATTTTGTTGATTATGGTAATTTTTCTGTTCTTGCACACGCTAAAAATTCCTTTATGTTAGAACTCAAAGAGTCTCTTTTTATTATACGAGACAACCCGGTCCTTAATAAAACTATTCGCTCCACTCCATTATATCTTTATAATTAACATGCACGGATAGATTTTTGATAATTTATGCATATAATCTTTTGTTTCTTATACAGTGTGTTTCAAAATGATGACAACGGAAATTTTAAAGTTGTTTTTCTCAGTAAGTATATCGAATTTTGAAATAATTTTTACATCAATGGAAAGCCCTTTTCGAGATCTTTCGCCAAGTATATTTTTGTGAGAAATGAAAAAGTGGTTTTCGAGAAAACAAGGAAAATGTCTTGGAAAAATGTCATTAAATTTTTAATGGTCGATTAACACGTCGTTTAATTACATCGTGCTTATTGTTTCAGAGCTCTAAATCCATAGAAATTTTATTTTTGCGCTGAGACTCCCAAATTGATATTAAAAAATAACATTTTTTGCGAAAATTGCGTAGTTTCTTAGTAAGGCTATGAAGAAACGTGAACATTATTTTGTAACATAAACATAACATGGCACATCTAACTGTTGAGCAACGCACATTTTTAGTGCAACGTTATCTTGAAACAAAGAATTGCAACGTTGTGTTAGCTGAATTCGCTCGTCAGTTTCCAGGACGAAATGTACCGAGAAAGTCAACAATTACAAGAAATGTGCAAAAGTTTCTAAGACATGGCACTACCAAAAATCTTCACAAAGATAAAAGTGGGAGGAGAAGATCAGTGAGAACACCGCAAAATATCCAAGCAGTAAGAGCGGAACTCCAAAACAACAATCAAACAACTTGTCGCCGAAATAATCTGGCTTTGTCTGCTTCAGGTTTCAATCGTATCACACGCCTGGATCTACGTTTTCATCCATTCAAAACGCACAAACGTCACACTCTCTTACAAACAGATTATCCTCGACGTTTCAGATATGCACAATGGTTCTTAAATTCCTGTCAGAATAACCGCTTTTTGGCAAACCTTGTGGTTGGTGACGAGGCGGCTTTTGGCATGGACGGAAAAGTTTCGAGCCAGAATGTTCGTGTGTATGCTGCTAAAGGTCAAGCTCCTCGGGACGCAAATTTCGATGTAAATTTCAGTCGGGCAAAATTGCATGTGTGGGCAGGAATTTGCGGAAACGGAACTTTATTGGGTCCTTATTTCTTCGACAGGAATGTAAACGGCAGAACCTACCTGAATATGCTGAATACAAATGTCTTTCCGCAACTTCAAAGGAATTATAACGTTCCATTGCAACACCAGCAAAATTTGCTATGGTGGATCCAAGATGGAGCAACGGCGCACAGAGTTCGGCAAGTAAGAAATCGCCTAAGGGAAGTATTTGGTCCTAGGGTAATTGCGATGGGACACAATGTTGAGTGGCTAGCAAGATCACCAGATCTCACACCGTGTGATTTTTTTTTTATGGGGCTGGCTTAAACAAAAGGTTTTTGTTACGCCTCCGCAAGATCTTGCAACGTTAAGATTAAGAATTGTAAATGAGGCAAGAAGTTTAACTCCTCAATCAATAGTCAATGCAGTCAGGGCCATGGAAACCCGCGCCAGAGAATGTATCGCCAATGGAGGTCGACACGTTGAAGGAAACTAACGTCAGTTTTATTGAATTTCGTCGTTTTGATGACTTTTGAAAATGTTGTATTGCTTTTAGTAAAAGAATGTTCTAACCACTGACAAATGCTTGCATCATTTTTCTTCCATGAAATAAATATTTTCTCGTGAACACACAGCTTTAACTTAAATTACTTTCTAAATCAACGTCATTGTTTGAATAACTTGTTTCTTTTCATTCACGTCTTAATCGACCATTAAAAATTTAATGACATTTTTCCAAGACATTTTCCTTGTTTTCTCGAAAACCTCTTTTTCATTTCTCACAAAAATATACTCGGCGAAAGATCTCGAAAAGGGCTTTCCATTGATGTAAAAATTATTTCAAAATTCGATATACTTACTGAGAAAAACAACTTTAAAATTTCCGTTGCCATCATTTTGAAACACACTGTATGTGTTAATCTGGTAACTGCTTGTAACTTAGCTAATTATGCTTCACGCGTGTGAATACAGTATAACCCCGTTAAGTCGGACTCTCAGGGGATCGAAATAATCGGTCTGACTTATCGGGAGTCCGACCTCTCCGAACTTCGTCTTAAGTCAGACTCTACTTATTTAGTCCGACTTATCGGGAATATTCTGAAAAGTGACAACATGAAATAAAACAAATATATTGACACAAAACCTTTCTTTCAGCAACCTCGAACCCAGGACCCTTTCGCTCTTGTTAAGCTTGTAATAGAAAACTTGCGAATTAAAATTAAAATTAAAATGGAAAACTTGGCAAGAAACATCGACCTTCTAATTCCTATTATCAGAGAAAAGGAATACCAGATGGAATCATTCGTAATGGGTTACCAAGTGTACCGACACATTTGGTCGCCAAATGACAGAGAAGTTTTAAGCACAGAAATGGAGCCAAGTAACGTAATGGACAAATTTGCTGTGGCTATTAAAAATAACACTACAACGGTTGGACATCTACCAAAGGGAAAGACTGGTCGTTTCTGCAAAACAATATTTTATTTTCTCAAAATGGAGAACACAAGTTGTAAAGTTGTAATTACAAGCGATAAAGCTGTTAATTTTGGCGATGGTTTGGGAATGAGAATACCATGTGCACTAATTTTTAAAGGACAAAGTCAGTTTGTTCACATATTAGAGCAAGTGTTATGTAAACATAAATAACAGATATGTACAGTACGGTATTAGTGCACATGGTATTCTCTGAAGATTCATAATGGCGGAGAGGCGAACGGACGTGTTTTACGGCTTGTGTTGTTTTCTTGTCTGTATATGCTGTTTCTTTGCTACAAAACCTCAATATCGTCAAGAATATGGAATGAGTCTAACACTGCTGAACACAGGGATATCAAATAAATCACAAAAATCGTTTTGTATGAGTAATATGTTTGGATATAACATACGAAAAAAGAACAACAACAAACAGTTAACAAGAAGAACTCGTTTCTTACTTATACTCATATTATTATGCGGCGACGTTGAGCAGTGCCCTGGGCCAGGTGATGTTAGCTGGTTTTGCAAGCAAAAGGGTATCAAGTTCGTTCATCAAAATATTCGTGGGCTCCTGAAAAATTTGCCGCACCTAGAAACATTTGTATCGAGTACGCAAAGTAAAGTTGATGTTATAAGCTTATCCGAAACTCACATTGTTGATAACGATGCTTCTGATAATGAGGATTTATATGTTTTGCCTGGGTATACATTTATTAAATCAAATCGAAAAGCTGGACTAGGAGGAGGAGTTGGAGTATATGTGAAAAATGGTATTAATTTTAAGCGACGAGAAGATCTGGAAAGCCCTCTCTTAGAGTCAATTTGGATAGAAATTTTTGTGTTTAAAAAGAAATCAATTTTGTCCGGTTGTTACTATCGTCCCCCTGAGAGTTCAAAGCATCTACGTAAAGACTTTGATACGGTGATTCGTGATCAACTAGAGCACATCAATCAGTATAACAAGGAGGTGATTATAATGGGCGATTTTAACGTGAATTACTTAAACAATTTACTAAACAAAGAATTTAAAGCAATTTTTACCACCTTAGGCTACAAACAAATTGTTAAAATCGCAACACGAGTAACAGAAAAAACTTCAACCCTAATTGATTTAATTTATACAAATACGTCATCAAATACATCGGAACCGTCTGTTTTTCCGCTCTCATATAGCGACCATGACATGATAGGATGCACTCGAAAAATAAATCAGTTGAAGTACGAACCTATCACAGTCGAGTGCAGAAACTATGCGAACTATGATCATGAAGCTATGTGTAATGACGTTAAAAATATAGACTGGACTTCAATGTACGAGGCAACAGACGTAAATATCGCTGTTAATCATTTCAATTTGAAACTAAAAGAAATTTTTGACAAACACGCACCGACCATCAGAAAAACCGTTAAAGGAAGACCTTGTAAATGGATGAACGCTGATCTAAAAAAGAACATGAACAACCGAGATCGGCAGTTAAGAAAGGCTCGTAAAACGAAAAAAGCTTCTGACTGGAGCGAATATAAAAGGCTTATAAATCTTTGCAATGCAAACATCCAAAAGGCTAAATCAAGCTACCATAAAAACTTGATGAACGAACATTATTCGAATCCTCGTAAGTTCTGGAATACTGTTAAAACAATTTTTCCGAGCAAACCCAGGAGTGTAAGCGCTACTTCACGTAAAAAAGAAGATATCAAGTCGAAAGTCGACACATTTAGTTCATATTTTAAGACGGCTATAAAGAAAATCAAGAAATGTGCTCTACCCCTCGTGGATTTCACATGGAAGAACGTACCGCCATTACCGCAACGTACGTCCAAGATATTTGCGTTAGATTATATATCTAAAGTATTTATAGAAAAGGAACTGCGATCTTTGAAGAGACAGAAAGCTATAGGACTTGATAATTTACCACCTGCACTTTTAAAGGACTGCACTAAACATATATCAGGACCACTATGTTTTATCATAAATCTGTCGATCCAAACCGCAACAGTTCCAACAATTTGGAAAAGTGCAAGAGTGACACCTATATTTAAAGCTGGAGATTCGTCACTTCCAACCAATTATCGACCGATATCTATACTGCCTGTGCTGTCAAAAATACTCGAGAAGGCGGTCCATAACAACCTCATAGACTTCCTGGAAAATGAAAAGCTTCTGTCAAACAGTCAATATGGTTTTCGTCGAAATCGGTCTACCAAAATGGCTGCTACATTACTTACTGACAAAATTAGGCAAAAGATCGATTCTGGTAAATTAATTGGTGCAATTTATCTAGACCTTACAAAGGCTTTTGATACAATTGGACATAACGTACTACTTAACAAACTTAGCTCGTACGGGATTAAAGGTAAAGAGTTGCTACGGTTCACCGACTATCTGTTCAACAGATCACAAGTAATTGAAATTGACGGAATAAAATCTACATGTGAACCGATTTTCTGTGGCGTGCCTCAGGGTTCAATATTGGGGCCTCTTCTCTTTATAATCTTTTACAATGACTTAATAGAATATGTCCTTCATGCTGAGGTGATAAAATATGCTGATGATACTATACTTTTCTTTGCTCACACAGATGCATTGTTAATCGAAGTGTCTTAATGAAGATATGGAACGCATTGGTGCATATTGTTTGAAGAACGAACTGATCTTAAATACCAAAAAGGGAAAAACTGAAGTGATGCTATTTGGCACGTCGAAACGACTGAAATCATCCGGAAAAGAACTAGCAGTTACTTATAATGGTGCTCCAATCCACTTTGTGACAAAATACAAGTATCTTGGTATTATCGTTGATGAAAACCTTACAATGGCTGACAACTTTGATCAATCTTATAAACTTGCCAGCTCACGCCTTAGATTGTTGCAGAGAATGAAACGATACTTATCAGTAAAAGCATGCAAAAGCATATATATTTCAATGGTTATTCCACTATTGACATACAGCTGTCCTACACATTCAGTTTTCACAAACACACAAATTAAACGTTTCGAATCTCTTGATAGACGAGCGAAAATGATATTACCGAATAACGATCTACCTACGATATACAACCAGATGAAACGAGAAGCTGTTGTCTTTGTTAAAAAATGTATAAATAGTGAATTGGGATGTGAAATATTTAATTCATATTTTAATATAACAGCACACAATATTAATACAAGAAATAATTTGCATAGTATCAAATTACCTCCAGTAAAACTAGAGGTTGCCAGACGGGGCTTCTATTTTGCAGGTGGTACTTTGTATAATAACTTACCATTATACATACGTGATTTTGAAAATACGTTAGATTTTAAGAAAGCTGTTTCAATCTATTTCAATTAATATAATTTAATTTTAATCTTTTACCCATTTTCATTTTTTATCCATATATCTGTTTTTTCTCTTTAATCTAAGGACTGTCTGGTGCAGTGTAGTGTAGTGGTCGCTATTACTCTCCTTTGAGTGGTGGTCCTCATCATTTGTCTCCAACACCTATATCGCCCATTCCCCCATGTTTTTACTAATTTTATAATATATATGTATGTATATTTCAACTTTTTTAACAGGACGAACGTTAATAGCAGTTTTATTGTACATATTTGTATATACAAACTGAAGTTCTCATCCTGTATAAATATTCATGAAATAAATAAATAAAATACAAGGAGAATTGCCCCCCGGAAAAGTGCCCCCCGGCGAATTGCCCCCCAACAAATTGCCCTCTGGGAGATTGCCCCCCGGTGAATTGCCCCCCATAAAAATTGCCCCGGTGAAATGCCTCCCCCTTCCAAAAAAATTGCCCCCCCTGGGAGATTGCCCGCGGTGAATAGCCCTGAGATCAATCCGGGTTGGCGTTCATGAGGAAAATGGCTTCTAGAGGTCGAAAAATGGACTAAAATTCATAGAAAGGTTGGATTATGCGATCAAACTTTTATCATTTGGTGGGAGTCTCAAACTGTTGAAATGTTTGGTTTAAATTGCCTAAAATTGAACGAAAACAAGGTCAAAAGAGGAAACAGACACATGCAAAATTGTTCAGTTGAACTCGTCTTGTGTATGGAGTGACATGTAAACACATGTCTAGACACCGTTCCTAAATGTAACAATTGATTTGATAAGTGAACACGTGTCTAGACACCGCTCAAAAGAAATTGCGTCTGGAGAGTAACAATTGCTTTCGTTTGTCAACACTTGTACAGATAATAATAAATAAATATACAGGATGTTTTTCCTCAGTTGGATGTAATTGGTGATGGAGTTCACAACAACGGAGAAAGGTGCACGAAAATTATTAAAAGATGGGTACGTATATGTATTTCAAAAAAACCTTGCAAATGATTTAACATCGTGGGAATGCGTCAACAGAAGAAAGGGGCATTGTATGGCCAAAATAAAGCTAACAGTCCTTGATCAATATGTTGAACAAACTAATGAACACACACACGCTCCATCGCAAGTAAATTGTGAAGTCGCAAAAATCAAGGCGGGAATTAAGCGTCGAGCACAAACATCAAATGACCCAAGTCGTCAAATTTTAGCTGCAGAACTTAGCGGGATAACTGAAAGTGCAGCTGTAAATTTACCATCCTTTGGTACGATGCGTAGAAATATACGTGCTGCACGGCAAGAACGAAATGTACCACTTCAGCCAATCAATCTCGCTGTAATACCAATTCTTCCACAAGCATATCAACTAACTGAAAATGGTGACCAATTTTTATTACATGACAGTGGAGTTGGAGATCCAGAGAGAATATTGATATTTTCATCTCTGCAGGCAGTACGGTTTCTATCAAATTCTAATCACTGGTTTGCAGATGGAACTTTCAAGGTATGCCCCGAAATTTTTTTTCAAGTATATACCATACATGCAGAGCAAAATGGACGTAACTTTCCTTGCGTATTTGCACTTCTTCCCAACAAGACACAAGCCACATACACAAGGTTTTTTCAAGAGATTTTTAACATTATAAATGGTAATGATCCAGACGACATATTAGTCGATTTTGAAAAGTCTGCAATTACACGTTTTTTTTTTTATTAGAACACCTAAATTTCGGCTGAGGCTGGATGTGCTTATTTTTCTGAAGATTTTCAGCCTCAGGTGTTCTTATTGACGTTCTTAATAGAAATTCAAACAAAAAACAAGAAAAAAATTATTTGACAAGGACCCTTATCCATTTCACCTGAAAAAACATTTCATAGCTACATATGATAAATTTGAAACAAAAGGCTTCATAATTAGACGAATTATCCTAGACACTTTTTTTATTCGAAGTGTCAATTTTTCCTTTGGGAATTGTATAGAGGCCCATAGTGAATTAAAGAAAAACAATTTAGGCGAATGCAAAATGTGTGCTTTTTCATTTTTCACTCAACACAAGTGCCTTGGTGAGATAATATGAAGCGTCAAACTACTCTTGGGAAATATCTTTTCACCAAAAAGGTTAAACACAGAAATAACTTTATTGACGTAAAAGCATTGTACGAGAGCGGCTGGTACAAAGGAGAGATCAGATATTTCAATAGCCGTATTGGCAAATATAAAGTACGATACACTGATGGGGAAGAGGATTTTATAGGGATAGAGGATTTTGATGGGGTAGAAGTTGTTTTATTGTAGTTTACGTATATATCTAAATAGACTGATATCAGAAATAGCTCTTTATATTTGAACAATCAAACTTTGACTGATTTATTTATTTTTCTCAATCTCAGCCTGGCAGTGTTCTTTCGATGTTCTTAGATTTTGTCCAAATCTCAGCCTGAATGTTCTTATAAACGAGGTTCTAATAAAAAAAACAACGTGTAACGCTGTTTTCAACCTCCGTCCGCTAATTGAAATAAAAGGTTGTTTTTATCATTTATGTGCGAACGTTTGGAAACACATCCAGAGTTTAGGTTTACAATTGCAATACAATACCGATCCTGATTTTGCTTTGCACCTGAGGATGATTTGTGCACTTGCTTTTGTCCCACCAAATGACGTAATCAATAGTTTTGTCGCATTATGCCAAGAGATACGGAATAATTTTAATGGAGACGCGGACGATTTACTAGAATACTTTGAGGACAGATACATCGGTCGATTTCGCCAAAATGCTCCTCGTCGAAATCCCATATTTGCCATCAATCTATGGAATATGTACCACAGAACCGATCAAGAACTGCCGAGAACGAATAACAGCATTGAGGGGTGGCATAGAAGCTTTCAGGGTCATCTTTCCGCGGGTCATCTTTCCGCATGTCACCCAAACTTTTGGAAATTTATCAATGTATTGAGAAAAGAAGAAGCCTGTATTCGCGCATCTATTTTACAGCATCAAGGCGGTCATCCTGTTCCAGCACAGAGGAGACGATATGCTGATTGCAATGCACGCATTTTGATAATCATTGATGATTACCCTAAAGCGCTATTTCCACGACCACTTTTTGATCGAAATCTTTCGACGGAGAAAAAAAATGAGCATGCGCATTAAATATTTTCTGCTTTTCGAGCGAAAAATTTCTTTTCTCTACTGTGCGATTGTGAGTTGAAATAATTTCAACTCCCTATCGAAATCGCTGAGCGAAAAAATATTCATCCAATCAAAATCGTGCAAAATGTGCTGATACTGCAGGAATTTATAAACAAACTGCAAAACAAGATGGCGAGCAATTCGGTGCAAGACGGCGTGGATCCAGAAGATATTTATGTCGATAGAGGATTATCTTTTCTTGTACAGCTCGGGTCGCATCAACAACAACAAGTATCATTGGATACTGCTGAAATCAACCATCAATTGGAAGATGGATTGGAAGAAGAGGAACTCTCCTCAATGCATTCATCATCATCGCTGCTGTCACAGTCGTCATTGTTGTATTCAGGTATATAAACCCCTTGTTGTTATGGAAAATAAAAAAAATGTTCTTGTCAAATTGCTTATTTTGAACACAAGTCAAGAAGAAGGACTTAATGCTTTATTACTTTCATAGAGGTCAATTAGCTATATAACATTTTATTGATGTGTTGTTTAATTTAAAATAATTTACTGTTGTTCTTTCAAGATTCATTTAACCGAACATCCCAAGAAGTAAGCCAGGACCTTAATGAGTTGTTAATTATTGAGATTCAATCCCACCCAATAATATGGAACACCCACCTGGCTGAATACAAGAGACATGACAAAAAAAAAATTGTGTGGAATGGCATTGCTTCTAAATTAGGAATATCAGGTGTGTATTGTACTTTATGGACACTGCTTCATGAACGTGTTGAGTGTAATTATTAGTCTCATCCACAGAATATTTTATGGATTTCTTACGAAAGTATATAAAGTATATAATTTTCTAATGTTTGATTTTATTTGCAATGTGTGGTTCCTGAGGAGAGTGGAATATGGTATAGTTCCTCAAGAGAGTGGAATTTCTTATTGTAATCATTTTAATATGCAATTTCAAAGATGGTTTTACAAATTATACTGAATATCATATATTTGACTAATGCACACAATGTGCTATATACAGACAGTAAAAAAACTTTCTGCTTTGTTTTAAAGAAGGTCTCTAATATATTGATAACATTTAGGTAAAAAATAAACTTCTATTCCACTTCTAGTTGATCAGGCGAAGAAGAGGTGGAAAAACCTCTCAGAAAGTTATAAAAAGTGCCAAGACAGGCGCAAGCAGCAATGTAAATCTGGGAGTGGTTACACAAAAGCACCAACTTGCAACTTCTTTCAAGAACTGTCATTTTTAAAAGACGTTGTTACTAATCGTATGACTCACACAAATGTTCCCCCACCACAACCTGTTTTGATGTCACCACCTCCATCACCATTAACATTTACACAAGTTTCTACACCAGATACGCAAGTGCCTGTTGCGACCACAGTTCCTTCGAAGCGAAAAAAAAGAGCAGAAACTAGTGATCCAGTTGAAGATTTCCTTCTTCAAGAAATCAAAGGGAGAGAGAATGGTGATACAACTCCTGTCAAAGATGAGGAGGATTTATTTTGTGCAAGCATAGCACCAACACTTCGACGGTTGCCACTCCGAAAGAAGCAGCTTGCAAAGTTGAAAATCCAACAACTTTTATTTGAAATTGAATTTAATGATTAGACTGCTAGTCTATATGCTACCTTTTTTGCAAAAGACTGATCATATTGTATATGCACCTTTCTTTTTTCTTGTAAGGAGCCAGCCTTGGTAAATTGAGGAGTTTGTAACTACTTTTGTATTTTTCTGGGAGTAGCATATGAACTAATCTTAGATTTTTGTTTTCACTACTCTTTACCTATTTTATGAGCATAAATTTTATGCATATGTTATTTGCATACTCACACTCTTCAGTTTTTGTTCAGTTTTTGAAAGAAAAGTGGAATAACTATTATACCCCAAGTTTAAACCAGATATAAAATCATAAGCAAACTCGAGCTTGTCTTGAAAAAGTAGTATGTGCTGGTATGCATTGATTTTTTAGTAAAGTTTTATGATAGCAAAATACACTATATTATATGAGACAACAAAAGCGTTATATATGAAAGTACCACTGTAAAAGTTGAATATACTAAATATTTCAATGTTACTCTTTATTGTTAACTTCTACAGCATACGCATCCCATTGCCAAGGGACTTCACCTTCAGCAGAACAAAAATAATTACAAAAGTCGTCACGAACCCTTTTAGCATCTTTACCGTAGTTGTTTGAGCCACATTGCCCAACTGGTAAAAGACCATTATCATTTCGAATTAGTTCTCTCCATTCTCCATTCCTCAACCTTCCATTCCGTTCGTTGTCAACAAAACCGGGCGGGCAATATGCATCATTAAATACTTTATCCTTCATTAAAAAATTATGAAGTCCCACAGCTGCTTTTGTAATTGACTCAACGGTAGAAATTTTAGCATGAATAGGCCGACGAAACACCCTAAACCTTGCAGCAAGGATACCAAAACTGTTTTCGATTAAACGTCTTGCTCTGCATATTCGATAATTCGTGACTAATTTCCGTATATCCAGATTAGTTTGGGCATAGGGTTTGATAAGGTTAGTCCTGAGAGGAAAAGCATCATCTCCCAGAAAAACATACGGATACATAAGATTAGTGCTATCTAATTTTCTTGGTTCTGGTAGTTTCAATACGTTGTTCATAATTGAGTGTCCAATATTGCTATGCGAGAATACACCTGCATCACTTTGTCGACCAGCTTCACCTATATCGACCATTGTGAATTCATATTTACCATTGCATACCGCAAGAAGAATAATGCTGAAATACTTTTTATAATTAAAGAAAGCTGAACCGCTGTTTGCTGGAGCTTGAATGCAAACATGCTTTCCATCTATGCAACCTAAACAATTTGGAAAATTCCATCTTTTTTCAAAATAATTTGCAATTTGTCTCCACTCCTCAGTGTCACTCGGGGATTTTAGAAAGCCGTGTTCAATTAATGCATCCCAAATGGCATTGGTGGTTTCGGCCACTATACGTGCTATGGTCGTATGTCCCATTCTATAGCTTGCTGAAATAGTTGAGTAAGCGTCTCCAGTAGCCAAAAAACGAATGGTTACACATAATCTCTCCATGGGTGAAATTACTCCTTCTCTCGTGTTTGCTTTTATAATTTTTGGAGCAACCCACGAAAGAAGTTGCTCCAGCTGCGAGGGAAGCATTCTGAACATTTTGAAAAATAGCTCATGATCAACAAGCATCATTTCTTTAACCAAGTTGTGAAATTCTCCTTTGCTTTCTCTTTGCTTGAAGATTTCTCTTACCCAGAATCTTTTTCTATACTTCTGCTTACATTGTTTTTTTTGTTTCCGTCGCCGATAAAGAATCAATAATAAAATTAACTGCCTTCTACTCAAATTCATCTTAAAGTTCAGAGTTTTTTCTGGTGTTTGTTTATTCTTTTTTTCGATAGAAAAAAGAGCACACTTTTTATGTGGAATTCTATGATCGAAATATTTCTACCAGAAATTTTTCTCCTCGAAAATTTTCTCCTCGAAAAATTTCGATCAAAAGTGACCGTGGAAATAGCGCTTAACCGACAAGTTTTGGTCTACCTTCGAAGTATTGCGCACAATTTGGCATTTTAAGTGTGGATAAAAAACATTGACTTTTTGTTTCAGTAAACATTATAATTTTCATGGGGGGCAATTCACCGGGGGGCAATTTTCATGGGGGGCAATTCACCGGGGGTAATCTCCCGGGGGCAATTTGTTGGGGGGCAATTCGCCGGGGGGGGGGGGGGATTTTCCGGGGGGCAATTCTCCTGACACGCAAAACCTGACCTTGTCAGTCTTATCTGGACTTGTCCAAAGTCTTTGAACTTGTCGGCCTTATCTAAACTTGACTAGATTTTTTACTTTCAGATATTTCCAAAAAATGATTTCCCTTGCTCAATTTTGCATAGCTATCTTGGTCACGTGAGAAGTGTATTTTCTTCAGTTTTCCTCATATAATCTTCAGTTTTTACTTTGACAAAGATTTTGTTACATTGTACTATTATAAACATTTTTTATGATAGATTGAGTTCATAATATGAATGAATAAAAATTGTATTCAATACTTCAATAAAAGGACTTCAGGTTGAAAATCGTTAACCGCAAACCAGAAACCGCTGATTTTAAAATGGAAACAAGTTATAAAGGATATCAGATTCGGAATAGAATTCTTCATGTGGCCCCAATTTTCTTTCTAAAATGTACTTCATGCCACCGCAGGAGAAAGTCTGTGAAATTTAGAAAATACACGCGGGATGTTATCTGAACTGTTTTAGGTATAGGGTCCTTTGTAATGTGTACTCCTTATCTCGTATGCCCAACCACGCTGACCTTCAGGCCCCAGGGCCTCTTGTTTTACTTTAATCAAAGTTGTTAAATTTTTCTTTAAATTACTTTACATCTCACAATTTTGAGTACTTGATGATGATGACAAGGATAATAATGATGATGATATTTTTTACTTCTAATCCCTGGTAATCCTTTTCACATAGAAAACTCAATTCTCCTGGTACCTGTAAAACCATGACATACCGTTGTGAGGGTTGCGACTTCACAAGAAACTCAAACCTCAAGTGGGTTTATTCAAGTGTATGTTGTGTTTTTCAGCATTTATGCATAAAGATAATCTTAACAGACTCATGCTCTAAAAAACCACAACTTCACTTACAAAGATGAAAGAACTTGCACCTATCCTAGTTGTTACAAATGTTTTTAAAAGAAACTTGACCTAATTAACCACCCTATCATGTACATGACTCAATGGTTGACTTTTATGTATGGAAAGACAGAGAAGAACTGAATAATTTTAAGCATTGTCAAAATCCTGATCCTACGAAATTTAAAGATATTAAATTAATACATAGAATTAGTGATGGAATGAATCCAGAAGCTTTACGAAAAGTAAGAAATACAATTAATAATTAACATATAGAAAAATGAATTGATTGTTTGAAATATATGCTTCTTTTGTTATGATTTTCTGAACTTTGTCTAAAATTGTGTTATTTAAAAAAGAAATTCTCCCGCCCTCTTCTGACATGTAACTTCTTGACAAGCATAGCTACCTTATTATATGTCTATTAATTTTTTGTTTTAAATAATATTATAATTGTTTTCCAGTAGTGAAAAATCACCTGTGTTTCTTATATTGAAAGATCAAGTATAGCTGTACAAGAAGAAACTACTGCATCATGGAGAAACTAAGAACTTTACCAAGAGCCTACATAGTACAAGATTTAAAGAACCATTCTGAAGCTTGTTGATGGCTTGTGTGGGAAAAAGAGGGCAAAAAAACGGTCTTGCGACTATGAAAGATACAGGACATACAATTCACAATTCATGACTATCACAATGACGTGACTTTTAAAACTTTGATGAAAGTTTACATCAAATGAGTACATTTTCAGATTATGGTTCTTTAGCAAAGTTTTAAGAGCATAAAAATTTCATTTTGAACGATGTATAATATTTTTTGTTTCATTAAAAAATTCTTATTATCAAAATGCTGACATAACCACCTCATGTGTTTGCACAATAGTTCTCTAACTGCCCCCACTCTGCCTAATTCATAAAAATGTTTTAAAGAACTTTCACAAATATAACTGTCTTTGTTATATATAACAGTTACCGGTCACTTTTCACTATCTTTAGTTTTCTTATTCATATAACTTTCATCTTTTCCAATCACTTTTTCTCTTTTGTGTTTTTCCAAGCCAACTGGAACCAACTGTTAGTTTTCCAGAACCATATTTTTTGCAGCTTCCTTCGTTCTATAAAAAAAGCAATCAAAAACAGTAACAAAAATGATTTTTGTTTCATTAACCATTTCACAAAAACTTAACTATCATCTCCCTTGTTGTTTTAGCGAGAAAATTGTTTATTCGCTACATTTAAAATATGAAATACCAGTAAAAACTCCGTATATCTTCTTATACTATGTAACAGCCCAAAAGTTAAAATGGTGGGCACCAATCATCCAATGCAAAGTCTCTGTGATAAAAACTTTTAGGTACAACAAACATATAACTTACAAGTCAATTTTTTTTCATACACTCCTGTAAATCATCCAGAGTGTAGTGCACATTTGATGATATTAGCGCCACTGAAGAGAGTTTGTAGGGACCAATAAATCAAGAGCCTGAAGTTGAAGAAAATCGAGAACTGATATAAGAAAGGTGTGAAGAATGTGTTTTTCCAGAATTTCAATAAAATATGAAAAAGCACAATACAACAGTTTGGTAGAAAAAACGTCTACATAAATTTTGAATTGGGTTGGCATGGTTTCAGGCGGGTTACACGGTCATCAAAGATCTCAGTTGATGATGCTGGGATTCCGGTTTCTTGAAATTTTGTTCTGTAAACCAACAAACCCCATTCCAAACAAATTGAAAGAAAATAACATCAATTCACATGCGTCTGAAGGTGTATTTTTTCTGGCTTTGTAGGTGCTATTGTTATTGTTTTAAAAATACTTGAATATCATGATTGTGAATCTACTATATCCCCAAATTGCGAAGAAAAAATCCTCACAAATATATACCTCAATATAACTTAACAATCGTGCCTTCATATAAATAGTCCGTTATTAAAAGAATATGGACAAAGAATGAAAAAAAGATAAAGACAATTTAGCCAAAAACAAATTATTCTCAGCTCACCTTTTTATCTCACCTATGTATCTAACCACTTTTCTGCTTTGTGGGTTCCCAAGATAGCCTATCAAAATAGTTATAATTATTTCCAACCAGTATATCGTCATAAACAGCAAAGAACTGCATTTTGTAAAACTGTCATATACTTATAATGATGATAAATAATGCTGCATACGGATTAGAATTTTCAAGAAGTAGTAACCTTTTTAAACATACCGACATTTGATGACGTAATCACTGCATTGAAGATGAAGCATCAATTGTAATGATAGTGTATGTATACAAATCTTCTTCCTGGAAAATGTTAAGGATATGTACTGACATAATTCTAGTTGTAATTAAGTCAAATAAGTCTTAGCTAAAAGTGGACTAACTCACTTCTTTCGTGGTGTGTTTGTCAAAATGGCAAGCCAATGTAATCATTCCTACAGAAGAATCATCCACTTCATGTGGTTTGACTGGCTCTATCAATCGCACATAGTATGGTTGCTTTGTCATTCACTTTACACTCATAAAAACTAAAAAAAATTGTTAGTTAATACATGAATTTTACAGAGTTTAATAGTTCCTGTGAACATCGAGAAATAAATCAATTTATAAATAGCTACAGAAGCTGTTATAGCTATATATTATTATAGCTGTGAAAATTTTTCATTTGAATGATTCTAGGACATTTCCTTGAATGGATACTTCCGATGGGCACTTCTTTGAGGAAAGAAATTCTCAGGTGAACACGTCTATAACGTTTTTAAACTCCATTACAAATTCGAGTATTCATACTAGTAGTAATCGCATGGATGTGAGTGCATACCGTTTCATTCACAAGTAGTAAGTAAAAAATATGAAACTATTTCCATTGGTTTATTTTCATAAAAACTTGGCTCAAACTCACGCAAGAAATAATTACCAGTAAACCAACCCTTAACAACTTCAATAAAAATGACCTAATTATGTAACAGGGTGAGGAGGTGGACACACTGCCAAAATTTGTGTGCTTATCCTTTGACCTAGGGGACCTCCTTCCCCTAGCCAAGGTTTGGTATACAATTGTTTGCATAAAATTTCTGCTGGGACAAAGTTTGTATTTTTTAGCTCTATTTTCCAAACTTTTTTAGGAATGACTGCCAAATTTGCAGCAGAAATTAAAGGGATCCTACCATCTAAAACAAATTTCTGTAAAACACTTCCTCAGACCATAAATAAAACATCCCCATATCTTATAAGATATAAAATAAACGCTAGGGTCGATAATAGTCGATCGTTCAATAAGCCTTTAAAAAGGTGAAAACAAGTGGATCTCCACTGGGTGAGTACAGTCTTTCTATATTCATTAGTCCACTCATACGTCACACGGCGCGTGGGAACTGCTGGACGCTATAACTAAATTTTGGATCGAAGGAGCGAAGCGATCGAAAAGCTGTAATGAATGGCGGCTGTATTTTGTGAACGTTTTTGCAGTGTTGCATAGCAGTGATTCATTTCTATCAAAAAAGTCTGCAGGCAATCTTGTTTATAAACAAATAACAAATTTTCATTTTAGATGGTAGGATCCTTTTAACGTCAGGGCCCACGCAACAGTTTTTAAAGTGAGGGGGCCATATTTCAGTGATACACTTGGATAGTTTAACCCGAGGCGCCAGAAAAGTTTTCGAATTTTAAGGTCCTAAAAACGAACTGTTTTTCGAGTTAAAAAATTTTTTTATGGCTTGTTAAATGCAAACTTTTTTATCCATTAGAGATCAGAATAAGAAAAAAACGATTGAAATTTTGGAATAAAACCGGAAAGTGATGTTTCTTTAAATACTAATTATGTAAGCTAAAATATAAGCAATATAATTAAAACTTTACAAATCATCGTTACAAACTTTTCCAAATATGCCATTTCTCATTGGTTTCGAGGCAACGAACTCATTAGCAACATCTACCAATGACAGTTTATCAGTACCGGTAGCGTGGGCCCTGAACGTACTTACGTGCTTTTCTAAAATGGTGTGCTATTATTGCGTGCTCAAATTAAAACGGAGAGTCACATTTAAAATTTAACGCGAAGGAAATTAACGAACTTTGCCTGTAGTTTTTGAATGAAATTAACGCGGTTATAACAAATAGGTTTCAAAATGTATGAAATTAACGCGAATTTGATTGATTGATTGAGGAATTGGTGAATTATGTAAAAGGCAAACAACAAAAAGACACAAGAATATTTAGTAGCAGTTTTTTGAATATATAATTTTAACATAACACAATCATGGATAATATGTGAACCTTTTTGACACTTTTTGAATTTTGCTGTAAAACGTTTTTTATTTGAAAAACAATGCAAAAGTTCGCATATAAAATTAACGCCTTATCATATTTGCCCATATCAAATCAACGTTGAAATTAACGCAGATTTTAAAAAAGCGCGTTAATATCCTAGAATAAGGAGTAAACAAGTGCCAAATAGCGCTATCACGGTTGCAACTGGACGAATGATAAGAACAGAGGACTGTATTTTGGTTGACGACATGTACTGAAAGCCAACATGAGGAGACATTAAGCTAACCAAATGATTATACAGACTCGCTCAATCTTGTGACCGTAAGTAGTCTGTAAGTAGAATCTTTCTACAGTAAATATTCACGATTGCAGAGTTCAATTACACTGTAATGGTACACCCTGTTAACCAATCAAGAAATTGTGCATCTCATATGATTATGTCAGGAAATTGTCCTGTTACCATATGAACAGTGCGTTAAATATTTATTTTGGATGGAAGGTTGACGCCATCTATGCAATTCATTGATTTAACGATTTTATCCTGAAGGGGGAGATTATTAGAAACATATTGAAAAAGTATCGCAAAGTAAAGCCGATACTTTGTCAAACTGGTCTGATTTTTCTACAGTTATGTAGAATGTAGAAGGTACGCTTAAAAGTATTTATGAAAACAAAATAATTTCATCTTCGCCGTCCACTCATGTTGCTTTTAATTGTGAAAAATTGTTATTCAAGTTGTTCTAGATATTACTACATGTTTGCACTCAAAACATTTAAAAATCAATTTAGGAGCTGCAAAATACTGAAATAGTTATTGTCATGTGTATTTTTTTTGAACAATATTCCGATCAATATTATTTTTAGAAAATTGAACAAGAAAATTAAAGCGTCTATTCGTGCCTTTAGAGGATTTACAGTAATTTTCCATCCACAGCATCTCCACAATTATTCCCCTTCTCCACATCTCCACAAATTACTCCGTAAAGAAGACCAGCCGCAGGAAAAACAATCTAATGATGTCTCAAGCACAAGAATTATAATGCACCAAAAGAAAATCGTTATGATAAAAAAATAACAGGAAAGGTTTTCTTCAAAGTGTCTAAATGACACCTTTAAATGAAATAAATAATAAAAACAACAGAAATCTGTTACATCAATGTTTACATCGTTATATCCCTGTGTCAAGTGAAGGAATGATTTACATAACACCAGTTTGTTTCTTGAATCAGCTAAATCTTGTCCAATTTAAAAAACAAAAAAGTCCCTCTATATGATGAAAACATAACTCCATAATAAACATAAGTCTTCTAAATAGTTGGCGGTCACTTTTCGGTTGCCGGTCACTTTTCACTATCTTTCGTTTTCTTATTCATATCATTATCATCTTTTCCATCACTTTTTCTCTTTTGGGTCTTTGCCAGCCAACTGGACATTAATTTTCCTGAACCAGATTTTTTTGCAGCTTCCTTCGTTCTATATAAAACAGAAAAACAGAAAAAAAATAGGTTTTCATATTTCATATAATTGCCTATTATATTTTCCGGTGTACCAGTCACCATTCATCCAATGCTTTGTTTGTAGATCAAGATCAAGGTCTCAACATGCTCTAACTATGATTCAAATATAATAGAAAGTGTAACGGTATGATAATCACTTACAAGTCAATTTTTTTAATACAATCCTCGGTGTTATTTCGAACGTTGTTCACAGTTGATGATACTGGATGCCATTGAAGAGAATTCGTAGGGACCAATAATTCCAGAGCCTGAAGTTCAAAAAAGATTTGAGAAATTCAATTCCAAAACCTAAAAACAAAAGCTTTTAGGAATCTATCATTTCAAGAGCAATTCTGTAAAACATGAGAAAGCCCATTGCAACAGCTATGGTCAGAAACGCTCATGTAATTTTCGGAATGGTTCTGCACAGTTTGTCTGACTTCAGGCTGAGATCCCACTTGTTGCCGAGAGTTCAGTTACTTGAGTATTTTCATATTATAAACCCACGAATCCATTCGAAACAAGTTGAAAGACAAGTTTCTCAATATACATCTTGAAGTTTCTTTTTCTCCCACTTCGCAGATATACTTGAATATCCCACCAAAATAAGAGTTTCATGGAAATTGGAAAAAAAAACAAATAAATTGAGATGGAATTTCCAAGATGATGTAACTACCCCTTCCGATTAAGTTGACTAATAATTAAACAATCGAGTTATTCTGTGCATGGTCCATTGATGAAAAAAACTGGACAATGTAGGAACAAGGTATAGACAAAATTAGGCAGAAAAAAAAATAATCATAACGGAAGTGACTGTTTTGTTGTCCCCTGCAGGAATAAATCAACCGATGTCACTCCGAATAGAATTAACACAGTTAATGAACCAATCCCAATTATTCATTAAATAAGACTCTGCATTGCAGGGATAATAATTACTTTCAGCTAACCTTTTTCCAAGAAATATTATCTGTATCTAACCATTTATCAATTGCTTCTTGGGTTTCCAAAATAGCCTATCAAAATAGTTGTATATAAAAGTTATAATAACAACGAAACCCTGTATTTTGTATAACTTCTAATGATCATTACAAAGAAGTAGCAATCTTTTTAAACATACCGGCATTCGATGATGTAACCACTGTATTGAAGATGAAGCGTCAACTGTGATGATAGTGTATGTATACAAATCTCCTTCCTGGAAAATGTTAAGGCTATTATAAAAGAGGTTCTTTTATAATATATGAATGTGAAGAAAAATGTAAATCAAATTTGACCTCGATGTATCTACTCATTTCCTGCATAAGTGAAAACTCCTAGTATAATAGACGAGTTACTTCACTAATAGCAGACTAACTTACTTCGTTAGAGCTGTGTTTGTCAAAAAGGCCAGCCATTGTAATCAGTTGTACCGAGTCACCCGTCTCATGTGGTTTGACTGACTCCTTCAATCGCACATAGTATGGTTGCTTTTGTTTGCCATCCGCTTTCCATTCATAAAAACTAAAAATATTAATTATGTTAATTCTCGAAATAGACGAGTTTAAATGGGTGCATAGCTGACATTATCTTCCAGTTAGTTTAATCTCTCCGTAACACGACGGTCGGTGCCATAAGCAATTCTTCGCAATTAGAAACTCCCTCTAAAATTTTGATGGTTTTTAGGACATTATTTAATACATGTTTCAAAGTGCTCCATATCTTTGAACGAACAAATCCTCTTTCTAATTCATAATACCAAATGTTTATTATAAAAAGAACAACTCCATGCTAAGATTATAAACATACCCATCAGCTAGAACAACACATCTTTGTCCTTTTTCCAGAGCATTCAGAAAAGTTTTTTTTTCTGTAATAGTATCGCATCTGCAATTAATCATGTTGAAAGAGAAAGTCTTTGGATCTCCCTTATGCCATGAAGGTATCAATCCCCACTGCATAGGAAGGAGTACACGTTCTGATGTCTGTTCGTTATCACCGGAGGGAAATTTATTTTTGAGAAGGATGGGACTAAAGGTAAGAATGGATAGAGAAGCACTAGACAGAAGAAATGCAATACTTGTCAAAGTCTGACATGTTGTTGTCAAAGTGTGTCGATAGGTAGGCTATTATTGGAGAACTACTTCAAATATGGCGTGAGAGATTATGGTCATGACTAAAACTCACGAGACAGACTTTGGTCCTTTGTTATAAGATTGTGTATACGATTTCGACCCTGCTTTCCACTGTGGTTTCACAACATTTCCGTTTTTGGAGCGATAACTGCAGCCATCAGCAATTCCACCAGGTGCTCTTGTACTAAATATTACAAAATTTCTTTTGGAACTAACAAATAAACGGGAAAATGGAACATCTTAAGTTGTCGATAGCACTATTATACACATTCGATTTATAAAGGCGTGAACCAGATGATACTCAAAAAGTAGAAACAAATAAATACCATGCTGTACGTCCACACATAGTCAGCTTGTTTGGAACGTGAAAAATTTATTCAATATCTAATCTAGATATAACAAAATTCTTGATGAAATGATAGCTACACAAAAATTCGTCAACAATCAATACATAGATTCATATTGAAGACGTAAGGATTTCATTGGTGGCCGTATGAAGTTTTATTTGGGATAGAGGACTTCAGTTACTGGGCTTATAGAAAGTTTAACAGCCTCAATCATAATATTTAGACAGATTTAATGCAATTTAGTGCCACAGATATCACACTTTGCAGACTGAATATTACAATAACAAAACTCTATAAAAACATTTTTCGTTTTCATAATAATCCTACATGGTGTTACTCATGTCTTCATTCCAATCCAGTAATTCCACTAATTCTCGGATTCCATCTACAACATCTCCACAATATATAAAATCATTATCGCCCGTCTCCACATCTCCATCAAATGGCGCCACAACTTGCTGATTTATCAAAACGCGTGGAACATGTTTTGGGGCATTGTAAACAAGACCAGCCACAGGAAATACTTCTAATGAAGTCCCAAGCACAAGAATGATATGCGCCAAAAGCAGATCTTTGTGATAGAGAAAAAAACGTCGGGGAAGATCCTCTCCAAAAAACACGACATCAGGCTTAACAACACCCTAAGTAAAATAATACTGATAACAAAATCAAGAGATGTTCATAACGTCAATGTTTACATAAAAACTTGTCAAGTGAAGGAATGATTTACATTACACCAATCTTGAGCACATTTTGGTATTCTTCCGTTGTCAATGTCACCCTTAAAAAGAAAATGAATTTTTATGAATTTTCCCTCTATGAACAAAAGTTCTAATCATCAAAAACTTTCTAACACAAACATTTTCCAGTGCAATTATACCCAGTGATCAAAATCGTCAAAGTCTCTGTTTCTTTCATGAAGCATTAGGCGATATTGATTGCCATTCCTATAGAAAACACTGCTCCTCATAGACTTGTTGAAGATTTTGCCCACTGGATAGCTAAAGCTTGTCCTCCACTTAGGAATAAGCACTCAGATTTTGTTCACCTTGATAAATTGGCCTGTATATTTTTCTCTACATTTCATACAAGTTGCTGTCATGAATGAACCGTGCGCTTCAACTACCAAATGATGTGGAACTCCAGCTACTGTGGGTATACAAAAAACAATGAACTGAGGAAGTGAGATGCGACGTGATATCAACGTACACCCAAAAAAATAAATAAATCTTGATTTTCTTTCTCATAGCAGTATTAATAGACAGTGAATTTATTCAGAATCAAATGCAATAATCAGCATAATTCATGGGTCAAGCTTACAAGCCCACCCAAAGTATTACATCATAAGATAAAAAGGAAGGATTAGTTTTTAATGAAAATATTATTGCCAACCCTGTTACAAAACCCATAATGTTGAATGCTTACATGATTCCAATGAATCAATGTTCTGTGTGTAAACACGGAGTAATTTCTTCTTTACAGAAAGAAGTTTCAAAAAATAATGAACATAATTGGGTTTGAAATTTCCCGGATACAACTGCTTGGCCAGTTTAAAAAATGGTGCTGGATTTCTCCTGAAGAACTGAAGATCAAATATATCAGTTGGATGTTGCAAGTCGTATTCATTTAAATTGTCGTACAATCCTGTGTTGGGTGATCTAAAAACAATTAAAATTCATAAGTCATTAGTAAGCAGTGTAAAAAATTAAAAATCTGTAACAGATAAAAGTTTTGTTAATGATTATATTGGGATTTTTTACTTTTGATTTCCAAAACAGATCAGGATTTACAATAAGGAAAGTTAGACAATATAACAATATGACAATAATATGACAATATGACAATATGACAGGATTTTCAAATTTGTTACAGTATGATGCGTACTGCATCTGAGATTAAAATAACTAACTGACCGCAGATTGGTGGCAAGCAGTATACTGACTTTATACACTGTGATCAGACTCTTCATTAGATCATCTTACCTGAAATCAGGAATGCCACTTGGTGTTGATATTCCAGCACCAGCAACAACAAGAATGTTTGTACATGAAGAAGAACGAATAATTTCAGCAGCATGACTCAGTGTATTTCTTTGAGAAACATTAACACAGCTTCGATAGAACAAACCACACTTAAATGGAGACTTAAATGGAGTTCTTTGTTGCACTAAACAAAGTCAATACATGATTGTATGTGAGATGAAGTTTCAACATGAAATTTTAAAACTGTGTATTTCCATGGAACAAATATAATACTTACACAGAAGGCACTTGAATTTCACGAGATAATTATGTGTGTTACGTAATACATTACTTGCATTTTTCATATTCCTTTAAGAAAGTTTAAAAAAATCATTTATTTACCAAAAACCTATATAATTTGGATCACCATTTACAAGATGATCATTTTCAAGAATTTCAGCTACACAGGTACACAGCATCGATATCATCGCTATGATGTGTCTTTTTGAGGAATGAAACTCAATTCAGGAAAATCAAACATTTTTCTTATTGACTGATTATAGTTTCGGGCTAAAAAACAAAACTTTTGCTAAAAAGGACATGCTTTGTATGAAAATCAGATGTGTGTAAAAAGCTAAGGTGTCATCTACCAATTTTCTTGTTTGGTGTCAACAAAACCTTATAGTTTAGACTGGAGTCATAAAAGCACCATAGTTTAAACATTTGAAAAAAATGCTGTTTTACTAGTATAAGACCGATAACACTGTGAGGATTAAAATTTTTGTATTATAGACAATATAACGAGGTTGTCTTTATCCAAGCAAGAAGCAACTGATATTTTTGGAGAGGCAGTTTGTTAAATCTAATTCACCTCATTCATGAGCTATTAGATCTGTTATCCATGAGAGATTGTGAAAGAATTGGAAAGTGATATTATTGAGATGCAGGATAATTATTTCAAGGTGATGTTGCCTGCCACCCAGTAACATTTCATCAAAACTTGTCCAACATTTTTTGGGCTTTTTGTTTTCCACCATATTTCATTTTTATAAATAGACTAATTCTGATCATTACTAGCATTTCATTTCATATTCTTCATTTTTCAGCCATCAAACAATTAACAAACGTATAATGTTCCATAAACAGATTTGAATTGCATTTACGAGATTTATGTGTTCTTCATAACGTTCCCACTGTGGTATTGAGCAATAGTTTTCATATTTAATAAATCATGGAGTTTGTTGTCATTTATATTCAAAATGTCTTTCATAACTTCAAGTGTATGCTGACCAAGTAATGGTGGAGGTAAAACTGAGGAGCTTGATTCTCCATTATATTCAACTGCAGGACCTGAGAAAAAAGGCATTATTGATTATTTCAATATTTCTAGCAGACAAAGAAACAGAATTCCCATGGTCATAACTTCTTTTTAAACATTGGGAGGATTAAATCTGGGTGAACACTCTTAAAGGATTCTCGTTTTCCAGGAGTTTTTCAGGAGTTTCCAGGACATAAAGTGACTTTCCAGGACTATTTTCAAGATTTATGCACCCTGTTAGATTCACCTTGAATTAGTACTTAATAAACCGGTGGTCTGAGGACGCTGAAGCTGGCTGCAGGATTTATTAACCCTATACTAACTGGTTATGAGGGCATTACCGGAGAATATTGACTGACGTCATAGTAAAGCCCGAGGTTGCGAGGGAAGTACGTGGCGGAAGTCAATATTCGAAGGTAATGCCCGAAATAAACAGTTAGTATATGGGTTATTACCCATGTTTGTGTTTCTTCAAAATTATACTTCGCTTCGTACACAAAAAAACCCACATTAAAACAAACTTTTCTTTCTCATTTTTGTGTGACATTCGATTTGTTATAAAAAATAGAAAAAATACAATGCAATGAGTTCCTTAACTCTTTCAGTTATTATCAGTTATTATAATTTGTCCCTACAATTTCTTTTCTTTCTATCTATCTATGTTTTTTCTGTGTTTGTTTATATTTACGCCTCTTATTTTATAAAAGATATTGTTGCCATGACACTTCAGCGGGCTGTACTGGTGAGTATAGATTATAGATTTAAGCATAATTGCTACACGGGTAATAAGCATACATACAGGCTCAAAGGGCTCAAACTTGATCTTTTTCTTTTAAAAATGTCTTCCTAGTTACCCCGAAAAATGACCCAGAAATTAATGTCCATGATTCCATTAGAATCTGAGTAAATAAAAATCTAAAAAATTGTTGACCTGGAATTCTGATTTTCCCAATCGATGGGTGTTGAAGTTCTTGTACCATACCCATAGCATGTACTTGCGGAGATTCCATTGCTTCTTTTATGTTATGAATATAAGAACAAGGAACACTTAACTGCTGTAACCTCTCCAACCAATATTGACTAGGCTTTTCAATTAACCTACAAAAATATGAAATTCTCAATGCACTCTTTTCAAAAACATTTTTAACGCTCATTTACAACATACCCTAAGGTAAGAAATTTTCGTGGGAATTGAGTTTCACAGGTTGGGAAAAGTCTTCATACAGACAGAGATGCAAAAAGGTCTAAAATCTCAGATCTATGGCCATGCAGCATTCACTGTCGTTTTGTTACTCTTCATTTATTTGTTGTTGTGAAAAATATAGGAATTTCATAGGACAAAAACAGATTGTTTTGAAATGTCTAAACTTTTATTGTATGTAAAATCTGATTTTTCGCTGGAATTTAATTTCGCAAATTCGAGACAAAATTTGTCATCAAATGTTATCAATGTTATAAAAAATATCATAAATAACGATAAAAAAAATTATTTATCATCTACAGTATTGACATCAAATGTGCATTCATTGTATTTCAATTTACATTCAATTTAGTGTATAAACAATAAAAGGCATTTCAAAATAAAAGAAGGACTCTCCAGTGTTTTTGAAAAAGCAGATATTCGACTGGCTAACATTGGTTTATTTTTGCCTCCCATCTTGTCAAGCATCTGCTTATTAGATACAGACCTAGTTTAGGACTATCACCAGGGAACTTGGATCCTTTCGGCTTAATAACAAGCCTAACAGTTCTGTTTCATTCTGTTTAAATGCGTTCAATTTAATGCAATGTAAAGAGCAGTAAAATAATAATAAAAACAACCTCGAAAACTAAGGATTCTTCTACTGTACCTGTTTTGAAGTTTCGTAACTAACAAATTTCTGTGTTCAACTCGATCAGAATTGTGCTTGAACTTCTTGTCATTTATCAAATGATCAAACTGTAAGGCCTGTCAACAAAGAAGTGTCATGCAAAGTCCAATGGAAATATTTTCAACTAACATTCACAATTCACAACCTGATTTCCATGACCATAAAATGAAAAATATTTTTCTGTCCTTAATAACTTACCTTACATAAATTAAAAAATTGTTTATCATTACCAGCAGCTATAACAATATCTCGATCCTTGGTTCGAAATGACTATAGTTAAAGGAGAAAATAACAAGGAAAGTTTTTTCAAGTACTATCAAGCAAAATTGGTTTCATAAACTTAAGTACGTGCTTATCATAATGAGAAAAATGATACAGATATGTTTACAAGCTAATGGGAACATAAATCTTTAAGCGTAAAAGTGACAAAAGTCGTTCAGGTGGGACTTACAGAAAAACAGAACTAACAGAACTGAAAAGGACAATTTACTGACCTGATAAGGTACAATAAAAGGATGACCTGTACCATATCGACTACTGTTTACATTTGCATTAAGAAATGCTGATGCAATATCTGAAAGGATTGCAACCTTGTCATAAAAAAATGAATAAAGCATAAGCGTCAATTATGCTACTTCGGAGGTTAGCAATAGAAAACCAAATAATATGTGATATTCATTTAAGCATAGATGATGAAGGATTAATAACAATATTTGATAGCCGTCCACTGACATTTTTGATCTATCATAAATGTTGATGCTTGAAAAATGCAAACATAAAACGTCTAAGAATGAGTCCATAAGAAAATAATTCATAATAAAAAAATCCATGTGTTACTTGCGTTTGTAATAATGATACATCAATTTTCTTTCCCTTCCCAGTTTGTTTTCGCTCATAAAGTGCAGTACAAATTGCACTATTAGCATACATCCCAGTTAAAATGTCAGTCACTGCAATTCCTGGTCGACTTGGTGGCCCATCCTTTTTATTCATAAATAAAATATTCATTAGTAATATTACTTAAAAATAATTCAATGTTTTAGGTATTTATAATGTACATGTTTTAAATTCTTTTTGTTAGCAAATTTTCAGTCAATAAATCAAAGTAATATTATAGGTCAATTGCACCTTTGGGCCAGTTATTTGTAGCATTCCACCAATGGCGCTAGCAACTAAGTCATAACCAGGCTTGTTTACATATGGACCAACCTTACCATGCCCAGTAATAGAGCAGTAAATCAAACCAGGATTTATTTGAGCCAAATCTTGGAAACCACATCCCATCGATTTAAGTTTGCCAGGCAAAAAATTTTCAACTAAAACATCACTTTGTTTGGCCAGCTACAGAAAAGATATATGTATTAGATACCATTAATTTTTAACATGAGAATCTCAAGTTGGATTCAGAAATTTAACTTTTGTAACAGAAAAAAGGTAACTGAAGTTATGGAACGTAAGAAACTCACATAATGTTCGGTCTAAAAGTTAAAAATTCACTTCAGTTCTCAGTTAAATAGCACTTAAGCTTTTTAGCAAAACATTCTATAGAATTTTATAGAAAAGTATCATTGTTTTACCACTACTTCATTTGACTTGTAATAAAATGGACTTATAATATATAATATAGAACGATAATAACTGCCAATAAATGACTTGCAAGTTTGTATGTGAACAAACCTCCACTATCAGTGATATTCCTTCTTTTTGCTTCATATCAATGCAGACACTCTAAAAAGTAGTGCAAAACATTCATAACAAATATAATAAAATTAAAATTAAAATTACTTTTCACAATGATGAATATTTTACCTTTTTGTTTCGATTAACTGACAAAAAATAACAGCTTTCGGTTCCAATGAAAGGAGGTCCAAATTCCCGAGTCTCATCTCCAACCCCTTAAAGATAATGAATGAATTTAATACCATTGAACCCAGGTATTATCTGAACAAATGAAAAATTAATTTTGTAAGGGGAACCTCTAGGGTATCTATTCATGGTCCACTCACAGAGAATGAAAAAAAGTCTCAATTTTTTGTAGAA
Organism: Turritopsis rubra; assembly: GCA_039566895.2. Lineage (NCBI taxonomy): Eukaryota > Metazoa > Cnidaria > Hydrozoa > Anthoathecata > Oceaniidae > Turritopsis > Turritopsis rubra. Next base: position 15,131,005 of record CM077623.1, on the reverse strand, counting down.
ACTAAATTCAACCAGGAAGTTAGTCAGAAATGGAAAGTGACATGGTTGTGATGTTTTGATGGTAGTTATGACATGTACCGTGGTCCATTAGTGACATGCACAAATCATAACACTTTATGTAATGATACGTTATCATGTTATGTTAAATCTTATACTTTACATAAAAACTGTTTTTCGTTAACTGTCCTGTTAACATTATTGTGCTTTAAAAATGGCTGCACACAAGACGGTGTTGCTGAGAAATATCAGAAGTTTGGCAATGCTGTTGGAAAATTATAAAAATATTGATATAGTTACACTTTCCGAGACACATATTAATCCTAACACCAAGCGCTATACGAAATATCAGGGTACACTTTCATCCAAAAATGTCGTCAAAAAGGAATTGGTGGTGGTGTAGGGATGTATATCTCGAACAATTTGAAATGGAAACAACAAGATACTGAATCAGACGAACTAGAATCAATTCCTATCAAAATTTGTGTTAGAAATTCGAAAAACTTTCTTGTTAGTACTGTATATAGACACCCTGACACATCAATTTATCTAACAAATAATTTCAACGAACTGTTTGAAAAAATGATAGTTAGTGCAAGCAAATGTTGTGATGAGATTATTCTTCTCGAGGACATGAATGCAGATTACTTGAAAAAGCAAGAAACAAAGAGTTGAAAATCATTATCAGAAATAACAGCCTGAAACAATTAGTGAAATCATCCATGAGAGTTACGAATATATCTAGTACTTTAATCGACGTGGTATTAACGAACCATGAGAAGAACATCTGGAAAACTATTACAGCAGCTCTTAGTTTGAGTTTGAGTTTCCCGGAAAAAGTGTACATACATCCGAATCAACTGCACCTTTCATAACTGATCAACACACACACGAGAAAAACACAAAGTCAAACACCTTTTGTAAATTTTTCTCAACAATTGCAGGTCGTATGAAAAAGATTGCTTATCTGCTCACCAAATTCGTTTAGAAATCTTCACATTTGAAAGGTAAAAATACTGAAACTGTTTTCAATTTTACTTACGTATTGACGATGTTTGTAGAAAAAGAGCTGAAAAGTTTGAAACGTGGAAAAGCTACCGGTATTGGCAATCTGCCGAATGGGATGCTGAAAGACTGCAGCTCAGAAATTTCAAAACCACTCGCCTACATAATTAACTTGTCACTTAAAACAGGACAAATACCTACAGAATGGAAGACAGCACGAGTAACGCCAATTCACAAAAGTGGAAATAATAGTTTGGGTACTGCAGGAAGAGATCAACAGAATTAGCAACTGCTTTATTTATGAATGACATCAGAAAAGCAGGAGATAAAGGACTTGTATCAGCTGCTGTTTTTATTGACCTTTCCAAGGCCTTCGATACCTTAGGTCATGATAGACATTTGAAAAAGCTAAAGAGTTATGGAATCAAAGGACTTGCATCTTTTCGGACGCTTTTAAGTAGTCAAGTTTGATAATGAAATTTCAGACCCTTCAGCATTATTGTGTGGAGTTCCACAAGGGTCAATATTAGGGCCAATTTTATTCCTGATATTCTTTGACGACTTTGAAGATTGTTTAACAAATTGCAGTGTTATACAATTTGCCGATGATACGGTCATTTACGCATTTGCTAAAACTGTTCAACTGGTACAAGGCAGTCTAAACGAAGATCTGAAAGGCGTATCAACATATTTTTGTGAAAATGAACTTGTCATAAATTTAAAGAAAAATAAGACCGAATGTATGATTCTAGGTACAGCAAAACGTATCTCCTCCGGACCGAAAGAAGTGAATCTACTGTACAATGATACTAAAATAAGCTGTACAAACACTTATATCTAGTATCTAGGGATGATGATTGACCAATATCTAAACCTTGGTCAAGATTTCGATAGTAAACTTAAATAAACCTCTTCAAAACTCCATCTCTTGAAAAAGCTGAAACCTTTGCTTACACAAGACACTATAGTCGCTGTTTACACCAGCATTATCCCATCAACCTTGAAGTACAACTGTATCGTTCATCTTAGCCTGACACGAACACAAAGAGAAAAACTTACGAACTTTGAAAAACAAGCTAGCAAAGTTATGAGTGAACTCCTTCTATCATAGACGATTTTTATAAACATGCTGTTAAAACTGTCAGAAAATGTTTAGAAGGAAATGTGTGTGCAAAATTTCAGCACTATTTTCATTTGAACCATCATAAGAGAGCAACAAGGTATGGCGATATTTTACTTTATCTTCCAAAAGTCAAGCTCGAATTCTCAAAATCTGGTTTCTTCTTAATGGGGGCAAAGTTGTACAACTTGCTTTCTAAAACCATTAGAGAATCAGAGGTTGAATTTAAACAAAAGCTGAGAGATTTTAACTTTCCTACAATTTACTAATTGTGTATAAAAAATTGTTTATAGTTTTTAACATTTCATTTATTTTACGTATAACTATTTTTTTTCTTTATTTTGCAAAGGACACAAATTTATAGCAGTTTTTAACTGATTTGCATATCCTTGTAAAACATTCATAATAAATAAATAAATAAATAAATTTATCTAAATGCAATATCGACTTAGCAGGCTTCCATTTTCTTAAAATTTGCACTTCGATGGTGCTAATTTCAAACTTGCATAAATATTTTGAACAAAAAGGGCATTTTGGGCAAAATTTGGAACACCTTTAAGTAGTGCTTCTATTTTTATTAAAATTTGCACTTTTTGTGCACATGTGTAATTGTAACAATGTTACAGGTGGAAGAAAAAGCAGACCTTAGCTGAAAGTTTTCTGCTTGCAGGGACAGTTTTGTCTTTTATTAAAAGGTATTGGTGGTTCAATTATGCAGCAAGCAAGCAATCAAGTTGATTACTATATCAAAAAACATGCTAGCATTTTAATCAAACTCAAAAGTTACAAAGCTCCTATCAGAATTTTTTTATGACCCTTCAGACTTGTCCCATATCTTTATAGAACCATTGAGTGATTTCGTGAAATCTTGCTCGACCATGCTGGTCTTGATATTTATGCATCTTGATTAACAATAGATAAAGAATATTTAAGCCAAATTAATATTTTACCATTGATTCTCCTTTAATTAGTCATTTCATTATCTCTCCTTGTTACCACAAAAAATAAAGCTATTTGAACTAGTAATTGACTTATAAAATTTTGTATTTTGAACAAAAAAGTGAATGGTAATGCCTAAAGTAAAGTTACTGCTCACTGAAAACAACGATTGAAAAAAACTTTCATAATTGCTTTATAAAAATAAGATACAGACTGATATCCTTCGCATGGTTTTGGTTAGAAAATGTTTAATCTAGCGTTTCATGTATTTAACATGCTGCATTCAATAAATCAAAAGTTGTTTAAAACATTTCTGACAGTGATTGAGTGCACAAAAATATTTTAGGACTCATATTCAGTACAAGCATTCTGCAAAAGGTTCAACTTAACATTATCAACAAAATAAAGACTGGCATCTACATAAAAACTACTCCAACATACAGACTAAAGACATAAAGACACTCCTAACAAACAATACTGGTGGTGACAAGCATCAATTCATATATTCGAAAGAAAATACTTATTCATTGTCATGGCAACTATTATGGCTGCATCTAACTTCAAGGTAAAATATTTTGCAGCCTGTTTTGTATTTGCATAAAAATGTAGCAAAAATGGAAAAATTGTAACAATTTTAGTGTTTTCCTAACAACCTGTATCATTATTTCCCTGTATATGAGATATTATGAGATATTAGCCCTTTATTGAGTCCATATAATATAAAAATGATGTAAAATCACTATTATTAAGACTTGCGTAAGCAAGAGCTTGTTGCTAGTTGGCAAGCCAAATATTTGAAGCATAGAGAAGCAGGAGAAAGAAAGAGGATGAAATGGAACTACATTTCACAGAGATAAATATATAATGGTCTTGCAGCATGTATTTAAAATAAATATATAAACAATTTATAAATAAGCAAGTTATTTCTAGGCTCTTTGGCTCTTCTACAAGAGAAGTATGTGTATGCATAACGTCAGTCTAATTTTTTTAATTTTTTTTTAAATAAAATATAAATATACGTAACTAAAGTAGCAATCAAGCCATTCCTTTATCCAGCAAGTGAAACTTTGCGGCATTTGAAAAAAATCTGCATGTTTCACTTTGGCAACACTTTAACAGAAGTTTGTTGAATTGCTTTGCTGCCAGTCCAATGAAAGTTCCTTGGAGACAGCACAGTTTTATCAATTCTTTCTTTGACTGGAAGCCATCGTAAGTTAATGATGGCTTGGCTTGTTGCGTACTTGTTACAGACAAATCCTACTGTACATTTCTGGATTCGTTGGAGCCTATGTATTTGTTGTTCCGTCATGTTGCATAAAACTGCATTACCATAGTCTAACCCGGAAAGAATAAGCATTTCAGCTAAGGATTTTCTCAGTAGAATATAAAGATATCTCTTTATCTGTTTCATTGTTCTTAGTTTATTGTTCTCTTTTATTTTGGCACTCTTATAAATTGTTGTATCATCAGCGTATTGAGTGCAATGACTAGCAAGTTCTTTTTGCATACTAGCGATGTAAAGATTGAATAGTATTGGTCCCAGTATACTGCCTTGTAGTATTCCAAATTTGACCTCGATTAATGTGGATATTTTGTCTTTGATTTGAACAAATTGGTATCTGTTGGTTAAATAGCTATGGAAAAGTAGCAGGATATGTTAAGAGAAATTCATTTTGTGTAACAATATAATCAAGGTTCCATATTCCACTGTATCAAAGGCTTTAACTACTAGTGTAATTTCACCTTTAGGCATTGGTGATTTAATGCTATTGTGAATCTTTAATAATGTTGTTGTTGAGCAATGACCACTCCAAAAACCAGATTGAGTGTCATTGTATTTTCCCGTCACTTCAAGAAACAATGACATTTGTTGGAGTATAATCTTTTCAAATATTTTTGACATATACTGGAAGGACAGAGATTGGTCGGAATGATTGTACGATCTGGTAGGTTGTGAATTTCTGATAATAACATTTTCTTGTCCACACCTTTCTTCCCAGTAATTCTTGAGCCAGTTTTACTGTAGTGTTGGTTTAAGGTTTCTGGGTCTTGGGAAATTCTGTGTGGGCTTGGTCATAGTAGCCTATGGACTGTTTTCCACACCTTCTTTGGTCACTTAGACCATAAAGCTGTCTTGTAGAAATTCATTTTTGTGTTTTCTAATGGCTTGTTTAAGTTTACGTTCCACATCCTTGTATCTATTCCAATTGACTAAATCCTGACATTGGTGGGCTGACTTTCTGTTCTCCCTAAATTCTTTCTTTAAGTGGTTGTATCAATTTGGTGTGTTTTAATGGTGCATGGTGATCAATGTAATAAAATTCTGTACCTGGGATCATGATTCCAATAGTAAAGTATCGTGTTGGTTTAAATACCATTGAAATCATTGAAACCATTTCTTTTGTGCTTGATTTAACTATATTTAGAATAAAAAAAATCCTTTCCAATAAAAACTTTTCCCGTTTTTAGTTCCTGTCTAAAAATTTCTTAAATTATCAAAAAACTAAAAGCGTAATCGTGATCTACACACATTGAAGAAAAATGGTTCCCTGTTTTGTTTTTTTAATTTCCTTTTTGCTGAGTTATAGCATAATAATATTTTTGTCATAAAAGGAAATTGAATATTTTGTATGATCCAAAAAGGAAATCCCAATTTTTTCAAAATTTGAAAATAGAACCATATAGAAAATGCAAAATTGATTTTTTTTTTAAAACGAAACATAATTTATCCTTAATGAGTGGTACTATGTGATAGAGCTCGAAAAGCTCATCAAACGATGTATGCGATCACATTCGTCTATGGTGGACCATTACTGAGATATCAAAGATTTTGTAGACATCATGGTGTGAAGTCACAGTTCCAAAAATATTGCCACATGCCTGGTAATCAATTAGAACACCAAATTATGTCAATTATGGCCATTAGTTATCGAGAAATTTGTCCCTAAATGCCACGTTCTTTTTGGGTCTATAATGTAATGTAGCTTATATACATTTGATCTTGCCAAATGAGCTTGCTACTCGGTACATTTTGCTTACACAATAAATAAATAAACATGTGCAGTCTAGCATGATATTTGTGCATCACATAAGGCTATTATATTGGGAGAAATTGATTGGAGAAATGATTACAGAAAATTTTGGCTGCATCCATGTACCCTATTCCCCACATATAAACCATGGGCTTATAACTAAATTTTGGACAGTTGTCAATTTATAAACTGCTCTCATTCATAAGCCCATGTACTTATAAAAATCTTCGATGAAATAACACACTAGAGAGGTAACTTTTGAAATTCACATTTAAGTTGCTTTAACATTAACATCTTCACACCAAATAAGAGTGAAAATACATGACATACATCCCACTAGACAGTAACAACTCAAATCATAGGGTCTTAAATAGATGCCGGGAAAACTTTCAGCCTATGAGTAACCCAACCTTCTTCATAATAATATAGACTGAACTCAAACCTGGTCTTTCTACTTTGATGATTTCAGCACCCATATCTCCCAAAACCATGGTGCAATATGGACCTGCAAGAACTCTATTATAAAGAAGAGTTATTTTTATGAATTTTTATGCTTTGACCTCAAGTTTTTTAGAAAAGTAATCAGAAAATGGCGTATTAAATGACTGACTAAGAGGAGCTAGTTGCTCAAAAGATGATCAAACCCCAATTAGCATTAATCCAGGATTAAAGCCAATGTTATTTCAATCAATTGATCCACAGGATCTGTTTCAACTTTCTTTTCGATGGAGGGGATCATCAAGATCAAATTAATATTGTGCAATACATTCAATGGTGCATGTCTGTAATCAAGAAAATTTGAATCGATCGAAAAAGTCACCTAGTGAAAAACTGGCTTAACACCAGGATTAACTTTAAATCTGAGATGCAATGTCTTGTTTGAAACTTGATGTCAATCTTGGGTTAATTCAGGATTAAACTAATTAACTTAACATATCCTAAAGTATTCATCAACCCAGATTAAGGAGATTAGAAGTATTCAAATTTTACCAGGAAGACCCATCTGTAAACAATTTATAGATTCATACCTTGATAAATCTAGGACTCTGATATCGTGAAGTGGTCCTCTTTTTTGATGAATTCCTATTAGAAGAACAGAAAACAGTTATATTCGGCAAGGTGCTGGCATCAAACATTAGCTGAAGTTGAGATCATTATTTACCATGCCTTAGTGAAAAAAGAATCCTAATAAAGAACTGAAAGCATCTTGTATAAAAGAAAAGGATAAGGCTCTTGTATATTCAATTGAGCGTGAGAATGTAAAATGACTTTCTCCATAATATATGTAAACATATATGTCAGCAGCACAAGAAGAATTCAGGGACTTACCACATCTTTGTTGGTATAATAGTATATTACAAAGGATTGGATTAAGGGACACTTTAGAATTAAGATATGTCCATGACTTATTCAATTTGATAACCATTAACATTTTTTATGTGATTTCAAGTATCTATAAAGATAACATCAAATACAAACAAGGTACATACAAACTCACTGCTAGAATTGAACTCAATGACATTAAGGATATAATGGTTTCACCTCATACCAGAGAAAATTTCTTTTAGTAATTAAACCAATATAAACAGTGATGTAAAACCTTACAAAATTATTTTACCATTAATTTTCCCCAACCAATTTATTATAAATGGACTTTCCAATGTTTATCAGGTTATTACAAATGCATGGAAATACATAATAATAATATATGTATTAGAATAATATATGTACTAGAATCAAATGTGGCGGCTCTCATGGTCCATAAAGTTTTAAATTGCAATGGTTGTCTGGTCCCTAGATAAGCTTAAGGAACTTTTTACACCAGATCCTTTTTCAATGTATAAATCAATTATTGCCAAGTATTTTTTTTCAGACAATGTGTTTTTATAAATACTGCCAGAGGTACCACCTCATGCTGACATCATCATCACTGATGCAGACCTTTCACTTACTTCTATGAAAGTCATCATTAAAAGCAACAAAAACAGTAGCTTATCTTTATGACCAAACGATAATGCATAAATTTTAATTTTCTACACAGCACAAAATTAAAATAAAATTTGAATGAATTAAGCATTTTTGATACAGCATACTATAAAAAGTAAACCATGCTTTAAATTTTCAAGTGGGAACCCACCAATAATGTAAATAAAATGGAATATAATTATTATGTAAGAAATACCTCGCTATTAGGTTTACAGCCACCAGGATAGGATGGAAAAGTGAAAGAGAAGTGCGTATTTCTGAGAAATTAAAAAAAACATGGAAGTTTTATGGTACTTTGCAGAATGGGTCGATGCAAAGGAAACCTCACTGCGGAAGGAGTTTGAAACTAGTGTTCGTGTCTGAAAAAATATGGCGATGCACGGAACAAAACAAATTAACCAATTCAAACAAGAATAACGTAACGTGTTTATGGATAATTTTATGTCTAAAAACGGATCAACGAAGCTTTTGGAACTTTTTAACTAAAGGATTTCCCAATGGTCGAAGTGATGTCAGACAATGCAAGACAACAAAAGCTTGCATCAGCAAAGAAGAAAGTATAATAATTTTTTTTTTTTTTTGGTGATTTTATCTGGTGGCTTTAATAAAATAAGCTTGATAAAACACGTTAACAGTTATATCATTATATATGCAAGACCCCAAATGAGTCATCAGCTGGTGATACTGTTCTTTATTGCCTATGTGCCTTAATCCGAACAGCCTTCCTAATTCCGAACGCAAGTATTAAAAAAAGACCTGTCTGGTTAACAAAATATAACATCCATGCTCAACAAAATGGCCACAAATACTAAATGTTTATAAAAGACATTCAACACCCATTATCAGTGTGAAGAATCACTTGTGCAGTAATAATGGCCTACACAATTTCAATATCTCTGAAAAATGTGTGCTCCTTCGCGGTGTTTGTATATAAACAAGCATGGTTTTATGAAAATTATGACTGGGAAAAAAGATTATTCAAAAAGTAAATGTTTTGGTGCGCAAAACCTTTTTCTATTTTGTTTCCATTTCTCAACCTATTTTCGTCGCGCTCAAAGCTCCCATAAAAGTATTTTTTTAATTTCAAAAGTCGAGAGTATATACTGTTAATTTTCCGTAATTCGTAATTTGCGCATAGGTCTTTGATGGGCAGTGGTATTACTAGATATTTTTCTAGATTGTTAATGATAGCTGCAGCTTTTGTTGCAAAGACAGCTTCTATTCAAGATATGCTATATACATAGCATATCTATAATTTTACACATTCATAGTTTAGATAGACAAAACAAACTATGAAATAAAAACAAAAAAAATCTTTTATTTCCCAGGGAAATTTATGAGAGTTTTACCTAGCTATGAGATAATGACCATTTGTACACTGTCCCCGCTCTTCTTCAGCAAACACCATGAATGGGGAATGGAATGTTTAGTGCTTTAATAACGAATATGAGCCACTTCTGGAGCCACTTCCAGTACATCAACTGGCAGAACAAAAGATTAATGCCCTATATCCATGAATAAAATTGTGGTCAAAGACTATCGATTCGGTAAATTAGTGTTGCAAGCAGCTCAAAAACTGAAAGTTATAACCGATTTCGGTGATAAAAAATAAAGGGAGGTTCAAAGAGTTTTTTCAAAATATGACCTAATGATTTCTGTGCAGCTCTGTCCAAAAAGCTCTATGATGGAGTGTTATTTAATTTCGGAAAGAAAGAAGGGAGGAGATCTCTTTAAAAAGTGTTATAGAGTTGTTTTTGGCAAAATTTGGAGGTGGCTCATGGTGCCTAAGCCGCCCGCTAAATTCACGCCTGAAGAGTATGATCCCATTTTTTTCTCTTATTCTTATTCTGTAACTTGTTTTCTTTCTAATGTTGTTACCCTTTGTACATGGTGGCCACCGAACTTTTATTAGTATATTACTATTAGTATATTACTAGTATACCGTGTAAAAAATTTTTACATATTTTCCCAGAAAATGTTTTTACACGCTATACTAACCATTTGATAGAAACTCTATGTAATACAGAAACGTAGTCCAAAACGCCATCCTAAATTTTTTTATCGATTCATAAATATTTTACACGCTATACTAAGCATTTGATAGTGCTGTGTTTAGAGGTAAAAACTATTGATTTCTCCTTTATTTGTCCCCAAAAATAGAAATCACAGAACATGGAAGAAGTTTGTTTGTTAAAAATGTTATTACATGTTTACGTAGAATCATATTTAATGTAAAGATTTACTGAAGAAATAAATTTGAACCATTACTCAAAGGCTGATATCGGCCCCATAGGCCAACAGTTAACACAATAATTTTGCATTTAATGTCATTTATATTAAGCCCCTGCAAAATGCACACAAATTCCATTGTGACCAACATGTAGTCGCAATACATTTTTACGTCATAGTTCCAAGTCCCTCAAACAACTTGCTACAAAAAAAATTTCATATACATTTAATCTCTCTAATTAGCTGAAATCAAAAAGCCTATATTTTTTCAAATTTTTTCGACCAATTCTTAATTCTTTCCACTTTCTAACTTTATAGTCAAACAAAAATACTTTCAGACTTTGTGTGAACAGATTTATAGTTTTCAACTATATCTCAGATAAAAATATTCAAAAATTGTGAAATATTGTGACACTCTCACTACACTACCCATTGCAAAATTAGCTTTTGGAGTATATACAGATTTACATATATACAGTTGACTCTCGATAAGTGGAACCTCCATGGGACCAAAGAAAATGGTTCCACTTAGCGAATGTTCCACTTATCCGAAGTGGGCCTTTGTTAAGACAAATTGAAGGGACCGGCAAATATTGTTCCACATGTCAAATATTCCACTTATCCGGGGTTCCACTTACCGAGAGTTAACTGTATATACCTAAGGTATAAACTAAATCTTAAAAAGAATCATACCTTTGAATAATGTTTCTTTCTTCAAAGCTGAGTTTTTCTTTCTTTATAAATGAGAACAAAGAGATCACCATTCAGAAAATAGCCATTGGTATTAACTAATTTTACTCATGGCCAAAACCAACAGATTTATCAAATCTCTAATCTTTTATTCCTTGTTGACTTTCTTCTTTCTATCACTGTACTAAAAAATACCATGCTCAACACAGTTTTTACTAAATTTTCTTTCTTTTCTTTGGAAATCTAAAAATATGTCTTAAACCTTCAACATTACATATAAGTCGTAAATATGTAAAAACTATTCTTCGTAATAAAAACTTGTCTTTTTTATGCATGTTTCTTATTATTACTTTGTTTCAAAAAATGTAAACAAACGCTTCTTTTTTCTTAAAAACGAATATTTTTCATTCATTGTCAATAGCTGCTATGTTCGATTGTAACTCGAAGTCTTCGCCTGAGATGCTATATCATGTCTTCCCTAACGTATTTTATATCATAAAACAATTATAAGCACTAAGCCGGAGTGCCTTGTACTATTACGGAAAATACATTAACAAATATCCATTAACGAACTTCCTGAGAAAATTTCCCTAATGTTCTTTTTTTTTAAAGTTAGGTAAGAAAAACAGCAAGATTTAGTATTAGTATAAGATTATCCAGCCTTATAATTGCAATTTATTCCATTTTGATAACTTTAGTTTTTTTTAGTTTTAGCAACTTATTTCATGTGATAACTTTTTAGTTTCATTTGTATTTTCAATTATATGGCATTGAAATTGAATTGAATTGAGTCTGGCTGTAAAAACCAAGTGTCATCATTTATTTATTCATTAGTTCAGTTTGTTCTTGTTTTGATATTTAGCATAAACATATTCATGAACCTCCTGAAGTCCCTGACCACCACCACTCCCTTTAAACCGCTATTCTCACATGCTGTTAAATTTTTCAAGCCGTAAATCAATGTGAATTTAGTGAATTTTAGTACATTGAATTTATGATGCATTGAGTGATTCACCTTTAGTATTTCCTTATTGCCCAATTAAATCAACAATTTCATTGTTGTTTTTTCCAATGAAATATTATATTCTTGTTTTCAGCTGAAGAAGTTTCAAAAGGGACGATCACCTGTTAACGGACATCTATCAAGTAATGATGAGCTAGTGAGTGGTTTTTAAACTTGTATGTCTTGATAGTAGACAATGCAATTCACTAAATGATACTTTTATATTGCAAATATACAATATATAAGTTCTATATAATCTAAAATGTCACCATATATTTGAACACCTTTTCTAATCCTCTATATCCAAATACCTATTTGTGCATTCTAGAAAATGTTTGTATTACAAGTACATGGTGACATTTTTGTTTCCCTCTTTTACGGCAGTTAATAAGGTGTTTATCCATGTCAGTTGACCTATTGCATTGTGTACCCTTATTCAAACAACGCAATATTAAAGGATGGACATCTTGATAACGAATGAGAATAACTGACAGGCTTCCACAACTCAACATAAACATTGAATCCCATGTATTTTTATCAGCATTCTGAGCTTTATGACATAGTACTATCGTTTGTTATTCTATGATTTCATTTTTTGTGAGTTATAACAACCCCTTCTCACTACACTCTAGTACAGGTGGAAAAATGAAACCCTAAATTTTTACCCAGGATGCTAGTGAATATAATTGTAATTTTTTTGTAGGGAAAAGAGATTCTTCGAGGAATACAAAAGTATGTAGTACTTTTTTTTCATAAGTTGTTGCAAATTCATAACTACCAGTATAAACATACCATAGATAAAAATGACATTTGCTATGGTTTAAATAGTTTTTCTCTTTTAATCCAACTCTACTATTTTTGCAGTTATTTTTTTGGCTTTTTTTAGTAATCATATCTTCAAGACACCCCCATTGACAGTTGCAGCAAAACAGGTGGAGTTTTATGTCAAAATTTATGTATTAAGAAATCCTTTGCAGTTATTTTTGCACTATTTTAATGAACCATAATTTTCTAAATCTATTATTAGTTACTTTTACTGCTAAGCATCAGTGAAACCTGACTGAAAATGTTTTAATACCAAAATAATTGTCTGAAACAAAAGAATTTTAATTTCATGCTCTTGATGGCTCACTTCTAGATCTGTCTTACAAACACTTTTAATCAAAATAGTCTTGAAAACACATTTGAAAAATGAGTTTTATGCATAATAAAAGAACGAAATTTAACATTAGCATTAATTTCTTGTTATGATAGTGGCGAGCATTTATCCGAAATTAATATTTCTCTTCCTCATATTCATACAGGTTGATACTCCTAGCCTGAGGGACATCCAAACTAATCAACAACAAACTAACAAAAAGCTTAATTTTCCAAATATTGATAAAGGGTGTTCAGATCCAGTCAACACTTTGTCATCATTGATAGGCACTCCACAATCCATAAGTGAATCTGAGAAAAGTCGTTCTAATGTAAGTTCCAATTAATTTTTTAATATAAATCATGATTTTTTTTTATAGTGAACAATTGATATGTGGATTGATTTTGTATTCATTAAATCTGGGAATTGTTATTTTTGAGAAAGGGGACCAAAAATGTTACATTTCAAAATTAGTCATTCATTTTAGCTTTTATTTTAAAAAGATAAACATGTTTGACAATACAATACAATTTTTACTTTCAACATTGAATCTAATATATCAAAATTAACAAAATGTAAAAACAGAAAATTCTAATCACATGTTTCTTCATACTTTTCACCCACATAATCATGACCATTGTTTTATACATTATTTTTTATTGTAAAATTATAGTAAAAGTTTACCAAATTGTCATGAAAGCCTGCATTAAGTTAATTTTTTCTTTACAGGTTGATCTGGAACAAAACATTGCATCTTATAAACGAGCTAACGAACAACTTGGAAGTCAAGTACAAGAGCAGCGAAAACAAATACTTCAGTTGCAGGAACGTTTAAAAAAGGATGCAGGATCAGCCTCACAGCTAGTTGAACAAAAAGCACTGAAAGAGCAACTGGAGGTTCATATTCAGACGATTGGAATACTTGTATCAGAAAAAAGTGAACTGCAATCCAATGTTGCTAACATTCAAAAACGACTTGCAAATAAAGAAAAGGAACTTGTAGATATCAACAACAATTTACAGAAAACTCGACAACATGTGGTGGACATAGAAAAGCAGTTAGTCGCACAAAAAGCATTCACTGAACAATTGCAGCAGGTCCGTTCTTTGCTGGTTTTCATGGTTTTGCTTTCCTTATTTTCTATACTTGATGTTTAAAAAATGTTTATAAAATTCCTACTTCCGTATTTTTAGGTGAACAAAGATTTAGTGGTTGACAGAGATCGGTTTAGTAGCAAGCTGTATGAAACTAGGTAAGTACTCTTCCAAAAATCAAGACAAATTGTGAGAAATCAAGAAACACTTATTGCAATGAATTTTTTTTTCTGATGTAATTTTTTATGGCCAATATGGTTCACGAGAAGTTCCTTTTCAATCCAAGTATTTTGGTGCTCTGCATTTAATGGAATCTAAATATTAAGTGTGGGAATTTAAAGCTAATCAAAAATGAGTATTATTTCTGTTTTAATACAAGTATAGTACATATTCCTTCCACCCTGGCCTTGTAAGTAACTGACTCCTAGCCTCAATTTGCACAAAAGATGTTGTTAACAGAACTAACATTCATTATAGCCATGAAAAAGATGAAGTACAACTTCAAAATTCTGAATTGTATGCCAAACTTCACGTTAAAGTTGAAGAATGTGCAACATTACTGAACCAAGTGAACCAGTTGCATGTGAAGCTACAACAAAGTGAATTAATGATTCAACAGGTCTGTACCAATGTTTTAAATGTATAATACATATTTTGAAAATTATTAATGTAGCAGCAAGTGATTTGGCTGTATTGATTTTCAAGGCGCTGTTAATATCAAAAATATTTCCTTGGTAGGCGAGTAAACTTTACAGCATAATTCAGATTTTTCTGTTGTGCACCTATGGAAAAAAAAGTTTATCAGGAATTTTAAATGAAATTTTAGCTGCAAACAGTGGAAGCTAATGTAAAAATTCATTTGCATATTGCTCTTGAGGAATGTTGGAGAGGAATTCGAGAAATTTGAAATTTGAATTTGAATGAGATTTATCCATGTATTCTGTAGTCTGTGCAATGTATTATGTTACATTCTTGGATCAAAATACATTTGCCAAGAGATGAAAATATCATGAGAAACTTTAGTTGTTGAATTGAAGGCAAGATTTGGCATGGTTCAGACACTTAATTCTATTGAATCTATAGAATCCAGTAATGAGCAAGTAACTTTTCATTAAGAATGCGTGGAAATCAAATAAAGTATGCTTTTTGGTGTCTAAAAGCAAGACGGGGGTTTAACTTCAGATTTTATCAAAACCGTTTTTGTTTCTGTATGTTCCCATATGTGCTGTTTGTGAAATGTAACTTTTCTGTCACAAAAAGATCCATCCTTTGAATAAGTTTACCTTGTAAAATTGAGAAAAGAAGTGAATTGTTATTTAAGCTGCATTGATAAGCTTAAAGTATTATTATTATTCAATATTTTACAAACTATCCTTGAATATTATTTCGATACATCTGTCTGTGAGATTATCTTGGCCATAGATAAACACGTGTAAAAAATGAATTATTTTTTCACAAATGCTATAATGAAATATATACAGGACTTTTGTAATGGGCCGCAATCTCACCAAGAAAGTTACAGGACTTTCGTAATGAGCCAAGAAAGTATCCCAGGTAAAAACCAAGAAAGCTCAAAGTTTTCAAAAAGTTTCTACTTTTCCTTGGAAATGTTTGTCCTCGTGAACAGTCCGGAAATGATCATTTGCCCATGGGACATGTTGAGATTTTATGATTAATTATTTAATGGTCATTATTGAATAATGAATTGCCCACCTTCCCATGAGATAGACTAATGCCCACTGGTCATAAAACTGGTATTCTAAAGGTCTCAGACATGAGTTTTTATGGTCATTATTGAATAACGAACTCACTGATCGATAATGAATCATTTTTTGTTTCAGCTTTCTGCAAATGCTGTCAATCCACAAGCAGTTGCTAGTTGGCATTCTGAAAAGGAAGAATTAGTAAAGCTTATTGATGAAGTGAGTTTATATTTTCAATATTTTGTTTGTTTTGTTTTTATCTACTTCTGTCCTCATTGGTTTCATTATCTTGTTTTAGCAAAAAAATATTGTCCAAAAACTTGTGTCAGATAAAGCAGAATTATTGGAAAAACACAATGACACTGAAAGCCATTACGATATTCAAATTGAACAGCTGAAAAATAAGGTTTGGTCAAAAACTTCTCGACTGTTGAACTGATTAAAACTTAAACACTTTACTCAAGTTATGAATGGTTTTGATTGCAGATTTATCTATTAGACATCGTAATCTTGCAAATTTACCTATTTTCTTATCAGATTAATATGCTAGAGGATGAACGACATGCATTGCTTGAAAAGAGCAACAAGTTATCAGAAAATCTAATGGAAGTACAAAAGCAACTAGAGACAGGTTGGTTTAAATATGAATATATACAATAATAATCAAAAGATTTATCATGTTCAAGATTTTCCTTGTTAGAGAGGACAAGGTTGATGTAATGTTTGGATTTCTTGTAGTCAATGTTAGTGAAAATGACCAACCCAATCAAGTTGAAGAATCACAAAACCCATTAATGGTTTCGGTCAGCGAACTAGAAAATGCTAATTCAGAAAAGCAATCACTAGAAAAAGAACTTGATATACAAATAAATGAAAATAGACGGTTAGGTCGAACTATATTTGAACAAAATGCAAGAATTGAAGAGCTTGAATCCCAAGTTTCAAGACTAACTAATGAATCCACAGGACGAGCATCATTACTCGATCAAATTCAGGCAGACAAGGAAACAATTAGTCGTGCTTTGCAGCAGAATAAAGTCTTAAAAGAACAGTTAGAGGAGTTGGAGGAAGGTTTTGTAAAGATGGTAAGTAATGAGTATACAAATGTAAAAGCATGTTGTTATTATAATAAAATGTAATAAATGTCACACTCAATTGAGAGAAAGTAAGTTAATATTTGTTGTTTTTTATTGTAGTCAAATAGTAGTGCTGACCTCACAAGTAAGTTAGAATCTGAACAGCATGGAAATAAGGACATTGCTGGAAAATTAAGCAGCATGCAAGTTGAACTTGAAGAAACCAAGTATCAGGTGTGTTTATCTGTTGACCAAAATAAAACTGTTGTGTTTAAGTATCTAACTAATTGAAAATACTGTTATACATTCTCTTTGCTGTTTAACTTTGCTGTTAAACTGTTAAAAATTGACAATTTAATTATATATTTTTTTTGACGTTTTAGTTGAAAGGTAGAAATTCTCTTTGTCAGAATCTGACTGAAGAATTACAGACGTACAAAGATAAAGCTCGTAATGTTCAAAAAGATGTATGTATAATTTTCTTTTTCATAACCCTGTCTTTCCAAATAATTAAGTAGAATCCCTCATTTCGTTAGCCTATAAGTACAGACTGTTGCTAACTCGCTGTGGTTTATACTGTTTGGTTGATTTTTTCATATTGCCTTGTTACAGGATCTGATAACACATTTGACCAATCATTTGTAATTATCAACTCGTTTGGATGGTTCCCAATCTCTTTTTAGTAGCATGGTCATATGAAAAAATTGACCAAAGTGTATATAGCGAGTTAGCGACAGTCTATAATTATAGGCTATCATTTGTATTACTTTTTTTTTTAGTTGGCTTCAAAAGACATGGATTTGGAGTTATTAACTACAGAACTTGAAACTGTCAAACATGAACTATCTCTGTCTACAGTAAGCTGTTGGTTGTTTTTTTATGTTTTCTTACTTATTGTATATGAACTGAACAGAACTTTTAAGCTGACGTTAATTCTCCTACTATTGCTAACAGAATGGAAAACAGGTGCCAAAACGCAACCCACCAGATCTTTCATTGAAATTACAAGAAGAACTTCAGTCTGCTCAGGTAAAATCATCTTTGTTTTGATTTATCTTTACACCTTGATTATTAAATTGATTATTATTGTATATACCTGTTGATTTATGGTACTGTAGGACACAATTAACCAGCTGTCCCTTCAAAATACTCAACTAAAAGAAACCATTGCTGAAATACAAAACTCAACAACAGAAAATCGTAAGTTTGGTTTTTTTAGACATATAAACATGTGATTTTCTTTGGCACTAAATCATTAATTTTATTAGAATTATTTACCACTGTTCATTGTTAAAAATGCTATTTTCTTCTAGCTGATGGTAGTCTTTATCCAGGTCATAAAATGTCAATGAAACATTTCTCTCAATCACCTACGCCTAATACGTTAAGAGATTCTAGAAGTGATGTTCCGACGACAGAAGAGGAACAGCATGCTAGAAGTTGGGAAGAGATAGAAGATGATGATGAATATGGTGGAAATGAAGATGAATCAGACTTCATGGAAAATGTTGATGCGCTTAGAATAACTAATGAGCAGGTACTAATTACTTGCTTATTGCACGGTTGTTTATATAAACAACACAAAATCTTGGCTGAGGTTCAAAGTTGCTAAAGTTATTGTCTTTCACATTTGTTGCTAACTTTGTTGCTTGGAATACATAGGGATACCAATTGTAGAGTTTTTGAAGATAGCTCACAAGAAATGATCTATGAAATCTCTGAAGAGGGATTTCTTTTTATCTAGTTTGCATTTGGAATCAGATATAAGTTCTATTTTTATTTTTATTTAGCTTCTGTTTTTTTGGGGTTTTTTGTTGCAGGCCTGAATATTAGCGCCGGACATCGGGAATTGTCTGGTAGAGAAAGAGTATTTGTCCGACAATCAACGGACATATATTTTTCTGACGAGATATATCAAGTGCGGTGCAACATAAATAAAATATCAAAGGCAATCAGTGTTTGGGGTTCATAGGTTAAATCCCCATACTTCACTGTAAAATACACAGAAAACGATGTCCGATGTGATGATGTTAATGTCCGACTGGTTTACTGTTCTATCAGACATCTTGTCCGACGTGGGAAAAATATAATATTCAGGCCTGTGTTGTTGTTGTTGTTGTTGTTGTTGTTGTTGTTGTTGTTGTTGTTGTTGTTGTTGTTGTTGTTGTTGTTGTTGTTGTTTTGACAGATTTGAGCCTCTTGTTTCTTATTAAATGTTGTTTATAGAAGAAAGTCCATATTCAATCTTGTATACTTTACAAATTTTTTCGTCATATGTGATTAAATGTTTTAATCTGCTATGATTTTTATCTAGCAAATTCCAAAACAGGACTTGATTTGAAAAACACTGCAATAACACCTTATTAGTTTTTAACCTGGAAGTATCTCATAGCGGCTGTGTTCCATAATAAGTTAATATGCAAATGACGATATCTCGAAAATTCATTTTCTCAAAAGGTCGATCAAATGCAGCAGAGTTTACACGAGTTGCAAACGGAGCGAGAGAAAATCCTGTATCTCCTTCAAGATGAACGTGAAAAGGCTTTCCAAGCTGCAGAACGTATCGAAGAGCATGTTGAATTGAAAGTACATCAGCAACTTCTTCAACGTGAACGTGAACTTCAGGAACATTTCTATGAACAAACAGAAGTATTACATAGTAAAGTGCAATCACTACAAGAAGCTTTAGAAATAATGAGAAAGAACGAAGATATTGCAGACTTTGATATGACCAGTGATGGAATTACAATGCCATTATTGAAAACAGCATTTATGCAACTTCAGGTTTGTTTGCTTGATGATATTTCCATAAGTACTGGGAACCAAATGGTGCAACGTAATTGCTGCACGCAGCTTGTGACCATGGTAATTCTTAACCCAGGTCTTGCTCTACCATGGTCAACAGCTGGTCTAAATTAGTTATGTTTTTAAACTATGTATAAACCAACGTGATGTATATCATATATTTCATTGAGAAATGAAATGAAATGTCGTGTCAGTATACCATATACTAAAAACCATTTCTTTTTACTAAGTTTACATAAAATACCATTTTTCCCATGCTTGACTTAAGCACTGTTAGACGGTTAACTGTTACATAAACTAAACTCAAAACTCAAAATATATTAGTTTTCAGAATAACTAATCATTAATCTTGCACAAGGGGCTTCTTATATGGAAGATAGACGAGAGGGGACGTTTGCCGGAACGGGAAGGAAAACAGGATGAATGTATCTCGCTTTAACATGAAAAAAGTACAGCCAGGAGGGGACAAAATCGTTATAATTTTTAATTCTTTAAATTTTTTGAATTGAAAAATTTATCTAATAATTTGCCATCAAACAAGGACAAGTTTATACATTAATTTCTTTAAAAAGTTTATTTTGATGATAAGTGTTGGGATTATTTATCTCTTTCTTCTCAAGAAACACTATAAGTCAGCCATGGATGCCAAAGCCCAACTTTCTGATCGTATTGACCAATTGGAACATACCAATATGAAGTTAGAAACCGAAACGGAAACTATCGGCGAATATATTGCACTGTATCAAACACAGAGGGCGGCTTTGAAGACGAAATTTGGTGAAAAGGACCGTGTCATCACCCAACTGTCCAACGAGCACGGTCGGATGCAGGTAAATTCTCTGAAAGTTAATACTGTCCAAAATATTCAATGCGCGAAACTATCTTGTTTATACGATGGAATTTCGCGTGTATTTGTGGGGAAAAGTTTTTTTCCTGAGGTCCACTTAAAAGATAGATGTTCCAACAGTGTACAAACTGTTTATTTCAAGTCACTCTTTTTAGACAAAAGTTACGCAACTTCACCAACTTGTCATGCAGTTGTTATCTGAGAGATCTGGAATCGAGAGTAAAAACAAACAGCTACAAGAATTAGTAAATAGACGGCTTGCTATACAGAACGGAGATTCTAGCGAGTCTGAAGTACCCAAGTTACAATACAATTTAGACAATTTATTTGGTCAGATGACCCTCACACCTGAAGAAGAGAATGAGCTTATTAAGGATAATATTACGGTAGACGAAAGTATTCGTAAAAACTCTGTGAATAGCGATGTAACAACGCAACAGATTTTACAGATTTTTGAACAGCTTGAAACAACAGGTGAAGGTTATCTACATGGTTGGTTGTCACCTGCAGCAAGAAAACATGATTTCCAACCTTGCAAAAATTGTATCGGTTCACCAATTTATTTATAAATATTCTGGCGGTTTTAACATCGCAATTTTGTAGCTTTTTTTTCGCGAAGCATGTTCGATTTGCTAACCAAAACAGGATTTGATTTGAGGATGCATCTCCCTGTGAATCATTACACTCAAAAGAAAAACTGGACCCAACACTATTCTTTCGAAATTGGAGCATAAAATGATGATTTTACTAGAAGTGTTTTTGAACGAAATGAGTTGTTTAATGCTTAAAAGTTTAAAAATTTCATATTCCGACACAATAGGTTACTCGATCCAGTCTTTTTTTAGATCAGTGGTAAGTTTTTTTATACCACTTATCATGAAGATAAAGGTGCTTTACGTGCATTGCTTTTAGTGGTTGATGGATTTTCTAGGTTTTGATTGGTACTTAACTTATTTTATTAAAATATGAGTTGTTTATAATCCCCTCGAACAAGTGCAGTATACAATATTATATTATGCTCAATTATACAATGTGGAATTTGCTTTAACTTTCCGGAACTTGCTTTATCCAATTTCAAATTTCATGGGAATGTGAATAGATGGCGTTTAGCCTTGATTATTTTTTCATGACCACGAAAGATATTATCTTGACATTACAAAATGTTTCTGTTTATCTTCTTTTGTTTGTTTAGATATTTGTTGTTATTTGTTTGTTTTTGGGTTTTTTTTACTTCATTCTTTTTCTTTTTTGGGGGACAGGTATTTGTTTTTATAAATCCTTTCTGTTATTCCGTTTAATTGTTCCGAATTTCTCAGATATAATGTCACGAATTCTAGTTTCTTGAAAAAAAGAACTTTAAAAGTAGAAGAGTCTGAAAAACATTGATAAGAAAATCACGCGAAATAATGGCAATCTGGAGAAATAGGCTAGGTATAGCAACCACAAGTTTCAACTGTGAAATTACATGCGTCTAGTCTAAAAGTTCTCCTGTGTATAACTTTATAAAGTCTAACTTTTATACTACATCTACCTGCACAATACATAAAATATCTTCTGCGAATGTATAAATAGGTAAATAAATGAATATCACTTTGAAAGACACTTGCATTTTTCTTGATGTTATACACGCTTTTCCAGTAAAAATCGACCAGGCTCATTGGTGCTTGTTTTGTTGCCATTTGTCCCTACTTGTGTTTAAATGGTGCATATTAGATAATTGAACTATATGCCTCCATGCTTTTAAGCTCGGAGAGGAGGGCTTACTATTTCTTGGAGGCTGAAAAAGTATAACGGACAGGGAAATTTTGATTTTGAACCTAAGGTGGTGCTTATCATTTTAGTGAATTTTCAGCCTCTGGCGCTTCTAAAATAAAGTGTGTATTGAGCCACCGAGTAGTGAATTCTCTCATGGAATTAACGTTCTTGTACGTCTATAATAAGCATTTTTCGTCAGCATTCGAATTAATAGAACAAACAACATGGATGTTGACATCAGAAGTTATTATAACCAAGATATGGTATACAAGTTCCGCCTACTAACTCGAAACTAAAGTGCCTTTGCAGTCATTGCATTGGCATAAGCAAATGATGCCAAAGAATAATGTTTATGCGTTGTATGCGCCAAGTGAAGGGATCTCGTTTTTGGGCCACCTGAAAGCTAATCTCTACGCATATATGTTTCCCTTTGACTTTGTAAGTAAGTTATAAGATCCAATAAGGATCGCTCGTATTTTTGAAGGGATGCCCGCCCTTAAAATTTAATAAACACCGGGCGTTCATTCGAGTAAATACAGCATTTTTGCTGACCAGTAAAGTATTAATCTGAAGTCGTAACTGACATGTGACATATACTTTTCTGTCCTTAACATTTTTTCGTTGTTGAAATGCTTCCTGTCAGGTCACAAACTTTCGTTAAAAATTTTGTTTTGATCATCTGTTTGATGAGTAGTGACGCACGAATGAAATTTGAGAACTTATCAATAGTAATCATTATTTACTGGTTGTTTTTGGGGTTTTGGATGCGCATGCACTTGACGTCAACGGGCTTTCATTCAGCATACTTTCTTAAAATTTGTCTGAATATCTGTGTCTGTGTACGTTTATGTTGTATGTAAGTTTACACCAAAGTTATTACTTACTGGAAATTATGATACCCTAAAGAATGCGGAATATTATAAAAAAAAAAACACTAACTGTGTTGGTTGAGTTCACAAACATGTGATTGAAACTTCTACACAAAAGGATATGAAAGTGCTGAGATGTTAGCCAAGAAGATTTCCAACAGAAATTAAAGTAAAACAAGAGCCAGATGGCGCAAACGGTAGCAGCAGGCGTACTGACTTGACGTCACTAAAAATTGAAATATACTATGCACACCAGTCATTCTGTAACACCACTGTTTTAGAAAATTTACCCAAAGCCAGCGAGCACAACAAAAATTTCATCTAAGGCGGCAAAAAGTTTTAAAGCCATTTCAAACCATCGTCTTCCAAAAAGTCTTAGTTACACTACAACTAGTAGTCCAAGGGTGTTTTAATATTCTCTTTCCCTGCTACCGTAACAAACGCAGCGTTAAAGCGATTCTCAGAAGTTTGTGCATTTGGTATATATTTTAAAATTTCTCAGTCTCTTGATGGAACTTCAGCAAATTTACCCTTTCGTAAGTTTTAAATGTAAAGTAGAAGAAGAAAGATTCTGTGTTGAAAATTAACGAAAATTTTCCACTCAATTTGAATAAAATGCGAACTACGAAAGCCTAGCTTGATTATACCGCCTTCACTTTTTACTGAATTGTCATTATATTTGTAATTGATAGAGAGTACATCATAACCTGATCTATTTGAAGGTTTTTTGGAATTGTGGGATCAAACTAAAGGTTCTACTGCATAATCGTTGTCATTGTTTTGTCGTTTTGATTCAATGACACAACGTTTTACCAAAAAGAGCAAATTCTAACAAACAGAGCGAAAATCGTAAGAAATTGAGGAAACCTTCAATAAAGATCATACCAAGTTGCTTTAAGGGGATTACCTTTCAACAAATTCAAGTTGTAATAGTCAGAATACTCTTAAAATGGAATTCTGTGCAAATTTCCGAGATTTATCGCAACATCCGGCCTCTGATATGTTATGACACTTTTACAAATTCTTTCGTGAAACTTATATAACTTATATAATTTTTGAAAGACGTGCCAATAACGTTCAACTTCGTCCCCAGGCCTTCTTGCCTATTTAGATATTGTATGTGTGTGGGAGTGTGGTGCATATATAAGTGAATGGTGAATTATTTTCGTCGTGTGTCACGTTTTCGTTTTTGTAATGTTGTGATGTTGACTGGTGTGCCTGGATAATTGTCGTATGTTAATGTCAGTGTTGTGGTTTGGTCATGTTGTTTCTGTAGTTAATGAAAGTGTGTTTATTGTTTATTGGTAATCGGACAATCAAAACAACTAAGGTTGGGGAGAAGTCTTGGGTGTTAATACAGTAGTGATGAGATCGAAAAGGACGCGCGTATGAGTTGACTGAAACAAGGGCAGAACTGCAGGTCCTTCATCAGGTCTCAGCAGTTTCTTATAGCCGTTTATTTCATCGTTTAAATTGTTTCTTTTATAAAACTACTTTTTTACAACCACATCTATATGTACACTACCGTACGTTATTGGGCTGTGCGTAGCTACAGCTCTTTAATTTCCATTCTGGTGTCCCCCGTTGTCCATAGCACTGGCCTGAGTCCTCGCGTATTTTTAGAGCCCAGGCTAGCAATATAGCTTAGGGCTGATTTACACTTGAATAAAGGCCACTTTACATAGAAAGAACCAATCAGAGAAGCGTGGAGGTTACATGATCTCTAGCTTGAGGTGCCCGTCTAATTCTCTTCAGATGTCGTGTGTAGCCTTCTCGTACTGTAAAGGAAAGACTGAGGAACTTTGCTCCCTTGTGAATTCCTGTGTCCTGTCAAAGAGCTGAAGCATTCTTTAATTACTTTCTGTCATTCTGCTGATTTTGCAATCAATCAAGAAAAGCAAACAAAGCAGCTGTTGCTGTAGCTTTTCTGCCAACATTTAGTAAGGTGAATAACCACAAATGGCCTTTGGTTTTACTTACCCTTAGATTAGTCTGACATTGTGTGACATTGCCTTCTAAATTATCACCTCAACAAACAACTTTTAAGACATGCTCATGAAAAAGAAAAGGCCAGCTGCAGCAGGCAAAAGGAGGTTAATGGACAATCGTGGATAAAGGGGGTTCATAGGCTTAGAAGACAAATTTTCTGGAAGACATTTTTCGCGGATGGTTTTTTAAAAATTTTGTGGACATATTTTTGCAGATAAAAAAACAAACAATTTTTCACCAACAAAACATCAACATTTTCTTGAGGATACTATTTCCATGGAGATTAAACTTAAGTGAATGACCATCTTTATCACTGAAAATGTACCATAAAGTGCATTAACAGCAGTAGTTAAAAATGTAAGATTTTGGTAATTTAAGATTTTTCAGATATTTTGAGGCACAAAAATTACAAAACTGCGAAAGTTTCCTCCAGAAAAACTTTCTTCCTTTAAAGTATCCTGTCTGCTTAAATTTTTTTTTGAAAGCATGCACAATCAATCAATACTGTAAACCATGCATTCTGTCATTTTCATCTGGAGCAAAACGATTAAACGATTAGGTAGTTAAAAGACTGAAAAACCAGAATAATCAGTTTTTTTATTCAACTTGGACATGCATGTTCAACCTCTGGAGTATTAGACAATATGTGGTGCTAGTTTATAAACCGATAATTTCAAAATTGCATTTGAAGATGTGGCATTGAATTACTGAATGTTTTCAGCATCATTTTTCTGTCTTCTTTGTCTATCGTTGAGGAAAACCCAAATTTGTCATTAAAGATGCAGGATAAAAATTATCGAAACTAAACCTAAATTGTAGGGGACATAAAACATAAAACTGTTAGTTATGCAAACATGCAGTATGACTTTATTAAGTTTTTCCTCTTGAAAATTTCAAGTCACAACTAAGGTGTATGGATGTGTACCCAGTCTAGTATAGAATTTCCAAGCGAGGTAATGTTTATAAACAATAGTGTTCTTTCCTCCATAATTGCCGTGTTCTACAATGTTAAATGCTATTATCGAGTTGTTTTTCTGTGAACATGCACACACATCTTCGCAGGTAATTAAATGCTCTTTATACACTTCAAGATTTTATCTGCCTATTTGGTTCTCAGGAGGCCCCTTGTATTGCAAGTCTGTTATAATACACATTAGCACTTGAAATCTATTTTTGTGAAGTTTCTTTGATTTTTAGTTTAAACAGGGCGTTAGCTTGTAATTAACATTGGAAACTCGTCTATTGATTAGTCTGGTGAACCACTATTTTTCCCTTCTTCCCAAGGTCAGAAAGAAAAAACAGTATGGTTGTATAACCAACTTTTGAATTTTGCTCCAAACAACTGTTTATAAGCTTTGGTTGACACATGATAAAATTGTGTGCAATTATGCATTACATATGTTTGATTTTAAGCAAAAGACCACATTACAACAACAAAATTTGACATGTTGCTATATAAAACTTGTCTCCTCTTAAACCATAACAGTCCTCAAAAAAAATGAATGTTAACATTTTTTAAGACAACAGCCAAGAAAAAAATAGATATTTGAAAACGATTTGATTGACTCATTCAATGTTTGATTTCCAATGTGACCCGTCCCTATTTCGCCACTTTAAGTGTCAAAATTTTTTATAAATTTGGCCAAGCAGCCTTTTTTCCATAATTACTGCGGGGATTTAATTTGGCAGATAACTCCACTGTATATACACAAAATTTAAATCCAAAAAAATATGCCAGTTATAAAGAAGACAAGTTTAGGTTTGGTTGTGGATGCTCTAAGTGATGTTTTTTGCTTGCATGCAAATTTAGGAATTGACAGATGACACCAAAACAGATAAGTTTAAACGGAACAGCTTTAAAATTGCGGATGAGAAGGTTGCCGCAAGGGGTAATTTATTGCCAGCCCCTTCGTAAAATAGTTCTTAGATGTCAATAGTGATAATGTAAAAGAAATGGATGAATGATTTGCTTTTGTTATGAAAATTTTAAGATAGTATATCTAGCGCGTAATACAACCATGTTAGTTTTTGGCCATATTTGAATAAAGGCCTTAAACCAAGACATGTAATGAAAAAAATTGGTCTATATGTCTAGATTGTAACATGATGTGAACAGAGTCTAAAGTTTTCTGAGGCACTTTATACATCCTTGTTCTTCTATGAAAAAAGAAACTTTTGTTTAGGAATGAATTTTCTCGACTGATTTTCTGAATAACTGACAAATAAAATTAATTTCTTTTTAGGTTACTTGCTGGTAGACACTACAGTAAAGTCCTGTTCAAGTGGGACTTAAGTCCTGTTCGAGTGAAACTTGGTTTCAAAACTGTTTGAGTTGTCAACAGTAAGCTATCTGAACCATCAGAATTGTCAATCAAGAGAATATCTCATTTCTTCAGATTGTTGGAATTGTCCAAGCTGTACAGTATAGAATTGACAGACCGGTGCAGAATTGAAAGAACTGTGGAAATTTTCAAAACTGTTCAACTGTCAGAACTGTCCGATTGTCAGAATTGTCCGATTGCCAGATCTGTCCGATTGTCAGATCTGTCCGATTGTCAGAACTGTTCGAATTGTCCGAACTGTTCAACTTGTCAGAACTGTCAGAATTATCAGAACGTTCCAAACTGACACAGCTATCAATTTGTCTTAATTTATTATACTGAATCGAGAACTGTCTGAAAATTCATTTTTGCAAGAAACAATTTTGAATCCAACTTAAATAGAATTTGATATTCCTTAGTCATTCAAGATATCCCTTCTGAAATCCGTTTACGCCAGCATGAAAATAGGTTCGCAATTGTCTTGTATGGGTTTGTCACGTCTATTTAAGGAAGCTACAGTTTGCACAATATTTTTACATATTTGTATTGTCTTGTTATTGCCGGGAGATAAAGAAACCAACCCAGGCCCTGTTTTTCCTGCTAATAGCGTGCAAGGTTCTTTTCATCAGGGGCACTCACGTTTCGGAAATTCCTCCGGTAGTCATTGCATGTGCAACGCATTGTGGTCAATTTGCTACGCTAAAATAAAACCTATTCGCTTTTGGTCTCAGTAGGATTTAGATACCATATTAGACAAGGGTAACGAGTTGTATACAAACATTGGCTACGTGCAAGAATATCTTTCTTTCGCAGATTTGCCAAGCCAAATAAGAGTCGAAACTAAAGTAATTTATCTCTAGTTCACTTCGCACAGCCCTTAAAACCTCTGGTCTCTTGTTTCAATATAAAAGCCAAGCAATATTTTGGAATATAATGTCATTATTATTATTATAATTACGTAACACTTTCAATGACTACGATAAGAGATGAGGGGGAGAGTTAACTGAGCTTTTTATTTGCTATTATGTCAATGAATACACTCTTCCGCAAGGTTGACATTTAGATTCCCTGGAAAAAGCATGATTTTGTTTTAAGAACATGTACTCCTTAACTGAATACGATAGGACGCCAGAAGAGGGCAATTCAGAACGTTTCAACAAACAAACAAACAAACGTGATCACTTCATGAAGGATTGTTGGCTCTGTTTAATGTACGTGCCGTGCCGTACGTGCCGTCCACTTTATATTCACAATAGATTGCAAACTTTACGGAAATAATAATGTGTTTAAATTAGAAACTAAAAAATGTTGTTTGTTTGTATATATTTATTCCTTAGAGAAAATTGCGCCTTTATTAAACAGAATGTTATACTATCGAATGAAAAAACTAAATTTCAACTGATTCAAAGTTGAATTCACCGTTTGTTTTGTTACCAATTGCGAATAATCTTTATTCATAAGAATCACTGACCACCTATAGATGACCTATAATTTTATTAAGCGTTTTTTGCTACTGTTATTCTTTTAGTCTTTTCCATTATTCCATTGTCATATTGAGATTCAGCCAGCCCATTCTCCCTATCTCTTTGTATCGAGACTAAAGGTGCGTTGTTACATTTGTAACAGGGACTTTAAGAAACTAAGACGTCAATGAGGACGGCAACGTGTGAAAAGTATGGTAATGGCACAAAATATATAAAACGAAATCCAGAGTAGTTTGAGTGTTTCGGAAGACTTTTTTTTAAAATGTAGTGAATATAAAACTCAAATGCTATCAAATTCCTTTAAAGCAAATATCGTCCAAATAAAATTTACGACCTGATGGTCTTCTTGTCAGTGAAATTCCTCTTAATAAAAGTAATTACTTAACAATTTTTCGCAATTAGCAAGTTAGCAATTCTTTCTTACATAATTCTAAAAGAAAAACAAAGCTTTTATTAACGACGTTGCTTGTTGCCGTCTCGAGTTAGTAACTCAAATATCAATTTATGTTTTTTCTACCTCGAGTTATCAAAATGGTAAAATGGCAATTTTGACGTCATAACTCGAAATGTTTAACTCGAAGTTGTAACTCGAAGATTATCCGCAAAGTAATGAAATCAGTAAAACAATAAAATGCATAGAAATGAGGCCAACCTGACAATTAAGCTTGGTTTCCAATAACTGAAATGTGTGCTTTCTGTGTTGCACGACTACTTGTCGCACAACACTTTGTTTTCAATAAATGAAGTTGTTTCTATAATGCAAATGCTTTTTAAACTGTGAAAATATGGTTGTCCGCTCCCATTCAAGCATAAAGTTTTCCGACACAATTTCGTTTTGGGTTGTTACTTTGTCGAATAATTTGAAAAACTTGTTGCCGACTGTCGTGCAACACACACTTTGTCGCGCCATGGCTGAATAGTCGCGCTACAATATGTTTCAAATGTGTCGTAAGACTTTTGTGCTATAGTGGTAAGACAAATATCAGTTATTGAAAACCGAGCTGTTTAAACAGAAATTCGGAAAAGGTCTATTCGCTCATTATTTTAACCAATCAAATGACCACTAAATAACTTAATTGATGGAACACTTTTTTCTTCTAGAAAACATTTTTCCCTTTTCCTAATTCAAGTTAATATATCGCATTCTGGCGCATTCTGACGCATCTATTCGCGTTCAGTTTTGATCCGTTAAATAAGTTCACGGTAATAATTTAGTTCTACATTTTGTTAAACTGCAAATCACACTAGGAAGACTTTCGATGCTTTTCAACACCAAAACGAGGCTCGAAAACAACATATGAACATGACTTGAACAAAGGTTTTGAAACAGCTCAGTCAAGTTTTGCATTTTGAAAACCTAATAAGAAAAACTAGATGTGCTTTCTACATCATTAGCTGATCATTTTCAAGATTTTCATAGTATAAGCAATGAGAAAAAGGAGTCCCTGCATGACTGACTATTTATTTGTAAATCAATCACTGATTAATAACAAGTGCTTATTTATATAAATATTTACTAATATACCACCACTAAATTACCTTAAGTATCCAACATTTGAAGAATCTTAAAAACTCATTGAGAAGAAATATAAAACCCGGCAAAAACCAAGGTTAACATTGAAATAAAATATATGAAATCTCTTGAACGTTTGCATAAATTTTGAGAAAACGCACAACTTTAGACGTTTAAAAGTTTCGAAATACAAATGTTTAAACTGAAATATTTAAATGCCAAAATTCCTTTATCATCTTTTAAACATTTCTTTAAATGATGTAATGTTATTTTAAAACGATTCAAAAGATATTGACAGATTCAAAAACTTGTTGGAAGAAAAAAAAATGCAATTCGCCATGTCCGCCATTTTCTTTCACGGCAGAGGCTATTTCGACTAGGCGCCACAATTAACTTAATTGACTTAATTGGCAGTTTCGCGTTTCATGCTAGGTTTGGACAGAGGAAAAAAGAGGAAAAAGAACACGGAAGGTTGTAATGGATTTCTTTGCTACGCATAACTTTCTACGCAGAAGAAAGATAAGAAGAAATATAATATATTCTTTTCAGTTCTTGTGCCAAAATATTGAATTCTCTATTTGTTGTTCTTTATTTCTAAAAATAAACATGACCCAGAATTTCCTTTTCCTTAATTTTTTTCTTCGACGAAACCGAAGAAGCAAAATAAAATACATACAACTTTCTTCTTCGTTCACTCTCATGTGAACAAACCTTAATGGAAACAAAAAAAATGTAGATCTGTAATCGCATATAATACTTCTTACAAGAAAGTTAGTAGTAATAAATAAGCCTTACATCGCAATCTTGGCGGCTATTAAGAGTATTTCAGCCCCACCCAAATAAGAGCACCATGTGGAGCCTCATGTTTTCAGGATTTCAAGTTTAAATTCATCGAAATAACACACTTGACTATTGTGAAAGTTTGGTCGAAAAACCTTGAAACGCTGTAAAGATTTTTTTCTTCAAAGCACTTGAGACCATCACAAATATCTAACGAGTGTTACAAGTGACGCTGTCGAGTTTTCAAAGGCATATTATTCTTAGTTCTCACATTATCTTCCTTCTGCTGTCCTTTGTTCACCATGTTGTGATTTTTCTCAATTTATATTTCTCAAAACGTAAATAAATTTACTATATATCAGAACCAAAGTATATGGAAGTAAATATATGGAGGAGAGCAGCGCTAGATCTAGGATAAGGCAAACAAAAGTGGAGGAGTACAGTGTCTTGAATTTTAAGTGTTGATTAGGTTATAAGGACATTTTTCTTTTATACCCTTAATGACTTTACCCTCCTACATAAATTTTGCCTAGGTTCTAGATCCGCCTCTGGAGAGTTAAGTTATTAAGGGTAGAAAAGAAAAACGTATAGGTGACCTAGTTAACACTTAAGATTGAATTGACACTGAACTCTTCCACTTTTTTGCTTACGCTAGATCTGCGGCTGTAATGGGAATGTGTGTGTCAGCCTTTATACTT
The DNA here is from genome assembly GCA_039566895.2 of Turritopsis rubra. NCBI lineage: Eukaryota > Metazoa > Cnidaria > Hydrozoa > Anthoathecata > Oceaniidae > Turritopsis > Turritopsis rubra. The sequence goes on along the minus strand of CM077623.1, from coordinate 15,098,931 downwards.
AATGAATTCATTTTGTCATGATAACTGATGATATTATAACGTGGAGGTTAATTAAAGGCGAATTAACATGCTAAACCACATCAAGTTATACTGATTGTGAAATTTGGATCATAAAAATTTCCATGACAATTATCATTTATGTGCGTAAGATTTTATCAAAAAAGAAAAACGTTTTCAATTGTCTATGATTTAATTCCCTTCAAATATCCAACTTTATCGGAACGGAATAGGTAAATCTCTCGATATCTAATGTTGTCGAATATATTTTTTATGGCGAATCAAAATCCCAAAAATCGGGAAAAAATATTTTTGAAAAGTTACAGTTGCATCTCGTTAACTCTCGATATCTCGAACATATCCCCTGAGAGTTGAAGATACCGAGAGACGACTGTTAATTTAATTCAAGGAGGTCACCAGCGGCGGATCGAGAAGCAATATTGCTGGTGTGAAAATTATGGAGAAGAGTGTTTTCAAAAGGATAATTTCAAATATTCAATTGTATAATTCGAAAATGAATGAAAGATGAAAAGTTGAAAAGTGGAACATCAAGAATACGTTTCGATTCCACGGTTTCTGCCATCGTTGTGTTTTTATGCAATAGCCATATATATACTATTAGCAAAGATCTGAAAGGGTTTAATTATAAAACCGATATTTTGAACGACAAATTTGACATTCAATCGACGTTTCTTAATTTTTATTTCCATCAAAATAACTTTAAAAGGATACAAAATATTTTCTTAAGTGTTATTTTATCTGCATTCAAAAGGAATCGTCATGGTAACAAATATGTACAGCAATGCATTGTTCGTCACCATATGTGACTATTCTCTTATCAATTTCTTTCGTGGAAATAGCGTTCTCTTTATTCTTGGTCCATAATTATAGTAGTTACCTCAAATATCACCGTTAGTGGGAAATATATCCTGCCTGATTAATTGGCCATTTTGCTCAATTTTACATTAATGTTTTAACATAATTACTTAGATTAATCGACTCAATGCCTTTAACTTCAAGAAAGAAAAGAATATAAAACATCTTGAAAGGGGCTACGACACTGATTAAGTGATATTATGAATTATGGTGTCGCACCAAAATTCGATTTGAGGCGAGAAGAAATGAACGTAAATATAAGAGAATAAAAATAGCTAATATAAACAACAGAATTCTTATTTTTCATAACAAATTAGTTTTAACGAAATAATAATACAAATTGTTACTCATTTTAACATAGAAATCAACAATCCACACGCCACATGTTGTACAAAAATTTCAAAATTTTTCCAACGTCTTGAAAAATCTTTATCTTTCGTTTTCTTGTGCTCTAAAAATACCATCCTTCATTTTTTGTATAACGACATTTGGCCAGTTGTAACTTGGATAGTCATAGCTAATATTATTTTTTTTGCTTTATATTGATTTTTTTAATAAAGTATCCTTTACCAACTTACTCGTTCTTTTCGCTAGCTCGCAAGCACGTTCAATTTGGTTCCTCCAGCTGGTCTGCAGATTCGATGAGTATTTTGAAATGCGATTATACTACGGCCGCCGGGGAAAAAGTAAACAAAAACACAGAAATCACGTGGTTCATGTCGTGCCCCCTTTAAACTGCCAAATGTCTTCTGACGCTTATTTTAAATACACCTTTCCCGAATTTCTGTTTTTACGCTTCGTCATGGCCTAGTCAAAAAGTTGTTTATTTGTCTTTTTTCATAACAAGGCAAAGTCAAACAAAAGAGAAGGAGAAAGCCTTCCAGTCATTTCAGTTGTTTGATTTTCTTGTTAAATTTTCAGCAGCTTAAAATAAATTTACTCCTAAAATTTACATTTATAATCTTAAAAGTAGTATAATGACGTCATATTCACATAGAATGATGTACAAAACACGTTATGTCATCCGCTTAAGTATATCGTTTTATTTGTGGAATGTAATTGGATCAATGATATTAATCATTTTTCTTTACTTTAGATAATTTTTTATGGAATTTCTACTAACTAGTATCGAAAGGAAAGTGAAAGCAGCTATGCATGTGGCTGGCGGTTATTCCATTCTCTCTTCGATTTAAACAAGCTGGGTTCTTGCAGCTTCGATAGTATTGCTTTTATCCTTTCCATAATGTCGATATATGGCGAGCAGGGTGGCTGTGCTGATAACCAATATTAACCCTGGGAAAATGAACAATCCGTAATTTGTATTCGACTTTTTTTGACTCCTTAGTTCTTTGAACTTCATGCGATCATTTTTGATTTTGTTTTGAGGAGGAACTTGGGTTTTAGCCACAAAATTTAAACAACCTTTGGTACAACAAGATGGTTTCTCAGTAGATCCGTCATTGGGGCCGAAACATTTGAGACAGGGGCACTTCGGTGGTGGAATCGATTTTGGCATCGGTCTTGTTCGTAGTTTGTTTGATGCTGAAAATCGAAAGCTTACATCATTAATGAACAGAACGGGAGAAAAAAAACAGGTCGCTAGTAAAGTATAGTTGCTTACCAGTTTTAGGGAATCTAAGCACGACTGTGCAAAACGTGAAAAGTAGTACTTTCTTCCACATATTCAATTTTTTGTTCTATATAAAAAATAAAGGAGGTAATCGTGTGCAAAAACTAACAATAAAAAATTATCAACAACAACAACGGCAGAAAACCACACAAAAATCGAATGATTTAAAAACAAGCTACGCATCCTTTGAATATCAACAGTGAATGATTATGACGTTATTCAACTCTTTAGCTTATAGCAGCAGAAGAAACCGCATTAAAGGTTGTGCCGTCAGAAAACAAAAAATCAAAACTGTTGACGTTTGTGAAATCACTTCCTTTTAATAAGTTTAATAAGTTATATTAATATACACTGGTACAGAACAATGAACTATATATATGTATATATAAATATTCACCTTACTAGCTTTGTATACCTTTTGCATCTGTTTAGAGAAATATATCTACTAGTCTTTTTACAAGCATTTATATCCTTATGGAGGTAATTTATGCTAATTATGTTAACTAATTGCATTTCGAAACACTCGCTTGAAGAGTGTGGTTTTTTGTAGCCTCGAGCATGACGAATCATCTAGCTTCTTGGTTTCGAGTTACATTTTGTTATTGGAAAATAATATACTCTTACGCACGTTATAACACTTGACTGTAAGTACATAACCCTTCTTGTCTGTGAAAGAATTAAATGATGCTTACATACAAATACGAACAACTTTCGATGTCGGACCACACATAAAACTGATATTGCTCGAACGTTCACATGTTCAATATTAATAACCATCTCGCCTGCGATTAGACCTCCCTATCGTCTTTTTTTTTTCTTTTTTTTTTTTCATGTTTGGAGAAGCAGAGATATCAGGGACCTTAAGCATCTGCGACGGCGACGACGACGGCGACGACGACGGCGACGTGAGAGTGATCCATGAATATTCGGAAAACTATGAATCACAAAGTAACGAAAGTTTAAACATTTGCATAGGCGTATTCAGGGTCAGTCAAAAAAAAGTGGAGGAGACCAACGTAATGATCTTTCTTTTCAGTCTTAAGTGTCGATTAGTTTACTTACACATTTTCCTTTTCTATTTTAATGACTAAACTCTCCTCCACAAATTTTGATTGAGCTCTAGCTACGCCTCTGATTTGATCTGTTATAACTTAAAGTTTGATTGAGGAAGTGACATAAAAGAAATGCTATCGAAACAGGAAAAGTTATGTCCATTATTACATAGAGGTTTTCTTATATATGAGGGCATTGTCGTTCCTAAGTTTCAAAAATCATACAGTAAGGGATTCAGAGAACTAGACTGCAAAGTATAACGCTTTAAGTGAAAGTAAAAGTAAAACACATTCATGAACCTAGACTTTATAAATATATCAGTCATTTAAAATATCCCATATTGAATGAGTGCAATCATGTAAGCTCCTTGGAATTTTTGTCGATGAACTAAAAAAAAATTTTTTTCACTAATTAATCATAATTCTCTGAATAATTACAAAAGAAAATTACCACCCAACACAACACAACCATGAAAATTACCACCCAACACAACACAACCATGTGGAATTCCTATACAGTACCTGCAGATTATGCAAATATATTAAATGTTTGGGGATGGGACGCGTTGTATAATAATAATTTTGTATTTATGAAACAAGTTGTTGATTACTTATTATTTAAGTTTTTTCGACACCCTTACCTTTTGCTTTTTATGATGTTTATTCTGAGGTTGACTTAAATGTCGAGGTTGACTTGAATGAAAAAGCGTTTTGTTTGTTAATTAAAAATGGAGTTGCGATATGCGTCTAAGGGCGTTTAAACGCCCTAAATTCTAAAAAAAAATGTTTAACCACTACATTATTTCAGAGGGCCTCCCTACTTTCAATTCAGTGTCGTCGGGCCTGTAATAAAAATATTTGACAACTGACGATGGGGTTAATTGAAACAGAGTATCTTTGCGCTAGACTGGAATATGAAATCATCAGCAATATAGAATGCAATGATGTTGTTTTAATAAACAGTGCCAATCTAGCGAAAAACGTTCAAGAATACATCTATTTTAATGAATACAACACAAACAGACAGTGATCCAGGAGAAAAATGGGCTCGTTGCAAAGCGTGGGCACACGAATGCTGTGTTTCATATTCTTTTTGGCAAATTTAAGTGCCAGAACCGTATATGAACTTAACATAAGTGATATTGCGGTTTGCCACTGACTTTTTCTTTGAATTAGTTGTTATTTAGACACGTGTTAAAAGCTGTGCAATTAATTTTTCTATCTGTTTCATCTAGCCCTCAAATTTTGATATGGGGCAGAATGAAACACGCTCTTTTATGTTTTCTCGCTTATTAAACACGTCCTAGTAAATCTGAAAATTCATATTTGAAGAATGACCAACGGATTATCTTTTGACATAAAAAAAGGTTTTTCGTGGTCCATGCTCATTGTGCTACAGGGACATAAACAAAAAGTGTTTCTTTAAGCCCCATTCTCCCCTACTTCATCGTACTACTTTTCGATCAAATCGCTTACAAAAGCTTCAAAAACAATCGTAGGGTTAATAAACATCAAATACTGCAATCCATATGACATCATACGTATGGGATGGTTACCTATAGTTGATCAAATCAACCAAAACCTGGATAGACTTGCTATGTATTCATTCCGAATTTTTGAAGTTCGTTGGGATCACTTATTTTGGTCAAATTTCAAAAGTGCTTCAAATTTCATGAAAATTTGAACTTAGAACAATTCAACGCGCTGATTTCGACTTTGGGAATCTTTTTTTATATTTTTATATTTTGGACCAACTTTTGGAACTGCTCCAATTTTCATGAAAATTTTCATGTAGAACAATTCGATGGTGCTGAGAAATCATTTTAGATATTTAGGCCAAATATGGCAATTTTGGTCATGCCCTAGATCTCCACAATTTGGGCGGCACATTTGATTTTCACGTACTTTCATTGTTATCCTTAGATCTTGTAGATCACGCTATGTTCACATCCTCAATCATCTTTATTGTTGATAATCTGTTAAAGACCAAAGGCTTATTTCTAGTTTTACTTAAAATTAGTTTTTGTATTCCATTTCCAAACATTTCTCAACAATCTGCTTATATTACATGTTTTTTTAAAAACACCAGTAACAACAATCGACCAGGCTCATTGGTGCATTTTGCTATGCCATTTTGGGCCTACTTTGGTTTGAGGGTAAACCCCCTCTAAATGTCAAAATGGCCACAAATGTTGTTTTATTTTCATTTCATTGATACGACGTAACAAATTATGACGACACCTGATGAAAAAAAATTGTTTTCGGCATCTCGTGAAGAATTAATGTGCTCCAAACTATGTCTTTCTTACCAAAAATTCCCTCTCGCGTTGACCATTTTCTGGAAGAGAGGCGTTGTTTAAAGGGCGTTGTGTCGGAGGCATAAGAGGCCGGAGCTTGAAATGGTTGACGAAAACTCGCGCAAAAATCCATTTGAAGAAAATTAGGACTATTAAATTTAGAATTGATTGAAATTGGTCAATTTTGGGCAGATTTGACAACCCACCGTGCGGCTGGATAATCGAGCCTAACAAAATCGTTCCTACCATTTCATAGCTGCAACTGCTAATAACATTTCTGCAAAGTAGCAACTCAATTTCATCAATACTTCTTAAAATATCTTGACCAGAGATTCAGAAATGCAACTTCTGAGAAATTTAAGTTTAAAAAAAAACCCAGAAATTTCGAGGCGGATCTAGTTACTTCGAGTTATGACGTCACAATTGCCATTTTCCAGTTTGATAACTCGAGGTAGGAGAAACGTTTTCGAGTTAGTTACTCGAGATTGGAAAAACTTAATTTCATTATCGAGTTAATAACTCAAGCCTGAACGAAATTGAGCAATTTATTGATTAAAAACAGGATTTTTACAATGAATCTATTTGCTAATCAAAAAACGGATTGTCGGAATTTGAGAATAAAGTAAATTTATTTATTTATTATTTATTTATTATTTATTTATTATTTATTTATTATTTATTTATTATTTATTTACTTATTTATTTACTTATTTTCCTGAATTTTACCTTCGATATCTTCACCACATTATTTTACTTCGAGGAAACCACTCATTTACTTTCTCATGAAGAAAATATACTACCTTCATATAAACAGTTACTAAAAACAAAATAAAAGTTGTGAACTCTTTAATCTACATGGACACCTTCACCTGACATCTTCACCCTCCTGCTTTACGATTAAATGTAGAAAAACTGATGATGATTTAATACTGGTCACCCTTACTTAATTTTTTTTCATAATACTTGATTACACAATTTTCCAAAAAGTAATCAACACACAATGAGGCTTTGTTATTCCATGAACAATATCTATTAATAAAGGTAAAGTTCCAATATGTTACTAAAAATATCTTCTTTAAGTTGTTTTTTAAAAATAGCCTCATTAAGTTTTGTTATCCGGTTTTCCCTTTCTCTTATTGTTACTATGTCAATATGGGGAATTTAAGGTCTGTGATGCATCGGCGACGGCAACGAGGACGGCGACGTGAGAGTAATCCTTGAATACTCGGAAAACAATGAATCACAAGGCAATCAAAGTTTAAAGACTTTGTCTGTTATAACTCATACGCGTATTCAGGGTCAGTCAAAAAAGTGGAGGAGTCCAACATTATGATCTTTCTTTTCAGTCAAAGTGTCGACAAGGTTACTAGCACGGGAAAACGAGGAAACCCTTTTCTACTTTAAATGACTAAACTCTCCTTCACAAATTTTGAGTGAGCTCTAGCTACGCCTCTGATTTGATCTGTTTGATTGAGGAAGTGAGATAAAAGAAATGCTATCGAAACAGGATAACTAAAACTAAAACTAAAACTGTAACTGTAACTAAAAGTTTGATCGATGCACTAAGAAAAAAACGAAACTATGGAAACGAAGCTATGGAAACAGGATAAAAGCACTACAAGATATTTGTATTCTTGCGTTGTATTTAGAACGTGAAAATGTGCTAATGTTGTAATTAACCGACCAAATTTTCTCCATGGAAAGCACCATAGATTTTTCAATGGATCTTAGTTAAGTTCTAGAATGAACATCAATCTAATAAATCATATAATTTCTTTTTTTACAATTCTTGCTTCAGTCATCTTCTCAGTTCCACTTCTCCTGTGATTGAACGGCCATAAGTTCTTGTAAATCTGTTTTGTTTTTACACTTTCTCTTACTCCACAGGTAAAACATTTAAGGAATGTGGTCGTGATATATTGTAAGCATCCATAAATCACACTAAGCATGTTTGAGAACACCAAAATAAACCACAGAAACCACAATAGGTTTTGTTCTCTTTTTAATTGCGAGTTGGTAAATTGCGTTTTTTGTTCCATCAGTATCTTTCATTACTGAGAACATTTTTTGTTTTTTTTGGTGCTGTTTTTTTTTTTCTTCAGTTGGCCAAAAACGAAGAATTCAATTGAATTCAACTGAAAAATAAAACTTCGTAAAACCATATAAGAAAAAACATCTTTCAGCCAAATAAATAAATAAATAAATAAATAAATAAATAAATAAATAAATAAATAAATAAATAAATAAATAAATAAATAAATAAATAAATAAATAAATAAATAAATAAATAAATAAATAAATAAATAAATAAATAAATAAATAAATAAATAAATAAATAAATAAATAAATAAATAAATAAATAAATAAATAAATAAATAAATAAATAAATAAATAAATAAATAAATAAATAAATAAATAAATAAATAAATAAATAAATAAATAAATAAATATAATAAATAAATAAATAAATAAATAAATAAATAAATAAATAAATAAATAAATATAATAAATATAATATTGGGACAATTCGGAAAGACTGTTCGTTAATTATGTAATAAACAAAAACAAAAAACAGCAAAATATGAGAACAAAATTGAATACCGGATTTCAAACTATTGGTTTCAGCAAGGAAGTTTTGTTTCTTGTGATGTTCTGCATGTTCCACTAGGTTATCAGGCCTGTGGGTGATGTTCAGATAACACAAAAATGATTGCTGAGATACTACATATCGGACCTCTCTCTGTAGATTACCTACTCAATTTTGAATACCGTCCAGTCCTGATTGTTTCAACTCACTAATCTATGAAGAAGCAGGTCAAGTTGTGGGAAAAGCTCCTTTTTCTTCATCTACTTCAAACTGTCCTGAATGAAAAAAGTATTTTCAGAGACCCCTCAAGAACAAGAACAAACGATGCCAGAAATGACAATGGATTGCATTGAAATAATCAAGTTGTTAACCATTTGCTACATGGATTTTTTCTGATATAACTGAATTTAGCAATGCCATCTTTAATACTTTTCCGTATATTTTACCCCATTATATAAAAACACATGATTTTCTAAGTTACAAATTTGGTTTACAGAATTCTTTCGTGTCAATTTTTCCTCCATCGTTTTCTTCGAGAAATATTTTGGGGTTACAGAGAAATCTGTTATAAGGACGTTATGGGTTTGGTTACAGTGTGCTATAGAAGCTATGTTTAAAGTAAAATTTCTATCTGAAACAGAAAAATCTGCAAATACCCTAGACTCGTGGAGACAATAATTGTAACAGATAGATTTATATAGATATTATGTTTTTATAATTATGTTTTTTATGACACATTATAATACCTATATTTTCTTGGTAGAATGTTTCCCCATCAAAAGTAGTTTACGAGTATGGGACCAAATCTTACTACACTTTATTATATATATATATAGGAACGTCTAAATTTCTTCTATTCGTTCTTAACTAAAACCCAAAAACATAAGATAGTTCGAAATATTCCAAAGCTTGAAAAAATATTCGAAACTGAGCATGTTTTTGAGGAGGTGTTCTTCATATTTGGGAAAATTATTAATCGTGATTTCCAGCAAATTTCAAGAACTGGATTCTAAACATCAAACTTTCACCAATGTAATAAATTATTTTCAAAAATCTTTATACAGGATGGATAATTTAAAAAAAATGCTCACAGTACAATAACAATAGAAATTGTGCCATAGAAGCACGTTGTCAGTCAGAAAGAGTCTGTCCAGAGAACATGGAGGGTTTTTTCACTACCTTTATCATTATTCAAAATTGTTACATAAAGTCCAAACAATTCAAATTTAAAAGGGTATACAAAGTATTCGAAGCTATATAGATTCTGTTTTTTTCTTTAAAGTAACACGTCATCACACTTTACAAATTGTTTTTTGTAAACATTAGCAAGTTTATGTGATGTAATGTTTTGATCAAGCTTTAGTGATGCTTAAGTGGTGTTCAAGTGATGCTAAAGTATTAAGTTCGTTTTGAGTAGGAAGTTATTGTCAGAGTTCACTGAGGTGTTTTTCGTTGTTTGCCATTGTACTTAAACTTTTGCTATGAAAATAATAGATATTTACTCTAGAATTAATTACTTTCTGATAGTGAAATCCACAAATTAAGTCCAACAGATTAATTTTTGAGAGAATTTCAGGGTATGCTTATAAAAGTGAAGCTTTACAAAAAAGGCGTCATATGAGGATTAAAAGCAAGATAAAACACATAGTTACAATAATCTCTTGTAGCAATGCTGCTGCCCACTTTCTTCATGGTCAATGTTTATATTGTTACATAGGGTCATAACAGCGCTGAACATGACAAAACATAAGATACAAATACTTCCAGTAAGCCATAAAAATCTTTAGTTATTCTAATAAACACATTCTTAATTTTTTCTGTTCTATCAGTTAAAACACCACTTATATAATTAATAAAATATGGCTGATCTTCCTTTTACCACTCTTCTTTAAAGATAAACAAAGTATTGTTAAAGACAAGGTTGCAACAGAACAATTGACAAAAATTTGGCTTCAACTGAAAAAAAAAAACGTAATTAAACCAAGTAATGTCATGGCGTTTGATATAATGAAGGAACACTGTTCCAGCAAATTAGACACTCTCGCGAAAGTTTTTTTTTCAAAAAATCGCATCTTTTGTTTATCTGTTGTTTTATTGTTGTTGGTTTTTGTTTTTGTTGTTGTTATTATTATTTTATCAATGTGATTTGGCCTTAATCCAAGAATGTCTTGCGGAAAAAGTCACATTAAATTGAACCTGGTGTTAAAGGCACCATGTGCCTACTTCCAGAAACTTGTATAATATAATAATATAATAATATAATAATATAATAATATAATAATATAATAATATAATAATATAATAATATAATAATATAATAATATAATAATATAATAATATAATAATATAATAATAATTATGAGCTTCAACATGTACAAAGTCATTACCTTCATCTTCAAAATTTGATGACCAATCTGTTTTTTTACAAACAAGCAAAAATAAACGAGCCGAGATTACTTTACTTTACGTTGCGGAATGTAGCCATACAAAACCTTTCATAATTTGTATACTTATTATTTTCTGTCAAATTTTCATAATTTCATTAGAGAATTATACGGTGGCTTGTTTATGCCATGCGCTATTTTTTGTCGAGATAGATAAAAAAGTATAGAATTTAGAATTCTAATATAATACTAATTCTAATTAACACTAATTAACATTAATTAACGGGTCCTGGGCATGACGTTAAACTGCATCCGGGTAGGTCGAGCACCCAACACCCCTTTGGTACTGGCAGCAGGGTACCAGCAGTTCCAGTTGGCGGAGGAGTCTCCAGGGACCAACGGCTTCTGGAGCACGTGGTCAAGAAAAGGATCCTTCGGGACATTGGCTGAGCACACCCGGCACGTGGTGTCACTGCGAACTCGGAGAGGAGATAGGCACCACCGAGTACTTCTTGCCTATTGAAACACCCGTGGAATGACAATTAACTTCAACCTCATACCGGATCGGTCGGGGCCCGGGAGAACAACGGCCGCGCTGTCTTCTGGAGCCTCCAGGGGAGACAGTGTAAAGTATGCGACTGGAGTGGAGGGAGGGAGAGCCGGAGGTAGCAGAAAGGTGGCGAAGGTGGAGACAACAATTGGTACATGGAATGTCAGAACACTGAAGGCTTGCGGAAAAGTGGAGGTCTTAGTGCAAGAAATGGACAGGCTGAATTGGAACATCCTCGGCATATCTGAAATGAGATGGAAGGGCATTGGTGAAGGAATGACAGAAGAAGGACACAAGCTTTGGTATATAGGTGATGAGAAGAAGCACGAAAGAGGTGTGGGATTCCTAGTGAACAAGAACACCAAGAATGCAGTGCTAGAATTCACACCGATCAGTGATCGAATAGCAGCAATCAGGGTGGCAGGGAAACCACTAAACATGACTATTGTGCAAGTGTATGCACCAACCAATGATTGCCGCGATGAACTTGTAGAAGAATTCTATGATGAGCTGGAGAAGCTGCTAAAAACCATTCCCAGGAAAGATGTGCTAATAGTGCAAGGTGACTGGAATGCGAAGATTGGAGCTGATGCATTCACAAATTGGAAGGGAACTATTGGAAGATTTGGACTTGGAGAAACAAATGACAGAGGGCTGAAGCTGTTGGAATTTGCCAAGAGACATCGTCTGACAGCTGCCAACACGCTGTTCAACCACAAAGCTTCGAGAAAATCGACATGGCACTCACCAGATGGTAGGACACACAACCAGATTGACTGGATTTTCATCTCGAGGAGATTCGTGACTGGAGTCAATAGAGCAAAGACAAGAACGTTCAACAAGCCAGACATCGGCAGTGATCATGATCTAGTGATGATGACACTAAAAGTGAAGCTGAGTACAATCAAGAAGAACAAGTTGAGCAAAACAAGATTCGATATTGAGAAGCTGAAAGACCCGGAAGTTGCAGAATCGTATCAAGAGGAGCTAGCAGGAAAGTTTGCACCACTGTTACTGCTCGACCAAGATCCACAAAACCTGTGTGATGAGATCACTGACACACTGGCAAAAGCTGCGGAGGAGAAATTAGGAAAAGCAAGACCAATCAAGAAGCCGTGGATTACACTGGAGGTGCTAGAGTCATGTGATGTGAGGCGTGACAAGAGAAGGAGAAGACATCTAGGAGCGGATGAACTATCAGAGTATAGAGTTGCAAATAGAAAAGTGAGGAATGAAATTAGCGTAGCAAAGAACAGGTGGATCATCAGTCAATCACAAGACATCGAGGAAAATCTAAGAAGGAATAACACCAAGAAGGCGTATGAAACTGTGAAGAAGTTGTGTGGTTCACACATGGATGGGACCAAACGGAGACAAGCTGGCGCAATTGAGGATAAAGATGGAATGTTACTAACGAAGAGTGATGACATCTGTAGGAGATGGAAAAACTACTGCGAAGAACTCTTCAACTACAACATCCCGAAAGACCAGGAAGTGCTGAAAGAACAAGTCACGGAACAACAACAAGAGGAAGAGACCATCTTGATGTCAGAAGTACGTAGTGCAATCAAGGAATTGAAGAAGAACAAGTCGCCAGGAGCAGATAACATCACTGCGGAACTAATCCAGAATGGAGGAGAGACAACATTCCGCATAATGCACAAACTGTGCAATGAGATTTTGAGAACCAAGCAATGGCCGAGCCAATGGACAGAATCGGTACTCATCACCATCCCAAAGAAGACGAACAGCTGGAGATGTATAGATTATCGCACAATCAGCTTGATTAGCCACGCTTCAAAAGTCCTGTTAAAGATAATCTTGAAGAGGTTGACACCAAGAGTCGAAGAAATCCTGAGTGATTCTCAAGCTGGGTTTAGAAGAGGAAGAAGTACTGTGCAGCAAATCACAACTCTGCGACTACTGAACGAGAAAGCAAGAGACATGGGGAAGCTGATATTCCACAACTTCATTGACTTCCGTAAAGCGTTTGATCGTGTGTGGCATGACGCACTTTGGCACACCATGAGGAAGTTCAACATTGGAGAAGGAATAACATCTCTAGTAAAGAGTTTGTATGATAGCGCTAGATCAAAGGTGTTAGTTGGAGATCAGTATAGTGAGTGGTTTAAGACCAACATTGGTGTGAGACAGGGTTGTCTACTATCACCGACCTTGTTTAACCTGTTCTTAGAGAGGATAATGGGCGACACATTGGAAGGTTACAAAGGAGGTGTCAGGTGTGCAGGGAGAAAGCTGATAGATTTAAGGTTTGCAGACGACATTGACCTGCTAGACGAAACTGCGGATGGTATACGCGAGGTTACAAGGAAGCTAGAGGTTGCTGCGAAGAGCTATGGAATGGAGATAAGTACGGAGAAGAGCAAGGTGATGGTTGTGGGAAAAGGAGACAATGTTGATGGTGTAGTGGTGAATGTGACCGTAGATGGAGTAGTTTTGGAGCAAGTGAGGAGTTTCACCTACTTGGGGTCAACGATAGTGCAGGATGGAACATCGGAAAAAGAAATCCGGATTCGAATCGGCAGAGCAACGAGTGCATTGGCAAAACTTGACAACGTTTGGAAATCAAAAGATGTGACAATGAAGAACAAGTTGATGCTTCTGAGGTCCATAGTGATGGCAAACCTGTTATATGCTTGTGAGAGCTGGACTATTAATAGAGGAGATGAGCAAAGGATAAGAGCGATGCAGATGAAGTCCTACAGGCGGTTATTGGGAGTATCTTGGAAAGACAGGAAGACAAATGAGTGGGTAATGGATAAGATCAAGGAGATTTGTGGATATGAACCGGAAGATGTGATGGATGTGGTGAAGAGGAGGAAGCTCCAGTACTTCGGACATCTGGTTCGTGGAGGAGGAACTGATAGAGCAGTGATGGAAGGCGGTATGGAGGGAAGAAGAGGCAGAGGGAGACCACGGAGCAACTGGATGGGGAATATAACTGAGTGGACGGGAGAAAAAGGCAACATCTTGACAAGAATGGCGGAAGATCGGGAAGGTTGGAGAAGGGCTGTCATGAACTGGGTGCACCCACGGCCGCCTCGGCTACGGAGATGATGATGAATTAACACTTAATTTTCTAAATCATACTTAATTTTTTAAAAGGATGTTAGTTACAGTGGATAGTTTTTAGCAAGTTTGCGGTCAAAAATGGCAGCCAGTAGTGGCATTTTGACGTGCATATTTTGACGTGCATGCAATCATATTCATGATTGGTTTTAGAATGTGTTGGTTGGTTAATACATCAATCCTGCTGTTTTTTGACCAACTTACAATCACGCACATCTTAAGTTTTGCACTTTCTGACCTGGTCACATTTATACAACATTTCTGATCAATATGAAAATTGAAAGTGGTTCTTTTTATTCTACCAAAATATAAGTGCTTATAGTGCTTATGTTGCCAAATTCTCAGTTAATGGGGTTTTAAACCGATGAAAACGAAAGAGACCTCCAAACATTGTCCGACAAAGTCTTGTCCGAAAATTACAACAATAGCTGACCTAGAATTAAACCGAACAGTGTCAGCTGCTGAATACAAACTATAAAATCAGTCACCTAAGAATAGCTACATAACGAGATATAAACAATCGTAGACAAATATTTTTGTAAACATTTTCCAACACGCACTTCCATGTATGGCTTCTCTCCTCCCCACCATTGAATTGTGAAGGAGAATTTTTTTCTAGAATTATCAAAATTTCTGTCCGTGATTGTAAATTTACATCATGACCTGGTGTTCCCTTACTACTTTAATAATAACCATTTGCTGATTGCTGATTGGATAATTGGAATGTTTAAGTCCATTTTTGGAAATGCCAAAAGACATTCATTACTTACTTAACATCGAATTAGTGGAGCGTGTTTACTAAAATTAAAAATAACTATAATGACTACCTACATGCGGAATATGTCTGGGTTCAAGCTAACTGCTTTTATAACAAACAATTAATGTAGCCATACATAGACAATAAGGCAACAAACAAAGACGACAGGATAAAGGGGTGACATTGCTAAGTTGAAGTTTCGCCGAAAAAAATGATATATTTGAAAGAAAAACGTAACATGGATAAGAAGGGAAACGAACTGAAACCACCAAGAGATGAGTTGAGACGTGCTGAGACGAGCTGAGACCATCTGTAAAAATCTACGCACCATATTTCCTAAACCACGTCGGCCAATTTGGGGATTTTCGGAGTACAGTATGTTTTGAACCTTTCAGCAGGGGAATTTGTATTGGAAGTTGTAAAAAAGAATATGGCAGTGCAAGTGGAATATAAAAACTCGCACTAAAGCCGGTTGTCCAATTAAAACATTTTTGCTTGTTTGTAAAAAAACAGATTGGTCATCAAATTTTGAAGATGAAGGTAATGACTTTGTACATGTTGAAGCTCATAATTATTATTATATTATTATATTATTATATTATTATATTATTATATTATACAAGTTTCTGGAAGTAGGCACATGGTGCCTTTAACACCAGGTTCAATTTAATGTGACTTTTTACGTAAGACATTCTTGGATTAAGGCCAAATCACATTGATAAAATAATAATAACAACAACAACAACAAAAACCATCAACAATAAAACAACAGATAAACAAAAGATGCGATTTTTTGAAAAAAAAACTTTCGCGAGAGTGTCTAATTTGCTGGAACAGTGTTCCTTCATTATATCAAACGCCATGACATTACTTGGTTTAATTACGTTTTTTTTTCAGTTGAAGCCAATTAAAACATGATACGTACCTTCAAACGTACGTACCTTCAACTTGATAAGACAATGCGAGTATTGGGATATGTGAAACTCGCTTTTATATATCCTTGGTGTTGACAAGTACTACCAAATGTGTTTGTTTTATAAACATTGCAAAAGAACGAGAAACGGACGCTGGTTGGTTGAATTGTCGAGTGATAGTTTGGAACAATGTCCATGCAAATTTTGTAGGATGTGTTCATTGATCAGATACGTGCTGCGAATCATTTTCAACTGGAGAATTGTCAAAAACAACCATTACGGTATTTGCAAAATAAATAATCATAAAAAGTGAGGAGATTGTACAATACAACTTTCGACGTTAGTGTATAAATGTATAATCCGTAACTCGTGGCAACTATCATTATTCATGTGTACTTTGTACCTACGATAAATAGTTCCGCACTTTCGCACGTTGATAATGATTAACCGTTTTTTTCCACAAAAAGCCCTGAACGCAGGGCGGATTTAGACTGGTGTACGTACACTAGTCAAATTCAGTAGCAGAAAATAAGGTGTATCTCTTTCCTTCCTAACTATGAATATCAACTGATATCTATAATAAAGTCTGATATACTAGGTATATCAAATTTAAGAACGTGCATTGGAAATTGATGGGCAACGAAAAATGACAAGTCAGCGGTTTTCTTGTCTTGCTCACCATAATTGCAGATAGCAGAGAGAGCATGGCATCCAACGATAACACTAGAATATATTGATAAAGATAGCTACTTTGAATGCAATTGTCACCGATTTCTTTAAGCAATACTGTTTTCTTTCGAATCATATCCTTGGTCTTCAACTTTATCCGTTTTATGGGTGCGTACAAAGAGATTAAAACAATTTGAGTCTGTCTTCCACGAATGATTTTGCTTCTAGTAAATCTTCTTATACTTCAAGACGCTTCTCTACGAGATTCACGTTTCATTAAACATCATATGCTCTTTCGATAGCTTCATTATCGTAAATTCTTCTGGAGGCACAGATACCTTTAGGCACAGATTCTTTTTCCTTAATATGGATATCATTCTTCAAACAAAATAGACATTTTGCAGCGACATGACTCGTCAGTACCCACCGCTGAACAGTTCCGTCTGATGCACTTTAACCAATGATACCCCCGCTACATTTTTGCTCGCGATTAATGGTTTTCAAAATACATTGATCAGATGGCACCCGCTTAAATTCGCCTTTCGATCGTTTAACGGCAAAGTTTCCCTCCCTAGAAACGACATATTGAATAAGTCATTCAATAGTAAATAAGATTACAGATCCTTTAACAGCGAATCAGAACAGTTAATTTACTTACATAAATTGGTTGTGAACCTTTGGGTGCGTTTCTGGTAATGAACACATTTCCATCCAATTATATGTCAAAAACCTGGAATAGTTTTGTCTGTCATAGGCGAAAAAGGTATTATCCTTTTTGTGGCGTCCAAATGCATATTTCAGTCACCAACTTTCGTAGAACGTTGAAATAAAAACAGGATCTCCATCATTTCCAGAATAGACATCCAAGTGGGTCCAGAAAAATCCTGGTTCGAAATCATCTTTCTATTTGCTTCTGCAATACTATCTTCAAATATTTAAGGAGTATTTCACCATACTCCTAAACATGGCAAAAACAAGGCACGGGCTGCACAGAACAAAAGTAACGTAATGAATGGATATGAATATTGGTAACTATGGTAAAAACACACACACCCAAACATCGATAAGCTAACCTTGTCACAATTGACTTAATTGGCAGTTTCGCGTTTCATGCTAGGTTTGGACAGAATAAAAAGGAGGAAAAAGAACACGGAAGGTTGTAATGGATTTCTTTGCTACGCATAACTTTCTACGCAGAAGAAAGATAAGAAGAAATATAATATATTCTTTTCCGTTTTCTGTTGTTCTTTATTTCTAAAAATAGACATGACCCAGAATTTCCTTTTCCTTAATTTTTTTCTTCGACGAAACCGAAGAAGCAAAATAAAATACATACAACTTCTTCTTCGTTCACTCTCATGTGAACAAACCTTAATGGAAACAAAAAAAATGTAGATCTGTAATCGCATATAATACTTCTTACAAGAAAGTTAGTAGTAATAAATAAGCCTTAAATCGCAATCTTGGCGGCTATTAAGAGTATTTCAGCCCCACCCAAAAAAGAGCACCATCTGGTACCTCTTGTTTTTCAGAAACCCTAATATTATTCTTAGTTCTCATATTATCTTCCTCCTGATGTCCTTTGTTCATCATGTGTTGTTGTTTTGATGTTGTGATTTTCTTAATTTACGTATAGTAAATAAATTTACTATTATCACAACCAAAGTTTTAAGAAATCGTTCACAACAAATAGCAAAACATTTCAGTTTACGATAAAGAAATTTTTTTTGAGGGAATGTTGGACACTTGTATTTGTTACTCACTGTCCAAGGTTACGAAACATGTTAATTACAAATTATTAGTTGAGAAAACATCCACAATTACACGTGTTTTTGTATCAACGGTTTTTCTCCAGTTTATCCAGTTCTACGATTTTTTTTATCCGGCTAGTTGGTTCAACTAAATCATTTTTTATAAAATTAAGTGTTTTATATTTTTTATAATTTTGAATTGTTTAGTTTTCATACGCTTGCCAAAATGTCAGTGACCCTCAAAATTTTTTTTTATCAAAATGAAAGTTTTGAATCTTAAAATTCTTCTTTTTGTTTTCCTAAAGATGGAAATCTACAGGGGAAGGAAAACATATACATATTATCATGGCTGCCAGTAAAAGAAGTTTTTTTCTTCAGTATTGCCAAATCTGCGTTCAAATCTCTTCGTGACACTACCTGGGCAGACTGCTTGAAGAATTATTTTTATCAACAAACAAGATTCTTGCAAGCACCTCAAAAACCCATGTATCTTCAATTGTGACTGGTGTAGCACCGTCAATTACCTATAACTAACTTGCATATTTTGAGCGAAAAATTTAACATTCAATCGACGTTTCTTACTTTTTATTATCCATTAAAATAACCTTATACGGATACAAAATATTTTGTTAATTGTTATTGTATCAGCATTTCAAATTTGTACAGCATTACATTCTTCGTCGGCATATGTGAGTGGATGTATCATTCTCTTATCAATTTCTTTGGTGGAAATAGCGTTCTTTTTATTCCTTATCCCGAAGTATAGTAGTTACCTCAAATATTAGTGGATATATATATTCTGCCTGATTAATTGACCATTTTGCTTAATTTATATTAATGTTATGGCCTAGTCAACAATTTGTCCATTTTGTCATTCCCATTACAAGACCAGATCAAACAAAAGATAGTGAGAAGATCATGAAGTTTTTTGAATAAGTTGATTTTCTTCTCAAATTTTCAGCTGTTTAACATAAATTTACATTTATAATCTTAAAAGAAGTATAATGACGTCATATTCACATAGAATGATGTACAAAACACGTTATGTCATCCGCTTAAGTATATCGTTTTATTTGTGGAATGTAATTGGATCAATGAAATTAATCATTTGTCTTTACTTTAGATAATTTTTTATGGAATTTCTACTAACTAGTATCGAAAGGAAAATGAAAGCAGTTATGCATGTGGCTGATTTAAACAAGCTGGGTTCTTGCAGCTTCGATAGTATTGCTTTTATCCTTTCCATAATGTCGATATATGGCGAGCAGGGTGGCTGTGCTGATAACCAATATTAACCCTGGGAAAATGAACAATCCGTAATTTGTATTCGACTTTTTTTGGCTCCTTAGTTCTTTGAACTTCATGCGATCATTTTTGATTTTGTTTTGAGGAGGAACTTGGATTTTAGCCAAAAAATTTAAACAACCTTTGGCACAACAAGATGGTTTCTCAGTAGATCCGTCATTGGGGCCGAAACATTTGAGACAGGGGCACTTCGGTGGTGGAATCGATTTTGGCATCGGTCTTGTTCGTAGTTTGTTTGATGCTGAAAATCGAAAGCTTACATCATTAAAGAACAGAACGGGAGAGAAAAAAGTTCATGTGTTGCTTCAAAACTCTCATATAGCTCCAGAATGCCATCTTGTCCGAGCAAAAAAATAAGAGTTTCTTATTGGTTAAGCGGAATTCGAATCTTCTAGAGGTACTGAAGTGTTATTAAAGAGTTATAGTTGCTTACCAGTTTTAGGGAATCCAAGCATGGCTAAGCAAAATGTAAATAGTAGTATTTTCTTCCACATATTCACTTTTATGATCTAGATAAAATCAAGAAGGTAATCGTTATGCTCAAATGTTATCAAAAAATGACAATAAAAATCAACAACAACAACAACAACAACACAAAAATCGTATGATTTCAAACAAACACCATATTCTTTGAACATACATACATACATACATACATACATACATACATACATACATACATACATACATACATACATACATACATACATACATACATACATACATACATACATACATACATACATACATTATATCTACTAGTCTTTTTACAAGCATTTATATTATTATGCAGATAATTCATACTAATTATGTTAAGTAATGCATTTCCAAACAGTTATTAAGGGGGTGTTTTTTTGTAACCTCTAGTATGACTAATCACCTTGCTTCTTTGTTTCGAATTACATTTTCTTATTGAGAAATATTACACGTAATATAACACTAACTGTAAGTACATAGTTTTAAAACCCTTCTTCTTTGTGAAGGAATTAAATGATGCTTCCATTTGAACACTACCAATATTCGATGTCGGACCACACAAATTATATTGCTCGACAACAAATATTATAACGTCCACATGTGCAATATTAATAACAATCTCGCCTGCGATTAAACATGTTTTGTTGCTAATGTCTCATTCGAAACAATCTTTTTTCATGTTTGGAGAAGCAGAGATATCAGGGACCTCAAGCATCTGCGACGGCAACGAGGACGGCGACGTGAGAGCAGTCCATGAGTATTCAGAACACAAAGAATCACAAAGCAACGAAAGTTAAAACATTTGATCTGTTATCACTTATTTGATTGATGAAGTGATGAAGTGAAGAAATACTGTGTATTCAAAAAATGCTATGTATCCAAACCGTAAATTTCCCTACAATTATCATTAGTAAAGAAACAATAAAGGAAAGGAAAAAACTTAATGAAGAGGCTATTTTTAGTAAAATACTGGAATTTCCACTACATATGTTCATGGAATAACAATATTATATTTTGAATATTTTTGAATTTTGAAATTATTGTATTTTGATTACTTTTTGTTAATTTACGTAATTAAATATTGATTGACCAGTATTAAATCATCGTCACTTTTCCTACAGTTAGTCGTGAAGCAGGATGGTGAAGATGTCAGAAGGTTAAGGTGTCCATGTAGATTAAAATTTCCCCACTTTTATTTTGATTTTAGTGAAGGTAGTATATTTTCGTCATGAAAAAGTAAAGGAGTGGTTTCCTAAAAAACAACAGATTTGGGTAACTATTGTTGAGTGGTCGTGTAAAATAAAGTGGTTTCAAATCAATAAATTGCTCAATTTCATAACTTCGCCTTACGATCAAGGATTGCTCAACCGATCAAGCCGATATCACATTTTATTGGAAATAGGTACCACTACTGTTTTCATGCTTTGTGAAGTGGATCCTAGAGTACCAAATAAGGAGGTTCTTTAGGGCTTGACTGGGGAAAATCCTGAAAGGAGTAACTCAAGAATGAAAATATGGCAAATTAACATTTTTGCGAAACAGTTTTTGGCTTTGCCTTGAAAACAAATGAAGAAGATTTAAAAACGCTGTCAAAATTTTACGCTTTTTTTTCTCAAAAAAGAATAAGCACTACCTGTGGACCACCATATACTCATCATAGCAAAGAAAAAGATTCTTCCCCGTCCCTTATACTTTCTCTGCCTTAAAGAGATTTTTTTTTTTAGTTTTTTTTATCCAGTTATTCCCTTTATCTTATTGTTTCTTTACTAATGACAATTCTGGGGAAATTTACGGTCTGTGATTGCATCTACGACTAGAACGGGGATGGCGACGTTAGAGAACTCCTTGAATACTCGGAAAACAAAGAATCACAAAGCAATGAATGTTTAAAGACTTCGTCTGTTATAACTAAAAGTTTGATCGACGCACTAAGAAAAAAACGAAATGGCTATCGAAACAGGATAAAAGCAATACAACATGAAAATGTACTAATGCTGTAATTAACCGACCAAATTTTCTGCGTGGAAAGCAGTATAGATTTTTCAATGTATCTTAGTTAAGTTCTAGAACGAACATCAATCTAATAATTCTTGATGCATGGTTATTGTGTAAACGCTAGAACGAATTCACAGTATAAAAAGGAACACCAAATCGCCAGTCATTAAAATAATGCATTTGGAATTGAAATGTACTTAAACAAATTTCGCCCATCTTTAGGGACTGGGGAGTACATTTCACATCGGGGATGAAGAATGGCTAGAATGGAAATGGGGTTCAGAGGTCGTTGTTGTAAACCAACAACAGCACTTATTGCCACATAGGGAAAACAACAATAATCAACAAAAGTATTGGACGCCTCATGGATCACCATGGTTCAAGGGCCGCTACTGTAAATTTAATTTGGAGGGAGCAAAAGTAGTGGAAAAAATGTCCATGGTTGGGGGACGAAGAAAATTTTCAATGTGCTTTTATTTGTGTTCATAAGATATTTTATGCAATTTATGATTACACGAATTGACAAATTATATAGCTGGTATTAGCTATCAACGTTTCTCAAAAATTAGTAAAATTAGTTGAAATTTAAAAAACAAAGCAAACAAACCAAAGTTTCAAAAAAATATACTGAGTAGTGTATGGAAGAGTGATCAAACTTACAAAAAAGTAAGGCGTGAAAAAGCGATTTCTATAGTATGTAGTGGTAAGTTCGTTACATAACTTATATATTAAGAGTGCTTTCCAATTTCAATCCTAAGTTCCATTAGATTCCCATGGTTTCTAGTGTTCAAGGCATGTCGTTTGATCATAAAATTCGTGCACATCTCGTAATCAAATGTCTTCTTCACTATTACAAGAGCTTTTTTCTATATTGAATCCAAGATGCTAGGAACTGTCCTACCAATTATGTTTATTGCTCAATTTTCAAGTGATTTGAGTTTCTCTTCCTGTGTTTGGCTGTAATAGAGTTGCACTGTAGTACGTGCGGTATGTTAATCATCATCGTGAAGATTTCATATTCGGATTCCTTGCACTTTCCCTCCTTGACAACATTAATTTGAAGGAATTAAGGCTGAAATTGTTCTTATATGCGTTCTTAATTGTCCATATTATAAAATGTCTATATTTTCTTAACTTTCGAGATGGAACATGCTGTTGAGGAAGTGGTGATGATGATGTGAAGGTTATTTTATTTTAACTTTTCGTGAATTTCAGAAAATTCCAAAATCTGAATTCTAAACTTTCACCAATGTAATAAATTATTTTCAAAAATCTTTATATGAGATAATTTAAAAATAACGCTCACTGCACAATAACAATAGAAATTGTGCCATAGAAGCACGTTGTCAGTCAGAAAGAGTCTGTCCAGAGAACACGGAGTGTTTTTTCACTACCTTTTTCATTATTCAAAATTGTTACATATAGTCCAAACAATTCAAATTTAAAAAGCTATACAAAGTATTCGAAGCTATATAGATTCTGTTTTTTTTCTTTAAAGTAACACGTCAGCACACTTTACAAACAGCTTTTTTATAAACATCAATATATCTCTTGTAGTAATGCTACTGCCCACTTTCTTCATGGTCAATGTTTATATTGTTTCATAGGGTCACAACAGTGCTGAACATGATAAAACATAAGATACTATAAGATACAATACTTTCAATAAGCCATAAAAATCTTTAGTTATTCTAATAGACACATTCTTAATTTTTCCTGTTCTATCAGTTAAAACACCACTTATATAAATAATAAAATATGGATGATCTTCTCTTTAACACTCTTTTTACCAGACTCTTCTTTATAAACCAAGGATTTTTTAAAGACAAGGTTGCAACAGAACAGTTGACAAAAATTTGGCTTCAGCTGAAAAAAAACAGTAATTAAAAGAAGTAGTGTGATGGTGTTTGACTTAATGAGGGAGCAGTGTTCGAGCAAATTAGACACACTCAATCAATATTGCTGCTTATAAGGCATTTTCATTTTAAAAAAATCGATTCTTTTGGTTATCTGTTGTTTGTTCGTTTTGTTTGTTTGTTTGTTTTTATTTGGTTTTGTGATTGTTGTTGGTTTTTGTCGTTATTGTTATTATTTTTTTATAATTTTGATTTAGCCTCCAAGAACGAAAACAAAAGTCATCGCCTTCATCTTAAGTGCATTTCATGAGAGAATTCTACGGTGGATTGCCATGCTCCTCTTTTGTAGGTTGTTATTAACAGTGGATTAGTTTTAGAAAGTTTGGTCAAGTACATTATGGATCAAGGACTGGCAGCCAGCAGTAGCATTTTGACGTGCATATTTTGACGTGCATCTCTTCAATGTTAGATTTTGCAATTCTTTAGCCGTAATGATTGGTTTGTATAGGGTTGTGTTTTTCTTGAGTCTTGATAAACTAATCAGGGAATCAGTTGATTGTGATTCAGCGTTTTTTAAAAAGATTTATGTGGCTACATCCGCTCTGTAAAGCAACGTGATCTGGGCTCGTTTATTTTGACTTGTTTGTAAAAAATAGATCGCAAAAAAAACGAGAAACGAACGCTGATTGGTTTGTCGAGTGATACGTTGGATCGACGTCAATTGTTTTGTGTACACGTTCATTTGTAAATATGCGTATCAGAATTATTATGTGCGCACATCACGTCATTTACGCGCATCATTTTTTCAAACTAGAAAATCGTCAAAAACGACCGTTAGAGTGTGTTTACATGATAGCCGACATAAAATGAAGGCGACATGAAATTTTCATTACAGCATGAAATGTTGTTTTCTGTTTACATTTCATGTCACTTCAAAACTCATGTCGGGGGTGGCCGTAGAGATGATGACCCGATAGGCGTCGTAGGTGTATTCAGGATTAGTCAAAAAAGTGGTGAGTCCAACGTTATGGTATTTCTTTTCAGTCTTAAGTGTCGATTACTTGCACGTTTTCCCTTTTCTACTTTAAATGACTAAACCCTCCTACACAAATTTTGACTGAGCTCTAGCTACGCCTCTGCACGTAGTTAAAAATTAATACATTTTCACCGAATTTCTGTTTAAATACCGTGTTAATGCTTAGTTATCAAGTTTCGCCTCGTTTCTATGCATTTTATTGTTTTATTAATTTCATAGCGTTATTACTAATGACTTATTAACCGTTTAGCCGGTCGATACGGAAAAATATTGACCGAGGTTGTGACGTTTTATGAGCGACCCAGGTCAATATTTTCCCAAGTATTGACAGGCTAATAAGAAATCAAATTGTAACCAACAATTTCTAGTCTTGGATCATCACTGAAGATTCAAGAGAAATGTTTCAGAGATGCAAAAAATATGAAACTGGTGAACGTTTAGAAAAGCTGCAATTTGGGTAAGTTCAAGAAAGTTACTCACCCAAACACTGTTAAGATACCAGTGACAGACAGACAAAGATTTCATGCTTTCATTCGGCACAGGGTTGGTTTCAATGTCCCACGATTGAATAATTATACAAATGCTAAAAAACAGATAGAAATATTAAAAGTCGACTTTGTAGGCATTTTTAAGTGGGGTAACTAAAACATTTAGAATATGGAATAAGTCGATAAAAAAGCAAGAAGCTGACGCACCAGAAAAATGAGTATAATGGAAAATTTTCATTACGGAAGTACAATACACCTTTCCCGTGTATCTGTTTAAACACCATGCTTTGACCTAGTTAGTACATCCAACCTCGTTTTTATGAAATTTATTGTTTCAATATAGTTTTAACTTTAGCTCGGTATTGTGAAACGTCTACGTCCATGGCGGAGTACCATAATTACGCCCTTAAGGTGGTTCCAGGGGAAATAAAGGCCATTTTTAGACTTTTTTTCAAAATTGAGTATTATATACCGTTGGAAAGCTTAATCTTTCAGCTTTAAGCTGATATAATTAGTTTTTGCAAGTTTTTCCAATATTTTGCAAATTTTACCCAAGAATCAATGCATTCAGAAGTCCAGTTTGCATAGCAACGGCCCTTAGCAACCGATTTATAGCTATATCTCCCTTAAAAAAAAGATAAGAACTTACTTGAGGAAGGAGAAACCTATGGATATGGTGCATTTTAAGGGACTTTATTTTAGTTGTTTTATAATTTTTCTTTTATTATTTTCTTCTTTTGCTGATATCTCAAAACTAGATTTTCGCAAATTTTCAAGCTCTGAACAAAGATAACTTTTGATTGGAAAGAGGTTTTGACATGAAATTTTGAACACAGATTCTTCATTCTATGTAGCAGGGTCTGAATGAATTACTTTTCCTAAATAAGCTATTTTCTCATGTATTGAAATTGTTATGTAGCCGAAGGTATTCTACTTTTCCGCTTTTTCAAGATTGACCGCCAACCCGGTGTGAATAAGAAAACAAATAAAAAAACTAATTCATTCAGACCCTGCCTCTATCTTATGAGAACACACTCACAAAGTTTCAGCTTGATTGAATGAGTCTTTCTAGAGATATCCTTGTTGAAAAATAGGGCCTATTTTGGGCCTAAAAACCTTTAATTATGTGCATAATTAGTGACGTCATAGGTATTTTTTTTTTTTTAAATATTTTTTTCTTTCTATTTTGATGGTATACAACTTTGTACCAAAGCATTTTGAAAAATTCCCATTTTTCAGAAAAAAAGCTTATTTCCCCTGGAGCCACCTTAAAACCCAGGAAATAGTTAGTGGAAATATTAAGTAACCCTAGAAAAAAATATGAAAACGATTTAAAAACCCTTTCATCAATCTTATTGGTCAGCGCGATATCAGCTGATCTTTCATTTGCGTTTGTACGTCCGTCCGTAATTCCAAGATTTTGTGTCCTCAGTTGTAGGCTGATTCCGAAAAACATTGGAATAGAGGCTGTCCACAAATCGTGGTTAATGTATGAATAGTACACTACAAGTTATATCAAGTAATTTAATTATTATGAGTGTGGCCTAAAATGCAGAAAACGTTCAATTTTAATTTGTGTTGCAGAGAACGACACAGTGAACTGAACTATTATTTCAGAATACTGAAATATTACCAGCTGCTTAATCTCCAGCACCCAAGGTTAGAAACTTCTTACTGCTTTTTTTATAATGACATTGATTTTGTAAGAAATTGTTTGATCCCACTTTCAATTTTTATTCCCTCCTCTTCTGTCCCTCCTCTCCACTTTTTTGTGACCTTTTAGTGTGTAAAATTTCACAAATTCCCTGTTGATGAAAATACAAATACACAAAATATTTCCTGGGTGTCTAAAAACAGGTAGCTATATAGCGTTCTCTTAGCTATATAAATTCACTTCACACCAACACCACACACATAATATGGAGTAGAGAGGGGACTGCGCACCTGTTTGTGGTGGCAGTTTCTGTACCTTTAAAAATTGTTGGGTGGTGTATTGTCTTGTGTTAACTTAAGACTTGTTTACTCTCCTAATTTTATTTTAAAAACAACAAAAACATTTGAATGAAAATTTACGTAGTGGATAATGAATGATGGTTGTTGGGGGACGAAAATTTAACTTAAACAGCAGCGCCCCTACATACATTTTAGACTAATATTTAGGGTCAAATAAATCGAAGAAAATAAGGTACTTTCATCTATTCTCGACATGCTTCTATTCTCCACAAACGCTAATATTGAAGCGATTAATCAACGGAAAAAAATGAAAAACATTTAAAAAGGAAGCTTACAGTAAGTACTTTTCACCCAATAGTTTAAATTTGAAATATCGCTTAATAATTGGGGGTAAATTCAAGATGAGTCTGAAACCTCTTTAAACAAATCCAAACACAAAAAACACAACCGAAATGAAGTTGTTGATATTATCGCCATATTTTGTTTACTACTGGAACGTAAAGATTGGCCATGGGACTTCAAATCATGACTTTTAAATTTCTTTATATTTTTATTACTAATGTGGTTTTGATATTGTATTTCATCCTTTTCAACGTAAATTAGGTTTCCTTTTTCATTTATTGGATTCTAAAATTGTTTTATCGAACATAGATGAAACTACCTGAATTGATATTGATATGAAACTAAGCGTAAGCCGCCAATCTTTTCTTCTTTTTTTCTTTGAAGGTTCTTGTTGTTTTGACTATATCGGTGTATTAACCGATATGTTTATGCACTAAAAATTCTATTTTTTCCTAATATACTCTTAAAAATTTCACCAAGAATATGACACTGTGATGGAGTTTCTATTGAACTTGTCAGAGCAAATCCGAGAATAAAAGACTTTTTATCATTTTATTTTGATAAAAATAATCCAAAAGAAAGAAAGAAACTTTACATTTCCACTTCAGACTGTTCAGATTTCACTGGAAAAAAATGGATTTCACGTATTCCCAAAATTAAATTCTGGTGAAAGTATTCTTTATATTTTTTGCCTCAATGTCTGTCAACATATGCATGGTAATATTTAATTATAAAAATATATGAAGAGTAAATATTTGCGAAATTAAATTCCTGGGAAAAATTTATTTTAACTCAATTCGCCAAATTAAATTTGCACAAAAACTGGTACTATGGATCAGAAACTTTCCGGCATTGAATTTTCAGGAGAATAACTTTCATGAATAAATTTATAACAATTTACGGAACTTAACAACCTTGTACCCAACACTTCCTTTGGTTTTTAAGACATCACATATCAAAACAGACACAAGACCTCAAAAATTAGGATGTTAATTCAAATTTTCTTCGTGAATATAAACTTTCGCAAGTAAACCAAAAGGTTTTTTGAAAATCAGCTTATGGTGTTGTGATCCTAAAATAGTAGTTAAAGTATATTTGACTTTAGCAGTTCACGACCTGTAATGGTTCCAAAGAATGATTCATTATGACTCATTTTTGCAGGGCAAGATAATCGTTCCTGGAGTGAACTGCAACTAAGCCGAATATTCCTATGACACTTCCTTTTGACCTCAAATTTGTGAATTTTTGCCCACTATCAAAATATGGGATATTGCAGAATTTCTTTTTTTATTAATTAATTTTCGTTGTTTTTTCAGATTAAAATGAAAATAAAATTACATTAATTCATCGCACTAAAATTTCTAAAAATACTTGTGAAAATTAGTTAGAAATTTATCACTAGCGGATGTGAGATTGTATAACAGTTGTATAATTTATTTTTTAGGTCATTTATTGGTGGCATCATCTCTGGTATTATCTCGTATCTGCTGCAAGAACTCCTCCTCAAAACTTGACCTTGTCAGAATTACCTGGACTTGTCTGAAGTCTTTGAACTTGTCGGCCTTATCTGAATTTGACCAGATTTTTTACTTTTAGATATTTCTCAAAAATGATTTTCATTGCTCAATTTTGCATAGCTATCTTTGTCACGTGAGAAGTATATATTCTTCAGTTTTCTTCATTTATTCTTCAGTTTTTACTTTGGCACATATTATGTTACATTGTACTATTGTAAACATTATTTTAGAATAGATTGAGTTCATAATACACGATGAAAAATTTATTCAATACTCCAGTATAAGGACTTCAGGTTGAAAATCGACAGTTATAAAGGATATCAGATTCGGAATAGAATTCTTTGTTTGGCCCCAATTTTCTTTCTAAAATGTAGTTCTTGCCGCCGCAGGAGAAAGGCTGTGAAAGCGAGACAGAGAGAGACCACTGTATATATAGTTAAATTCGGCCTGTGATGCCAGGGCCTTTCTGTCTCGTCATCTTCAAGTCAAAAAGAGAGAAACCGCCCTGGGTTCGAGGTTGATAACCATAAAGAGAATATATGAGCAAGAGATTTTTACAAATCAAAATTAATGAACATTTTAACGACACACGTTTCAAGGAAGAAGGCGCTGAGGTTCGCAGCAGGTAGCTGATTTATTGGAGATCGTAATTGGCTAGGAATGCCCAGATTACATCATTTATTCTTGGTATAAATTTCTGGTCTACTTAGGTTCGAACGAAATATGTTCAGCAATGAGCAATGGACTTTAGAATATGAATCATGTGGGCTGTACGAAGCTGTGTGAAAACTTGTTGAGTGAAAATTGGCCTTTATGAAGTGAGTTCTCTCAGGTGATGTGGAAACGGATGGTTGTTTTTGAATGACGTTGTGTTGGTATCTTATGCCCCCACCGTCTGTCACTCTATCAAAGCCGGATTTCCGCTAGGATATGAGATGGGGGACTGAGCACAGTGTGCTTCTATTGTATTGTTTTCTCACATGGTCATTAATTGAGTCATCATTTGATTGGTGTTACTGCATTTTTGATGACTATCATTTTTCGATTGCATGACTTCATGAGGAAACTCTTGCTTCTGAGCTAATCTGACAATGGATAACTCAGGTTTCGATAGTAATTCAACGTCGATTTTCTTCCTTTTGCATCTCCATGATAACATGGTTGCAACAATCCGTTTTAAACGGTACCAACTAGAAACTCTCTGAAATAGCTCTGGACCATTGAGCCAACGTATATTTTCAACGAAATTCTTTACAGTTTGACCATGTGATGCATCGTCAGCAGGATTCTCTGATGTTGAGACGTAATGCCATTGTTCGACTTCCGAGACATCGTGAATGGCTTGTATACGTTTCGATACAAAAAATTGAGACCTTTTCGATACGTTGGCAATGTAGCCTAAAACTACCTTACTATCCGTCCAAAATACTTTAATATCGGATTTAATTCTCTCCTCAATTGTGTGGCTACTTAGGTGGACGTCGTTTCAGCTGTCAACTCCAGACGTGGGACCGTAATTGGCTTTAAAGGGGTGACTCGAGCCTTTCCAATCATGAAACAACACATGGATAATTGACCAATCTGATGTAAGATACTTCACCACCTGTGGATGCATCTGAAAAATGATGTAACGACACTTCTATGGCTTTACCAAATTTTGGAGGAACAACGTCGTATATTGATATCACTCAGCAGATGCAAAGAATTTCTCCGTTTTTCCAACGCTTGTCTCTGCTGCTGGGAAATATCCTCATCCCAATACTTTCACTCGCTGCATAGCTGTTACAATAGCTGTCTTGCTGGAAGGACAAATGTTGCACCAAAACCAAGTGAGTCGTAAACTGAGCTAATCGATGTCAATATCCCTCTGCGTGTCAAAGGACTATCTTTCAATACGATTCGAAAGCAAAATGAATCTGTTTCAACACCAGCTGACACCGAGTGCTCTTTCTATCGGCAAAGATTGAAAAGAAAGATCCACATCCTTAATACCCTTTGCCCTTTCTTCATCCGGAATTCGTTTCAATACTTCTCTGGAACTGCTCATGAACTAAGTAAGATTGAACCCTCCAGCAGCACACATTCCTTTTACATTCTGTATTAAGTTCAAAGTCGATTCGATATCGTCAGCCCCTTTTAGCATATCATCAACATAAAAATTTCGAACCAGTGTTAATGCAGCTTCTTGACCAAATCAGCATTTTACTATGCAGTTTTTCGTAGAGCATGTTACAGGTACTAGGGGAATGTGTACTCCAAATAAATGAACACACATAAAGTAGTCTTCCAGCTCGGCATCGAGATTACCATCCGGCCACCACACAAATCTTAACATGTCTTGCTGCTCGACAGGTACCTTTACTTGGTAGAACATACTCTCAAAGTCTCCAACTAACGCAATTTGATCTTCTCGGAACCTTGTTAGAACGCCCACAATTTGATTTGTTAAGTCAAGTCCTTGAAGAAGCATAGAATTTAGCGATATACCGGCGTAACTGGCACTACAATCGAATACTAACCTTATTTTATTAGGTTTCTTTGGGTGGTAAACGCCAGATGGGGCAAGTACCAGGTCCTTCCATTGTTTTGATTTGACACTTTCTTTGCGTAACTGTTCTCAAAGATTTTCTTCATGAATGTACAATAATCATCATACACCCTTTGATCATTCTGCAGCTTACGCTTCAGACTTTGAGCGCGTTTGATGGCTTGGAGTCTGTTATTTGAAACTTGCATATCTGGATCTTTAAAGGGTAAATGTAGTTGGTAGTGCCGATCAAAGAATTTCACTTCCTTATCCATTAACTCGAGGAATTTTCTATCGTCTAACGATACTCTCTCGAGATCATTTGGAGATGTCTTTTCACTAAAATCCTGCTGAAACATTGCAAGCATTGCATCTTTCAATCCACGATCTCGGATTTGATCTTGAATGATAAAACGAACAGGGTTTTTTTTCGTCGGAGGATGCTACGTAGTTACATCGTGTGTTGGATTATTTTGATCTCGTAAACATTGGACCGGTCACACACCATCCCAAAATCGATCGATACGCATAAGGTCCATCACCTTGGCTAGGAATTACTTCAACTGGTTCGAGAGTTCGAGGAAAATTTGCGCCAATGAGAATGCCAACTTCAGTGTCGTCATCATGTTGTTGGAGATATGGATGAATTATGTCAAGGTAACTCCATTTCTGAATTTTGTTGAATGCTGGTATGTCTTCGCTGTCAACAGGTGTGAAAGATCTGCTGAAAACTTTCGGAGGAAATATTTTACTTGAAGAATCATGAGCTGTACAAATCTCTAGATTACTGATACATTGACTTGCCTTTATTGTCACCCCGTTCATTGTCTCTATAGAGATACTTGTAGACACTGACTGAACGTTTAACTGCCTCAAAACCTTTCGTGAATGAAAGTTGGCTGCAATTATCAAAAGGAGCTTTCGTCAAAATTTCATTCGAAGACGAATGGTGTAATATTTTTACAGATACTACGTTGAGACCAATAACTTTCTTTTGAAGCCTCGAGAAGTTGACTCTAATTGTTTTTGGGCCTTTGCTTAATAACGCATCTTTCAGTTGATTCAGTGGTTTCTGTATCCTACGAAAACGATGAAGACCAGTTGGGTGTTCAGGGTTGCAAACACTGCATTTTCGTCTTTTCGTGCAAGTTTTCACTAGTAGCACCATAACACGAGAAACAAAGCCTCTTTTTGAAGAGAAACCTCCAAAAGTCATCGATCGGAAGTTGTAAACATTTGCTGCAATCGTTCAAGTCATCGTTGCAGCTTGGACACGTTTTCTTTTAGTTTCCAATTAGCATAGTTTTGACAAATTTCTTTGGAACTTCACGTTGAGTATCTTCTTTTGAATCCATTAATGCATTTCTTGAAAAGTTGGGATCATTTACGAGTGCTATTTCTTCTTCAACGAATTCTATGAAGTCATCTTAATCTGCTTCTTCATTTTTCCTTTTGCGAACACTGTAGCTTTGATAGAATTGGGACTTGATGTGTATTAACGTATTCTGACACATACATAAACTTGTCAACTGCTTCATCGAATTCACGAACAACCTTGGATTCATTCTCATCATCAAGCTGTTTAATAGTCCTATAAGCTTCAAGCTTTGCTTTCGTTTTTGCCATTTCAAGGTTTACCTTAAACGATTTGCTTTCTTGTTCCAAAAGCTGTTGTTTTTCTAAGAATTGGGCCTCTACTTGCAGTTCTTCTAATCTGTCCCCTTTCTCTTGCCATTTGACTAGTGACACTTCTAGTTGATCTTGATGATCTGCCAGATTTTGACGATTGCGGTGAATTTCTTGTCCAACTCATATAGTTTTGCCCTTTCAGTAAGACTTCTACTTCTGCCCTTCTACCCCGCATATAAGCCCATGGGCTTATAAGTGAGTTTTAAGCGATTTTGGGATTTTTGATCCGAAAAATACTCTCGCTTATAAGCCCATGGGCCTATAAACTTTTTATGCTTGAAATCGCAACTGAAACCCACCACGAGTTAGGATATGGAGAAAAAAGATACTTTTCCACTTAAACTTTTATACCATTGCACAAGACGATTTAATCGAAAGAGGGAATGTCTTAGTGGCATGTAAATACGTTTTAAAAGGGTCCGATGTTTATTTGAAGAAAGCAGGCCTTAAAATACTAGATATTGTGCAAAGAGAGAAAACTTTTTAATACGACTCTTCTTTATCCCCAAAATTAAAAATTGCTCTCACATATAAGCGCAGATGGGCTTATAAATAGGGTGGGCTTATATACGAGGCAGAAGGGTACTTCTTATTGGACTTCCTGCCTGAGCGAATGACATGAATAATATATACTGCACTAAGTGAACAAGCTACTATAATTTTGGTGTTTTACTGTTACTGCAACAAAAAGCAATAGCGCGAACTTAAAACTGTCCTTGGAATATATGTTTATGTATGCATTAGACTTCGGGGTCAGTTTTAAATTCGCGCAATTGCTTTATGTCGCAGTAACAATTAGTTTGCGGAATATTCCGTGAAGGAAAAGTTGAACTTGATCCTACTTTCCCTGGGACGATTTTGGCGAAAGAAAAGGCGAAGAAAACAGAAGACAAAAAGAATATCATTTGATATCGTACTTGGCGCCTCGTTATATCCTCCCGTACTTGGCGCCTCGTACTATATCGCGCTCAAATGTGAAACATGGCCACTGATCAAGCAGCAAACGAAACTTTGTTAGAAGAGCCCCCATCGGATACCATATCTTCAGTGAAGTTTAGTCCGACATCATCAAACTTTCTCTTTGTTACTTCTTGGGACTGTGTAAGTACATATGGAAGTATATCCTATAAGTGGTTTTGGCTGCATATTGGTGTTCTTTGCGGCGCGCAGGGCAGGAGAGGTTTAAAAAACCTGAAGCCAAAAAAACCTGCGCCATGTTATTATGTGAATTCACATCAGCACTTGGCAAGGAAAACTGTATTTTCATATTTCATATTTCATTTGTAATTGAATTTGTCCACCATCTTTTTGTAAAAATACAAATAGCTATGGTCGTATAAACAGTTGACTAGTCAAGTACAACTCTTAATTATTAAAAAAAGCTTAATGAAGCTATAGAGTGCCTGCTCCTCTTATTGCTAACTTTAATCTTAATGCTGCAAAATTTCTTCGTTGCGAACGAGAAAACACAACTAATTGGATTTAGCAGAACAATTGGTCATTCTAGATTTAAATCAACAGGAATAAACAAACAGAATGAGATTGGTAATAAATACTGCTATCGCAAACATCATCGGGGTGATGTTCCTCATTCCGCTAACTTGTTCCTCTTTCTGCTAATTAATTTTGCGTTCATTAAAAGTGATGTTAATAACAAAATTTTATAGAATATGATGTTCATACTAAAAGTTTAACCCTTTTCTCTCAATGTAACTGCTTGTCCCCTTTGATTCTGCAGATAAGCGAAAACCACAGGCTTATAAAAAATACATGCCTTTATTGTTTACAAATTGAAGGCAGCCATTTTTTTATCAGCATAGTTTTTTTAGAAAACAATAGTGCAGTCTCAACAAGTGAACTTATAATTGAAAATAAAACAGGCACGTGATGGGAATTGTGCTAATTGTGAGTCTCCACAGGGGACTAATGAAAAACATTAAAATCACTACACAGTCATTAGGATTTTTTTAAATAATGACTATGCATGATAGCAATTATTATAATGATAATGTGCGTTTATTTTTCAGATCAGTGTGTCCGCACTCTAATCATTCACCTGTAATAAAATTTCGAATAGTAAAGTATAGTGTATTTGTTAATGACTAAAGGCCCTTTGTGTGGCAAGTTCTATAAAACAAGTTTCACGTTTTCTTGAATGGTGAATCTATGAGTGATTATCACCGCAGATTTTTCAGTCTATTTTTCAGTCTATATCCTGAATAATAAAGAACATATCTAGTACAAAAATATTTAAAATCAGTGACCCCAATATTGATTCTTGTGGGACTCCAAAAAGAATTTCCAACCAGGAACTGAATGCTGAGTTGGCCTTAGTTCTTTACTTCCTATTTGATAAATAATCATGTATATATCAGCCTTAAGGATCGTAGGGCCTGTTTGTAAATGGACAACCGAAGTGTTTCAAATCGGGATGGTGGTTACAATTGGAACAGAACACACTAACTTCTTTAGTCATTCGTTAATTCTCCTTGATCTTAACTATTATTAACTATTAACTATTATCTCTTTTCAAGACTTCACGTTTGTACGATGTTGGAAATAACAAACAACGTTCCTGTTTTGAACAAGAAGCACCAGTATTAGATTGCTGTTTCACCGATTCAACGCATGGATATTCTGGTGGACTAGAATGCAATTTGAAATGGTATGTTGGAAGGAAAAGGAAATTACCCAATAATACTGCTTTGGAAATAGTTTTTTCTTATTTTTCGGTGTTTTAAATAAATCTTGATAGGGTTATTTGAGAGATGGCCTCTCCTTTATCAACTAACACTTGTATTAAGTTGCTTTCGTAATCATGGCTCAGTCACCTGTATTACATTTGTTTTTATTACTTCTTGATGAAGTCAGTTAAATCAGTTAATTCTATCGGCACTATTATTATATTGTTCTTTTTTCCTTTACTAAAACCTCTATTTCTGTCTTCTCTCTTGAACTTATAGTTTAGATGGTGAAGTTTTTAGAATTTGATTTAGGTATGATTTTAATACATCAGAAGAGTCAGTTCTTGGTTTTCACGAAGCACCTATCAAATGTGTAGAATTTTGTCCTGAACTAGGTATATAAAACGAATGGTTCATTCTTTCAACCAAAATTTTAGTTGAAATTAGTATATGTTCATGTTGATAACCATCACAATTTTTTGGAATATTTTTCAATTACTGTGACTAATTTTGTTCAATAAAAAATATCGATTTTCCACCAGGTGTGTTAATTACTGGTAGTTGGGATCAGACTGTAAAAATATGGGATCCAAGATCCAAAAAATGTATTGGAACACATGATCAAAGCGAAAGAGTAAGTAATTAATGAATAACTGTCAAAGTTTAATTATAATCAATTAGCTCTAATGATAAAGATGGTAAAACACGTGCACGTGCACGGATAATTTATGCATATAATCTTTTGTTTCTTATATGTGTTAATCTGGTAACTACTTGTAACATAGCTAATTATGCTTCATGCGTGTGAATACGTCTTTTATATAAAATGTTAGTTTACGTTGTATAATTGTAAAAATTGACTTTATAATGAACGCTGTGTCGTTTGAAACGTTGTCAAAAATACATGGATTAGTCTAAACTTGTGTCGCCTTTTTTTTCTTTCTGTTTTACCATCTTTATCATTATGTATTTACTGGCTTTTGTCTACCTAGTTAGCTCTAAATTGTTTTTTTTATTTCTTTCATTGACAGGTATATACTATGGCATTATCAGAGGAACGCTTAGTTGTTGGAACGGTATGAATTTTATTCTATGTCATGACATGACTATTTTTTTAATTAATCTGTTCCACAATTGAATTTTTTTGCATTTGAGAAGTGTGGGTCAAATGAATGCAACGCCCAATACGACACAGATGCAACATTGTCATGCACCAATATTGCACTCATTTGACCCACTCTTATGATTTAATATACATTATATTATATTATATTATATTATATTATATTAAAACTTTGTTTAAGTTCGTTTATTTCTCTTACTCTATTTCTCCTTCAGCAATGTTGATCAAGTCAAAAGAGTTCTTTTATGACAATTAATGATTTTTCAAATTTTGCCAACTTTTCTATAGTCCTTTCAAACCTCAATTATTGCGTAAGCATCACTCTATTAAGGTTTTTATAAGCAAGAGCTAGTTGCTAAGTTGGCAAGGGAAATAACAAAAGCCCAGGAAGGAAGCAGGAGAAAGAATGAGGATGAAACGTCATTTATTTTCTTCACTACAATGCGAGTGATCAAACAAAAAAAAGAAAATTAATACTCCTATAAACACTAAACTTATGATCTAACATTATATAAGAACCTAGAATCGAAGCAATCACCCATCCTCCGATGTATAACTGTCTTTTGGTGGTGTATCGTCGTACTCTCTCTAAGAACTTTGTTCTTTGTTTTTGAACGCCTCTGCTGTTGTTTTATTACTGCTAGGTTCTTAGATAATGTTAGAGCATAACTTTAGTGTTTATAGGAGTATTTTGTATTAATTTCCTTTTCTTGTTTGGTCATTCACTTTGTAGTGAAGAAAATAAACGACAGAAAATAAAAATGTAAACACATTTTCAAATTTTCTTTTTATTATTTCGAACATTAGAGATTCGATTTGTTCATGAAATTTATCATAGTCATAATATACAAGTACGTACTGTTCAAAACAATAATGGAGTATTTTCATCATCGTTGACCCTGAGTAGTAGGTACAAGTTTTTATAATACAAAGAAAGGAATTCCAGAAGAATACTATTTTCTTTTTAAGATGAGTTGTTTCATTTTTGAACAGCATTTATTTTTTAGTTCTAATTTTCATGGGTATAAAGTGTAAGTGATTCACTCAGAGAAATGTAATTCCGTTTCATCCTCATTCTTTCTCTTGCTTCCTCTCGAGGCTTTTGATATTTGGCTTGCCAACTTGGCCACTAGCTCTTGCTTACGCAAACCTTAATTATAGTGATACAGTATTTTTCCTAACAGAATAATAAGCCAAATGCAAAATTTGTTGTTCTGTGCTATCTAAATTGTCGGAAAGATTTTTTTATTAACCGTATTTGGATAGTCGAAGGCATAAATGTAATGTAATTCCATGTTGTACAGAGCAATGTGTTCTAGTTCTGCTCCATTGTTTATTCAACATGGTAGATTAAAGGCTCTGGTTGTCTTCCTGCTGTTGTCCTCTAGGTTTATACAACGGTTTCATAAGCAACCAACATCAATGTTTAGAGAAATGAGAAATATTTTTACACTTAATCATTTCTTTTGTGGCTTTACTGTGACTTTGAATTTTTACTCGTTTCAGGCTGGCAGAAAGGTAATGATCTGGGACTTAAGAAATATGGTAAGTTTCCCACAATTTCATTCCATCTCAATTTTACTTCATGTCAATGTTTTAAGCAAGCATATCAAACATCTCTTCTTAATGGATACTTTTTCAAACCTTTTGACCACTGTAACGTTTAGTCGTTTATTTTTTGACTAAGTGAAAGGTGAACTACTAGATTCTCCATTTGGTTTTAATTTTGTTGATAAGATGCTGAAATTATATATTTTCTTGGATGTGACGTATTTCAATTAAATTTTGTATTGACATATATCTTCTGTTACTTTAGAACGTCACACAACAAAGAAGAGAATCTAGTCTGAAGTTTCAAACCAGATGCATTCGAACGTTTCCAAATAGACAAGGTGAGACTACGAGGCCGTTTACATGAGAGCCAAAGTGAACTCAAACCGGTTTGAAATCTCTCTTGGATTTTGTCTTCGACGCACAGTGAATATTTTGTAACTGTTTACATGATATCGGGAGAAGTGAATTTCACTTCGAGTGTAGTTTCACTTCGGTCAATTTGATCGATTTGAAATCTCAAACCGGTTTGAAATTGCTGTTTTTCTCTTCCATTCCCTTGACACTCGTGTTCGCATGTGGAAGAGCAGCCATTATGCAACATTATAAAGACAGATTTGCTGAGCCAGCGACGTCGTCCGGTCACTTGAAGTGAAATTTTCATGTAAACCCGAAGCCTATTCAA
Source organism: Turritopsis rubra (assembly GCA_039566895.2). Taxonomy (NCBI): domain Eukaryota; kingdom Metazoa; phylum Cnidaria; class Hydrozoa; order Anthoathecata; family Oceaniidae; genus Turritopsis; species Turritopsis rubra. The sequence continues at coordinate 15,059,149 of CM077623.1, read as the reverse complement.
AGCGGTTTGGGATTTCAAACCGTTTTGAGTTCACTTCGGCTCTCGTGTAAACGAAGTCTAATATAGATAGATATTTTGCTTCCAAATATTTTACTAATCTTCGATTTCATATTTTCCTTATTCTATTCTAGGGTATGTTCTAAGTTCTATCGAAGGTCGTGTCGCTGTGGAATACTTTGAACCGACACAAGAGTCTCAGAAACGAAAGTATGCATTTAAATGCCATCGTGTCAAAACAGAAGGTGTGGAGTATATATATCCAGTGAATGCAGTCAGTTTTCACAGTGGGTAAGTCCTTTGCAGTAACTATTGATTTCTACATTCAAATATTCACCACATCTCTACTGTTTGTCATCATATCATTACCTCTTACCTGAACAAAATTTGATAGAATGTATTTCGAACCTTTTAGGATAACCTCCTTTGTCAATGTGATGTTGACTGAAGTGTTATAAATCCCAAATTAACCCATCTTTGTTTATTTGATAATGTTTAATTCCTGTTTACATTAGATATAACTGAGATAATGGAACTTAGGTGACCTGATGTGATGGAATACTGTTTTTTCCTTTCAACTTTGAATCTAATTTTCTCATTGTTATTTCCATGTTCTCTATAGTTACAATACATTTGCTACTGGAGGCTCGGATGGGTATGTCAATGTATGGGATGGCTTCAATAAAAAAAGACTATGCCAGGTTTGTATCGTTTAATCATTAATTTGACTTTAAAACCAAGAAAAGCATGATTCATTTATTCTAACTTGGGATATTTTAGGATTAAAGTGACTTGACATAAAATTGTGTATTATATCAAATTGTTATTTATTATTATTTGTTATTTCTTCGTTTCAACATTTGATCACCATGCCGATCAACTTCTTATTGCAGTTCCATCGATACCCTAGCAGCATATCTTCACTGTGTTTTTCACACGATGGTAACGTGTTGGCAATTGCTGTTTCATATTTGAACGAAGAAGGTGAAAAGGAGTAAGCAGTTGTTATCTTCCTCTTGTCCTATAAGATCACAATAATATGTGATGGTAATGTTCAATCTGCCATTTCCTTTAGACATCCCGATGATGCAATTTACATACGACAAGTATCCGACGCAGAAACTAAACCCAAGTAGAGCAAATGCTCATCGTCGTGTGGCAGTGGAGGGACATTGTTATTACATCGTGCATCCGTTCAAACCGTTACGTTTCGAGTCTATCGTGTTTTGACGATCGTGCATCAGACAGAGGCTGGAAGATGAGACTAACATAAGATTATTGTTAATTTAACTGTACATATCCTCACGCAATTAAAACGTTACTTTCTTTAATGATGCTTCTTTTACTTAAGGATTAACATGTACTATTATAAGAAATTCTATTTTTGACCCTTTTGGTACAGAGATGTTGGGTTAACATACGAACATTCAAAAAATTTTCGAACTCATTTTGATTGTTGAACTTGAATTTGCTCATAAAACGTTCAAATGATTCAATCTTCATCACAATGCTGCTGGTTGTTCAAATTGCACTGATACGTTGATTTATTTTAGCTAGCATGTAATTGTAACATTGCAACGGTTTGGCCATGCTGTGTTCTATATGTCTTCTCTCAGACTTATCTTCGCGGTCTCACACACAATGTACACGTTTGACTCTTCACGATACAATAATTACTAGTAAGTAAGGGCGTGTTTTCGAGTACAATTAACGACTAATCATGAGTAGTAGAATCCAGTTCTCGATCAACATTAAATCGACATTAAATCGGCGATGCATAAAGGTGAAATTACGCTAGCAGTTATCACCATCACAATTACAATCACAACCACCATCACAATTAGTTACATGCTGTACATCTCTCCTCAAACACTCGGAAATCAGATCGATGAACTGAGCTTTGTTGTGTTCATTTGAAAGAAAACGATCTTGTGAACAAAATTGATAGATGTTTCAATATTTGGGCACTTTTTAGCAGTAGTTCGTCGAATATGCTCATTTGACTTCGTTGAAGCATATTTATATCCATCGAAGATAACATGAGCAGAACCATAATGTCTTCTAACGGAAGATATTTAAGGCTAGTTTCTTCGATGTACTTTCAATTGCCGATTGTTTGTATCTAGGTAGGTACTTCGTTGGAGGATATGGAATAGCCAAGCTTGTATAATTGGTTTACAAGCCATTTAGATGCAAAGGATTTTTCAAGCTGAACCCCAAGTCCGAAGACAATAGGGCACTTAGCTGACCTTGGTCTCGCAGCTTGTGTGATACATTGATCATTGCTGACTTGCTTCAGTATGGATGGTACAATATGAGTAAGAAGCAGTTGTAAGCTTTCAGGGACCCCATTCCTTTTTTTTTTTCGATGTTCTCAATGTCATGTATCGTTGAGTATGTATCTGTTGGTTTGTTCAAGTTATTTTAGCAGCAGCTGTGATGGTGTCTTTCTTCGGTTCCTGGGATTTCTTCTTCATTTGGTATAGAAAGTATGATGCTATATCTTGAAAACAAACTACATTTACTGTTCCAGGTAGCTCAGTAAAGTAGATGTGTTCCTTGTAGCGATCTTTCCGCTTTTCCCGTAGACTTTTCTCTGAATAAATTTTATTATGCCCAACTAACTTTTCCATTTCCTGACCGAGTTCTTTAAGTGTATACAGTTCACAGTCACTTTCCTCTTCCAACTAGCTGCACAATTTATCAAACGCAGTCAGAATGTCTATGTCTAAAAGGATTCCCATTTTTCTTAGATTCCTTTTAAACATGATATATTGCCTCTTCTGCCACTAGATCTGCGCAACTTTCGAGTCTAGCCAATACGGTCTTACCCCTGAAATCACCTCTCTCCCTGGCCTTCCGTATCATATTTGATCGGAGGGGTAATATGACATTCTTAACCTTGTCTCTATATTTATGTTTCACATGGACAGGTTCGGCGCACGAAAAACAGTGTAATTTCCAATTGAAAGTTCTATGAAAGAAATGTTCTTTCAGTTGATCTCTTGCGTTGATCTACAAACTTCCAGCGACAGTCAACAACACTTCTGCACAACCAAAGCTAACTTATTCTACTTTTGATTTCTAAATTATATTTTTAAACTATTTAAGAAACTAGCCAACTTAACAGAACAACTTAATTTCGAATGATAACTAACATTCGAATATCGAATTCTGAAGTTTTTCAAAACTAAAGACCGATATACATCACAAACTATTCGACTAACATTGATTTACATAGAACATTGGGCTGTGAGTTCATGCAGTAGACTCTATCTCGAACTTTCAAGGGACCGGGAGATTTGTTCGAGATAGAGAAAGTTCGAGAAATAGAAAATGAGCAGTTTTCAGAAGATTTAACACAATATAGTATTTTTCAACTCCTGAAAAGTATTTAACTGACTCTATTTTACCGAATGGCCTTTATTATGACCAAAAACAAACAATGGGGAGGAGTTAGAAATTAACAGAGGCATTACATAAGGTTTTTGCAGTTTCTTTAAAGCTTTAGTATTACTACGTTACAATCAAACGGGTTTGAAAAAGTCACAAATATTTTTTTGTTTCTTGGATTGTGTTGCTCCCAAAGTTTTCATCAAATTTTATTGACTTATATCTGATAAAGCAAATTAAACAAGAACCATATGGTGCAAAACGGTAGAAGCATTTCTATATATACGAAGAAAACAGATACAAACTCATCTGTCCGACTTTTAAAGGCTAAGTTACACTAACGGCATTTTATGTTTAAAAAACATTCGTTAGTGTAAATAAGGTTTAATTAAGAAACAGCAGAAAATATATTGCTTAAAACAAAAGAAATATACATACGTGAGTTGTAACCATGGATACATATCTTATTTTAAAATTATTATTTTTTTAAATTATTTTATTTAAAAAGAGCCAAAAGAAAAAAAACAACGAAACAACAACAAAAAAAACTACTAAAATATTTATTAATTTAAAACCGAAAAATTCATACTGATTGATTGAAAAATTCAATCGGAACAAGAACCTCTGATCTGAGAGAAAACCTGCTAATTTCATATTCCCCACATAGCTCAGCCTCCTCAGACATTACAAATTAAAGATTTGTTTTCTTGAATCAACCTTACACAGGTCATTCTAAAAGTTTTAAAATGGTAAGCAACCAGCGAAAACAACTTTTAGTCTGGAGAACAGGAACTCCTGAATTTGGGGCTGCTTAAGCTAAGTGTCCACTTAAGCAAAATAAGTTCTTCGCAAATTATTTTCGAAAAAAAAAAAATTCCTGCTCTGGTGGACACACATTTGCGAAAGGACACACATTTGCGAAAGTAAACACCTGCTATTCTCAAAAAAAAGTCGCCTATTTTTTTGCGAAATGAATTGAAAACGTTTTCAATCAAAAAAATTAGTTCTTCGCCAAAATTTCAAACTTCAAAGGAATGCCGAACAAACTATGACGTAAATGAAATTAAGTTTCAAAAGATCTTTTGTTTAAAATTGTGCTCACTTTAAAGTAAAGATCAAAAGAGATTTAAAGTGTGTTGTAGTGTGTATATGTGTGTATGATCTAAACTGAAAGCATGGGTAGGAAGGCTTTATTGGATATAACTGAACAAGAAGAATTAGCCGAATGCGTTTGGAAATACCTTTGTTTATATGACAAAACTTCCTAGCATTATAAGGATAGAACCATTGTCGAAAATGCGTGGGCAAAAGTTGACAAAGAGCTTGGAAATGAATTAAACAAGCCATCACATACTTCTCGGTATCCGTGACAGAAGCTTTAATTGGATGGCTGAAAATTCTCCACCTGGCTCTTAAAATTCCAAAAGCATTTTCGATGACACGACGAGCTCTCGATTGATGGTAATTGTACACCTTTTCTGATTCTGACATTTTCCCCATACCAGTACCTGGATATGGTCGCATGAACCAGGGTTTGAGGGGAAGATTTCGTCGCCAACCAAGAAGTATGGGATTTTTAGATCGGTTCCTTGTACTTTTTCGGATGTGGAAATGTTCAAAGTGTTATTTTCCAAAGCATATCCAATTGTAGATTGGGCTAGTACTCCACTATCGTTGTTTGAACCATACTGCCCAACATCAACGGGTGTAAAGTTGTACTTTGCGTCACAAATAGCAAGGAGGACGATACTAAATGTACCTTTATAATTATGATACAAAGTACCAGATTTTGTGGGTGCCTCGATTACGACGTGCTTCCCATCTATCGCACCAATTACGTGTGGGAATTGCCACATATCTTCGAAATCTTGAGCAATCTTTTTCCACTGCTTTTAATTTTCCGGAGCAAACATGTAAATGGGTTGAAGCACCTGTGCAAGTACTTCGCAGGTCTCGCTCACGATTCGACAGACGGTTTTCTTTCCCATGCGGAACAAGTAGGTCAAGGACCTTTGAGAATCACCAGATGCCAAAAACCGCAGTGTCAGCATCAACCTCTCTGAAGCTGGGATTGCTTGTCTGAAACGTTTATCCTTTTTCTGGATCAATGGGCCTACTAGTGTAAGCAAATTTTCCATTCTTTCGGGGGACATTCTGAAGGAGCTGTCAAAAGAAAACAGAGAGGAAATCAACAAACTATTTCTATCTTCTAAACTTTATTACTCAAAATGAAAAAAATAACATAAACTTACTTGTGATAACTTTCTCTATTTGACAATCTCATTGAGTCTGAAAGTCTATGAACACCGATTCCGCCCTTTCTCTGTAAATTTGTTGAACACAAATTTTATGTTTTCTTTTTCTTTTCCTCGTGAGTATCAAAGCAAGAGCACGTAACATTTCGTCCTCACTATCCATGGCCGAAGCGTAAAAGAAACGATTTCAAAAAATAAATCCATTTAAGTGGACACACTACAACAGGTGTTTGCGAAATTTTTTTGGCGACAGAAAAATTTGCGTTTCGCCTATTTCGAGGAATTAATTCTGTCGCTTATAAGAGGACACTTAGCTTAATAAAAAGAATGTTAGCAACTTGAAAGCCTTCCATTTAACGTCGCATTCTTGCACAGGTGGTGTAGTGGAAGTTGAAAACTCAAAATGCAACAATTTTTTTATATTCTTTTATTAACGACACAATTTAGTATAGTTGTTGAATAAATAATTTTACATCAACTATATAATTAACATAAACATGGATTTGGGGAATTTCACAACTGAAGCAATCAAAGTTTTCTTATTTTCTGAAATTTCATATCAGAGAATTCAACAACCTATTTTCAACAACAGACAAAGAGATTTTTTTTACGACATAACCAGTAATATTCACACAAAATTTGCATTACACAGTATACTTTAAGAACATCATTACAATTATTTCTTTACAGTAGCATCTTCTAAATATGCGATTAAATCTAAAGAAAACAACAACAACAGTTAGATGGCTACGAAAGAATAATAAAAAAAAGACACGCAATTATGATATCAAACCTGATACTTTATCCAGAAATACATGTACATGGAAAAAAGATACATACCTGCTCGTTCCTGCTTCTTTTTAATTCCAGCAAAAACCATTTTAGTTCCAGGAATATACTTTGCGGGGTTTTCAAGATAAACCCATAAGGTGTCACGATTCCATGTAATTCCTTTTGACTTATTGGCCTCGGTGTAAGTAAATCCAGGTTGTTGACCAGTTTTACGACCAATGAGTCCATTTAAATTTGGTCCAGTTTTATGTTTACCACCAGCTTCAACTGTGTGACATTGTGAGCATCTCTGTTTAAATACTTTAGCTCCTTTTGTAGCATCTCCTGAAATTGGACCACCAGAATCTTTTTTCCCCATTTTCCTGTGTCTAGACAAAAGACGAAAAGCTTATACATCTCTGATATATAATACACTTTTATTTTAGTCAGTGTGAATAAAAGGACTGGGAACGAAATGTTTGCATGGTAAACTATATAGTGACATTTTAGATCGTGTGTAACTGAGTTGCGGGTATAATAGCGATTAGTATTATCATGTAGTAGCGCAACGTCAGATGGCACCCTAAATAGAACGCGATATTTTAGGGAAAATATCTTGAGAACCAATGGGAATAACTGACTTCACTTGGGGTCCGCGATAGTGGCGGAAAAATTTGGGTCTAACATTTTTGGGGTGTTAGAATCTTTGAACGACGATATCTCCGTAACAGTAAGTCGTACACAGGCGATACATACATTTTCGTGATCACCTTTTCAAGCTCTACAATGTGGCACCTATCCGTTTGAATTGTGTGATTTTGTTTTTTGGTCACCCCTACCATATATGAGAGGAAGAGCAAGAGTGGTGGGTGCAGTAACTCATTGGAGGAAAATGAACCTGTAAATTTTTTTTACACGGGAAACTAGTCTATATATTAATACTATAAGAGTTTTAAGCCCTGGTTGCAAGTCCTAAGGAAAAAAACCCGAAAATTTGTTTAATAGACAAATGTGGCAACAGTTTCCCTTCTGTATGCGTATTAGTATAGGAGGAAACCATTGCATTGCGTATTAGTACAGGGGTATATGTGTACATTTCCATATGTTGAAGAAACAATAAAAAGAAAAAGGTAGTCAAGAACGTATGATAAAGTGAGATTAGTTAAAAGTTGTTAAAAGTAACTGTATAAGAGTGGTATATCTCACAAATATACAAGGAGATATGATTATATTTTTGCTTCAGTTTTATAAGTAGAGATTGTCTTTATGATACAGACTAACAACTTTATTCCAGAAGAAGTTGCATGTAGAGGAAGGTTTTTATTCATGAGTTCTTTTTTTAATATGCCCGGGTAAAGTACAGCCAGAAAGAAACTTTACACGTTGTGAATGAATGAATTTTTACATGGAAAAACAAAAGATTTTTGTGTACAGATTTATTTTATATGAAGTTATTATTAAAATTCTTTTGTATTCTACGCAGTTTGTTTAGACATGCGATAGACTGAACATGAAAATGCCACAGAGTGAAAGCTAATTATCTCACGCAGAGGCGTAAAGTTTCTTTGCTGTTGTACTAAACGAGAATTGAATTGGTAAAAATGTTTTACCTGGGCATACATACATATTTACAGAGATAGAATGAATTAAAAAATTATTTAAATTTATTTTATATGAGCATTTTTTTCACTAGCAGCTCTACCACATCAGATTATAGATCTCAATAACCCTCCTAGTTCTAACTCCAACCCATACTCTTCCTGAAAACCCTTAATAGCACCACCAAACTGCCTTGCTAACGAACTATATATAAATGGTTGTGTGTGTATTGGTGGCAAATCCCCAAATATTATTTGTTTTGTCATTTGGGGAAGCTTTGTGTACCTTGATGAAATATCGCAGCACTTTTACCATTTCATTGCACATCATTTAAATGCTGATTAATTTAAAAGCCGAGATGGCGGCAAAAAAAAGAGCCAAACGCATCATCATCACAAAAGATAAATCGAAATATGCCCTACCATAAAACCCTAATATGAAATATATGAAAAGGGAGATTACAGCCAACCAAGCCAGCCGAAATATCCACTTTACATTGTAAAGCCATAAGAAAACAGACAGAGCAAAAAAATCAAAAAAAAATCACATCACACACAGATTTTTCCCTTCCTAAGCGATATCGTTCATTACCAGTTTCCCTCATAAAAGAAATTGGGATACAAACATATCAGAAAGATAAATGTTCATTATACGTAGAATACTCACAAAATTCAACAAATAAAGCCAAATCAAATCTCAGGAGCCGTTTGGCGTGGTGACTCCACTCGTAGCGTGATTTAAAGGACTGATTATAAACTGATTCAAAACTTATGAACCGGTAACCGTTATATTACATCACAATGTCCAAAGTCCAGCAATGTAAATCGGACAACGAAACAAAATATAAAGGAAAATCGGACAATTATGCAATTGCTATTGGATTTGCTGACATTCAATCTCAAAAAAGTAGAAAAGATATTTATCAATGAATATTATTGAGTCAATCAACATGGAAAATAGAATCTTTTCAATCATATCGTTTACAAATTTATTACGTCACTTATACAAATACGTCACTCCCACAGATCATTGCAAAGTTCTATATTTCTGGCGGAAAAATCGAAAACAAACATGGCTACAGTGACAGTTCCACTTTTGGGAACTGCTCACGTTATTGTATTTTCCCAGGAAACGAATGTCGTCATTGTTAGCTTACCCCTTGTGCTTATTGCTACTGTTAGGCAAAATATGGGATATAGAGAAGGAAGAAAGATCAGCCAGATTTTTTTCTACCCCACCTTGTTTTGGTTTTCAATTCAAGAATATTTTTAAACCGATCATTCGCTTTGTTGATCTCCATCGTTTTTTTAACATCAAAGAGGGGGGTGGGTGGGGTGGGTGGGGTGGGATATAAGGAGTCTCATAGAAAACACATTATTTTTAAATATATAAACTTTCATCTACATGTATTTCCGCTCTGTGACGTGTTCATATTATATTATGTCCTCGATAACACAATTAGCTATCAAATGCCTAATACACCATTTCGGAGATAATGCAGCCATTATGGATTCTATTGTGATTTCGGTTCATCACTAGGTAGGGCAAGTTGCAATCCGGCTTTGCCTGACAGTATTGGAAAAATTGATTAAAAAGTTCTGTTTTTTTTCCAAAAAGTCCTGATGAAGTGCAGAAAGTTCTCCTAAACAGTCCAGAATAAAAATAGGTACAAGAAGAAGAAGAAAATCAACAATCAAGACATTTTCGCACGGCAGGTCTTACTTCTCCTATGTAAACATAGGGAAAAAAGCGTGAAGAATACCCTTGTAAAACAACGAAATACATAATGGCTGCATTATTTCCAAAATCGTGTATATTACATATCACTCAGGGACAACTCCAAATTAGGCTTCAAAATTTGAAAAATCCACATTAAACTTGCTATTCCTAATTAGGTGGCTGAGGGATCCAAATTAAGAATACATACTCCCCTAAATTAGGCTTTATGAAACAAGAAGTACCTTTCTTCTACATGCTCGATGCCATTTGGTTGCGAGTTTATTTTGACATGCTATAGCCAATCTGAAAGCAAAGGCACTAGCGCGATTTTTCGATATTCCCATCTATACAAAGTTATTTATCTACAAAATTGTTGTTTTCTGCTTAATTTGGCATAATTCAGTCTGCTAAAGCTTAGTAAACCTACAGCGTCATGTTTTTATTCTTAATTTGGCTTACACGGCTCAAGAGTGTTTCTGTAGTACAAATCCTAATTAGGCATATTTTGTTTTATTTTGGCATGAAGGCGTAAAACATCAATATCTCTCCTCTAGTTTACACATTATTTCCGTTTTTTGCCTCGGGTGACTTCTGGTTAACCTTACCTTATCAACTGCAGCGTTCCCAATTTGCGCATAGAAGTTGAAGTGTGCGTTATTGCGATTTTAAAAAAATCGAAGCTTAATTTGGAAGGAGACGCCTAGCATGGCATACAAATAAGGCAACAAGTCTAATTTGGCTTCGAAGCCAAATTTGGAGTTGTCCCTGACTGCATATGAAAGTATTCTATTATCAAGGCCAATTTGTTCCGCATGCTTGCCCCCCAGCGTAAAACTTAAATACACTATAGGACATGTTTAAAAACATGAGTCAGTTTATTTGTAAATTGTGGCCATTCAGGATTTCTGTCATTATTTGCCAGTAGACTTTCTAGATTATTTGTACAATTACTGATTTTTAAGTCATCGTTATCTGAAATGATTAATCTTTAACAATCTGGAATTTCCGTTTATTTTCAATAAAGATATTACAGAAAAGACAACAGACAAAAAATGATTAAAATTGAACAAATCTTTTAAGAGCAAGATGATTAAAAGTCTCCTAAAATTGTTATTTTTCGATCTTTTCCCTATAGATTTTTCTATATTTCTCTTTGAAAAACACAAAAATGAATTTTAACGCAGCAAAATTTCAATCTATGTCATATTTATCCCTATAGTGTTTTACTGCAAAGAAATGTGAGTAGTCTTTCTTAACATTAAAAGTTAAACTTTTATAATAACTGATATAAAATAACATGGAACACTAAAATGATAAATCGCTAACTTAATGTGTAGCATTAATTGTTTTCTTGTTAAAAGATAATAATGGCTCGACATTCGTTATCAAATAAAATAGTTTTAAAAAATCACTTTCACCAATAAATGGACAAGTTCTTAACATTGTCAATATTTGGTCGTAACAGTGTTTATTTACCAAATATAAGGAATTTTTCGATTCTAATGTTGTTGAGACCTCAACACCTTTACTTGCTGTAAATTTCAAACTGAAACTATGTTTTTATATTGAATTATCAATGGAATTTCATTTTTGTGTTTTTAGCAATGTCCACAAGTGTGCCTTAAATTTTTGACATACACAAGTTAGTATACCGTTTATAACAATGGGGCCATAAGTTTGTAATATAAAGAATTCAAAATAGGAGAATATCAAAAAGGTCTTTAGTAAAAATTTGATGGTGTAAATATGCCATATGGAGTCGTACATAGATTAATAGCGGGATTCCGTGTGTTTGATATATGTCTCAATGATTATTATCTATCAATTATCAATGTATTCTATCATCAACCCCAGTGCTTTTCTGGAAATGCAAACCCTTAAACACTACTGTACAAAACTTTGTCATAAGCAAAGTGGCCATTCATTTGAAAGTCAATTCTAGTAGAATCTCCAAATGGTCTAGCAAAGATTTGGTTTAATAAAATAAGTGTAAACTTAAGATTCATCTGTATTAAAATAAAGTGAAATGATCTCTAAAAGTTTGGGAAGGATGAGTACAAAGAGATTTATCTTTTACTGAAGTTTTGTAGCATGGACACCTAAAAATAAATATGTAAATATGTTAAAATTATCTTGCTTGGACCTTTGTTTCTGTTTTGTTCCAAATAGTAGTGTTAAATGTCTAAGAATTTGATGTTGATCAAATAATTTGTAATTTGTATATACACTCAGCTCAAGAGCGGGAATGATGTCTAGTGGGGTTGTCTAGTTGAGTGAGCAGACTCGCAGCTTCGGTAGTCCACATGGGGGCTTTAAATGCCCTAGGACCTTCTAGATAGGACCCTCATTGATAACAGTTCTATCAGAACTGAAGAGGCTATCCTGGGTAAACATTAATAGATGATAATAATAATAATTATTATTCCCTTATATTCTATAACAGTTGTGATAATTTTAAATTTTGTTTATTTAGAATCACTATTATTGATGATAGAGATGTTATTCATAAGTTTTAAATCAAAGCTGTACCAGTAATGAGTTTATACTACAAAAATACAAAAGCTAATGCACCGAGATTGAGCCCATACAATGATGCTTTAACCACTAATCCGTATGGTTCTTCGTTATCAGGTATTTAACATTTTGAGAAGCCAACATCAGTAAAAATAGTTGAGGATTTTGTTGAAACATATTATTTTTATAAGTTTTAGAATGTTTTCCCAGGTTTGAGTTTAGGTACCTTTAATATAATAATATTATTATTATGTGTTTCTGTGAGTGAGATTTAATGCAATTTTTCAGCACTTGACATTGCTTGGAAATCAGTGGTAGCTGCAAAACAAGAAGTAAAGTTTTATTTTATTTCTATTTATTTATTTTATTTATTTTATCTTTGAGAGGTTAGCTGTTTGTTGTTAAAAATATCACAAATGTTCTTCTAAAAGACAGTCAAAATGTTGCCTTGTTTAAGTAAGGATAACTCATGGCTACACATTTTTTTTTTAATAAAAACAAAGGATATAAGAAAATAAGGCTTCAAAGGTCTAAAAGTTAAGAACAAGCTAAGAACAATCAAGGCTTAGGAACATTTATTCTTAAGAAAATATTTTAACATTTTACAGAAAAACTTAATTCATAATAGTCTATTATCATGTACAACAGTATCAACTCAACTCTAGTAAAATTGGAAATGTCAACCAAGTCCGTTGAATTTCGAATTTTAGATATTCAATAGTGTGTAACTTTAAGAACATATTAAGAACATTTTTAGGCTGTAAAGTTAAAAAGTTTAGAACATTTGAAGGCACAAAGTTGAGTGTTCTTATATAAAAAAATGTGTACATGCGTTTGCCAAGGTTTATTAAGAAGATCTTTATAAACATGAATATCAAAATGACATAAGTAATCAGACATTATAACTAAAGGAGATTCTCAACGAATTGGTTAAAGCAGAATATTTCAAAATAAGGAATAAGTTCTTTCTACTGTGTGGTGTTGTCTGTTGTTCTAAAACTGTAATCTCAAATGTGATTATATAATATTGCCTTCAGTTGTCTAGTGTTGATACAAGATTGCGAAAAGCTGCAAGCCCTGAAGACAAAAAGAAAATCCACCCAAGTTTCCCTCCACCTCCTAAACAAAAGAGTAAAGATAACCAGAACATTGAAAAGAGAATTATTTATAAATACGCAGATGTAAGTGGTGTTTACCTAATTGTTTTTGTTTTTATGTACTCTGAAAGTTTGCATTGCAATGCTTCCTTTATCAAATGTCTGGGTAAATCTAAACATATTACTTTATTCAAAAAATGGTGGTTGGAGAACAGGAAAATAATTTAGATCCTTGATTATAATGTTTGTGAACCATGTCAATCATTTGTTTTCCATGTTATTGAAATGAGCATGAAAATGCATGTTAAATGAACAAAAGAAGCTGTTATCTTGAAAAGATACAGACTCTTCGTAAAAGATTATTGTCTTACATGTGGTCAAGGTTGTTTAGATCCAGTCAATTTCGTTCTTACAATTATTAATTCAGGAGTTGGTGCTTTAGTTAGGATGAGCAGATTGGCTTTGAGCAGACATATTTGGGTCAAAACTATAATCTCACACATGCTTTCAATAATAGATACAAACAGCTTACAATTTAACGAAGAATACTACTCTTGTTAGCCATGTATTGTCTGATCTGTTGCACAAAAAACTTTGTTGGAATGATTTATCCCAGGAATATATACCACAGAATATCATTAATTAAGTACTCAAACCTTACATGTTGGCAAAGTTTGAGCTTCTAGAGATTTCAACATTTTAAGATACTTGGTTTTCCCAATAATTTACTTTAATTTTATTTTTTCCCAAAATTCTGGCTAACGACCACCATCATTAACCCTTTACATTTGTCATGTTTAGGGAAATTATCACAAAGAAAATATACCCCCCAAAAGTTTTCCTGTGCCTAGTAACAAATACGCAGACTTCCTTCTGTATGAAGGTAATACAATATTCATTGTTTAAAACTACATGGTTATTAAAAAAAGAGTTAATTTTAAAAGAAACTTTGTGGCATATTTAATGTCTCTATTGACCTTAGGTGATACACCAGAAAATATTGTTCCCACTCGAAGGAAATTATACAAGGAGGAAAACAATGCTTCTCACCAGAAAGACATACATGATGGAGCAGATAATGATCCTTTCGAGGAGGATTACCACAAAAACAGTTCTTTAGCTGGCAGATCTCTATTAAAAATGGGCCGTAGTAGTTGTGAGTTATTTTCCAAATGTTCTCTTTTAAGTAGAGAGTTTCTGTTAAAATGAAGGTGGGGTTAGGGATATGAAACAAGAGCCCTTTTATTAACATTTGTTTTCACTCTTTTGCAAACCTCACTCTGGAAAAATCTGGAAAAATCTTTTTTTCCATTCCCCTTTGATAAGAAGTTGTTGAATTATGTTATGTGTATTTTTTATATATATAAGATACATTAAGGGTTCTACTGTTGTTTAGATGCACTTAATCGACTGAAAGAAAAAATCCTTCAACAAAAGTTAAATTCAAGCTTATCATCAACACACACAAATGGTATGTTTATTTGTTCTGATTGAATTTATTTACCAGTCAAGGTGTACTGTTTGGTTTTCATGGCCAACAGTACGTCTTATTTGTGTGTTAACGTAAAAGCAGCTATTATTATTACTCAATGGCTTGTTGTTTTTCATGATTCGGTTAAATGTACTTGTTCTCCAAACCCTGACAGCTGCTTTTCTTATGTCCTTTGAGCGAAGACAGTAAATAAATGCATTCCATAGTGAGTTCGACATTGCCAGAAAATAACACCATGGTTCGATGTATGTTTCGATAAATGTCGGATCATGAAGAAGTTTGCTGTAGAATCCAATAAAAGCAATTGGTGTATAACAACAGCCATATGTTATCAGAATAAAAATTGTCAATAGTAGAGCTCTCTTGTTTTGAGTGGATGTTGTGTCTCTACCATTTTTAATACTGCCATAGACAGTTATTTGCACAACAACCATTATGATGAATACCACCATGCCATACACACCTGCTACTAATTGATATGTTTGCCAACTATCGTGAAATTTATACATAATTACTAAAGGAACCATTACACAAAGCATCCATGTAACGCTTGATACCAGGAGCATCATTTTGTTTTTGAGTTTGGAACGATGCATAAAAGGTTTTAATATTGCTAGGTACAATTCTGTTGTGATAGCTGCGATAACAGTGATTGACATTGTTGACAAGATATACCCTAGAACGGACCATATTGTGATAACCTCACAATATGATTTTTTGCGTGTTAAGCCATGAATCAGCAAACAGTTTATTGGAAGCAGGGCTAATCCCATTAAGAAGTCTGACAATGCCAGTAGAATGTATAAGTTATTGATGATATTTCGCAAGTGCTTTCTTCGGACGATAATGATAATGATTATTCCATTGAAGAAGAGGATAAGAATAGCCAAGAGCAGAGAACAACAAGAAAATATCATGAGATTAAGCCTTCCCAATTCACTGGTTGGACTTCTCAAACCATGCTCTTTACAGTAGAATATTTCTGTGATACTTCCGTTCATTCCTGCTTCATTTTCACGCTTTATACTACATAAAGTAAGCTGATGTAACTGGCTATATGTGGTTATATGTAATTATTACATATTTTTAATAATAAAAGTGAATATATGTTTATTTGCTGAGAGTAAACATTAAACACAATACTATTCAAATCCAAGATTGGATGGAGTTTTTGTATATTTTTGGTGTTTGTCCTGACACGATGCTTTCGGATTTAACAAAATGATAATAATTTATTTTATTGATTAGAAGAATTTTTTTTACAATGAATTGTTAATAAACAATTTTTTTCAAATTATTCGAAATTTTGATTATTTGTTGTGACCAAGTATTCTTTTCAAAACAGACATCATCTCTTATTTTACACACTATTAGCTTGTCTGTAATTGTATTCACATTTTGCCTATAAAGAGAATGATGCTAACATGTTAGCAGAAGTTATAAAATCACTAATTCAGCAATGAAATCTCACTGCTGAATGGACACAATGCTGTACAACGTCCCTCCAAAATGAAACATTCAACTCAGTGCATAATTTAGGTTACTATGGTGAATATTTTACCACGCAAGAAAGTACCTACTTGACAAGGCTTTTGCACGTATCATCAGCAAAGATACTTAATTTATCCTTAGTTTTTTTTGTATTTTTTAAAGGACCTATCTGTATTAATGGGATGCATAAAATATTGGTTAATAATGATAAAAAATAAAATGATAAAAATAATAAAAATGTGGATTTCCAGTTATAATGTTATCGTCAATAGAAGAGGTTAAGATTGGAACTTTCTATAGGTTTTTGTTTAAATGGGAGATGTTCAGCAAATTAGTTTCTCGTACAGGAATAAGTTGAAAACCGTTTCATTGATAAAATGAAAACTTCATTGACTTAAACTCACCAAGATTTAGTATGGAAATCCCTTGGCGTTCACAAGTATGTTAACAATGTATGAATATACAATTTCGGTTTGTATACTTATAATTCTTTTACTAGAAACACCATTTCCCGAAAAGATTTTTCATAAAGAAGATGACGTTGTGAATAAAAATAAAAGTGAAGGTATCCAACATGAACAGATGAAAAGAAAAATTGCTGTTGCACCTTCTGCCCCATCATATAAAGGTAGAGCAACGTTTTGTCATTATCATAATTATGATGAAAAGTAAATATAACATTTTGTTTCATGTGCTTATTACTTTACTGTATTCATTTATTAGTTCTTGTATCTTTATTTGAATCAATATTGCTTAAGTGTTTTGAAAACTTTAGGATTTAATCAGGCTGAGACAACATACTCCAAAACGAATGATACGCATAACATTCGAAAAAACAGACAACTGGATCATGGTAAAACAGCTAGAGAGAAACTGTTAGTGGAAAAGAAAAAGCCTGTGAAAAATAAAGCCATAAAAACAGGAAAAGGTATCACAGCATTTTGTTATTTACTTATTTACATTTTTATGGTTTTGTTTCCCATGGATCATTTTTATATTTCTATAATAACTCTTAATGAATGTGTTTACTTGTTAAATAGTGAAAGCCCAAAGGATTATTGCTCCAAAAAAACCTCCTACAAAGATCTCAACATCATCTTGGAGGATTGGTCAAGATATTCAACGAAAAATTAAGCAGGAATTAAAAGCTGCTAATAAAGCACCAGATGGGTCCAAAAAGAATAAACAAGCAATTTCAACCTCAAATGAGGTCGCTTCTCATGATAGGAGCTCAACAACCAAGTCAGGTGAAAACAAAAATATAATCATATTTTTAAACTGGTTGTTCAAAATGGATCATAAATTAGAGTTCGAAAAAGCTTAATTAAACACACTTTTGAATTTAGCTTTATCATCAGAAGCTGATACCCCAGTTACTACAAAGGCACAACAGGAAGATAGCGATACTAAGTCCGACATAGCAGCATCAGATGAGAAACAAAACACAGACCAGCAGGATGATAGTGATGGTAGTTTACAGGAACAGTTTCTTGATAATCAATTGGTTAGTGAGCGTCATGAAGTGAAAAGGAAAGCTGAACATAATCATTTCAGTAATGAACAAACAACAGGTTATATTCAAGAAAACAGAAAACTAAGCAAGGCTGCAAAAAATGTCCTTCAAGAAATCAGTTTGTCACCGACAGGTAGGTTTCATATCATCAGTGTGTCATCTTCATCATGAATCATCTTCATCTGCCATTAGAAGAATGGCTTTTGTTTTGAATACTAACAAGTAGAATTAACCTTATTATTTCTGAACCTTTTAGACCATGGTGAAGAGACTAGTAAAAAAGTGATTGTTGCTGTTGTTGATACGGGTTTAACTAAATCGAAGAAAATTAAATTGATGAAAAAGTCACCACCAGTGAAAAGAAAAATAGGTCTGTCACTGACAATTGGTTTTCCTTCATTTTCTTCACTGCAAGTTTTTTTTGAAATGCTGTTTGGTCTGTTCTAGCTTTAAGGTTGATTATTATTTCAAAATGTTTTTGTACTTATTGCTTGAAATATCCTTCTAGAAGAAGAACTGAATACCAAACGAAAAATACGGCATTATGACCAAGAAGATATACAGGTAATTGCAATCAGGAAAATATTCCGAAAAGTAAAATTTTATTTTAAAATTGAAGTTTTCCTAAGAAACTATTCACTTTATATAATTCAAATCATCATCTTTTCCATAATCTTTGATCTCTCTATCTTGAATATGAGAATTCACTACAACATTATCTTCATCCACATTCAATGTTATGTCGCTGGTGTTTTAGTTGTTGATGATTCCTTTTGATCTTTTCAGCGATATATGGCAAAACAACAGGCAGAAAGAAAAAGGCAAAGAAGTGAACAAAAAAAAAGTGAACAAATTCAAAAAGAAATACAAGAAAAGAAATTGAAGGTGGTTTATAATAGAATACTCATTGTGAAGTTTTGTTCTCTGTGAAGTTTCATCTTTTTGTATAGCTTGGCATGTCTTTGTAGTCAATTATAATAAAGTACTTGATTGTCTAATACTCTGTTCATTAATGTTACAGGAGCTCTTTTACAAACAAAAAGCAGCAGTTAAAGATAGTTTGGAACTCAAAAAATCTCATTCACACGGTGGTACATTCATCAAACAACAGAAATCAGTAAAGGTAAGAATGTGATTCTGTATTCTGTATTTAAAAAAAGAGGTTTTGTTATGCTACTTATCTTTTCACAATTTTTAGCATTTGAAAGATGCATTGATTCGTATTCAAGAAGGTAAAATATTCTCATTCAACTGGCTGTTTTGTTTTTCAGTTTGACCAAAATCCTATCTTCTATAAAGCGATGGGTTCTGATTGAAAATATCAAGTATATATGATATTTTTACGTTTTTTACAGAAAAAAATTGTTTCTATAGATCTGCTTCAAGCATCGCATAAAAGGGATATGCCAAATTTAACTTGCGAGAGTTGTTCATTTTGTAAACAATCTAAGCATCTACACAATTTATCCTTGAAACAATAAGTTACTATACTATGATGTGAAATTATATTTTGCAGATAGCTCAACACTTGCCAACACAACTTCATATTCAACGTATTTGTTATATATTGTAGCAACCGATGAGCCTAAAAAACTTCACTTTCCTGCACCAACTTCTTCAAGCAGTCCAACAAGACTTCACCGCCTCGACATCTCAAATGGAGACGAAATTTTCAAGGATTCTCTTGATGAAGATTATTCTCTGCCTATCCAAAATGTTGTCATCACTGGAAATAAAGTTTTTGATGAAGGTAGTTCTTCTGACTAGATTTCTCATCTTAGTTTGAGTTTGGTTTATTAGTACTAGAAAAGTGATGTATTTTTGTTGACCAATCTGTTGATTGGATCTGTCCCTAGAAAAACTTTCTTGTTATAGACAAATTCTTACTGAGTTGTTATGGTATTAGCTTCCATTCTTATTAGCCTTTCATTCTTGCCTTTTAATTTTGTTTAGACTGTGGTGCCGATGATTTTCCATAGACTTGTTTGATCTTGATATTATTATTATTTTAGGTCAAACTAATCCATACTCTCAAAACAATTATTCAAGAATTTCTCCTGTATCTCCATTGTCTTCACCTCATGAAAGTATGTCAATTAATTTCTGTTGTTCTACTGTACTGCATAATTGAAACTATATTAGAAAAATATTACATCCGTCCAAGAAAGATATATGTAGAAAAATAACTACATAAATGTTCCTTAAATGTTACAGAAACTTTTTATTTTCACCACTTTAGATCCCACTATTACCGATTCGAAGAGAACGAAAGCAGACCGTGTGGAAGCAATACGTGCAACCGCTGCAGCTCTTAGACACCGATTAGATATGGAAGCACAAAGGCTGAGTCACTTATTACACACTAAACAACAAAAGAATTCTCTTAGCTCTGCTGATCCTTCAATTATTATGGAAGTTCAAAACAACGAGCAACACCTTGGATGTTTACCAGGTACATAGTCAAAGTCTTGCTTATAGTGTTTATTGATGTACTAGTAAGGATATTCTGCAAGTATGTTCATGACATTTTGATTCTTTATAGGTGTTCATAATATAGACGAGCAAGCATCATTTAATCTAAAATTGGTAAGTCAGTTTCGTTATGTTATGTTGGATATAAAATCTTCAGAATATTGCAGCTACAATGATAAGCAATGCTTATCCCTGAGGGTTTTGGTTAACATTTTGGTGAAAAATCACGTTATCACAGACATAATTTGAACTGAACATGATTATTCAAATTGTCTCTGATTTTCTTTCTCTAACTTGAGTGGTGTTATGTTATTGCTGATTTCATGTAGCAAAGGAAACCAAAACCAAAAGGGAAATCTACCGATAATTCAGTGATAATGGCATTGTTCATTGCAATCTGATTTCTTCTTTGCAATTTAGCCCTTAAAACCAACCTTGATTCATGGTGATTGTGTTTGTTTTCAGAAAAAGATGGATGACGCTGCAAAAAGAATTCAAGCTCTTTATAGGGGTCATACTGTAAGGAAGAGCAAGTCATGGGAACTTCCCTCAGGCCGATCGTTGTATCAGACACTTGAAGAAGCTAGACATCGATCAACTGTTCTTGATATTACTGGTAAAGCTGCTGTCCACCTTGCGAGTGCTAATTACCCATCTGTATTAGAGTCCAAAAGTCAGCCCAAGTCCGACCAAGGTCTTATTGACAAGTCAAGTTTTCAGCCAGTTAAAGCAGCCACTCAGAAAGTTGACTCAAGTGTGTCTTTGAACGATACAAGTTCAAAAATATCCCTTCCACAAAGGAATGGTCGTGATGCAAACAAACCGCAGTCTTCCAAACATTCTTCCCTTAACGTGAGTACAGGCGCTTTTTCAGTAACTTCCATTTAACATGTTTAACTTATACTTATTGTTGTTGTTGTTATAGACTGCTGGTGATGTTTCCTTTCCGAGTTATTCATCCAAAAGTGGAGGTTCCTATGGAAATTCTTCCAAGCATTATGAAAACCGAAATGAACGTTTAAGAGAGATTTTGAAGAAACATGGGAATGAAAAGGGTGAGAGGTGAGAAAAAAATAAAATGCATAGATAGTTTTATGCATTTGCTGTTGTGATTTAATTTGATTCCATATGATTGGGAAACTGATTGTTTCTTCAGGTATTCAGTAATAAATATTTTCGCGAGAAATTATCCAGGGCTGAGAAGACAGCAGCTTAGTGAAGGTAGGCGTTATACGTGTGACTCTTTGTTTTATAAAGCTTTCTGAAGAGAACATTGGTAAAATGTGAATTACAATACATTGTTTATATATTGATTTATTTGTTTTAGTCTTAAACCAACTAATTGCCTTCTTTCCACATTTATTCAGAAATATCTGATACAGAGAAAATAATTGCCGATGCATATGACTATGATGAGAAAACCAGTCCACAGATCTCTCCACTTCCTTCATCCATCGATGAATACTTTACTGAAGACAGTTACAAAGACTTACCAGTTTTCCCAGAGGTATCTTTCTGTTGTACAAATTTCCATGCTTACAAGATATCTCTGCTGCCATTAATACATGTCTTATATGGAAATATATCAGTCAATACCCTACTAAGTTTTTCTTCAAGCCATCTGAGATAATGCCCTTGATAATCTGCTACATAGTATATTCAATTAATACATGAAAACTTCTATTCTAGCAAAAACCAGGACCAGACGATAGGAAGGCACAAACACCATTATCTACTGTAGTAGGTCAACGAACTCTGATGTCCCCTAAACAAAACAGATCAGATTCAGACATGTCAGAAAAATTGTTTTCTCCATGTTCAACGAGACATGAAATTCTTACTCCTGTGCCAGTTAAAAGTGAAAGAACTACTGATGGTTTTTCCACAGATTCTGAACCTTCAATTAGTGAAATCAATCAACAAGATTTAAATCCTGTGTTAACGTCCACCAGACGTTTACCGAGGTTTGATGAACAAGAGAATGAAACGTCATTACCCCATCAACAAAACGTGTACCAGAATACGGAAATCCCTCCTAATAGAATGTCTCCAAACACGTTGGAAAGACGATTACGAGCAGAGATTAATATGTTTGATTCTGTTGGAGATTCAATACAACAACTCAATGAAATGGAGAGAGTGCGCAACCTGGTGCAAGCACAGCAGGAAACTGTGTCATTAGCCCAAGTGCTTAAATCGCGACATTTAGCCCATCAAAATGAACTTGCAAAAATGTCGGCCGACGCGAAGGAAAAAACTGCCATTTCGGCCAAAGAAGTTGAAGCTGCTAGATTGGCTACTGCGGAAGCTTCTGCCAATGCTTTAAAAGCAATCGCAGAAATAAAATCCAAAGCAGCGGAGGAAGTGATGCTTTCTGCTAAACAGTTGACTGAAATTCAAAATCAAGCTACATCTACAACATTAGAAGCCCTAAATCGTGTTGATAAAGCTAGACAATCATCGGCAGACGCTTATGAATTTTCTGTACGGCGTCAGATAGCTGACGTTGAAAAGGTGACGACGGCTGCTGCAACAGCTGCTTCTACTGCGGCTGTGGAAACTGCATTACGTCATCATAGAGAACAGTTAGAAGAGCTTCGACGAAGAGCTTTTGCGAAAGTATCGAAAACATATACTAATGTAACACAAGATGTTACTCGCTCGAATACGGCTTCTGCTACTTCCAAGTTCTCCTCCTCGACTTCCAGTCAAATTCGAACAGCCGAATCAAGCTATTCAGATGTCTTTGAGACGAACCCCCAAGAGAGAACTTTATCTGAAGAAATAACTGAACATTCTGATTCCAATAAAACCCCTCCAACTTCTCCACCGCAAACAAAATATTATCAAAACGTTCAAAAATCTACTACAATAACTAAAGATGAAAAGTCATCAGTCAGTGAGTCAATAACATTAATTAAAGATGGTTCCGATAAAGAAGCTAGTATTGTCGAGGAAGTGATCCCGCATGATGTGGAAGACAAAGAATTGTCCGAAGCTCTCTTTAGTGTCAAGAAATATAAGGAGAAAAGTGAGTTTTATTTACGTTCTCCAATTCTGAACAGAGGTTCTGGTTTTCTGAATTACTTTCGTTCTCACATCAGAGTAATAATGGCGTTCCCTTGCATAATAAGAAGACGAAATAACTTTGGAGACATAAAATAACGTCAAAACGAAAGTGACGTCATGATAGGTGAATTGATTGACGTATTGCTTGACCTGTAAAAGCTTGTAAGCAATATGTGAACGATAGGTAAACGATATATAAGCGATATATAAGCGATGTGTAACATAATACATGATACCAGATATGTAATAGAAATGCGATTTGACGTATTGCTTGACCTGTAAAAGCTTGTAAGCAATATGTAAACGATAGGTAAACGATATATAAGCGATATATAAGCGATGTGTAACATAATACATGATACCAGATATGTAATAGAAATGCGATTTTCTTTTGAATGCAATGTAAAAGTCCAAATAAAACTGAAGACCAACATGAATTCATTTGACTAATCGATGAGTTTAGTTCATCATCTTCAAAATTCTTTTGAATCCTGTTTAGCTATGTTTTCGAGCAAATAGAATTAAGAAATTTCTTTCAAAAACTATGAATGGTGATGTTATGAATTCTTCACTTCAGCTTCATCGGTTAGTGTCAACGAGGAGGAGAGCATACATAGTGTCCACTCTGAGGAGAAGTTTCATTCGTCATTTACAGAAGAAGAATTTAAAAACGATTTTCATATGGTTTTGCCATCAGAAAACCATCGACGTAAAAGTTTAGATAGGAAAGATTACCTTCACTCTGGCAACGATACGTCTTCAGTGAGTTGTGTTGCTTATAATTATTTTGTCTTCAAATTCTTCTGTAGCATTTTCTGATGTCCAACTTTCGTATTTAGGACGAGCTGATAACTCCAAGAGCTGTCGGGAAGGTAAGTTCACTTCTTGACTTCAAAACCAGTGAGATAATCCTATCAATTCCGAAATCTATTGTTTTGTTTTTTTGTCTCCGATATGTTACTGGTGCAGTCACGCCTTGTGGAGAACGATTAAGATTTGCTGATTTCTCTGTACCGATTCTTATTGTAAATTCATAGAATACGACTGCATAGTGACTGATGGAGATATCAAATTATCTTTGTTCTGTCAGACATTTTGTTTTGTGCATTAGTATCTCAATAATTCTTCATAGCTAACTACTGGACGGTTCGAACTGCGGAGATGTGTAGAAATTGGGAAATGTTTTCTCAGAAACTTGATAAAATATTTATATTATAGTGGAACAAGAAACGCTCGAAATCGCCATTTGCTGACGAAGAAACTTTTTCCAGGTTTACAGCAGATATGGTTCGTCAATATATTCAAGAAGAGGAGGTCCGCGCTAAGCACCAGGCAGCATTGTTAGGCCTTCGTGAAAAGGCTATCATTGAGAAAACTCAAGCTGAAATGGCCTACCTTGAAATGCAAAAAAAGAATTTAAAAACTAAAGGTGTCCATGATGAGAGAATGCCACCAATAGCGAAAAAGCAACGTGCATTAATTCTAAAACTACAAGCTGAACAGGTAGGTAACAGACGCCAATAGAGGCGTAGGAATTGTTGGAAGTTAAAGGCTTCAAATAGTTTCATTAAAGCGAGAGGGCTACCAATACTTTACTTTACTTAGAAAAAAGTCTTGATGCTAGCTTAAGTTATTTTATTTGATTAAGTTATCAAATTATTGGAATAAACCCCATCTTCAATGAATCAATTTTCGTGTGGTATTTTGCGGTGGTAGATATGATATAGAAGATCAAGTTGACAATCTTTTATAGACTTGCTGTTATTTTTACTTTAGACTGAAATTCGCAGACTGAAAGGTGCTTTTAAACAAGCGAGTAATGAACGTAAAGCCATGCTTAATCATGAAAAAGAAATTCAACGCATCAGAGAATCGACGCAGAAGATATGGAACAAAATGGAAGTGCTGGATAAAAGTAATGAAGGGCAGAAGGTATTTTGGCTATGAGCTTTTACTGGCAGTGTTAAAAGAAGTTTGTTTTGTAATAAATCTTTTCGAATCTGCTGTTTGTTTGCTTTTAGCCTGGTTTTGATTCGACATCAAAAAGTACTGCATTTTCTGATGGTAAGGTGGAGGAAACGAATGATGGTACGGAGGAAACGCCAAATAAGCCCTCATCACATGTACTAGTCACTGATGAGATCTCAGAAGATATCCCTCCAAATGCAATGTCCGATTCCGAAAATTTATCTGAAAGTAAATCGACAAACAACATTGCAAGAACTGGCGATATGAATACAGTTGCTAAAGATAAATCGAGCCTTTCCAAGGATTTGAAAAAACTGCAATATATGACCAGCAAAAGGTTAGATTTGTTACCATTTTGATGCGAGTCGCTTTATTAATTCCACAAGCTAAGAAAGCTTCTAACCTTCGTAACTATCGTGCTAGATATCTCACTGATCGCGAAAAGAAATTACAATCTCGTCGACAACAATTTAACGAAATGATGGAGCGAAAAAGCATGTTGAAAAATTGGCGGCAGAAAATTCAAGATGAAGAGCAGAAGTTAAAAGCGGATATCAAAAGAGTTTTAGAGAAAGGTGGTCATGAGGAGAAAATGGCTTCACCTAAACAAGGTTTGTATGACACAATATATATTGAAGTCATCTGTCGATCCATACACCTATCCCGAGGTCATGTTTAGATGTCGAATTTCCACTTGGTTTTCAGTACGGACCTCGTTTTGATGTGTTACATTGTTTCTCGGTATCCTTAAGTGCAAATCAGTGGAACAATTTTAAGTAAATTTTAAACACAGAAACGAGACGTGTATTGATAACCATGTATAAATGTGACATACAAACACGAACTCGAGACTGGTCTATTGGCGCAGTGTGTGGTGGGACTGGTATTTAGAAATTCGGAATATCTCAACTGAATATGAATCGTGTTAGAATAACACGAAATAACAAAGAATTGGAAAGGGAGCAATTCTGTTTAATAATTTCGATTTTTCCATATATGTTTATTTTTGTTGTATTATATTATAATCGTAAAATTAACAAAAGGACTGCACACACACAATTGTGGACTGGTGTTGTATATAACCAAAAGCGTGATTATGAATCAATGTGTTTAATGTTTGTAGTGACATTCACAATTCACGAAATGGTTTGTTCATACATTTAGATGAGGCAACAGATGTATCGTTATCCAAATTATCCGTCAAGGGAAAAGATGAACACACGACGTTGAAATCTCATGCTGAGACGGACACTTCAGTTGGTGAGGAGTTGTCGTCCATTGCAGACGAATATTCATCGGAGAAAGATTCCAAAAACACGACTATAACAGAATCTATAGGTAAACCACAACATGTCGCGTATCGTCCAAAATCATCGTCTTCTGCATTATCTGTCAAAACATCCGACGTGACACAGCCACACGACAAATATTCAAACGAAGAATTTGAAGAAGCCACTGTGATAACTTCCAAAAGTACCGTCAGTGCAAAACCAAATGTCGGAAAATACCGGCAAGACGATGAGTCGTTCACCGGTAAGTTGTAATATTGTTCTTATATCGATCTTAAAAGAATTTATTTGTGTAAGAACCCGTAATAAATTCAAACCAGTTTGATATACATGAAGCTCAAATAAGATAAACTATAGCATACTTTCAATTTCTTCAGTTTTCGAATTCAATATTTAAAAAAAGTCTTCTCGATAAAATTTTTTTTTCATTTTTTTTATGTTGAAAAAAATGTGTTGTGTAAAGAGGCTTTTATTTATATTAAAGGGTATGACTAATTCTTGTTAAAGTTAATCTCATAAAAATTTCTTTGGCGTGTCATGTCCTTTAATGTGATTATAATAAAAACATTACTAATTACCATTACGAAAGTTGTTCTTAAATGTAAATAACAGAACGGAATTCAATGATTATGCTTTTATATTTTTGATGACTTAAGTTATTATTTAGGTGACGTCATAATTATGCTAGTTCCTAGGTTTTTTTGTACTCATAAGATTATAGAAATTCCTCAGATATTTTATTCGAATATTCGTGATCAGATATCAGGAATCAGCTGATGTTTGTTCGCGTGAACTCCTTTAGGAAGCAGACCGGGTTATGATTTGTGATATCTTAAACAACTTTCTCCAGTACATTGGTTTCTTAAGAAAAGGTATACGTGCAAATATCGTTATGTTTTGAACACTTAAGAAGTGCCAGTTTGTGGTTTTTAGTGGTAATAGCTGTTTTAAGTGTCACTTGTTTTGTGGATGGGCTCTTCTTATAACTTTTTGCCATGCTCAAGTGCTGCATAGTTTTTCGAAGTAGAAAATTTTTTGGATAATATTTTCCCATGTGATTCTGATGGTTTTCTTTATTTTTTCGCATGTAAATATTGAATTATTTGTTTCTTTACTTCTGTTTATATTTGTTTAACTTCATTTTTTTATATGTCTTCTTGAGCTATCAGTGGTCAGGTTTCCACGAGTTGAAAGTTATCGTCACATAGTTATAGAACATTCGCTGCAATTCATTTGAATTTTTTTATATCACTTTTTTTAGAGGGTACTTCCGATGCAAGTGACATAGAACAGCGTTTGAAAGGTTTGGAAAACGAGTTATATCAACGAAAAACAGAATTGCATCGTTTGCGAAGAAGAAAAGAACGAGAAATCTTGAAGCACAAGGAGCAAGAATTACGTAAAGAACTACAAGTATGCATTTTACAATATATTCTATATCTACAATAATATCTGTTGGAAAGTAATCAACTACAGAAATTGTGATCAATGTTTCATTTCAGGCTGTTGAGCATTTGATCAGTTGCGAAAATAAAGAACAACCTTCGGATAGTGTCAGTCGAGTTCAGCAACCACGGGTTCTTTCCCCGAGAAGTAACTTAGACTCGGTTATACTCCCCGAAAAAATCAAAAT
Organism: Turritopsis rubra; assembly: GCA_039566895.2. Classification (NCBI taxonomy): domain Eukaryota; kingdom Metazoa; phylum Cnidaria; class Hydrozoa; order Anthoathecata; family Oceaniidae; genus Turritopsis; species Turritopsis rubra. The sequence continues at coordinate 15,030,877 of CM077623.1, read as the reverse complement.
CCCCACTGATTCTCGGAAAAGTTTGGATTTCCATGATAAAGAAACACGAAAACCTTCATGTTCTTCTGAAAAAGATGTTCCTGATGCGATAGCAACGGCGGAAAATTCTATCAAGGAAGGCATCTCAAGAACTGATGTTTCGACAAGTAATGTCAAAAGGAAAAATATTACTGAGAACACATCGACAAGTAGTGAATTTGGTTCAAGCAGTGACGTTAAGCCGATTGGAAATGAAGTTGTTGATTCGAGTGATAAATCTACATCGTCTGTTACAATTCAACTCGCCACTGAAAAACCCGACACAGAAAGATCTTCTATCGTCGAGGAATTATCAGATAATGATGTCAACACAGACGGATCGGAAAAGGAAGCAGTAGATATCTACGCAGATGATTTCTTTGAAAGTATATCGAGTAAAAAGACGACGCCATCAAGAGTTCCTGACGACCGTCATGTGACGTACGATGACGATTTTGAAGAGACGTCAGGCAAATATTCAAGTCAGTATGGCAGCCCTGTTCCAAGTATCACAAAGGAAATCGAAGACGAAATCGATTTTTGCATTACAGACAACACTGCAAGCGATAAATCGAGTCGCGTTGACAGTAAAATTTCTACCAGTCAATCGAAAATCAACGCTATTTTGAAGAAACAAACAGAAGATGGTGTAAATATACCTTTATCCTCTTCTAGCATTACTCAGTCAAGTTCTGTGAAACACACAGATGAGGAAATTTCTGATGGGATGCCTGTTCCTTTGGATGAAAAGAACGCTGCTATACCGTCTACGAGTAGTAGCTCGGTAATAATGCAACTGGATGGATTTTCGAAATCTAATATCAGTTCAGCACTCGGCTTCCGTGTTAATGGCCGTGTATTCGTTGAAAAGACTATGCCAGGTACCATACGATTTCTCGGCAAAACCCCATTTTCACCAGTGTTGGTGGCAGGCATCGAACTTGATAGACCAATGGGTACAAATAACGGTAGTTTTCAGGGAAAACAATACTTCACGTGTGCTCAGGATTTTGGTTTATTTACCACACTTGAAAGGTTGGACCTACTGGAAGTTCCCGATGAACAAGTCGGTGGTTTAAATGAAGACGCGAGTGAAAGTTCCACAGTTAACGATATGGACGAGTTGCAAATCATGAGTGATGTTCCGAGGTATGAGGAAGATTTCGAAGAAGAAAGATCTAATAAATTGGCGGTAGACGAAAAGTCTGCTTCATCTACGATACTGAAAGACGGATCTTTTTCTCCATCTGACGAATCTCTTTCGCATTCTACAAATATTAATGACTTGAGTAAAAAGGAAATTATATTATCTGATGATAGATTAGCTGTCGATCTGGATTTAAAATCGCATTCTTCGTCTGAGGTGGAATCGATAGACGTCGAAATACCGTCACCGGCAAAGTTGGACTTGTCACCTTTAGCTGACAGCATTACAAACAGTATCATGAAAACATTGCTAGCCGAAACAGCGTCCATTCCTCACAAACATTTATCCTCGTCAAATTTAGAAGCTGATGGATCTTATGATTATATAGAAAAGCTTGAAGATGATTCTTTGTCGCATAAGGTTGATTCCATAATCGCAACACAAACACGTGAACCGAAAGTGTCCCAAGCATCTGTTGATGGCGCGACAGATCAACTGTTAAAAGATGCTGTCTACTTTATGATCAATATCCGTAAGAAAAAACTGGTCAAGCAAACTTTAGAAACTTCGAAACTTGATGAGAATCTTCCGCCTTTGTTTATAACTGATAACGAGGCTGAGAGTCCCGAGAACGAAGATGTTAATCATGTATTAGACGCGGATGCACTAACAAAAAGATTAAACGAGCTTGATGATGTTCATGATCAGCTGGGACTATTATTAGGCGAGTCTGCACTTGATGATGATGACGATGATGATGATGAGTCGTTTGATAAGACACCTATTGAGAATCTTCTGTTACCACCTCGTGGGTTCGGTGCTAAAGAACCCGAGTTTGAAATTCCTTACACTGAACATGAGACGTATGCCTTTATATGCAACGCGTTTAATAGTATTTTGAGAAGTGAGGCTAGCCTGGACGAAGAGCAGCAATTTTTGGATAAAGACCTACCGCTAGAACTTTCTACAGGTGAAAACACAGATAAAGACTTAGATAAAAATAGTACAAAATTATACAAAAAACTAATATATGATATGACGAAGTCACTGCTATACGATATAAAAGATTTTCGAGATTTACAAACGACTCCTCGACCTTTGTGGATGAAAATGAAAAAGCGAACATTTTCAAAATTCACGCGTAAAACTCACACGTTGACTGAATCCGAGCTACGTCATGAGATAGCTCAGCACGTGTGTTCTTGTCTTGCTTTACGTGCTGGAAGACCGACTCTAGAACAACTTCGAAGGAAGTTACCGTTAAATTTAGCGAAAAAAGATTACGTTGATGCTGTGTTGGTAGAAGAACTACGTGAAGAAGAGGCTCAGTGGACAGACTATGATGAAGATGAAGTGCGAGTGAAATTTCAACTGGCTGATGCACTATTGGATACTCTAATCCAAGAAACAGTCGAACTCTTGTCTTCTATATATTAATTATTGTTCTAATTAATGCCATTGGTTACTTCCCTTGATCACGTGGCACCAGTATTCCTGTTTGGTCATTTGGCGTTCGATACGTTTTATATGTCCACTATTCACAAGATATTTTTATTCCTCAGAATCAAACATTTTGTTTCTATCTATTTTGTTTGAATCTACTCTCAATACAAGAATTCGTTTCATTGAAATACAAAAATTTGCATAAAGGTGAACGACTGGTCTGTCATCAGTTTGTACTGACGAAATTAAAATCACCAGATTTGTTTATTACCGTGTAACTATGGAGATTATAAAGAGGCAAACCTTTTTTCGTATGAAATTGTAGAAATTTCATGTTTAATATGTTGTATATAAAGATGTACAAAAACAAACGAGACCGTCTCGCTGATACTAATAAAAATAGATAACTTAACCAAACATTTTTATTAGAGGAAGGAAATCATTTTCCTTAGTTACAAAAAAAGACCCCGTTAAACCACAACCAATTAACCCCCACAGAACGCAAGATTCGATAGGTCTCGATCTCAAAATTTCACATTTAAAACTTAATGAAAAACAAATTAACCGAGGGAAATAAAATGTATTGTGAATAATAGAAAATATGGAAATGGAAAAACAAAAAACAAACAAACTTGAATTTATTCCTAAAGCGGGTTTCCACTAGGCGGAATATTTTGCACAGGTGAATTCGCATTAAAATTGTTCCGATTGCATACAAAGTTTCATTAGGGAAACAAAATTTCCTTGTAAAGAAATTTGGCTAAATATTACGCCCATTCGAAAACGAGTTGTGGCGAGGATAGTCTTTCTGCACACTTCAATGCAATGATTTTCAATCAAAACGTTTAAAGTTTTGTTTTTGAAATACGAAAGATTTCTCGTTTTCCTTTCAAATGTCGGTATTGAATCTTTGCTGGTAATACACTCATACTAAGCGATAGGCGTGGTGCATGTTATTTAGCAAAGATTTCAGCAATAACAACAAAACTGAAAGCGTGATGTGATAGAAAATTGATTAAATCCTCTACCATTAATAATTCTAACAGAGCTTAGATTTACAAAAATTATAACCAGGTGTATTTCCTATCTAGCTACTTATATTTCCATCTCAACAGAATTACGACCAAGGAGACTTCAAAAGGACTTTAGATCGTATTTTTGAGTCCCAACATATAGACAAAATGGCGACAGTAAATTGACGAAAAACAATTGCGTGGAACCGATTGATTTTTTGTTATTTTTTCTTTTTCCAAGCTACGTCCGGACTTGAAACTTCCCAGCTTTTGTCACATATTTCACACCTTTAAATGGTTTATAACGCTGAAATGAAAAAGATGCAATATACGTTATGGTTGAATGAAAAAAAAACAGTAGAGATAGTCAACAACCGTGTTGACACTTACCTCTCCATAAACATCTAGTCGGTTGACTTTTAAACCCGATAATGAATACTGTCCGATTCGGAATTCCAACTATAATGGAATGACGTATAAATCATCAAAATAAAAATCAACAAAAAAGAAGTAAATTTGAATAAGAAAATAAATAGTTACTGTTATGATGGGCATATCTTCTGGGGGTGGAGCTCCCGTCACCAAAGTCACCTGTCAATAGAAGGTTTTCGTCAAAATGAATGTCTTTACATTAGTTTCTTCAAGTTGAGAATGATCAGAATTTTAGCATTTATAAAAACTTGCAAATATGTAAAATCGTAAAAAAATATAATTAAGACTTGTTCTTACATTCCCTCTCAGGTTCGGCAATGTTTTTTGAGTAGATATTTTACCAATCTAAACAACGTCACAACATCAGTCGTTTTCAAGCAGCAAACCATCAATTAATCTTTTTCATTTCATTTTCATTTCGACTTTTTTTTTTCAAAAAAAAGATAAAATCAAAATATCTACTTACGTCCCATCGTAGTATTTTTTTGATAGGGTCAAACGATGTACTTCCAACTGTAAAAGATATAAACAGCAAATTAATAACGTGAAGAGTACAGTGCAGCCTGAAAGAAACTTTACAAGCTCGCGAAGAAATGAATTATTTCTTTCGGACTAATAGATTATTCACGTCAAGTAAAAAAACATTTTTAGATTATTTTTTACCTGTAGGCGTTAGATTACAATTCAAAACTTGTTTAGGCATCTGCACTGTGGCAACGCATTGTTCTATCTGTAAGAAATAGAGGTACGAAAATGACTATAAGAGTAAATGAAGATTCGTAACGGTTGGTTCTTCTGCCCGTCGACTTGCAACTGGGAAGTTGACTTGCCGCCAGAGGTAAGTATAGCATCGCTCCAACTTGCCCAAAGACTAGTGTTCAGTCGATGGCTCCAAGAGGGCTGATACACTGCCGAGTATCGAAATGCAACATGACTGAGATACGAACACGGGTCTCAGCGGTCGCACTCGAAGGTGCTATCAACTATACCATCGCTGCACAAAAAGGGCTTGTTGGAACTTGTTTTTATTTATTGACTTTGAAATTACACAAAGCCTTACAACAAATCTCTTCCAACTAAAGCAAGGTATGGAAAATGACCATCGAGCAATTTTTTCAGAGCAATCTTAAGTCGCAAATGTACTTACCGTTTTGCCTAAATTCGCCTTTTGACCAATTGTAAGATCGAAGCGACCACTATTTCCCTATAAAAAATACATAGTACCATCATTAAAAACTACAGGAAACGTTTACAGATTCTAATGATAAAGCTCGTTCTTTGGTAGAAAATCTATTAATTTCGTTGGGTTTAAAGAAAGTAAGTTTGAGGATAAACTCATTCTTTCAAACTTAATTTATAGAGTTTTGACCGCTTTCAAAATGATAGTCTGTCGCATTCCGAGTTATACCATACTATGGTTATACTTACTGAAATAAAGGATATCTGTGGTCGGACGTATACAGGTAGCTGGATCGCTCTAAACGAAAATTTACTCCTGACTCTAGACTCAAATCATCCTCGAAGCCATTGATTGAAAACACAACTATGCGTCATGAAAACAACTTACCCTCCAGAAATATGATAAGAAAGTAACCTAAACTGACCATCAGGTGGCATAAAGGATAGCACACGCTCACTCTAAATAATCAATTACATCGAAAAGTATTTGACAGTATAAACAGGCCCTTAACAAATAACATCATCGTTGAGACATAATCAAACATGGATATCTACCTCCCATCTTTTCAGTCTAACACAGGGATGAAAGCTGACGTCATCCAGCAATCTTGGATTTATTAAACTTAAACATAAATCTATTAAAACAAACGAAAAAAAAAATTTCGTAGGGTAATGATTTTCAAAACAAAAACTAGAGTTCGGTGAATGATAATGAATATCCTTGAAATAAGTTTGAATGTCTATTACTTTATTGTCAGAAACTTTCGCGGTTACTAAATTTCGTTTTTTTTCTTCAACAAATCGCGAAATTAAATTCCCGCGAATTTGACCATTTTTTGCCAACCGCGAAATTTAATTCCGCGAAATTCTAAAAATGTTTCAACCGCGAAACCAAAATTCTTTTTTTTCTGTCTTTTTATCCTTTCAAATGGCTTTTAGATGATAATTGAAATACTTAATTTTCACTCTAACGCGAAATTAAATTCCCACGAAATTTGCTCCATTCCATAAACTGCGAAATTAAATATATTAAATTTCGCGAAAATGCAAAAAAATCACGGTTATTTCGAACCGCGAAATTTAGTTCCCGCGAAAGACAATAGTATTGTGGATGACCTTTTGAAGATCTGAAAGTATAATGTTAGCAAAGTATACATACCAGGCATTCCTGTGAGACGAGTGAATGAATCGATCTACAGTAAATAAAAATGGTAGACATTCAAATGAAACTGAATGAACAAAACAGACTAGGAAACCAAGAATGGAAATAAATGCTTACATATCCTTGAATTTCAATATTTACAATGGTACCCTAAACAAAGAAAAGAAAAACAATAAATTCTGTGGGTTGAATTAATTTTTCGTAAAAAAAAGCACAAAAAAAATGATCTACCTGTTTATCAATAATGCAATCTAATTCTTCTGTTACATCAAAGTATACCTTAAAATGAAACAAAACAAGAAAGAATGTGAGATGAACAAGTGTGAAAAATCTGTAAATGATAAGAAAAAACCAAACGTACTTCATTATTTGCATATTTGACACCTGATCGTCTCCAAGGAACATTTGACAGGGAACCAGTTGGTAATTCACTACTCATGCTAATCACAAAAAAACCCAAAAAACTGTTGATATCAAAATTCCTTACGCTGCAGAAAAACAGTTTGACTTTTACAAAGCGTTAATTCTTTTCTCTTAAAGATAATGGACTGTTATAAAGGTCGTGAAAACTGAATCAGCAGTTTTCTGCAAGGGAATCTCCACGAGAGATCCAATCATTTGTTTACCTCGTTTGTTTGCCATTTTGATATAAGTCAGCTGCTCCTTCCAGACCTATTTCTTATTGTTATAATGAAGGATTTCCACTGCTGATATCAACACACTGCAACCCTCAGTTCTATTTATAACAGTTCATTATCTTTAATATGTCTGACAACACATTAAAAGATTTAATCATTGAAAAAAAAAAAAAGACAATTGACTTACTTTGTTCCACCTGTTACGGTATTTACAACTTTATTAATAATATTTGGTGGTTTGATCAATTCTTTTAATATGTTACTTTCAGTTGCTAATGGAAAACCATTGTCGATCATTTCTTCCAGAAGCTATAAAAATTGATAGCCAGAAACTCAAGTCATTTGAAAATCTCAGTATATAACAGAGAAATCCAGTATAATTTAGGATGAGATGTTTCCACATAATTTAGGTTATTACCACTCACCTCGTATACAACAACTATTTGATCATTGATAACTTGTTCATTACATTCAGAGAAATAATCTGTAAATGTGTCACAAACACGGTGAAGAAATTCAATCACAAATAAAGGTGGAACTAAAAATAAAATTAATGATAGTCCTGAGGGAGTCAAAACTTACATTAACTAATCAATCCATCAACAAATGTTCTAATCGAGACAAAAGTTTACAATTTTGGGAGATCGCTTGAATGATACATTGATACTGGATCTGTTTAACTGTTTCAGCTATCTTCACTTAACTCACAGTATTTGCAGAAAAAACAGAAACTTGCGATTGGATCATTAGTTAAATCACTATAGAAACGTTTGCGTAAGCAAGAGCTAGTTAAGTTGGCAAGACAAATATTCAAAAGAAGCAGGAGTAACAAAGACGAGGTAGAAATGGAACTACGAATGAATGAATCACCTGTACTTATACTCATGAAAAGGTATCATGTGAAAGAGATCGAAAAGCTGATAACAAAGATGTACAGGATCATGTTTTCAACGAACTATTACTGAGATATCGTTGATCAAAGATTTAAATGACGTTATGATGTGACGTTATGATGTGACGTCACAGTTCCAAAAGTACCCCAAATTTTGCCAATTCAGAGTTATTCCCATTATTATCGAGATATTTGCCCCCAAATGTGGCGTTCTTTTAGGTACGCAATGCAGTGGTTTCACTTTGTGCCCACTGACACATTGCAAATGACCAAGTAAAACAATTAAAAACATTTGAGATTCGTTTAAAATCACTCAAACATGAAACAGAATTACATCAGCGTCTGGAATAACCGAAGCAATGGACAATCAAAGTGCAGCATATTTGGAACATCAAAGCAGCCGAACAAAAAACGGAAAAAAATGCCCATGGTATATATAGAAAGTTCTACTTTTTTTATATTTGATGTTGCCAAATGAGCTACTTGCTTACACAATAATAGAAAATTTGGATTACGTTTTGATGTGTTACCTTGTTTCATGATAATTATGTAATTCTATATTGCAGTGGGATCGTCTGAAGCTAGGTTATAGACATTGTACTAGCCAAGGCTAGTGTTATTGTTAACACTGCATTGGGAAATCAAAGAAATTTAGAGAAGAATTTTCAGGTTTATTATTGAATGACCAAATAAATGTTTAAAGAAATGATTTATGCAATGCAACAAAATCAAGAAAATGTCTCAATGGAATAATGAAAGGTTTCATGAACAAAACTGATATGGAATAATGAAAGGTTTTCATGAACAAAACTGATATTCTCACTGCTATTTAGGGACATTCTTAAGCAAATTCCAAAATGAGTTCTTACACCATTGCTGCATTGTGGTAGTTGTGTGATATTGAGAGGAACAGCCAATTTAGTGTTAGAATTGTTTTATGGTTTTTTTTGTCTATTCAAATTTCAAAATATCTTTATACTTCTATTATTTAGCCTACATATTTACCTTCACTCTGTGTGACAGCAACATAATAAATTTCATTTCTATAGATATTAATCAAATAATGATGAGGGGTTGCAATAACTGGTGGAACATCGTCAGGTTCTTCAACCTAGAATGATAAGAGTTGGTAATCATTAAATCATCTTAAACGTTGTTTGAAGGTTGGTGGTAGAGAAAGAAAATAAGTGAACCTTTCTTTGGGCTTCAAAAAAGTAATCACATATGCTCTTCTGGACAACACTTTTCCAGTGCTTTTCAAGGAATATGTCACTAAAAAATAAAATGCATAACAACGTCAACAAGTGGGGGATACAAGTAAAATACCACATGGAAAATTTCATAGTCCATCCAATTTTTCTAAAATCTACGGCAAGATTATAATAAAAAATTTCAAAAAAGTAAAAATTTGCGTTGTTAGTTTCTGAATTATAAGCATTTATGTAAAATACATCTCGTGTCGAATGATAGATGTTTCAAGAATGGTTATATGAAAACATAAAACTTAATTATCAGAAGGCATGTTGGTGAATTCTAAAAAGAGCATTGTCATTCAGAATTTTTTAAAGTTTTTGTTATTCTTGTAATCCTATGAAGCTGGACAAAAGGATCATTTTGAAGCTGAAAAATCCACCATGTTGAGTTTTTATTTCCATGACGTATAAGAATTGCTGTATCTATGCTGAAGACCTTGAATTAACTAGGTGAAATAATACCAATGAAAATTTACACAAGTGGATAAAGGCCAAGAAAATAAGAAAATGTTGAACACAAAGTTTTTCAAAATTGATTCTCGCTAACCAAAATTTTTAGCAGTGGCTCCTAGTTGAATTCAGAATGTTACATGATTTGGTGTCTACCATGTACACTAGGATTCTGGGATTGATGTTTTCAAGATTCTCATATATAATATATTACTATATCATATTAATTTGAAATAGCATCATAAAAATTAAAGTTAACAGCTTCTGTTTCTACGTCTTTTCAAGCATAGAACTATTACATTGATTTTCCTTAATTTCTGCTTTGTGATACTGAGAGGGGAAAACAACGCTAAATATAACGTAACATAATGTAACAGATATCAGATATCAGAAATTAGCTGTATAAACCAATGAACTTTCAGAATGAAAAATTGTAGAGGTTTGGACCATAAAAAAAAATAAAAATAAAACAGAGCCGGTTGTAAGGCCTTTCATGATTACGCAGAAAGTCAATAAACAGCTTACTGTCATCAGCGAACAAGTAATATAGATATATAAATGCTTAATAACATCGACTAAGGTATTGATATATATTATAAATAGGATTAGGCACTGACCCCTGCGGCACACCACTTTTGGACTTTCTTCCAACTAGATCGAATATCACTTAGAACAACACACTGTCTTCTATTAACAAGAAAGTTTTCAATCCATTTTACCAAATTTCAGTGATGATTTAAATATTTAATTTAATTTTGGAGCTACCTCTGTGCTTAGTTTCATTAAAACTCTAGGATGAATTATGTCAGATCTATGAGTTTTGTTAATTTTAATGTTCTTCAGCTTGTTGATAATCAAAGAGAAATGATTTGTAATGATGGGAATTTCCTTTGATGGTAACCATGTCCCTAAGGTTTCATCAGCAAAGACACTATGGAAGAATTCTAACAGATATTTGGCTTTGGCTAGATCGGTTTCAGCTATATCCTCTGTCACTGGTCATTTTAATTTAGGAACTGACACTTTAACTTTATGCTTCCCATTGATGTATTTCCAGAAACACTTAGGATTTTTCTTAACTTGCTTTGATATGTTCTTTTCTATTTCTTTCACTGCTTTTCTGGGCATCTTTTGTCTCTAGAAATCGCTTCCAGAGTCTCTGTTTCCTACTAATTTTTATGGTACTCTCTTTGTCAAGTTCGATGGAGTATTTATTTCATTTTTGTTGGGAATTATCGTTGGGACACATTCAGGAACTGCCTTATTTTATCTGTCTTTGTCTGATTATTAGGCATTTTTTTTATTAGGATTAGGCACTGACCCCTGCGGCACACCACTAAAGGACTTTCTTCCAACTAGATTGAATATCATTTAGAACATCTTCTATTAACAAGAAAACTTTCGATCCATTTCACGATCATGTCAGGGAATTTATAGTAATAAAGTATTGTAATGAGAGGGTTGTGGGGGACTTTGTTGAATGCCTTCATAAAGTTGAAATAGACCATATCAATGGATCTGCTGTTGTCGATAGTGTCTGTCCAGTGATTTAACATGGTTAAAAGCTGCAGTACAGTAGATCCTTCTGCTTAAAAAAAAAACATATTGCCTGTCTGATAACAGACAGTTTTCTTGCATATACATAAATAGAATAGAATAACTTTGCAGGTTACACTAGTAAGGCTTTCCGATTGGTAGTGACTACATAGACTTGGATCGCCTTATATAAATACGTAACTATAGCTTTCATTTTTTCTAGATTCAGGGAGGACCTTCATGATGGAGAATGCTAAACATTAGAACAAAAAGTAAAAATTTAATAAAAAACTCACAACTTCCTTCAAATCGAATTGGGGAGAAAAAAGCATATAATTCTACTAAAAAGCTGTTTCTGCATGCACACAAGAGTTTCTATAGATGACTTTCTAACGTTTTTATGCACCAACTTTCACTATACTGTCTATTGCTGTGTCATATAGAATTATTTGAAGATTTAATGTAATCGGCAATGTAAATCTGGGATAACCTGAAAATAGTGGCACACCTACAAATTTCACTTAATTGCGATCTATCACAGTGATTTGTCAACTTGGATTCTGACTTTAGCTACCGTTTTTTATTTAACAAATTTTAAACCAGGCAGATTGGTTCTGTCGCTGTGTAAAGTGCCCAGTCTTTAGAAAGGAAGCTTTTCTTTTCAAAGTCTTTTTGCTAAATAGAAGCTGGTTTAAAGTTCTTTATTTGTTTTGTTAATTAGCTGCTCTTTCTGTTCTTCTCTTGTGATTCTTAAAGATGGGGGTGAGACAGCCCAGTCATGCTGTCACTTATGATGAAACTTATTTATATTTTTATGGTAGTTACGTTTTATATCAAGAAGAAATCTTAGCTCAGATATAATTGGTTTGAATTATGTTGTTGAAATTGTAGAAAATATATAAAGTTACCATACAGGGAGTTTATGGATTTACAGGAAAAATGTGCATCTCAGACCTCGCTCGGGATGTATGTTTTCATATTTAATTTTGCTTCTTATTGGGATATTGAACTGTGCCCTGGTCCCACAGAGACGAACAGATTTTCAAGATTTCTCTCATTGAAAGGATTGAAAATTTTCCACCACCATATCAGAGAGCAACACTGGAGGCAAAAAGTGGACCTTGAGAATGAGAATATTGACAGAGTTTATGCCACCTAAAGCGAAATCCTTTCTTATATATATTTTGTATAGACCCACTGATGGATCACGCTACTTGAATGTCAATTTCTCAGAGCTTTTTAATGGCCTATTAACAGAAAGTGTGAACAACGGTTGTGACAAAAATAAAAAAAAAGTTGAACAAGCAGTGACAATATTCAATAATCTACTGACTGAAATTTTTAATCGCCATGCTCCCTTGACAACTAAGCAAGTGAAGAGTAAACCAACGCCATGGATTGATGGAGACATACAAGATTGTATGGACTGCCGAGACAAACTACTAAGAAAGGCTAGGAAAAATAACACCCGAAACAATTGGTCACTGTACAAACACCTTGGAAACCTATGTACCAATCGCTTAAGAGCAGCTCGGAAAACCTACCAGCGCAATTTACGGAATGAAAATAAAGACAATCCTAAGACTTTCTGGAAAGGTGTAAAAGACATTTTTCCTGTTAAATCAAAAACCCAAAGTGTCAGTTCCTTCATTCCAACAACAAGAGAAGCTTGAACGCTGTGTGAGCTGTGTGAGTAATCAAGACTGGCAGTCAAGGACTTTGAATGGAGTTTACTGAAATATTATCCTTCACGAACAAATAGTGTTTTCAAGTTCGCATACGTATCTGCCACCTTCATTCGTAAGCACCTGAAGAAGATGAGTCAGAATAAAGGTACAGGTTTTGACAATCTGCCAGCGGGACTGTTAAAAGACTCCACTGAACATATTGTTAAACTACTCACACACATCATCCATTTGAGTCTTAATACAGCTTCCTTCCCTACCATCTGGAAATCAGCAAAAGTAATTCCTGTTCACTAAAGTGGAAACCGAGAACACGAGTCCAACTACAGACCAATATCCATCCTACCCATACTTTCAAAGATACAGTCAGCTATTGTCTTATTTGGAAAGCAATAAGCTGCTCACTTCGCACCAGTATGGATATTGAAACAATCGTTCGACCAGTCATGCAGCAACCAAATTCGTTGATGATGTTCGGAGAGATATGGATACTGGCTTAATGGTTGGAGCTGTATTCATAGACCTTAGTCGGGCGTTTGATGCCCTTGGTCATGCCACACTTATGACTAAACTGAAAATGTACGGAATCTGCAGGCAAGAAATCACATGGTTTAACAGCTACCTTTTCAACCGCACGCAAGAAGCTCTAGTCGGAAACTCAAAAAGTATTTAGCACAATTATTGCTTCAATTATCACCTACTGTGGCACCGTGAATTTACGACTTACTGAAACACAACAGACGACGCTGGCTACGATCGACTATTGTGGATCTAACCGTATATACGGCAAGAAGTCAACGAAGCGAGTTAAATGATTCTACAGAAAAATGAAAAAGCAAGCCTGCAGCACTGTCTGTAAATGCATCACAGGCGATATTTTTAGTCCGTTTAAAAACTACTTGCAACTGAACACGCACGTACGAGTTACAAGAAATAACAACTTTTCAGTAAAGCTTTCTAAATTAAACTTGAAATAGGAAGACAATCATTTTATTATCAAGGTTGTCAACTATACAATTAACCTCCTTTGGACATACGAAAAGAGGAAGATTTTAGGTATGATTTTTGAATAAAACATTTTTAAATTTATTTTTATATTTAGGATTTTAATACAAGCAACCTCATTCTCAGGAAATCATCAACAGGACCACATTGATAGCGGTTTTTACATTTTATATGTGAATATATGTATATTTGTATCCTGTATAAACATTAATTTAAAAATAATAGTAATCAGCAAATGTTGCAGAAATCCTTTTGGCTGCAAGGGAATTTCATTTTTTTTTCATTCTTCACCCCTCAGGAGAGACAAATAAACAAAAAGTTTATAAGGTGTATAAAAAGCATTTACATTACCAACCAAGATACATGCAAATGTTGGTTGATCATTAATGTTCTATGTTGAAACATTTAGTAACTATTGAGGATGAATATTTGTAACAATATGTCATTTGTGGAAAGTCATCTATTTTCTTGAATTGAATTGAATTTATTTGCCAATACAATACAATACATAAGAATTCAGTAAAAGACAATAAGGGGTCGTTAACAATTGATTTTAAATTTTTTTTAACGGAATTTGACCATTAAGTTTTCACCCTCTCCTTCTTAACATACTTCTTAACATACACGATTTTGGAGATAATGCAGCCATTATGGATTTGATAAAAAGCTAGGGCAAGGTTCAGTGGATGCACCACTTTTTCGTAAGAAATTCATAGGGCTGGGTGGATGTTATGTTTGTTTACCTTTATTTTTCTTATTCGAGGCTGCTGAAGAAGATTTTCTATCTTAGCGACCATGAAAGATTATGTAACCAGAAACTATTAAAAATGTTATTATTTTCCATCTCAAACGGATGTTTTCTGAATGTTCCTGTTATGGCTTCTTTCCCTCTTCCTAATTCCTGGAGAGAACAATCCCAGAATTTGTGGTGTTTGATATTTCATGTTTTCTAAATTTTTAGAAGTATAAATAATAGCTAATTCTCGACATGGGAAAGTATGATAGATGTTGTGTTGGAGGCTGTAACAATGACAAGAGGTATCCGGAAAAATACGTTATTCATGGAAATGTAAAAAGTGGAAAATTAATATATATTGGAAAATTAATATTTCACATACTTCCAGCTAAAGAGACGAAATGAAAGGCTTGGACACAACAAGTTCTTAGGGGACGTGAGTTTTGGGAACCTGGTAAATTTGCCTATGTATGTTCGAATCACTTTGTTGATGGGATGCCAACCAAAAAAAATCCAGTCCCCACGTTGTTTATGTCGTATCTGCTGATGCTACGACACCAAAGAGGAGGAAATCTCCAAGAAAAAGGGAGTATCCAAGAAAAAGGAAGTTGGATCAGAGCCTGTGTATTTCCTTGTTTGAAGAGGATAATTCAGACACCGATGTTATTGTAGTAGAAGATGTAGAATTTGTCAAAACAAAGGCATCTATTATGATCCTGATCAGGTTATTTTTAATTATTCTAACTATATTCTCTCTAAAGCAGACAAGTTACTTCTTACTAAAGGTCTTAATTATTCTGTTCCATCTAAGAAATTAAATCATGGTGATGACTTAGTTAATTTTGAACTTTTACACTGTGATATCAAAAATCTTGGTATAACTTCTTCAGAAGATCTCGATTTTATTAAAACTAGATTTAAGGACACAGCCTTGTCATCTTTTCGTAATTATAATCAACACGGTGTTCAAAATAATTTATCTGAAGAAGAATTTGAAGCTCTCAATAATCTTTCTGCTAAAAGTAACTTAGTCATTCAAAAATCAGTTAAAGTAATTCTATTGTTATCATTGAAAAAGATCTTTATTCTTCTAGAATTAAAAACATTATTCAGGACCTTTCAAAGTTTAAACCTATCAGTATGAAACCAGGGAAGGAATTGAATTTTGTAATTAATCAAGAAAATAATTTAAAACGTGTTTACAGAGAATTATTTAATAAGGGTAGTATATCTAAGAAAATTTATGAACTGCTTTGTCCAGTCGGATCTAGACCTGGTGTACTTTATGGTTTATGCAAAGTACATAAGAAAGCTGTTGATGGATGTCCTCCATTTAGACCCATTTTGTCAGCTATTGGGACACCAACTTATAAATTAGCCAAATTCTTGGTCCCACTTATGTCTGATATTACTAGAAATGAATATCCTGTTCTGGACTCCTATTCATTTGCCATGGAAATCGTTAAACAAGATTCATCTTTATATATGGGTAGTCTGGATGTTAACTCTTTATTTACCAATATTTCTCTTGAAGAGACTGTTAACATATGTACTGATCAGTTGTTTGACAACACAGACAAGGTTAGTGGTCTCTCCAAACAAGATTTCCACAAGTTACTTACACTGGCTACCAATGAGTCTTATTTCATTTTTGATGACAGTACTTACCAACAAATTGACGGTGTAGCAATGGGTTCACCACTAGGCCCTACATTAGCCAATGCTTTTTTGTCATACTATGAGAAACAATGGCTTGATAACTGTCCATCTGAAGTTAAGCCTATTTATTATCGGAGATATGTGGATGATATTTTTGTTTTGTTCAAAAAACCTGAACATTTAGAATTTTTCAAAGAGTACATGAATTCTTGTCATGCTAGTATTTCGTTTACCAGAGACAGAAAAGTCTAATAAAATGTCTTTTTTAGACATCGAAATTACACGTGAAAATAACGTGCTCACCACTAATGTCTACCGTATACCTACATTTAGTGGTGTTTATACACGTTTCGATAGATTTGTTCCTCTGTCATTCAAATTTGGCATGATATCGACGATTATTTTCAGATGTTTTAATCTTTGCTCCAGTTTCAGCTTATTTCAAAAGGAGCTCAATAAAGTTAAAGATATTTTCAGAAAAAATGGATATCCCATTTCTTTTATTGATAATTGCATCAGAACATTTTTGAACAAGTTACACAATCCTAAACAAGTCGTTACCACTGTTGAAAAGAAAAGCCTTTTAATTGTTTTACCATATTTAGGCACTATTTCGCAACAAACTAAAAGAAGCCTTTACAAGGTTATTTCCAAAACATTGCCCTGTTGTATACTCAATATCGTTTACAAATCTTCGTGCAGGTTGTCTAGTTTTTTTCATTTTAAGGATCGCCCATCCAAAGATCTCATTTCTGGCGTTGTCTACAAATTTTCGTGTGGAAGTTGCAACACTTCTTATATTGGCCAAACTAAGCGCCATTTAAAAGTCAGAATGAGTGAGCATATGGGTATATCGCATTTAACAGGAAAACGTTCACATAGAACCACGGGTCATCTTACAGCTGTGCAAGAACATACTTTGTCTTGTGATCATTTTGTTGATTATGATAATTTTTCTGTTCTTGCACACGCTAAAAATTCCTTTATGTTAGAACTCAAAGAGTCTCTTTTTATTATACGAGACAACCCGGTCCTTAATAAAACTATTCACTCCACTCCATTATATCTTTATAATTAACGTGCACGGATAGATTTTTGATAATTTATGCATATAATCTTTTGTTTCTTATATGTGTTAATCCGGTAACTGCTTGTAACATAGCTAATTATGCTTCACGCGTGTGAATACGCCTTTTATATAAAATGTGATTGAGGTTTCAAGATCAGAACTGATTTAGCTATGTATCAATGTACTCTTTGTATACCTCCGTCTGCAGCAAAAGGCACACAAATGACATCTGGTGCTGTAAAAGAAACGTCAAATGTGGCCAATGTACGGATATATGTGGAACAAGCTATTAAGAGGATAAAGGAATTTCAAATTTTGAAAACACAGCAAACATTGTTATACTTGCCTCTAATGGATGATATTGTTCAAATTTGTGGAGCACTGATAAACCTGAAGGGCCCGCTGGCTGGAGAGTAAAGTAAATATTATATAATATATAATGTTAAAAACATCTTTTATACTATATACTTCAGAGGTAGATATAGGATTAGGCAAAAATGTGGAAGGGGTACAGTGCCATGAACTTTCTTTTAAAACTTGATTAGGTTTTTTTTGTACATGTTACTTTCCTCCATAAATTTTGCCTAGATTCTAGAACCGCCTCTGTATGTTCTTCATACTATGTTCTAATAAAATGTTCACAACAGTTCACCAATGGACTTTAGACAAATCGAGCACACCCATTTCTGATCTTCACTCATTTCATCAGTGTTAACGTTTTCACAAATTGCATGATACCAGCAGTAACAATCATCACATTGAATACTTGTAAATTCTTGTTCTTCTTGAGGTTGAATTTCATTTTCTTCTAATAACACCTGGTCACATTTTCCACAGAATGTCACTGGTTTTGTTAATAAGAGTGCTGACAAACATAGGTTTTATAAAATTGAGGTTAGTTGAAAGTCTTTGCCAGTGATCAGAGTCAAATTTTATTTCCTCCACTAATATATCTTTTGGTGTCCAGACCACAAAATATGCTTGATTTGTGTTTGTTAAAGCCATTTGTGAGATGACTTGAGTATAATATTTATGGGTTTTTTTTTTAAACTAATTTGTCCATCTGAAGTTGTGAAAAAGCTACAGTTTTCTATTGTACCAAGTTCTGTATCCTTAAGTGAATATGGACATTTAATTTCGATGGTACTTTTACCATGACATTTTTACAAGACATAATCCCATCAGGAGATGCAGCAATATATACCTTTGTTTTTTAAATAAATAATCCAGCCTTTTCTGTTTTAAAATCAACATGTTTTGAAACCTCTTTTGCATAAGAAGACTTCAGCGCTTTTGTCTCATTTTCAATTCCCAACTGTAGAGCTGGAAGCTTTCCCATCTTACTACCGTATATCAGTTGTACAACCATAGGTGTTGTTTTAGGTTTAATATCACTTGTACTTCTTGTTACAGTATTGATTTTTGTGAATCATCGTGATGCTTAGAGGCTGTTAGTCTGCCTTTATGCGTATCAAACCACAGTGGATTTTCTGACTGTTCTAATGTCTTCCTTTCTATATCTGCTACTACTTGGTCTGATAGGGAAAGATTTGATAAAAATATGGACATGAGCATTTCATCATTTCCGACATGATGTTCTAAAGTTCTAGACACGATGCTACTGATAGTAAAGTTACTTATGTCAATGTGGTTTTTGCTCTTGGTTTCAAGCGATCTTAAAAGTATGGCGACTTTCAAATCTGGGGTCCAAATCCAAACAAACTTTGTTATGTTAAAAATAAGAGCGCACTGCATTTTGTTGTGATTTGCTGGAAGAAAAACGGCAGTTTTTTTACGGATTATCCCGGTTTTTCTTAATGATCTCAGGGGAAGCTGAAGTTCACATTGCCCTAGCTTTTTATCAAATCCATAATGGCTGCATTATCTCCGAAATCGTGTATTAAAAGACGTTCGAATCCCTTAATGGCATTTGCCGTTTATTCAGTACTCTCTAGCGGCACAAATCCGTGGCATGATCGGGAGATATGGAAAATGTAAACAAATAGCCATATTTCTTTACACCACCAGACAACAAAAAAATTATGGCTTTGCAAAAGTTTTCGAGAGACCTCTGATTGAATAAGATATTTACAAACAGAGCAAAGTTGAAAGTGTCGCTGGTGAATTAGTGATATGAATGATAACTAACAGCAAAAATTTAACTCACTAAAGTTAATTTCTAAAAGAAAAACAGATAGCTAGCTAATATTTATCCCACCCCACACAGCAATGATTTTCACGTTTTCTTATCATTAACAACGGTTAGGTGATTACTCCTTTATTTTTCTTTAAAAGAATGTCAAAAATGTGTCCTACTGAAGTGCAAGAGAATCTGCTGGCCATCATAATAATAGACACTTAAACACTTTTTTTTAACCCAAGTCTAGCTATTATAGCTTGTTGCGCTGCTGCGCGCTAAAAAATATAATAGGTACCATCATACATACCCTGAGTTGTTTATAAGAAATAGACTGTGAATCATATCGTATATAGCTCCCTGAGATTTTAGAGCAATTGGTTAGCAGCAAATTGGAACTTCTTGCATATTTCTTCTGAATATTTTCAATCTTTACTTCATGTGACTCCCTAACCTAACCAATACTTTGCTGCCATTTTGCCAATAGTTAATAACCAACTGACGGCAGCCGATTAGTTAGAGATCACTTGAGAAAATCAATTTACGAGTCATCGGTTTCCGGTAAGTTGAAACAAATTATTTTCGCGCACAGACCGAATGCAATAGTCTTCCTTGCTTCAAGAAATATATCAACCAAGAAAAAGATTCAATTTAGTACTAGTAATTTTCATTAAAATATTTTGCGAAGCTTAGTGGCTAATTGCAAGCAAATTCTGTATTCCTTGTAACACCGTTTCTCTCTGCGAGTTACAGTCTACTACTATAGCTACATTATACATATATTTTCCAACCAAGCAAGTGATCCACTTGGTTTTAAACCCCCTGACTCCCTAAGGCTGAGGTGCCTTCAGCCGGGTGGTCACTGAAGGAAAATTTTTTGAAAAATCAGACTTCCAGATTGTCGGAAAATGCACTTTGACTATTATAAAACCACTAGCAGTATGCCCCTAAATAGCCCAGGTTCCTAACGACTGATGTCTCCCCTCCTCTCTTCTCATCCATCCGGCGGCGGGAAAATTTAAAAAAACGAGTGGACGAGAACGTCAGGTACAGTCTGCTCTAATTTATATCCAGAATATGGATTCTTGAAGCTGATTGATGGTTGAAATATTAATTCTCGGTAGCTGGAACATTTCAAAACAGACATGAAAGCAACATAAAAAGCACACTTCACTTCTCCCCTCCTGCATAACACGTTTTGGCTAAGTGGTGTGATTAAGGCTCAGTATATATATAAGGCATTATTTTCCAGCAATGAAGAGTTCAAAACCTTGCCAAAGAAGATTAATAACCTTTTTTCCATCATGTTAATTAAGGTAATCTGAGTCATATGTTCTTAAATTCTATCAATTTTATCAAATAAACAAGAAAAATGTATACTTTTCACACACATGCAGAAAAGAATGAGAAAAGAAACATATTTTATGTAAAAAGATATAATGTTGCATTATTTGATCAGTACTTTAACACACCTCTGAACATGAAAAACAGGTCTATTTTACAAATGGCTCTGTGCTGTGTTCTGAAAAAATATAGGCTTAGCGTGTTCCTAGCTTTAAAAACAAACAGAGGAGACTCAGCTTTGATGTGATAAAACACAAGAGCAATGGGAAAAGAAAGGAAGAATGGTGTAATGTAGGCATTTTTATGACCAATTTCGATTCATTTTAAATATCAATTATTATGGCTTTGATTTATGTTTTATACTTATTCAGTTGCTTAACTATGAGATTTCCTTTTCTTTGTCTGCAAAGTGTGTTTTTCGCTAAAGCAGGGGTAAAAAAGATCATCATCAGTTTTTCATATATATTGTACAAACATCCTTGGTTTACAAGATTAACAAAAAAAACAACATGATCACAAAAATAAATCTGTGAAATTTTTTTTTACCTTCTAGCTACAAAAATTTGTTCTGCTAAAATTTATGTCCCTAAGGTAGAAATGCTACCTGGAGAACTACTGACTACAGTAAAATTTAAAACTCTATAGGTTTTTATTCATAAAATTTATGCATTGTTTACATTGTGCTAAAGCCTAAATTTAGTAAAATTGATAAGGTGGATTTTAGTCCCATTGAAAGAGATATGTCAAAAAGGCATCATTGGCATGTTTTCAAAACAACATTGTGTTAGACCTAATTTTATTGTTCTTTGTATATATTTGTTATTATTTTGAACTATTTAAAAGTTTTGCAAGAATCTAGACAAGATACTGAGTGAAGGACTGCTTGGATTCATAGTCACAAGTTTTTGTGACTGTTGAATTGTACTGGTGGGAGAGATTGTCCATATTGTCTCTTGATATTATATCTCTTCCATTTGTTGCTGACTTTGACGACTTGTATGCTTTATTGTGTTTAGATATAAGCTTGAAAAGCAGCACGTAAGGCCGGCCCTAAAAATATTTTCGTTTCCGGTCCACCTTAACCTTAAAGGCTAAACCATAGGTTGTCAGAGCTTGATACTTTGGTGTATATTTATACTTACTAGTAGTTATATACTGTACTACAGAAATGTAGTTAAACCAACACCTCCACGAATGGAAACCGAAATAAGAAAATCTCTTTAGAAAGTTATTTTTTTATAATAAAATAAGTCGAATGGAAAAGGTTTTGCACACCAAAACAGTTTCCCCAGTGTAGTAGAGGGCACATTCTTTTATAGTCCTACTAATATTTCCCACAAGCAGTTTCCTTATCTAGAAATGAAATTTGAGACCTTTGTGAAATAATTTCAGATAAGGAATCCCACAACAAATATTATAAAAGTGCAATTAAATAGATATTCACTCTTAATTCTTTCTTAATTTTGAACAAATTATCTGAATCAAATCACAAAGTTCCTGATTTCCAGATAAAGAAATCTGTTTAAAAATGGTAGATTTTTTCATGAATATATCTCTACACATCGACATTACATCGCTATTCCTCAGAGAATAAAAGATAAAATATGATGATAGCTAATTAAAAAATAAATTAAAACCGCAGTAGTTATATATACATAAGTTACATATATATACTGGTCATATATATTTAAAAATTTCAGGATAAAGGTCAGATAGACAAACAACGAAAAGGAGTAAAAAATTGAAAAAGATAAAATTGCTCAGATAACATAATAAAAGATAACTCAAATTGAATCATTCGATAACACGTTAACCCTGGCCAGCTGCACTATAATGGTGTTTCAGACTGAGACCAAGAGTGTTTACGGTTACATTCTCATAATCCGGAATTTCCAATAAGGTGTATTATGAAAGGTGATTCAGAAATCTGGTTTTGTAAAGCTCCTGATTTTACCTCATTGTATCATAATTTATGTATTATGCATTTCTAGAAAAATGAATGGAAAAGATGTTAAGTCACCACACAGAGAAAGTTTGTTTCGACATTGTAAATCTCCTATTAAAGTGGAGTCCAATGGAAAAGTAAAGAGACGACTATCTGGTCATAATATTTGTCTTTCATCCATGGAAACTAAAGAACGGAAGAAAAGCAAGAAAGGTAACTTAGTTCACACTTAACTCTGATGTTCATGGGCTTGAAAATTGATTCATCATCATCATACTGAGTCTGTTTTTCCATTTTCCATTATTTACTTATTAACTTAAGCATAATTCCAAATTGTGTGTCTGAAGACAATAATTTCAGCCAAAAGTTCTTTAGTTGTTTTTTATTATTACATACTTTCTAATTTTATAAAATAAAGCAATTTCTTTAATTTTCAGTGTTGGCAGTTAAAAAATAATATAAAAGTAATATAATATAATATATATAATATAAAATAATATAAAAATAAATATAAAAATAATATAAAATTTTGTGTGATTTTGTTCATTTTTACAGAAGTTACAGCTGTTTCAAATTTTGCTGACTCTGCATTTTATAAAACTTTACAGTCTTCCGTAATACTTGTGAAAACATATTGATCTATATTTTGCTTAGAATTTTAAGATCTTTCCATTGATACATAAATTTTAACAAAACAAAAATTGAAAATAACTTCTACTGTGACGTGGTCAAAATGGTTAAAATCGATTTTCTCGCTATTGTGCAAGTTTCTGAAGTGGGGACAAAGCATTTCAGATGAAAAATATATTTACTTTCGAGGTAATAAAAAAATTTTAGCCATTAAAAATTTAATACGAACTGAAACAAATGAACCGCTTATCAACGGCCTACAACATTTTTGGTTTACATTGAATAATTGTGGGAAACTGATAAATTTGTCATTGCTTGTGCAGAAACAGACATTGCCACAACAGGTTCCAAAAATGTAGTATGCCCACCCATACTAGAAAGACATTGTAAAATTCATGTGATGCTTTTTGCTAAGGGAGAAGAATTATATCCTAGAATAATCTGAATACAAGTAGAAAAGTAATTTGGACATCAATAGTTTTGCAGCTGGAATGCAAAGAAGAATCCTCACCCACCCATATTTTGTTGAGTTTTTTTTTTCAATGTTTAACAGTGCTCATATATTTGACCCATAGACTCCATTTTATCTTGGAAACTCTTTGAATTATGAAATTTGGGCTGTGTTTAATGCAGTAATAATTACCCTTGGTGTTGGCGGTCCAAAGTTTACTTCAGACAAAACTTTTCCAGGTTTTGGTACAAGCAACAATAATTCTTTTGGCAAGTGCAAGTAAACCAGTAGATTTTGACTTGGTGGATGAATGGCTTTTAGATAGTTTTGACCAGAAAAACTTACATACAGACATCATAGCTCAATGTCTGTTATACTATTAAAGGGAAATTGTCCTAGATTTCAAAATGGATATAGATTGGATTTTCTTCCTTGAAATTATTTCAGAGTAAACGTTTTTAGTAGTGTAACGTTTGTGGGTTTTTTTAGAAAATCCAAATTTGAAAGAACTCGCAAAAGATTTAGTGGAAATCTTTCCGGAAGTCGATGAGCATTTTGAAATCACGAAAAAAGTTGGAGAAGGTAGTCATTTTTTCTATCGTAGTTTTGTAGAATTTTACCTTGTTGAGACAGCTGAATTATGATTTTCAGTTATTCAATATTTTCTTGAAGTATTGAAATGGGGAAAACAATTGAAATTTATAAGACTGATTTTTTTTATGGAATAGTCTGTTTTGGTAGGACAAAGAAGACATTGATCTTCAAATGAAAATCCCACATTTAGTGATCTCATAACCTCTCCTTTAATCACAGAATTAATGAAAGGCTTTTCTTCTTGGAGTTTTTAATGGTTTTTAACAGTAATGCAATACAATGCAATGCAATGGTATCCAAATTTAGGCTGAAAAAGATAATCGGGCATGCTCTCTCTGGTCTATAAATATGATTTTTGGGCTACAGACCATGCGGAAAATCCCCCAAAGTCAAGTCCCCATGGATGATTCCGCCTCGTGGGGAATAGGATAAACAGCCTTTAGTTAAACGTGAACTGATATTTTTTCATCACTGTTATATATTATTCACACAAACAGGGACATTTAGCAAAGTGTATTTGGCAAAATTTCGAAGTAATCCAAATGAAATGATCGCATTGAAACATCTTATACCTACAAGTTCTCCTGAAAGGATTGAAAATGAGTTGCTATGTTTGCAAGCTATGGGGTATGTATATAATAGTATTATTGTTTGACTATACAGGGTAGCCTGTACAGTTTTAATTTTCTTCGCCAACTTACAAACTATAATTCTAGAATTTACAAAATATCTTTATAGAGGAAAAAATAATGTTCTATCAGTAAATACGATTTTACGAAAGCATGATCACATCGTCTTTGTTTTGCCATACCTTCCACATAAAAAGTTTTCAGTAAGTACTCTTCAAATTTCGTATATCGACCTTGGTCTAACAGTTATACAACCAGAAGCGTAGCTAGAGCTCAGTCAAAATTTATGGAGGAGAGTTTGGTCATTTAAAGTAGAAAAGGAAAACGTGCAAGTAATCTAATTGACTCTTAAGACTGAAAAGAAATATCATAACATTGGCATTTTTACCCTGTTGGCATAATGCAAACAGTCTTATCATACGCATTCCTAATTTAAGCATTTATTTGGATATATTGGAAATTCTTATCTATCTATCTCAATCTTGCCGATCACCCCAAAATGGCCCCATCCACTAACAACACCATGTGCATCCGCCTTTTCTTCGTACCCTTTATTTTTGTGTTGGAAATGAAACAAGAGAGCAAAAATAAACACGCCGTCACGTCACGTCACGCCTTATTTCATTTGGGTCGATTTACATGCTTTATGTTTTTCAATGTTCGTTTATTTTTTGGTAGGACTTCGTGCGTCACATGAGCACAGATTCCATCCGCGATTATATGAGGAATTTGTTTATTGCCCTCCGTCATGTTCATGCTCAGAATATAATTCATCGTGATGTAAAGCCAAGCAATTTCCTCTATAGTGAAGACTTAAATCAGTAAGTTTTCTTGCAAAGGAAATGTTCATTTTGTAAACCTTTCGTAAAAAATGATTAATGCGTATACTATTTATTTGTTCTGGAGTATCGACATTTCGCCTTGCCTCTTCATACCACCTTGAACCGAGAGTCTTTCCTTTATTATTAATCGTTTTTATATTTTCTTTATCGTTCGTCAGGTACTCCTTGATCGACTTTGGTCTAGCTATGCCTGTTCCTGGATCAAAACATGGCTTGTTAACTGGTGAGAATTATTTATCGTTTGCCTTTTTTATGTAATGTACAGTATAACCCCGTTAAGTCGGACTCTCAGGGGACCGAAATAATCGGTCTGACTTATCGGGAGTCCGACCTATCCGAACTTCGTCTTAAGTCAGACTCTACTTATTTAGTCCGACTTATCGGGAATATTCTGAAAAGTGACAACATGAAATAAAACAAATATATTGACACAAAACCTTTCTTTCAGCAACCTCGAACCCAGGACCCTTTCGCTCTTGTTAAGCTTGTAATAGGAAACTTGCGCGGAACCTGCGCAAAACCGATGAGCGAATAGAAGGCGTGTGAAATCGCCGCTGATTGGATGTTTCTGACTTCATCCAGAACATGACACCATCTATTTTCCGGATGACGACAGAAACATCCAATGAGTAGCCGATTTCAGTCGCAGTCCGTCCGCTCATTGGTTTTGCGCAAGTTCACTAGTGTCCGTGACATTAAAATCTTTTCAAGCAAAATGGTCCTGGGTTCGAGGTTGTTTTTTCTGTTTTGATTAAAAAAAATCAGTTATTTTCTTTTGTTTTTTTCTTTTTAAATTTTCGTTCTCCACCATTGACGACATTTTTGCAGCTAAGTTGCCGATTTCTCCACTATTTGTAAACATTGAGGATGGATATAAGAGTTTCAATCGCTTGAAAAACTGCTTGACTACTAGGTTTGGTTGGTATGTCTTCACGCATTTCTGAGATTTCGACATCATCATTCCCATTTTCTTCATCAAGGACGCCACGAATTTCTTCTACAATCTCCTTTTCTGTTAGCAAACCTTCGGTCACTTGCACATCACAGTCGACATCTACTATATCTTCACACTGTAAACCAGCCTGGCCATGTGCTCTTAGCTTTTCGCAAGCTTCTCGTAATTGATAGAAAGGATCATCATGTTCTTCACTGCAAACATTTTCAGAAAATCCCGATTTTGCAAAACAGTTAGCTATCGTTTCCTTACTAACCTCTCCCCAGGAGAGAACAAGAATCTTCATAGCTTCGAGTATGGAAATTACCGGAAGCTGCTTTCCTTGGTCAATTGCAGCCAAACTTTCTGTATTATGCGAGTTCTGTACTTGGATTTTAATGACCAAATTACCCCTTGGTCCATTGGTTGTAATGCTGACGTTGTATTAGGGGGAAGAAAGTAAAGAGTAATTGATTTGAGATTTTCAATTACTGGATGGGCGGGGCAATTATCAATGATCAGGGCCACCTTTCGACCATCATTTTCGAATCTTTCGTCTTGCTCTCTTACCCATTCGTCGAACAACTCCGAATTCATCCAGCTCTTGTTCTGGGCACGATAACGACAAGGAAGGCTTTGTATGTGTTTAAGACAGTGTGGTTTTTGCGACTTTCCAATGACAAACATTGGAAGCTTCTCTCCAATCATATTTGCAGCTGCAAGGCCGGTTAGTCGAATCTTGCTGTTTTTTCCACCTGAACATTTTTCTCCTTTCAAGCTGAGAGTTTTTTTTGGGAAACGCTTGATAAAATAGCCCGAACTTGTCAGCATTGAATATGTTTCGAGGCTCATAGTTCGATAAAATTGTGAGTAATACGGTTTCTTTCCATGGGGCCGTCATTTCTTCAGTAACATCATTGCCTTCACCTGAAAAGAAAACACTCCAAATACTGTGAACTCTTTCACTGTCACTTTTCACAAGTAGAATTCTCTATACTAGGGTAAGCCATGGCCATCCGCACGAGAATGCCAATAGAATTAAATCCCCCCTATATGTTAGAACACTTATACGTCAATGTGTGAATGTAGCCTTAGATTCGAATGTTCAATTCGAATGTTTTTGAAATGAAGAAACTAAACCTGTGAAATTTTCCTATTTGTGAATGCATAGAAGAGGAATTAAAATGGAAAACTTGGCAAGAAACATCGACCTTCTAATTCCTATTATCAGAGAAAAGGAATACCAGATGGAATCATTCGTAATGGGTTACCATGTGTACCGAGACATTTGGTCGCCAAATGACAGAGAAGTTTTAAGCACAGAAATGGAGCCAAGTAACGTAATGGAGCCAAGTAACGTAATGGACAAATTTGCTGTGGCTATTAAAAATAACACTACAACGGTTGGACATCTACCAAAGGGAAAGACTGGTCGTTTCTGCAAAACAATATTTTATTTTCTCAAAATGGAGAACACAAGTTGTAAAGTTGTAATTACAAGCGATAAAGCTGTTAATGATGATGGTTTGGGAATGAGAATACCATGTGTACTAATTTTTAAAGGACAAAGTCAGTTTGTTGACATATTAGAGCAAGAGTTTTG
This sequence comes from Turritopsis rubra, assembly GCA_039566895.2. NCBI lineage: Eukaryota > Metazoa > Cnidaria > Hydrozoa > Anthoathecata > Oceaniidae > Turritopsis > Turritopsis rubra. The sequence goes on along the minus strand of CM077623.1, from coordinate 15,002,451 downwards.
TAAACATAAATAACAGATACAGTACTTACCAGAAATAGCTTTAAAAGAAATATTGAATCTTTTCTTCCACCTATCGATCCATCCATTCGACGCCTGGAAGTTGTTTACACGCAATTCCTTTGCAAAATACAAAGATTTAGCTTTGATTATAAGCCACGATACGGGGATGTTTTGATGACGAGCATTTACGAACCATTTATAGCAGGCCTTGTCTAAATCTTCAAAAGAAGCAGTCCTCAGTCTCTGCCGCTTGTTTGCAACACGACTAGCTTCAACCTCTTCGTAAATTTTATTTTTGTCTTTCATCCAGCCATACAGGGTTTGCTTGGGTATATTGTATTCACGGATAGCAGCAGCACATTTCTTTCCGTTGTCGATTTCTTTGAGTATTTCATATTTTTCGGTTATTGTTCGCGTTTGCAGCTTTCGCTTTGACGCCATTTTTGAAATAAAGTTTTAAACTTGAGCCCACTACAATGCCGCTTCGAACGTTCGAATCTTAGCCTGCCTGGTAGACAAAACCTCGCAAGAAAATTGGAGGACGGCTGGGCGAAATTCAGAAAAGTCCGACTTAAACGGTGTTTTCTAACTGAAGGGACCGAAGAAAACAGTCCGACTTAACGAGAAGTCCGACTTAAACGGTGTCCGACTTAAGCGGTGTCCGACTTAAGCGGACCATTTTGGCTTGAATTAGGTAGGCAAATCCAAGGGAGACAAGGTTTTAGTCCGACTTAAAGAAAAGTCTGACTTAAACCGTGTCCGACTTAACGGGGTTATACTGTACGTTTTTTTTGGTTTTTGTTTTTGATATATTTGCACATGTTCAGATTATACGTCCTCTGCATCGCAACGATCACAACGTGTCGCTAATGAAGCTAAATCAAAGTCTACAATCGACAATCTTTGTAAACACTCGAAGAAAGAAGTCTGTACTTATTGTAAATCGAGGTTAGAAATCATTTTGACGGGTGGCTACGTAGTGCTTCCCCCTAACTGTTCTTTATGCCTTTGTTCTTTTTGAAATAAAATGTTAATAATTTTAGGCCTCGTCAGAGTGCACCACGAGCTGGAACTCCAGGTTTTCGATCTCCTGAAGTTCTTATGAGATACAGACAGCAAACAACAGGTAAGCAATGTGATGGTTTCTGAATGATAATTCTGTCATTCTGTCGTTCTCACATTCATCTTTTTTTTGTTTTAGCTGTAGATATATGGTCAGCTGGTGTCATATTGTTGTGCATCCTAAGTGGTAGATATCCCTTTTTTAAAGTGAAAGATGACATGGAAGCACTAGCGCAGTTAGTCACTTTATTAGGTTCAGAAAACATGAAAAAGATGGCGGAGAGCATTGGTGAGTTATTTGAACGTGTTGAATTGTTATCAAAATAGCGAACGTAATTCTGCAGTGTGTGTTCTATTTGATTTTCAGATTCGAACGAATACATTGTTTTTCCCATCGTTAAATTTTTTTTGTGTTTTTAAATTTACTGATATCTCTTCTAGGAAAGGAATTTGTTTGTTCGCCAACAATTGTCAGTGTTGACAATCTAAAAACCTTGTGTGAAAAGTTATACGGTATGCGAAAGTGTCCTGTACATAGCAAATCATCAGATGCTGAAGAAGAACAGAGAAACAAAAGAAAACGAAAAAATGACCGCGAAGGAAACAAGGAAAATGTTGACATCAGCATAAATAGAGACAGTAATCAGGCTGTTGATACAATTCTGTCCAGTCTAGATGATTGGGAGAAATGTGAGCACTGCATCGTCCATAATGAATGTTCTAAGCATCCATTAGAGACGAGAGTACGAACGGGTGTTCGTTGTAATTGTTTACCTGATTCTGCGTATGACCTGTTAGAGAAACTGTTAGACTTATGTCCACACACTAGAATGACTGCAGAACAAGCTTTAAGACACCCGTTCATATATCCGAGATAGTGGAAGGACACTATGCAGAAAGAAATACCTCAGGACGGAGAATTGATGTTGTTTATCGAAAAAAATTGTGAATAATGAATGAAGATAGCTGTAAATTAGTGTTTTAATATATAAAGGATTGTTATTTTAATATATATACCGTATTTCCTCGAAAATTGGCCGACCTTCGAAAGTAAGCCGATTCGAAAATAAGCCGAAAAATATTAGAAAATAACAGAAAAATTCGCCGACCTCGAAAATAAGCCGAGACACAGTGAAGCCATTGCATTGCACACTCCTTTAGCCAGTCAAACGAACTTTCGAATCAAATCATTCGAATCTATTTGTTCGAATCTACTTACCATTTTTACAAATGTTTGAAAATAAACATTTTGTAAAAATGGCTCCTACGAGAAAGTTTTAAAGTATATAGCAGATAAAGGCTGTTCCAACAATGCAGCTGCAAGACACTTTGGAATCGATGAAAAAAACATTAGAAGATGGAAAACTCAGGCTCTCTTCATGCGGTAATTTAAAATGGGTTTTCCAAAGCCAAACAACTACCTGGTTCTGGCAGACGACCACTGTCAGAGGACTTGGAGGAGCTTGTTTATCAGTGGATAGTATCAAAAAGGCTGCAGAAACAACGCATCACAAGGAAAGGAATCCAACAAAAAGCAGTTGAGCTGTACAACTCTACTATCAAGGGAGAGCAAGTTCATGTCACGTTATTCGTTATCGCTGAGAAGAGAAACAACTCAGTCTCAGCGACTTCCAGTTGACCTTGTTCCGAAGATTCATAGATTTATTCTTTACTTCCGAAAATTGATCACTAAGAAAAGTTACCTTGACGAGAACATATGGGCATTTGACGAAACAGCGGTTTGGTTTGATAGCGTTGGTAATACTACTATCGAGATAACAGGATCAAAGGAAGTTGAAATGTTCACCACTGGTCATGACAAGCAGAATATCACAGTAGGACTTTGTGCTTCGAGCGCAGGAGAGAAAAAGGTGCCTTATATCGTTTTTAGAGGAAAAGGTAACACTGTAGAAGACAAGCAACTAAAGGCACGTAAAGATATTGAAGTAAACTACAGTGATAATGGTTGGTTCAACACTGACTTGACCCTGCATTGGCTGCATAAAAATTTTCAGAGGTTTTTCGCTGCGAATACTCCAAACACTGTCCTTGTTTGGGATGCTTACAAGTGCCACGTTGCTGAAGAAGTAAAGCAAGCCACTAAGAAACTATCCGTTGATTTAGTAACAGTTCCAGGAGGTACCACTTCTAAGATGCAGGCCCCAGACGTAAGCTGGAACAAGCCCTTTAAGGCCTTTATTGTTGAATCTTTTGATGATTGGGTCGCAAATAGACCCGTTTACGGTAAAAAATTGCATCTTGGGTAATCAGGACAAACATTTTGTAAACAGAGTGATATTATAGCTGGCGATCGTGTAGATATATGGTATGTGTTGGGTTTTTAGCTAGTTGTATTATAAATAAGTTTACAGATATGGCAACAGAAGTTAAAGAGAGATATCTTGACGAATTTTTGGAGATGCCCAATGGGGAATTAAAGTTTTTTTTGCAACAGCGAGGCTTAACTGTTGGTGGAAATCACAGTACTTTGGCTGCCAGGGCATTGATAGGTCATGAACAGCAGATCCCAATTTTGGAAAGTGGTGAAAGCATTTCGAAAAAACTCTTCACAGATTAAGAAAACTTGTTAAAGGAGAACAACCTGAATTTTGATCCTGCATCTGCAAATGATTTTGAGGATGATGTTTTTAAATGGCCAAAAACTAACATGGGGCATATTTTTTCATACATTTTAAACACAAAAGCCTTTAGTACAGAGTACCTTGGTCAGTATAAAGTGTGTAAAGCTTACTCACATTTTAAAAGTGGCTTTGTTGATAAAATATTTGTTAGGAAAATTGATAATCTTCTTATACTAATACTAAATCTTGCTTTTTTCTTACCTAACTTTTAAAGAAAGAACGTTAGGTAAAATTTCCCGGGAAGTTCGTCAATGGATGTATATTTTTCCGTATTAGTATAGGGAGAATCTCCCATCAGGAGAATAGCAGAATTTCACGGTCATTTTCTCACGAGGAGCGCGTAAAACCACGCTGCTGCGAGAAGCGTTTTTTCAGTATTAGTATATTACCAAATGATGCGACGTGAATTTTTTGGCACGGGGGACATTGCATTGCACCCTAAATAGAATGCGATTTCAAGGGTCAAATATCTTGAGAACCGATGGGGATAACTGACGTTTTTGGGGCTCTGCAATATTGGCGATGGGTGACGAAAAAAAAATTGGGTCTAAAACTTTTTGGGGATGGGTGTGACGTCATCAAAATCTTTGATCGACGATATCTCGGTAACGGCACGTCGTACACAGACGATCCCATACATTTTTTTGATCATCTTTTCGAGCTCTACAACTTAGTGGTACTTATTCTTAGCAATTATGTGATTTTATTTTCGGCATCTTTTTTTAATATGCCTGATGATGATAGCGGGGGCCGCTCAAAATGTAGTGCCGCGCTTTTCGTGCAAAAACAGAAATAAATAGAAATTTAATCTTTCAATTTTCCATTGTTTACACGTAAAAATTTATGAGATTGAAAAAATCAGACAATGGAATTGAGTATTAAACTTGACGCAACTGCGATTGTAATTAAAATGAGATGCTGAAAGTCTGAAACCTGGATTAAATCTTGAAAATCCATTAAGTTATTGTCTGAAAAACGAGACAATAGATTGGAATGTATTAATTTCATTTGCATACCTATTTTTTTTTGTCTGATTTATTAATCTCTTTTGTCAACTCTACATTTTGAGCTATCATCATTAAAATGCGTCTGTTTCAAATGAAATATACGTTTTATGATTTATCTTTATATATATTAAAAAAAATATTCAATAGATAGATATAACCGTTACTAAATCTGGACAAAAAACAAGCTTTCATATTGTTCATTTTTTTTTATGTAATAGCTTTGATCAGCATTTTGAGCTCTATAGCGTGGTACTACTTATCCCTTATTCGCCACCACCATATTAAGAAGATGAACACGGGATAGCGGTAAATCATGGGGAAAGTAAACCTGTAAAAACATTTTACACGCTATACTATATATACACCCCTATATTTTGAAAGAGGAAGAGCACGGGAGGTGTGGGCGGCAAATAATGGGAAAAATGAACCTGTAAAATGTTTTTGACCAGCATTTCGAGCTCTATAGCTGGTACTACTTATACTTTTGGATTGTGTGATTTTATTTTCGGTCACCCCTATATTAATAGGAAAATCACGGGATGGCGGTAACTCATGGGGAAAGTGAACCGGTAAAATGTTTTTACCCGGGATACTAGTGGTATTATATTAAGAACGTTAGTTACTCCCTCACAAAGGATTAATGATGCTAAGCACAAGCTGTGGATACTGTTTGATAATGACGGTGATATTAAGACTGCCTATTGTAGTTGTAGTGCTGGAACATGTCACTGTTGTAACCATGTTGTTGCAGCTCTTTGTAAAATAGAATTTGCGAATCAAAGTGGGGTGACAAATCCCTCTTGTACTGAAGAGCTATGTGTTTGGAACAAATCAGCCAAGGAGATAAAACCAATGAAAGTAAAGGATATGATAATCCAAGAGCACAATAAGGAAAAATAACAAAAACAATACTTAATTACTAACGAACACAAGAAGAATTTTGATCCTCGTGTTGAGAAGGATCGGATTGTCTCGCAATCTGAAATTGAAGGTTTTTTGTCTAAAACTAAAATGCTAGTGCCTGCAGCTGTATTACATACTGTATTAACACTAAAACACTGTATTAACTGTCGAATGGTGCTTATAATTTGACCAACACATGCTAGCAACATCAAGACTGGAAGGAGTTTCAATAAGGAGCTCTGCACAGTCAATTATCACAACACATATTGGGTAATACTTTCTAAAAATTGATGGCAGGTTTCTTTTCAAAATATGCCTTTCTGGCCACATAATCATCCACTGAAATTCTTTGCTCAAAAGTTTTATCCAGGTTGTAAACAAAACACTCACTTGGCCCTCACTTATTTTAAATCTAAAAGCCAAGTCTTGTGTCATAACACCAGAGTTTCATCATTGTAAGCAAAAACTCTTGCTCTGGAGATAAGCATCTCAGAGAAACGTTCTTTTTGTCTCTAGGGGAAGTAAAATCTGTAGTGGTATTTTTCATACCCTTCCAATAATGCATATCAATGGCTTTCTTTACAAGAAATTCGAATACAATTTTAAATAGTTCCCTGCTCTGCAAGCCAATAAAAAAATTTACATCATTATCTCTGGTAATATCAGCAAAAATTAGAGCACTGTTCCTGCCGAGTGAACATTGGACGACTTGATCTTCATAAGTTCGCTCTTGCACTTTTTTTGCAGGAGGGATCAAAACTTTTCTGCAAGCTGGTGCTTTTCTTTTCTTTGGGGAGGGTTTACTCACATCACTAGCTACAAGGTAAAGAGTTGGATTTGGCTCCATGAAAGTGGGTTTACCATTTAAGAAATGGTTGGAGCAGACTGTTTTGTGATCTGATGCTTCAAATCCAACTAAACCTTTTGATACTTGCTGTGTCGATAGAGCTCTTTTTTGAGGGTCTTTTGGAAAGTGGTGAAATTTAAGAATTAGCACATGCGATCGTTTCACTTGGCTCTCTGAATATCTTGAATCATTGTTGCAACCTCCAACACAACATCTATATGCAGGCATTAGAGTAGATGTACTTTAATGGGATTTACTTTCGCGAATGCCACTTTCGACAAAATTTCGCGGGATTTATTTTCGCGAATGGAGATTTTGAAAAATTTTTACGGAATAAACTTTCGCGAATTGCCTTAAATTTTCACAAATTTTCTTATTCATAGATCAAGTTTTTAGTCTTTAAATCCTTTCACAAGGCTTTATGTTGGAACCTTTAGCTAACCCTCCTGGACAAAGCAAAGAGCAATACAACGGTTACAATAACACAACTTTCTTTTGAATAAAAGTAGTAGAAATAGTGTCTATTCATCATCATCTAACTCTTTAAAAAGATCAAACGCTCCTCTCTCATCACCCTCCATCTGCCATATTTCATCTTCTGCTTCGTCTTCTTCATTGATAACGTCGATAAACTCATTTTCTATGTCCATACCACAAAGTGCGGACACGTTAACAGATAATTCTGTGCTATCTTGCACCATCGGATCTATGTCCTGAAATGGATCAAGTGATGGTAATTTAGATGAACCCATTTTGATTGCGTCTACGATCCCAGAAGCTCGCCATCCCCCATCAATAATTTCTCCATGCCACAAAATTATAATATACAATAAAATTTTTAAATGAAAGGTACTTTTATTGACAAAAATCGGAACTTGAAATAAGGGATACCTTACAAAACATTTGTTCGTTCCTTAAGACTGCTTTTGAATGCATTGTTTGAGTAGGCAGAATTTCTCAAAACATGGCGTTTACCAATTTTTCACATCGTCCCGTGATACAATGAATTAAAGCCTTAAACCATTTTTAAAATTTTAAGTTTTTGAAAAAAATTTCGACGGGATTTATTTTCGCGAATCGCCAAAATGAAAAATTTTCGCGGGATTTATTTTCGCGAATGGCCAAAATGAAAAATATTTTGGGATTTACTTTCGCGAATTTGCCCAAAATTCGCGAAATTAGAGATAGAAAGTGGATCGTTTCAGCGCATCTCTTTTTCTCGCTATTTTAGTATCTGCGCAGATAGTCAAAATAATGTAAAATAATCGCTAAATAATTGAATGAATTTTTTGATGACATCATCAAAAAAAATAATAAAAAAATAAAAAAAAAATAAAAAAAAAAAAAAATCTAAAAAATAAAAAAAATCTAAAAAAATAAAAAAAAAAGTTATATCTAATATCTAAAAGTTCTGTCCACTTTAAAAAAATTTTCAAAAGTAAAAAAGTTTATATAATAAAGATGAGCGATTTTATAATGAATCAAATTAATAATTAGGGTATATGGTGTGCAACTTTTTTAGATCATGCTGAGATTGCTCAATTATGTAAAGAATTAGGTGTGGCTAATGTTAATGGGATGATGTGGTGTGTAGCTATAGGTGGTCATATTGGGATTGTTAAATTATGTAAAGAATGGGGTGCGACGGATTATAATTGAGGTATGTGGTGTGCAACTTTTTATGGTCATGTTGAGATTGTTAAATTATGTAAAGAATGGGGTGCTAATAATTATAAAGATGTGATGGAGCGTGCAGCTACAAGAGGTCATATTGAGATTGTTAAATTATGTAAAAAATGGGGTGTAACTAATTTTAATGGTGCAATGTGTGATGCACTTTTAAATGATCACATTGAGATTGTTAAATTATGTCAAAAATGGGGTGGTACTTTAAATGATGATAGATCTCATTCAAAAAAATAAAAAAAATTATATAATAAAAGGATGAGTGAAACTTATAAGGATTTAGTGATGCGTACAGTTAAATTATGTAAAGAGTGGGGTGTGATGGATTATAATAGGGTGATGTGGTATGCAGCTAGAGAAAGTCATATTGAGATTTTGAAACTATGTAAAGAATGGGGTGCGACAGATTATAGTGAGACGATGAGGCGTGCAGCTGAAAACGGTCATATCGAAATTGTTAAACTATGTAAAGAATGGGGTGCGACGGATTATAATTCGCCGATGTGGCATGCAGCTCGAAAAGGTAACATTGAAATGGTTAAATTATGTAAAGAATGGGGTGCGACTAATTTTAATGAGGTGATGGAGCGTGCGGCTGAAAAAGGTCATATTGAGATTGTTAAACTATGTAAAGAATGGGGTGCGATTAATTTTAATGATGTGATGTGTGTTGCAGTTAGATACGGTCATATTGATATTGTTAAACTATGTGTAGAATGGTTATGATTGTTTCTCTATAATAAAAATGACACTTTCTCTATTAAAAAGACAACCATGGATGGTTGATGATACAGAATATATGTACGTCTTACGCGAAATCGGTTCAGTTTCGAAGCTAACACAAAAGCGAAAGAATCATAAATACACGGAAGAGTTCTTAAAGCAATGGAACATTATATTTGTATACGGAACTTATTTATTGGAAGGGGAAGTAGACCCCTCTTTTTCATTGAGTGAAACATGGAGCTTGATGCAAGCTCCTCATATTACTCTCAGCGATAGCGATAAGAGTTTTAGGAGACGGATGGTTAACTTTATGTGTGCATTGAAATATATTCAAGAGATAGATGGTCAACTGACATCGGATAATATTAAGACTCTTCATAAACTCATGATGCATGGAGAAAAGCATAAGAACGGTAAAGATGTACTTATTGGGGAGTTTAGAACCACACCTGTATTTGCAGGCTTTCATCAGTTTGCTCCAGATTTTGCTATTCCTATGCTAGTAAAAAACACTCTAGATCGATACTATTCCAATGAATCAGACGATTCGATATTAAATGCCGTCAACTTGTTCGCAGACTTGATTGATATTCATCCGTTCGAAGATGGAAACGGACGGTTGTGTAGAGTTATCATCTCTCATGTGTTAATGAAGAGTGGACAAAGTCTATTTCCAGTTGTGTTGAGTTCGTTTCGTAAACGTGGGAGGCGTCATTATATTCAAGCTGTTAAAAGGTTTAGAGAGTGTCCTTCAATGTTTTATAAACTGGTCTGCACATCTTTGGTTAGAGTCTGGGAAAATTTCGAACAAAATCTGATACTAATGGAAAAAAGTATAATAAAGGATGTCGAGTTTTGATTTTAATGATGCGATGATGTATGCACCTAAAGAAGGTTATGTTGAGATTGTTAAATTATGTAAAGAATTATGTGTGGCTAATGTTAATAGTATGATGTGTGTTGCAGCTAACAAAGGTGATATTGATACTGTTAAATTATATAAAGAATGGGGTGCAACAGATTTTAATAATGCGATGAGATGTGCAGCTAGAGACGGTCACATTGAGATCGTTAAACTATGTAAAGAATGGGGTGCGACTAATGTTAATGAGGTGATGCGTGATGCAGCTAGAGAAGGTCACATTGAGATTTTGAAACTATGTGTAGAATGGTTATGATATTTTTTTTTATTTTCAAAATTTCGAACAAAATCTGATACTAATGGAAAAATTTCTAGATGAGTATCTTCAGTAACTATTATCATTCAAGTTACTGAAGAATGTGGTACGCTTGAGGGTACTCTAGTCGTATATATAAGCAAATATGTTTACCACTCTTCCAACGTTTCTTAATGGGAAGCCAGTCGTCTATGACACTAGTTTCTTCATCAAGCATCTTCAGATCACTCCTTTCCTTCGGATACCAACTAAAGAGCATTTTTGCTTATCTTCGGATGTTCTTCGGGACAGCTGTGTAAACTTGGGTGAGTAATCAGAGACTGTTTTTTATGACGTCCTGAGATAGCCAGATCTAAAAGTGTGTTTCTTCTTTGGTCAAATTTCTCGTCAGTTATACAATCGTCAACGATGAAAAGTGTCTCATATTTTGGTAAGAGAGTTGAGAATTTCTTGATCCAATCAAACAATCCTATTGTTGGTGTAGGTTCAATTAGAAAAATATCATCCTCCTCCCACAAGGCTTGACATGATTGATAAGTATCATTCCATTTGAGAGTAGGACAGATGATGATAATATATTCAAAATGTTGTTTGAATTGGGTTTGTAGAAGCTTTAAACCAACTCTGTCTTTCCACATCCAGTCGGTCCAGAGAAAATTGCTGTACAAGGTTCTTTTACATAGCTCATTTCTTTATTGTACAACACTCTCAAAACGCCCATCTTCAAAGTTGACTTGTCCATCTTGTAAAACATAGATGTAACAATTGATAGATCCTGCTTTTTCTGCTAACTTGGTTATCGCTAATGTTACACCACTACTTAGGTTCTTTAAAGATCTCCCTGTTCCATGTAGCTTATTATCAGGTGTGGTTCTAAAATCAATGAACAATGAGTAACCTGTGTTGAAAAATTCTGCTGGTGATATACTCGTCTGCTTATCACCGCTAAAATATAACCAAGAATTATTATACATATCTTTCGGAAGCAAACCATGTGTGTAGAGTTGATTGGGTTGAGCTTCTACCGCAATATCTACTTTTGATATTTTCGGGTTGTAGAACTTTTCGTTATCGAAAGCGTAAGCTTTTCGACTATCAGGTTCAATGAAGAGCATTAAAATACCCTTTAAACTTACGCTTGGTGTGTTAATCTGTATATTCCACATAGTGTCTTCTTTTTTGAGGGGTATCATGCTATGTCTCAAGACTCTATCATAAGGAAAAGATCTATTCATAGAAGCAGTTAAGACTGCTTCCTTTAATTCTCTATCTTCTACTTTATTGAATTCTAAAGCGATATTAGATATGGTATAGGAGCCATCAGGATCCTTCTTTGAGGCTCCGCTTCCTGTTCCAGCATCTCTGATCACATTTCCATAAGATGCAAATGTTAATTGAAAGCTAAGTCGATCATCAAGCTGTACAAATGGTAGATGTTTTAAGATATCATAATATTCCCACAAGGGTATCGCAAATCTGTTTCCATAAGCATTAGCCAACGCTGTTTCACTTGCACTACCACTAGTAGATGTTTTAACTCTAAGTTTAAGTACATTTCCTTCAGTATCTACCCCTTGTTCGATCTTATATAGCTTGTCTTTCTCTGAATCCCACTTATCTGCATAAAGCTGATAGATATCAAAATCAAAGATATCTTGTATGATATTCCCCTCGTAATCAATTTTAAGTTGAGTAATCAAACTCTTTCCGAGATTATTCATGATATGTCTAGCTGTATCCGTACTCTTCAATTCAAAATCGAAAGTAAGTTTCAAACTTCCAGGTTCTATAACATCATTCGCACCTAAGTTTGGTATTTGAACATGTAACCTGATTCTGATCGATGGTGCTTGGGTTGTGTGGTATTTTAACATGTTGTCTTGAGGCTCTTATACCAAAACGAGTTCTATATTTTTTATTAGGGTTTAAACTTTTACCATATGAAGTCATTTATTATATATAAGAAATGACTGAAATTTTTGATAATCCTGGATATGATGAAGGGGGTGAGGATGGTGAAGACGATCCATATCCTATCTCTACAACAACCGATCCTATACAACGGAGTGGAGCAGATGTTGATGTATCTAATGTATCTAGCGCAACGGAAGATATACAGAGGAATTTACTTCGCATGAACTTGGAGAATCTGTACATACATCTTGACGTTCAAGGCTCCTTGAACCTTATAGATCTGGGAAAGTTTAAACTTTCGAAATACAAAGGCGTTCCTCGGTTCGAGTACTATAAGAATGGAAATTGGGTTAGTCTTACAGATATACGTAATGGAAAATGGTTGAGTAAGAAGAGGATCGAGACTATTATTGGAAAGACTAGGATTAAAGATGTGCTTGGACTAGGCACTCCTCTACAACCTGAGGATATTCAGATGCAGGATCTTGGTAAGAAGATCAAGATATGTAATGAGGAACTCAAGGAGATAGATCAGGAGATATCAGAAACACAGCGAGCTCTCGATTTAGATCCTGAAGATGTAGAGGAGAAAGAAAAACTTGAACAACTGCTTGAAGAAAAAAAAGGAATTGAGAAACAAAAATCATCACAGATCTCACGGATAAAAGAGACCATCACCAAGATAGCGGATAGTGATACATCATTAGGTGAGAAACTTCGAATTCTTTTTCGAGAGCAAGGTATTACGATTACGGCAATCATAACAGCGATCGGACTTGTTATATCTACAATCGTAACTTCGTTAATCGGAGGGGTGAGTATGGTAGTTGGTGGAAAACCACCGGGAAAAGGTGGAATTCAGCAGTGGATGAAAAAGCAACTCGAAGCTCTTGGGCGACTACTCGAAAAGCTTGGTGCAAAGTTTGGAGCTGCATTACCTGGTATCATTGGAAGCGTTGTAAGCTGGTTATTAAACTTTCTGAAAAAGGGAATTATGATATTAAGTTCAAACGTCTGGTTACTCATTGTTTTCCTACTAGGTTTGATAGGAAATTGGTTACTAAGAAAAGTAAATTCCAAGCAAAATAAGTGATACTCCAGCAATAATTAAAGCTTGCTTTTCCTCTTCATGTTGTTATTATTATTATTATTATTATTATTATTATTATTATTATTATTATTATTATTATTATTATTATCAAATGTTTATACAGGATGGTTCATTCAGTCGTATAATACATAAATATATTTACACTGTTTTCAAAGAAGTCAAAGAAGTGTTGCGTTGCGTTAGCTCTTTCAGGTAATTTTACGTCAATAGGTGTTTCTTTTATAACAACATGATGTTTTGGATGAAAACCAGTAGTTCTCTTACCTTTGAAGGCGTCATGTTTTGGAGGAGGATGTTTTTTTTCCACATCTTGAGAAGGAATCGACGGCGCTCCAATATGATTTGCACTAACTAATTTTATACTGAAATTTGTTATATCATTGAGATTTTTCAACTTCAAATCGCTTGGTATAAGATAAGTTCCTAAAGCAACACCAAAATTTGGTTTTGCTCTAGCATATTTCAAAACATTTTGAAATTCTGTGATCTCTTGTTGTATAGTATTTTTTTTAGAATGATTTTTTCTAGAGAAGATGAAAAAATCTTTTGAGCATCTAAAGGACGTCCTGTATCACCTATAATATTTGATCTAGCACTCGCTTGTGATTCTAAGATTAGATAAGTACAATATCGTATAGATTGTGATAACCTTTGCAATCCTGCACGTGTTAATCCGTTTACATCAGTTTCAAGATACATTTTGAGATTATCCTTACCAATCTTAATTCGTGCGAGATATCGCCAATACGTAAGTTCTGGTATGATGTCGAATTCTCTAGAAATACTTCGGAAAGCAGTCTCCTTGTATGGATTTTTTCTTGGATTAAAGGTAAGATCTCCTGGTAGAGGTACCTCCATTTCCTCTAGAATAAGACGCGTTTGTAGGTAGACGTGAAAGCGAAAAATAGATCGAATCATTGGAACCTTATGATTAAGATGAAATGTAGATATCCCACATCCTATAGTACTCACCCAGAAACTGAAGGAGAGTTGTCCAAGATAAAAGTCTAACGGTTCTCCGAAACGATCATTCGGACCTTCAGGTTGGAATGGTATGAAGATATTACGAACGTTTGCAGTGAATGAGGAACTATCTTGATCAACAACGATTTGTTGTTTCCATAGTTCCTCTGATGATATTAAGACGCTAGGTTTTCCATAGTCAGGTATATATTTATGTTTTGAATTAAAGCTTAGAAGATTACTACTCATTTCTTTCATATAATAAATGGAGCAATATATGTATGTGAACAATCTTGGTAAAACACAATTACCTCTCACTTTGAAAGCGGGAACTGAATTATACTTGTATAATGCTTTGATCATAGTCCGATGGTTTAAATTAGATAAGGACTCTCGTATGGCTATATCGAAAGATCAGATACCTAAAGATCCGAATCCTACAATTATCGATTTTTCAAAAGGTCTTTACACATCGTCAACCATCCTCGAAACTATAAACGCGAGAGGCAACAAAACAGTATACATAAATAAAAATGCAGATGATACTTTAACCTTATCTGTTACAAAGGGTTATGAAGTTATATTCAAACCTGAATTATTAAATCTTCTCGGATTAGAACCTAGAAATAAACTTTCACAGCTGGATATTATAAAACAACTCCAAATATCTATACATTTAAAGCGCTCCGTTTACACTGTGAAGAAATCGAATTGTATAACATGATGGAAAATACAACCCTCACGAATACACTACATCATTTTGAACTTGCTAAAGGAGAGTATGAGTATAACGATCATATGATATATGATTATACTTCAAATCCTATATACATTGCTAAACTGAAATATCCAATAAATACCTTAACCTTTAAGATTAGTGATGAGAATGATAAAGATGTTGATGTTAGTATTAGAATGAAACTATTGTTAAAATAAACATATGGCAATGTATGACTTCAACACTGAGAAGCTATATCCTGTTTTACCTAGTGCTCCGGAGGATGGTGTAGAAGGTCCGACATTACAAACGCAAAACTATAGGCAACAAACCATCAAGGAGACGGAAGCGTTCCTATATAATGAGATAAAAGATAGGAGATCTCTAGAACATAAATTTTCACGCTACACTATAGTTGCTACGTATATCTCTTACTTTCTAAATGCGGCGAGCGTTGTGCTTTCAGTCGGAGAAATCGCGTGTCTAATCTCTGGCATAGATGTATCGATGAATATCGCGTTGTGTGTGACGACTCTTGTTTTGAATATGGTATTGATTATAATTCAGAAAAGTGTCTCTGTTTTTGATGTGAAAAGACTGAAAAATCGTGATATTTCTATAGTTGCTCAAATCATCATAGATGGTTTGAGACTGCTTATCTCGAAGAGCATAGAAGATGGGAGTATCGACCATCATGAATTCAGTCGCATTATAGGAGAGAAACAACGTTACTTGAGTAAGAAACAAGAACTGCGATCCAGATCGACTAAAGCGATCAAGCAGCTCTCTGATGATCAGAGAGAGGAGCTCTTAGAGCTTGGGAGAAAACAAGGTCGTGAAGAGATCGCAAAAAAGCTCGTAACTGGTTCCAGTACCCCAGATGTAGGTGTTACATAATCTATGAATCACCTCCTCCCTATGTTTTGTAGTTTGATAAAGCCACAAAACTTTACATGTCGATATCAAACATATCTTCGAACAACTCTTGCGTATCATCATCTGGTAGAGTAAAATGGTTTCCCTCTACAATAATAAAACCTCTTTAACTAAATCTCATCATTATCAGATTCGCTAAGAAGACTCTCATACACGTCTACTCGCTTATACTTACCCTCCTTTAGATACACTTGTAAATAGTAATTATGGTTTTTCTGAGTGTATATACTTCCGATTTTCAGCACACCAGTTACTCTACAGCTTTGATGGAATGGTACCTCATCGTTAAATTTTGTTTTAATATCACCATGCCACACGATGAGCTTAGGATTAATCCAACCCGTAGTGCTGATCGGTTTACCTGTAAGAGTTTGAAAAAGATCCTCTTCAATGCGATTTATGATCGCTATATAAGCATCACACCAGTCTTTGTCATCTGACACGTTGAATCCCATCTTCCAGACAGAGCCTTCGTTATATTTTGATACACCTGAGGAATGACAATTCTTCGGTGTCTTGATGTAGAGAGGAATAATTTTACCCGGTTCCTTCTCATAACCTATATAGTATCTAGTATCGGTTTTGTTCACTAAGATAGCCTCTGATATAATGATCTTTGATATATCGATTGTGTAGATGTTTGTAAGTTCTACACTATCACTAGAGTTAAAGTCTATTCGTGAAACCTTAAGTTGTCCAAATCGTAACATTATTTTATTATTGTAAAAACAACTTCCAACTAGCATTCATAGATCAAATAGATCGCTTTTTCCTTCGTTGAAGGTGGAGGGTGAAATGTTAGTCAACTCTCAAAGAAAGCACCACCACCAAGAAGAAAAATTCATACAACGCCAGAAGGTGTAGAAATTGATGTTCAAACGGGTGAGATCGTAGGAGTTGAAGTAGATTATAACACATCGATTCATAACTGATTTTTCCAACGTTGTCGACATGTTCTCTAATTTTTCGATCTTCCAAGGTTGTACACGGTGTGTACACCTTCACCAAGTAAATCATAACGTGTTTTATCAGTTATGAATCGATGTGTTATAATCTACTTCAACTCCTACGATCTCACCCGTTTGAACATCAATTTCTACACCTTCTGGCGTTGTATGAATTTTTCTTCTTGGTGGTGGTGCTTTCTTTGAGAGTTGACTAACAATTGTCTTCAAGGCACAATCCTGACACTCTTTCCACTCTGTTTGAGTACCAATACTACGTTGGTTTTTTTTATATCTCACGATCTTTTCTCCTCTCAAGAGAGCACTAACCTCATCTATGTTTAATGTAGAATATCCTTGAATACCTTCTTTTTTTGCTTTCTCTCTTAACTGATTCAGGGTAGACATGTTTATTATTGTAAGACAACTTATATATTCAAAACTACCACTTTTTCACATAGTCCGGAGGTACTTCCGTATCCTCAGGAATCAGCATAAGTTCTTCCCGAACGAAAGCTCTCTCGGGTCCATCTTGGAGGTAGTACAAAATACGTTGTCCTGGATACTGTAAGATCTCACGAAAGCGATACGTTTTCCGACTCCAGTTGTTGTCCGTTGCACGACGTCTTGTGTCATCATGTTCCTCACCTGGTTGTAAGAGATAGCGATACAACCCTGATTCAATCAAAGCGTCTTCCTTCGGATAGAATTCGACTTTTAACGGAACTTCCTCAAGCTTTATCGCTTTGGATGGTTTCATACCCGTCCTCGAAAGCACGGTGTTGTTGAGTTGTTTCACACTTTTCTGGTAGTGTCGGATCCATGTGGTACTCTTTTTCTTTGGATCCTCCATCTCTTGCGCATCTTGTATCTTGAAGAGTTTCAGAGCTAGAGTCTTGTTAAAATTTTCCACAAAGGCTGTAAACTTATGGTGATACTTTGTCGTAATTCTCTTCACTTTGACGGCATGCTTCTCAAACAGTTTGTTTGTTGCCGACTTGAACTCTGAACCATTGTCAACATGGAGTTCATCCGGATATTTCAGAGGTCCTTTTTTATAGACGTCGCTCGCTTTCTTCGTTCTCAGAGGTCTGCTCGCTTTATACCCTGAAGCGATGTCGATAACATTCAAAACGTACTTGTACGTATTCTGGTAGACCTTGTCATGAGGTAAAAACATGAGATCCGCCTGATGTATCTTGTTTACCTTACTAACATAAAAATGTGCATGATCAATATGCTTAGGACGAGGTAGATGGATCTGCCATAACGCCTGTCTCACGAGCCAGTGTAAGACTTCCTTCTTTTTCAAACCTAATCCCTTCTGAAGCTCTTTAACAGCCTTGTGACCTACCCAAAGGTTTTTTAGGCTGGTAGTAGATCTCACTCAGGTTCTTTTCACTCATTTATTATATATAACGACGATACACTAAAAAACCTAAAATACTTAGACTTCCTCCAATAAACATCAACTCACTTAACTTTTGAGGTTCAGAAGGTTTATAAAAATCGCTGAATTGAGGTTTAGGGGGTAGAGGATTAAGATGTTGTTTTGTTATTCGATAATATTCACGCATACCTTCATCAAGATCTCTTATATAATTAGTTGCAGCGTTTCTTTCTCGTAGTTTCTCGTTTATCCATTCTATTCTATTATGTTCCTCTCGATTCGCCTGAGCCTGAGCCTTTTGAAATTCTAAGACTGCCTTTGCTCTTTTACGTCGTTCTTCCTCTGTTTCTTCAGCAGAAGAATGATTCATGAGATAGTTTCCACCAATGAAGGCACCTGCGTTTAAAGCAGCACCAACAGCTATAGCTAGTAATGTTGCCATCTTTTTATTCTATATAGAAATCTTATCTTTATACCAACCTTTCTTGAGTGCAATATCATCAGTAACAATCGCTGAACCAAGATAACTCGCGAATTTTCCAACATCGGATAAATCCGGCTTCAAAGTTGGTGTGCTGACACTAAAGATCTTTTTCCCTGCGAAGGCGTACAACAACGTGTAACCGACGAGTCTGACTGTTCTCCAAGTACTATACATAGCTTCCTTCTCCATTTATTATACCTTTTTAGGAGATATTTTAGAACATCTAACACATCTCACTGAAGTTCAAACATCTATCAACCTTTTACCTCCAAATCTATCAACCTTATTTTTTTACGTTTTACCTCCAAATCTATCAACCTTATTTTTTACGTTTTTGAGCGGTGAATCATTCGTTTTTTTTCTTCTTTCTTTCGACTCTTGAAATATACAAAACCAGCTATTACAAATATTACTAAAACTCCACCACCTATGACTTGATATGAGTTGAAAGACTTATCAAGTACTTGATTAGATACTTGATTAGGTACTTGATTAGATACTTGTAGTTCAACCTTCTTCTTACGATTCCATTCCGCTAACTTCTTCCCCGATGCTATTCGACCCGAGTTCTTCGTTTTTGTAAGTTTCTTCTCTTCGTTTATTTGTTCGTTGCTCATTTATTTTAATTCGTTGTTCTTCTTCTTCCGCAAGTTTTGCAAATTTTACCCAATTGAGCTTGTTAAAAAAGATCGAAATATAAGCAATTGGACCAAGGAAATTACGAAAATTAGAGTATATGCTAGAACCTATAGTATCTATAGGTGAAACGTTGGAAATGAAATCAGTCATAGAACTTGTCATTGAGTTAGAGGTTAGAGGGTTTTTGTTGATCTCATATATCTTCTCATTAAAATCTGTTACACCTATTAAATTAGATATTTTAGAGGAAAAATCATCTGTTTTCATCTTAATATCAACACATGGTAATTGTAGATCAACATCTGCTCCACTCGATTGTCTTTTTTTATAAAGTCGTTCTATAGTCTTATCATTCAATTTACTCAATCTTTCTACTGTCCAAGGCTTCTTCCCACCAAGATGTTCACCATTTTGTATAGCACGTGTTAGTTCTGCTCTTTTCTGAGCTTCTGCTGGTGTATCACTTATTTTGATTGATTGCATAAATTTATCAATATCTACATCCATGATTGTCTTTATTATATAATGAAATATAAAAAATATTAGAAGTAAAATTATAATTTGAAAAAATCTAAAAAATATTAAAAGTAAAATTATAATTTGAAAAAATATTAAAAGTAAAATTATAATTTGAAAAAGATAGATAGTTAGTATTTCATACATTTCTTTTTATAGTTGAACACATCATGCGGATTTTTAGATCTTCCAAGGGTGTACACGGTGTGTACACCTTCACCAAGTAATTCATAACGTGTTTTTAACGCCTTTAAATAATTTGGTATCAATAATTTTTTCTGTATTTTTTGGTCATTTAAATGTTTTTAAAAAAAGAATTGTTCCAAAAACACCAAATGTAATTCCAATTCCAACTTGTAAAAGGTGCACAAAGTCACTTTCTAAAAAATTTTGATCATAAACATTTATACCTTTAAATGCGAGCTCAATTTCATCGTAATTTAACTGTTTGAATTTTATTTTTGCAACAACCGCCATAACAAACGCGCTAATTTTTCTTCCTTGATTAACCTCAGGATCGATTTCATTTATCAATGCTACAAGCGAATTGATATCGCACGATTTCATTTTGTCAAGTTCGAAAAAAATTTCATTTCCACGGATATCGTATAACTTTCTGCAATCTTTAAAGAATCCACTCTTGATGAAAGGTGTCCTTTTTTCTACAATGTATAATTCTAAATTTTTAATTTCTGAATTCATTATTATTTCATACATTTCTTTTATAGTTGAACACATCATGCGGATTTTTAGATCTTCCAAGGGTGTACACGGTGTGTACACCTTCATCAAGTAAATTATGACGTGGTTTTATCACTCGTTTAGGCTTATAATACACCCACCAGATTTACATATAAGTTCAACAGATGTACCATGAGCCCATGATCGTACACCATCAACATCTTGAAGTCTCTTATCATCATTTTTACTTAACGCAATTTTATTGATTCTTTGCGTATACATAACATGTTTTCTACTCCTGAATGTTAGTTGACTTCTATACACAATCTTATTATCTTCACAACACTGGAGATAGTTATCGAATGTGATATGCTTTTTTACTACACATTTCTTGATTCCCTTACATTTTTTATCAACCTTTCCATCTAGTTGTTTATAAGCATACATTTTAGGTCTCAAAGCAACAAACTCTATCATGATTTTTCCATTAAGTTCATCCTTTATCATAGCTATAATCTTTTTATTCTCTCCAATCGGAAGTGGTCTATCATCTTCCTTACTATAACCACTTGTATCAAATCTAGCTTTTTCTGTGAGATCTCGATACATATTACCTTCGAATTTATCTTCTCTCAGAACATCTTTTTCAATATCTCTATAAAAATCTTCTGTTTCAATGTGATAGATTAATGAGTCTGTATCCATATATAAAAGCTTGGCTTTGCTTCCATATTTCGGTATCATGTAGTCATAGTGATACTCATACAATAAAATCTTGCTAAGGTCTAAGATAGCTTGTCCAAGGTATACTGGCTTATTCATCACAACCTCTACGCGACGCATATTCATCGCGATGAGATGTTCTGAGAAACGTATCGTATTCTGATAGTTTGGTTTGGAAGCTAATTCCTTACGTTTAGCTTCAGTACATACAAGCTTTATGTTTTTATGTTTACGAACGTTTTCCATAGTCTTACCAAACACTGAGTTATTTGCCAGCTTGAAAAAGTCTTTCTCGAACGAGTTCTTTGCCTTTGTACGCAAGTTTGTATTCATCTCAATATATGGTTTCAACCATTCACTCTGTTGAAATTCAATGACTTTGTGCACCTTTTTCAAAATCAATCCATGTTCCAAAGCCTGCTTTAAAAGACGAATGTGTACTGAATATCGTTCTTTGTTATTAAGATTACATGTTAGTTTATCTATATTATTAGTTAACCGCATCTTTTCAGGTAGAAATGCTAGCTCGTTGTGTTTCAAATGAAGCTCCTTAGGATATTCAACATCAACTTCTAGATAATAACCAGTATCTCCATTATTATAGCTTAAGATTTTATCTGTTGTAAACTCCTCACCATTTATCCATTTAAAACTGTGTGTTGGTAGCTTATTTGTCATTGACCAACCATATTGATTATTGAGATCAAGATACTGAATATATGATGAGATTTTCTCATTATTATACTGCTCACCCATATACTTATTATTTGCTTTAGCATGATGTTGAATAACTTGACAAATCCCTCCTCGAATACCCTTTTCAAACATAAGAAGCATATTTTCATCTGTTAGTAGTTCTAGTTGAACTTTAGTCTTCTTCAAAGCTGCTTGCCAAAATAGTCCTGGAGCTGTATAAAAGTGCGCAGGATCTAAACCATAAATATCATGACATACATCTCGAAATCCCTCAAACACATCAACCAACAATAACACATCTCCGTTCAGATACAAGTCATGATAATCTCCAAGATCTTTACACTCAAACGCCTTCCACACTTTCTGAGCATGATCATAGTCATTTTCAGATATACCACACAAGTTTAAGTTGCTATAGAACATTTCCTGAGGTGGTAACTCTGCTTCTTTAAATCTTTCAAAACTGTCCATATACTCATACGGATATACACCTTTACGAAGCATAAGCCGAAACTGTTCATCACCACCAGAATATCGATACGTGTTGCTAAACCTCTTCTTGAGTTCCTCCTGATTCAACTTCTTCTTCACATCCTCGCAATAGCATTTTTTACACTGAAAATGTGCTACATAGTCCACATCAATCTCCAAAACTTCCATCTCATCCTTACAACTCTTACATATCACACCACTCGTATCAGCTAGGTTATCAACCAAGCTGCTAAGAGAACTCTGCATGAACCTACAACTATCGATAAATCTCACCATACACTTCTTCGTCAGCTCCTTTTCCTTCCCAGTTTTCTTGTCCTTAAATATGATAGGTTTATCGCTATCATCATACATCTTCACCCTTATGGGAACCGAAAAACTGATATATTTCTCCGCATTTTCAGCAATGCATTCCATATCTTGTACACCAAAACTCTTTCGCCAACTGTCGTATAAACAGATGAGCATCATACTTTGAAAGGTTGTGAAATATTACAGGGATATGCTTTGGTATTTTATATGCTAAATTACCGAGATTATGCGCTGCACCTCGATACTTACCAGTGTAGTGACAATGATCTCGTACTTTAGAATCTCCGTTAAATTCTGCTTGCTTCTTAAACACCTTCTCACAGAGATCGCATTTCTTCGCTTCCTTATGAGCCTTCTTCTCATCTTCCGTGAGTGGATCCATGGCTCTCTTCTTATATCGGATGGCCTTGTAGACCTGCTTCTTTAATGTTTCGCAAAAGACCTCTATACAATCCTCACCCTGATACTGTCTCATCGCTTTATCGATCTCCCCATGAGCAAATTTAGTATACAAACCTACACCACAAGGTATATGTCTGTTTATATCCTGTTCAAATGGTTGCTCCGAATTTCCTTCAATTCCTGATATTGGTATCTCCATATATCGTAAAAGGAACTCGTATAGTCTTGTCTCCATCTTGATATTTCAAGATGTTCTTCCCTTCTTCAGGCATCTTTACATAACAAAAATCGTGATCTTTACATGCATCAACATGCGAAAAGAGTTGAGACAATTGCGGCAGTAAAAGTCACCTTCATGCTTTGATGTTACACCTCGTAGTTCTTTACCACGCAATGTACGCTTTCTTGATGTCTTTTCCTTCAACGTACAACACATTCAACGCGATTGAAGGATTCTGCTTCTCAAACTTAGACCACTGGTTAGACGGTGTTGGAAACTTGATACCATTCCAGTTGTAGCGATCTACAAAGGGTTTCAGCTTCGATATCCTTTGACAGTCTTTTTTTATCTCCCCATGATGCAAAGCTGCTATCACAGCCCACTTGAAGCACTCTTCATCTTCGTTCTTAGGATTGATACAGCATAGCTTGTTAAACACCCATTTAGGCAGCTCCAGCCAAGAGCTTCCACGTATCAAATCCACTTTGTGACAGTGATATGTCATCTCTTTAACGCGATTAAACACAAAAGAGCTAGCATCTAACGCTTGTATCATAATCTCATATTGCTTCAAAATATTGTGAAACATATCATCAACCATCTCTTCAAGATCACTACCCATCATGATCGTGTGATTAACACCCCATATAGGATTGGTTATTTTATCGTTTTCGTCTTTGTTATTCACAAACTCTGGAACTAAGTTTAGCTGAAACTTCCAGCTTTCACCATCCTTGATCAAGCCTCCCATAACCTTAATCACATGTCTTCGAGTCTTCTTCAGATATTCTTCAACCGTCATGGTTTCCCCCTCATCAGCACCTTTGCTTTTAAAACGTCTAAAGTTCCCTCTAAATGCATCCTCTTCCTCTCTAGGCTTATATTCCTCACTTGCAATATCCTCAACGATATCTTTCAACCTCAATGTGCGATGTCTTGCAATATTTTTAACAATATTCATCTTCTTACCTCCTATAACCTGTAGGCCTGAGTCACGTGCTAGTTTTTTGAGATCTTTAACTGTTAATTCTTTAAGATCTTCCATCTGAGGCTTAATAACCCTTCGATGGAAGAGAATAGTATCAATTAGATCACGTTTTTTTAAACTTGCATAACCTCTGATTCCATCAGATCTTGCCATTCTCTTCAAAGAAGGCATTTTCTCCCTATATAATGTACCTACCGTTTCTAGATAGTGTTCTATACGATCAACTAAGGTAGCTTTATTAGCTCTGCTATATGGAACCTTCTCCTCCTTAGCGATCATCACCAACTCCTTATAAGTTTGATTCATCATAGGATTATTATTCATCTTTATTATATAAACTTTTTTTAGAAAAAATTTTTTTTGAAAGTGGACAAAACTTAAAAGGGAAATTCCCGAATGGTTTCCATATTTTTTTTATTTTTTTTTGAAAAATCCGATTTTATTTTTGAAAATCCGATTATTATTTTTTTGAATTTTTTTCTTTAGATTTTTTATTTTTTTTTAGATTTTTTATTTTTTTTTTAGATTTTTTTTTTTTAGATTTTTTAGATTTTTTGATTTTTTTTTTTTGATGATGTCATCAAAAAATTCATTCAATTATTTAGCGATTATTTTACATTATTTTGACTATCTGCGCAGATACTAAAATAGCGAGAAAAAGAGATGCGCTGAAACGATCCACTTTCTATCTCTAAATTCGCTAAAGTTTCTCTCGCGAAAGTTTCTCCCATTAAAGTAGCTATTTTTATCTTAACGAAGCAATTAAAAAGCACTTAAAATCATTGTATGTAATCCGATATCGTTTGCTTATGTTTGTTTATGTTTGTCCTGATTACCCATGATGCATTTTTAACCGTGAACCAGTCTATGGGGAAAAATCATATACTCCAAAAGGTAACATTCGTGCTGCCAGTAAAACATTGCTGTCTGACTGGGTGGTAAAAGCATGGAAATCTTTGAGCATTGATCTGATCAGAAAATCGTTTCGTGTGTGTGTGCCAAGTAAAAGAAGTCGATATTGACGAAATATCTTGCTTGAAAGAAGGTACCGCTTTGCATGATAGTAAATCATCATTTCGCGAGTTGATGAAGTTAAGTCCTGATGAAATAGACTATGAACAATTAAAGAGAAAAGAAAGGCCCATTTGCAGCGTCCACGTGGAAAACGAAGCTGACATGTGGGAAGAAAACCGCAACGAAATTTTCATTGAAGACTTGTTAGAGCCACGGCTTATTTTCGAGGAAATACGGTAAATTATTGTTATTTTAACGCCACACTCTTTAAATGTTTGACGAGAAATTAAAGGGAAATACTGAGAGTTTATTTTCTAGAATTTGTTCGAGATGTTTCATCAGATAACGACCAAAAAACATTTTTACCTTACATATAAAAGTTTTAAAAATATTTTTTAACTTGCAGATTTAGGTTGAATTTTCTTACTGACCAATAACTGTTCTGAGTTGCTCTTATAATAGAAGGTTTATCCACTAAGCGAACTTCAGAAGATTCGTATTCTATAGCTCATAATAATCCTTGAAAAGTAAAACGGAAAGTGAGACCTGTGTGTCAAATGTCTCCTTAACATTCTAATTCAGAATTGTTTGATAGGTATTCATTTGTTTCGGAAGGAAAACCAACTTTGAACCAAGGGTTTCTTGCCTTGGACGGTAAAAAAAACTGGGTTCGATGTTGTATGAATCGTTGCATCGTCTTCTTTATTTTCGTTAATGTTTTTATTCAAAGGTGAGGGGGGGATTATAGCATATGTTTCAAAAATGTCCTTCCGAAAATTGCGTCAAAAAAGAAGAATTTTGAAAGTTTTTGGAGGAAATACTTTTTATCAACCAATGATAGTTATGTTTTTAAAAGTTGCATTGTTCATCGAAAACAATAAATAAAAGTAACATGTGCGATAACTAAGAATGAATATCGAGAATTTTCTCTTTTCAACCAATGTAAATCAGCAAAAAGGAATAAAGAGTTTTCAAGAATTGTAAATGTATGGAAAAACTATAGTGCTTTAAATTAATTTTGTTCCCAATCTTCTAACGATTAACTCTACGTTTTGGATCGACGATTTTTAAAAAGGATTTTAAGCAAGCATTGTTGTGGTTACGTACTTTTCTAGTTTGTTTATTTGTTTTGAGAGAAAAATTTTAATCTCTTGTGCAATACAGAATAAAGGTCTTTTACATCATCATCATTTTTCTTGAAGAAACATGCAGAATATAAACGGAGAAAATGTTCAACATCAAATTTTGAAGAGGATTATCATTGCAAGAAGAACTAGTCAGTGTTGTTTTTCTTTACCATCAACATTCAGGAATAGGAGCATGGTAGGAACCCGCTTGTTGATAGTACCTTTACTTTTCATTTTTGTTTTCTGTTTTCAAGTCAATTTTGTTGACCTAGAAACCTGTTTTTCTTTCTCCGATTTTAATTCTAATGACATATTGTGTTTTCATTTCGGGTGAAATGACATTAGTTAGCCAATCACAAGGCTGTAATTTATTATTTCACTGGAGACGAGTTTTTTACAGCAACAGAAAATAAGAACTGGTATATTCGATTCAACGCCATTTTATTGATTTTGATTTAAATTCTTCGGTATGTTTTCGGTGGAAATCGTTCTCGCGAATTAATTTCAAGGCGAACTGTTTCCGTTGAAACCTGGTAAACTCGCACTTAATGAAATTTGTATATTTTTACGTTTTGCATGATTATGTACTGTAAGTTGTTAGGAATTCATTTCTGTCATATAAAGATCTTTTCCAACTAACGTGATATGCTGCTTGGATTGATCTTTCCCATGCTTTTCAATGATTTTAGCACAACCATCGTGCTGATATTGGGGAGTAACTGCATTGTCCAAATTACTTTTTACTTTCTTTTTAAGCGTTTTATAACTCATCCATGTCTTCCTGTCAAGCGTTCTATTGACATCTATTTCAGGAAAATCTGATCTCTTTTCAAGATGTTTTATCATTCTATCACACCTTGTTTTGTCAACAATTTTATTTCATCTGTAAAAAGCAGAACGACCAAAAAAACTCGCTTTCGTTCGTACCAACCGCGCATTTAATCAAAAAACGCGTTAGAAGTTGTTGTTAGTGGTGCACTGATCACACTTTTTACGCTATGTGAATGACTAATCTAATAAACTTTCACACTAAGGCTGGATTTCCACTTGGGCTTTCGCCTACTTCTATGAGAGAGTTTAATTTGTTTATCTCTGTTTAGCTTAAGTAGAAGAACCCTACTTATGCATCTGAAGAATTTACAAGAAAGGATTCATTGATGCGTTCTTTCTGCATTTTTTATCGTATTTTATTTGGAATATTAATGAAATATGTAAAATATTTTTATTTGCAAAGCTTGTTCGATCATCAAGATCATCTTCAGGCGGCTATATATAGAATTACTTAAAAATTAAAAAACATAACATTTAAAGTATATTAAAATTGTCTTCATATATTTGGAAGATTCTTATCATTTTCTAACTTTTGTTGGACTTAAGTGTTAATGTACCGAAGACTGAGAAACAGAGTGTGTTTCTCATGAATAAATAACTATGACTCAATAATCTGGGATGTTTTAGTTGTTATTGTGTACAGATCCTTTTCCTGATCTTTATTTAGAAAATCAAGCCATCTTGAAAAAATATAAATAAGTAGCCAAAGAAAAGATCTATTGTTTTGGAATAATGTTAACCAGAGAAAAACTATAGAGATATAAGAGGTACGGCCTCAGAAAGTGGATAGCATCATGGAGAAAAGGTTTTATGGTCAACTTCTATATATTGGCTTATCATCGAGTCGAAAAACTTTCAAAGTTTCAAGTATAAAGAAAAAATATGAAAAAATAAAAGTAAAAAAAAGTAAAAAACAGATATAATATATAATATATAGATATAATATAATTGACGTGTGTTTTTTCTTTTTTTTGTGTGTGTTTTCGGTATTATAAAAATACCGATTAGTAAATATCCGATTTGAAAACGGATTCAAAACCGTTTGAAATCAATGGAACGTTAAAGTATGCCGCTTTGAATCGATTCAATAACATCTTATTAGGGGAGAAAAGTTTGATTTAATTCGAATTCAAAACTTCTCAATTTTTGTTTAAATCAATTTGACGGTGTCCAGTCCAAATATACATTCTTCCTGTATTGTCCAATCAACGGGGAACAAAAATAGCTTTGCTTAAATTAAACTTCGCCATATATACACGGTAAATAAAACAGCAAATTCATCTTTTCAATTATTTTCAATAATTGAAAAAGCAAAAACCTTTTACTGTAAATAGTTACAAAAATAGTTTCTTGAACAGGAAAATGATAACCTTTGCGATGGAGAGCTTATTTTCAAAGAAAATAACACGTGCTTAACGATGATGGAGAGTTTCAATATGAACAAGAGAAGATTGATGAAAGTTATAAATGGTTGCAATTATAGACGACTTTCAAAATTAAACTTAATATATTAGGTTTACATACGGTTTATCTTAGAAAAAACTCGTTAAAATATTAATGTCAGTATAAAATGGCGATGTATCTCTGATACGGTAGTATGACTTAGTGTTTCCGCTTGTGTTAGCAAGAAGAAGAAGTAATTGTGTTGTTGTATTACATCCTGTTCATCGGAATAAGAATTATCAACATGCAGCAAGAGGTAAGTGCTATTTAAAAAGTTGACGTTGGTATACTGACACGACGTGTATGATTTTTATTGTAATTAAATTGATGAAATGTATCAGAACGCGTTTAAGTATTTCAGGTAGTTTAATTTCTCTGCTTTTTTTTATCAACGAACCCAACATATCTCTTTTTCTCTCCTTTTTGTTTGTTGAATTGAATCAGAAAATGTACAGTTTTATCATGTCTCAGATTTTTTGTTATGGTATAATTGAATTTTTATTATTCTGTTAGTCTTGACTTTTGTTTGTGAGAACGTTTTTTTTTTTTTTTTTTTCAAAATGACCGTGGTTGGCTGCATGTTCAGTTTTTTTTTTTTGGTAATTTGTTTACCCTCTCTAAATATTTTTTTTGTTAATCACATTTATGAAAAAAAAAAGTCCTTAAGAATAAAAGAACGTTAAGGAACAACAAATGTGTGCTCTCAACGGAGATGTTCAAATTTAAGAGAAAATCTGTTTGAGCAACATTTGTATCTTTTGTTTGGATATATATAAAAACATGACAATTCTTGTGCTTTCTAACAAACAATTTTCTTCAAAATTGAAACTACATTTCAATTCATAACTAATTAAGGCTATTGATAATGCCGTCTTCGTTTCGTCTTATTCAAAGAAGTATCTTTCAAACACGACTGTCAAATAAAAGCAAAGGGTCTCATTGTGCAGGATAGATTAAAATTTGAATCCAGTGAAATTATGAATGTCCATTCATTCAGCAGATGCAGTTTTGTTATGAATCTCAATGATCAGAAACTTAGTTTAAGTAGGCTTGCATCACTAAGAGTTCATTAAACAAATATAATGTTTGTTGTATAGTGTTAAGATAGCGATCTTTTAAAGTTTGTTTACACAACCAAATACCCTTAGACATGGAAGATCCTTTAAGAATTTTTAGTCTGAACAACTTTAATCTTGTTTATGTGCCTGCCTTACTTGATTATCTGATAATCACTTTTCTAAGTTTTTTTTGCTAAGTTTCTACAGGAGAAGAAAAGAAAAACATTGGAAATTGATAATGATGGTAATACATTCTTCAATGATTTTTTGAGATCGTGACTTTTTTGCCTGATGTTCTCATTCCATTCCCGAAATATTTTTGTTGTGAATTCACAAGTCCTTATTGTAGTCGATGTTAAATTCTATCGCTGACGCAGTTTGTCACTTTTCGTCATCACGATATCATGACTTTCTGGCATTGATTATTTTCCACATAAAAAAGTATTGTTTATTGAATTTCGATAATTTGTCATTCTTCATCTATTTGATTTTAATCCATATAACGTCATTAATTATTTTTGTATTTGTGACGACTACATTCTCTTCTTCACGTCAAATGTCAGTTTCATGAGCGTTTGAATTTACGTTAAATGTCAGTTTCATGAGCGTTTGAATTTACGTGAAAGTGGTTTCGTTAAGCCCATTCATGGCATAGTTTTTTTTCCTGTTGTACATGTCAATTTCAAAACAACTGGAAAACAACTGGAAAATCGCATAAAGGAATACCTTATAAACAATGAGTGATTCTTCGATTGTCTAATTTTTTTTCTCCTTTGTTTAACAAATTTTAAATAGGATAATTAACTAATTTTCGGACGAATGAAGTTCAGGTATAATTTGACACGAACGTTTTCGGGATATACATCATGCCTCCACTAATCTTTGTTATTTATCTTGTTCAAGATCTGACATCTTACTTTGATTGTTATGATAGAAAGCATCTTTCACCGCCCGAATGCACAAAACTCAGAGATTTTCCCTAATTAGTGACAACCTGGTACCAAAGTTCATTACGGCATTGTCAATTTTTTGTGGACGTGCGTAGGATATTTCGAAATATTGTTGTTCATTCACCCTCGTTACAATGTCAAATTATGTAACGGTATTTTAATCCACTGTAATACTTGTCAAAACAATGGACAATAATATATCTATGCGGTTGTGTAACTCATAGCATTACTTTTACGCTCTGCTGTTATAAAAAAAACATTATACTGAAACATATCATTCTCTTATATAACATATACATCTTTTTCTCTGATTTCGTTTAAAATTGATGACGTTAAACTGTTGTCTTGGAAGCGTGTAACGAATTAATCAGTTTCATTCAACAGGGGAGAGTAGCCATTTAAAATATTCAAAGTAACAGGCTAAGGCATTGAACACTTGTTTTGACAGCTTGAATTGTCTTCAAGAAAACACAAGTTGGTTTTGCAATATAAACAGAGTTTAAAGTGGTTTACGTTTCTCATTTTTCTAAACGGGTACCGTCCAAGGTTAATAAAAGAGAACGTATAACGGATTTGAAGACAAAATTCGATTTAGTTTGTGTTATCATTTCGGTTTTGTATAGAAGAGATGCCGCCATTTTATTTCCAAACGGATTTCAGAAGATATAGAGGGAATAATTCTGTAAGTTTTGGTCGAATTTTATTTCTTGATTATTATTTGTTTGTTTGAGAGAAAATGTTTTTGTGTTTTATCGCTTCTCATTGAAAATCCTATTATCGATTTTAAAAATGGACCATTTTTATAATTTGAAGTACCACTATTTCTTAACTCTCCGTAATTTCTTAAAATACGAATAAGGGTTCTTTTACAAGATTTAGTAAAAGTTTTACATGTATGTGTTAATCAATGAATAATGCTCTGCTGTGCCATGGAGTAACAAAAAAGGTGGTTGGTGACATGGTATTATCGAAAAATCTACCACACCGCACCCACATCCCTTAGACAGCTCAAATGCTTGAACTATTTTAGCTGTAAGGATATATATGCAAGTCATTTTACATATTTCTTGTTAGTTAACAATTGAATCAATGCATTGTAACACAGATTAAAACCATGAAAGCAAAACTGCATATAAGCAAACCAGAACTAAACAAACAATTTATGAAGAAAATACAACAAAAAAAAGTGTGTGTTTGAGAGGGAAATATGTAACGCACAATGACGCTTTTTTGCTGGCATGCAGTTTTTAGATGACGGTGAAAATAAACTCACTCAAACGTCATTTGAAAATCAGTCGTGATCAGTAATTGGTATATACGACACACGTTCGTTAAATGGCAGGAATTTACACAGAAATAAGTTAACTAATAGAACCAAATTACGTAATCAATAATGCTTAACCAACACCAGGGGGAGGGGGCAAAAAGAGGACGCAGGTCATAAGTAACCTTTACACATCTTTAACCAAACTCAAATGTTATTTTCGTAATACATAAAAATTCCAAACAGCATCTTTTTAACTCAAGTTCAATAAGTAAGAAAGAAATCTCTCCTTTTTTCTTTTTCAATGGCTTTTTTTCCAATCTGCTTTCTACATGTGAACGAAACTTCTACGCCATTTTAACAAGTGTTTATACATAAGTAGCTTAAACTTAAGGAGACCGTCGCAAAAATATAGACGCACAAACTTAATCGAAGCATACACCGGGAATAAAGCGACTGGAGATTTAGGAGATAATTGCTATTTGGAGGAGTATTGAACTGTCTGCAAACAAACAAAAAACAAAAAATAACGACTTATAAAGAGAAGGTTTTATATCTACTAGTACAAAGTCCATGAGAAATCTGTTACCCCTGACGTGTTTTTTGTTTTTTTGAACAAGTTTCGCAATCTGATCATGAATAAAGCATCAGGGGTTACTCAATTTTTGTACTTTTTTATTCATAAAAACAATCCTGGTACGCAAATACGCAAGAAAAATATCAGGGACACAAATCAACCTCGATCCCAGGACCTCTGTCTCTCTACTTTGTTACATGGGTTTTGTTTCGGTCTCTTCGGGCCTTAATATGAAAGATTATAATAGATTTGGTACTGTTAGGGATATAGTATGATTTAAGTGCAGTCTGTCTGAACAATAATTAAGAAACTTTCAGGGCTAACCATAGGCGTATACAGGGTCAGTCAACAAAAGTGGAGGAGTCCGACTGATGATATTTCTTTTCTTTTAAGTGTCGATTAGGTTACTTGCACGTTTTCCTTTCTACTTTAAATGACTAAACTCTCCTCTACAAATTTTGACTGAGCTCTAGCTACAAAGGACACTTTCTTGAAAAAAGGGGTCTACTGCACCCATCGACCCTGGGTACGATCCTGAATGAATTTACAGTGGAGAATGGGAGTGGGTGCACGGACAGCAAAAAAGGACAAGATGGTAGAGTCATATTTTTTTCTTTTGATGATATTGTCTTTGCATTTTTTTCCTATCGAATTTACTAGAAATTTAAAATTAATGATGATGGATGATAGACATACTAATTCACCAAAAGTGCACGAGAACAACTTGCTTCCTTTTCCTAATTGTCAACAAATGTTGTCACAATATTCCTTGTCTCGTTTGTTGATCTTTTACTTATTAAAATTTATATGTCGCTTCGAATGTCAACAAGAATATTAACCGTTACATAGATGTCATAGATGGTTATTCGGAACGTTGAAACGTTTATAAATAAATACATAAGAAACTATTTTGTCAAACAACAGAAAACAGAATCTTGTTTGAGTAACAAGCCGAAACACCGATTTGAGTTTTCCATCTTCGTACTCAAACTCTTTTTAAAATCTATGCATGATTGACATGTTCTAATAGTTTGGGGAGGAATTTGGTGAAGGTATTCTGATATTTTTTCAAACAATTTTGGTGAAGCAATATCTTCTAAACAACTGACAAGATAGGAGCTGAAAATAACTTTGTTTTGAAAGAAGGAACAGCTGGTATTCTCTAAAATGGCGCTGGTACAAAAAGCAAAAGAGATACTGGTAAAAAACTTTGAAGTTTCCTTTTTTTTCTTCATTTTTGGTTTTTGATTTCCTTTGTGGTTTTTTCATTTTGTTTTTCACGTAATCTTCCTGCACCGTCTTGTGTTTTTCATCGAAAGTTTTGGTTTTTTTTGGAAGGAAAGGTGTCATCAAAACGTCAAAAAACTACAGTCAATTCTCCGTGTCTCGAACGTCTCCAACATCTGTTTTTTTCGAACAGAAATATTGATCCCTTGATCGTTTCTTTGCCTTAAAAAAGCTTTCAATATCTCGAAGGTTTTACTAGGATACTTGCATCATACCCCCTCCATCAAGCATAATTTGAAAAGGCGAGCAGTAGAGTTTTTATACAACTATCCCGTTCATCATACATGATCTTTATCTTGATTAAACTCTTAAAAATACATAC
Organism: Turritopsis rubra; assembly: GCA_039566895.2. Lineage (NCBI taxonomy): Eukaryota > Metazoa > Cnidaria > Hydrozoa > Anthoathecata > Oceaniidae > Turritopsis > Turritopsis rubra. The sequence continues at coordinate 14,968,398 of CM077623.1, read as the reverse complement.
ACGTAAGATAAAATACCATGACATTGGAGTATCTATCAGTTAAATTCTTAAAATACTTTCCCAGATTACGGAACCAAGGAGTATCTTTAAATATTTTCATTAAAGTTATACCTTCCTATAGCCAAAAGGCAGGCGTGGATATGTGGTGAACCGTTATACTTAAAGGGAATAATACGGTATTATGATAGGCGTCAGTACTAAGTGTTGGTGTATCTTTAAAAAAATCTTTTGAACCATAATGAACCATAGAATTAAGGTAATCAATAATCAACCATATAGTTTGATGATGATAAAAGTCTACTCATTAACTTTAATTGATGTATTGGATCACGGGACCCTCCATCGCAGTGCTGATTAGATTAATTCCATATCAGTTCTTAGAGGAAATGATGCAGGAGATTCGATCACAAATACAGCTTATTAACAAGCATTTTTGTTATGCTTGGTTATTCGATAAAATGCCTTCGTTGTATCATTGCTAATTATTCTTGAAAATCAGGAACAACTTGTTACTTTTTTTTATTTCGAAAAGTATGGAGAGATATGAGATGGAAAAACCCTCAAGAAAGGTACACATCCTTTTTTTCAAATTTTTCGTTGAAATTGTCACAAGACAGTTCACTTGATCTTGATCAATCTCAAAAGGTTGATGATGAGCGGAAGAAATTATTTTAAGACAGAACACTATTTGTATCTTCAGTGAGAAATATCCAACACTTTTTAGGATCGTTTAGTGACATATATAGAATGATGGGACATTTTTATCAAAGTCATAAAATATATTAAAGATATAATGTTTGTAGAAGATAAACTTAAAGACAGTGTGTTGTTATATATACCGCCAGAGGTACCACCTCGCGCTGAAATCAGCATTACCGATGCAGACCTTTCAGTTACTTCTATGAAAGTCATCATTAAAAGCAACAAAAGTAGTAGCTTATATTTATGACCAACGATAATTCACGTCCTACTTTTATGAAGATCAAACAATACAACAATTCCTTTTCTTGTCTCTCGCCTGGTGTTATTGTTCATGCTCGTGTGTTGAGATCATCATGATGTCAGATTTTGCTACATTTGTAACAACACATTGTCTTTAAGTATAAAAATGTTATTTTTAACTCTCGAAATATGTTCTCATTTACAAGCACACTGGGACTATGGGCTTTATGCAGGTGAATTGATAAGAAAGAGAGCGATTGGTTAACTATTTTTCATAAGAACAAAATTCTCAAAATGTAAATAACAGCCCTGCGATTCGAATAATGTCCATCATTATGTTTAATTTGGAAAGCAATTTGAATTTTCATGTGATGTCACCATATTGGTTGATCACCAATTATCAGTTATATAATTCATTTTTCGACTTTATACTATACGTCACGTTCTTTCTTTGTTTCGTCATATAGCTTTTGGAATATAATCTTTTTTTTTAAAGTGCTGTGAGAAGATCTGCCTAAGGGCCTCCTTATATGAGAAACAACTAGCCCGTTTGCCAGGCTGGCTCACTTGCCGAGGTGAATCTTATCGCGCGTTTATATGAAGCGAGCTGGTCCGGACTGAGATTTGTGTACGCATATGGCCTTACATTGTAATTATATTCTACATAACAATAGGTAGGATATTGTTGGATAATATAATTTTTCATTGTTTAAGCCCGCTAGTCCGCTAATCGAGATCTCACTAGTTTTTGCCGAGATCTCGGCAAACGGGCTGGCCTGTTCCTCATATAAACAGCCCCTAAGTCTATAAACAGTTCACAGAAGATTTTATCAAATTATCTCTCAAAAGGACAATGAGACTATTTTAATTAATTTTTAAGCGCGCTAAAACGTTTAATTAACATATACGTTCTTAAGCTCTTAATCCTAACTAATCTAATTAAACGAATAACGTATATATTTTAGATGGTGATTGACCTCTAGAGATTTTGTTCAAATATCAGGAGTGTATACATCTACCGATTTCTAACCAACCATTGGTTAAAAGTTTCTTAAAATCGTCTGATAGAACGATGCATAGCCGACCCTTACGCTCACTTTCCCAGACAAATTTAACAAAGTTTACACTACTAACTTAGCTGGTTGAAAATCTGTAGATTAACTGAATGTCAGTAACAAATGATTATTATCGCATTAACTTGCACGAGACCCATTAATAGATGAAACAGTAGAAAATTACTTGTTAAATACAGGTGCTCATTTAAAATCCTGGTTCTTCACAAAAATGCTTTTAAAAGGTACTTTTAATAAAATTCTTCTTATTCATGTTAATTCATGTTAATAGAATTATTAATTTTATTAAAGGATAGCCAATTGATTTGGTGTATTTTTGAGAGAAAACAAACACCATGGTCAAACACATTCTTCTATCCAACTGTTCTAAAAACATTTAGGTAGGTGTTCTGTTTTTATAATTATGATGTCATCCCGATCAGGAGAATATATAATGATAACCCTATAATAACTGTTTAAGAGGGCAATACCGGAAAATATTGACCGAAATAAACAGTTATTAGATGGATTATTACCCGCGTTTGAGCTTGAATCTTCGAATTACTTTTTTTCTCATTTTTGTGTGACACTCGATTTGTTATTAAAAATATTAAACAAAATCAATGTAATGAGTTCCCCTAACTGTTTCACTTATTATTTGTCCCTACAATGTTTTTACTATCTATCTACAGTAGACATCCGTTAATTCGAACACGCAAGGGACTAGATGTTTTGTTCGAATTAGCGAACGTTCGAATTATCGAAAGTTCAGGGGAAAATAAGAATTTGGATATAATGTCTCAAAGTTCTGTGTTAAATAGCATTTTTTACAACTTTTTAAAAAAATCGTTTATAGTTGTTTGTTTTTTCGCCTGAGCGAAGTGCTGGTCGATTATGCGACCCACGTGGTCAGCATAAGACTGAACTATTTCCCCATCATTTGTAAATAAGGAGAATTTTTTCATCATTTCTACCATTTGCAAAAGTTCATTTCGGTCGGGACATTCCACAGATTCATCTTCAACTTCGAATGCGCCATTATCGCCATCATTTCCCATTAGTTTTTTATTATAAGCGCACCAAAGTTCGAATTAACGAGCATATTTTAGCCTAGGGACCGAAAAATTGTTCGAATTAGCGAAATGTTCGAATTGTCGGAGTTCGAATTAAGCAGCACAAAAAAGACTTTATTAAACCAAACTCAAGGGACTTGGAAATTTGTTCGAAATAACAAAAGTTCGAATTAAGCGGCATTCCCATTAACGGATGTCTACTGTATCTATGTTTTTTCCGCGTTTGTTTACATTTTATGCTACAATATTTAAACTTTCACGGCTGTAGCTATGGTAGCGGGCAATACCGGAGATTATTACCTGGGAGCCATTATGAAAAGTGACAGTCCAGCAAAATGACAGCTTCTGATTGGCTTAGAGGCGTTTCTCGAGGGCATCGGTACAGAGCCGTACCGACTGGTTTGCGTCATATGTTACAAAATGGTAGCTTAAAAAGTAAACAGATAAACGAAAGTGAAAAGAAAGCAAGCAAGTGTTAAAAATTGTTTCAATATGTCTGTACATTTTTAAAATATTCATTATTTTATATACAGTGTTATATTCGTAAAGTTTTTTTCCATTTATTGTCACGTAACCACGCGACTGTCTCTTCCATTTCTTCATTGTTTTCCTTACTAATTCAGCTTTGAAATACTTCTTTTGCAAACACTTAAATGCAGTATTTATATATACTGTAACAAAAATCCAAGAGTTTTTGGGAAAGAAAAGAATAAATGTTTTAATAAACAAGCTGTAAAAAAATTCATTTCTTTGTGTACGTGGTATCATATAACCTTTTTTATCTTTTTTTAGCATATTAGACTGGTGCTTTACGGACAGAATCTTTCTTTGGCAGAAAATCTCCGATTCTCGAGATTTTTTGCCGTTTTTTGCAAAAGTTTTTCACGGAAAACAAATCTGAAACTGCAAAAAATAAACCTCGGAAAAAAAATTTCCTTGACAGGCGTGAAGCTTAGAGGTTTTCTTACATTACATTACAACATTTTTTGGGCCTCAATATTCTCTCAAGTTCAGGTAAATTGTTTATCAAAATGCTCATAATTCCCTTATTTAAGAGTGATTTTAAGAGTGTTTGAAAGAACGAGGCATAGGCTAACCCTCGTTATCCTAAACAAATTTTACAGCACGAACATTGGTCTACTACCCATTCTTAATTTATCGACAAATGTGCAGATGTGAAATGTTGTTTTCAAAAAATAGCCAAGTGGGTTCTTAAATTCACCATCTTTGATCTCAGATGTTCTGAAATGACGTTAATGATTTTTTTTATTTTTTTTTATGATATTTCTTGTTTCGAAATTCCCGGAAACACCCGGAGCAGTGGGTACTGATTTTCTGCACATCTACCTTGGTTTCTTACTCCGTGAATTACAAGATTGTTCTTCGGTGCTATTTTATTTTTGTCTTCCGTTCCGTTTAAAGTTGAATCGAGTTCAACTTTTTCCGTGTTGTCTGTGGTGAAAATACAAGGGAAAAAATCAACCAATCAGATTTTTACATTTCAATGAGACTGTTCTGTAGAAACGTTTATCATTCAGAAAATTATTTCTCTTGGGTATAATTTTCTTTGTTTAACTTAATCTTGATGAATTTTCCACCTGTTTCAAAAATCAGTGGAAATTGAAGACAGAAAATTTTCTTCTTCCGTTCCTGTCCGCGGAATTTCGGTAAGTGGAAACTCAACTTTCTTCGGCATCTTCTTTAGTGACGTCAGCAGAAACAGAAAGACCCTTGATTCTGCATGCTAATTTTCATTAAAATTTTGAAAGTTGGTCCAAATTTTATCCGAATTGCCTTTTTTTGGCCAAATTATCGAAAACTATTCCCAAATTCGAAATCAGAACCATTGAATTATTCTACATGAAAATTTTCATGAAAATTGAAGCACTTCTGAAAGTTGGTCCAAATTTTGCCCGAATTGGCCTTTTTTTGGGTCTAAATATGAAAAAAGATTTACAAACTTAAAACCAGCACTATTGTATTATTCTACATGAAAATTTTTATGAAAATTGAAACACTTTCGAAAGTTAGTCCAAATTCTACCCGATTTGCCTTTTTGATTGACGAATCAACAATAACATTAACCCACACGAAAGAAATGTTCGAGTTTTTCTTGATCGGGCTGCAAGACGTCTTCGTGTGAAATGTCACGATTTTACTGTGACGTCATTTTTATAATGCTTTTGGGATCCCAGGACGATCGACGAAACCAATATCGCGCGCGCAGATAAGACTTATTAAATACATCAATAATGGATAAGTGGAAACTCTAACGTGACCACTAGTTGAAAAGTACCACTGGGATGTGATTTCCAAAGCATTTGAAGTTTCACTCAATTTTGCTCGTTGGATACCATTCACTTATTCACTTCCGACTCACGTTTAATAAGTCAATAATTAATAAATAAATTCGGTTGCCTTGTCAACGCAATAGATGAAGCGCTACAGGGGAGTTTCAAAAAAGACTATATTTACACTATTGTCCCTACAAATAACATAGCAGAAGTCAACGCATAGCGATATATATTCAACTGTGACGTCATTCTCGTCATTTGTAAATAGATTTCGATTTGAAATGTTAATTCATTTTTAAAAAGTTTTTTTTTTTAGTAGGACTAAAGTAAACATTTCTTTGACAACAAAATTTTTGTTTCGAATTCCATTTTATTACTACGAATGCTTAGTTAATTCACTCTTAAAAAATAAAAGAAAGAAAGAAATCCGCTTTTTTATTGTTCATCGATTCATGAACTTTCCCTCCATTTGACGTCATACGATTACTATTTGCGCACTGGTGTATCTATGAAGAATTGTGATGAATTTTTAGTTATTTTTTTTGCAGACTCGAAAAAATTAATATAATTCGATTTGTACGTCAGTATTTTTAACCGCGTTAAAAACCTTTTTAAATAGACGACAAATTCAAGACGTTGATGTAATGGATGGTTTTCGTTTTTGTATTATCGAAATAAATGTTATCCTCAACACAAAAGTGTTTTTAAAATTTCGCATGGTCCAAAACAAAGCTAAGGTAGTTTTCAGGGAATCCCATTGATGTCATGTTAAAAATACCAGACTACTGAAATGGCCGAAGCTAATTTGGCTTTTTGTTCTTATGACGTCATTCGAGTGCAAAATAGTTATGTTAAAATGTTTATGACGTGAGTAAGGTATAAGTAAAGAAAGAATAAAACAGAATGTCAGAGTAAAAAAAAACAACGATGTAAATGGTAACAAGTGTGATCTCAAACTTGAAAGAAAATTCTCATAAGTAATACAACATGGGGGTACATCATGGAAGTGTTGGTTCTATTGAAATTCCTTGCAAGGTACTAGAGTTTCGCGGAAGGGCTTTCAGTGACATAGAGGTAATAATAATTTTGTTTTCGCCATCGTTTGTTAACACTGGTTATGTGCGCAACATTAATTTAACAGTAAATATTTTATCTCGCCTCAATTTTTCACATCATCTTTAAGATAACACGTCCTATTAATATCTGATAGGCTATGCGAAGTCAACTAAGTCGATTTGGTTACACTAAAAAATATCTATGAACACCTTCGTATGAAGGTCATTATTTGAGTGCACTTCATGTATTTTGTTGTTGTTGTTATTTATTTATTTATTTATTTATTTATTTATTTATTTATTTATGTATTTATTTATTTATTTATTTATTTGTTTTTTTGTTTGTTTGTTTACAATTTCTCTCATCTGATTTGGAATTTAAATGAAATCACATTTTCTATACAGGCGATTCATCTTTTTTCTTTTTTTTCTAAAGCACAAAAACCCTTTTTTTAGAAATATAATTCTTTTTTCGATTATTCATTAAATTTCTTAAAATGATTTGAATGTGTTTTCATTTCCATATTTTTGTAACGATTTCATGAATATTAATAAAATTTTTTCGTGTAAATGCATACTTACCACGTGAATGAAGATGAAAAGCCGGAAGGTATAGGTAATTTCATTAAAATAGTCACAACATATCCATCCTCTCGTTTCGAATCTTAGAGAACTTCGCTAAATATTTTACCTTGCAAGCGTCATTTATCAGTTTGAAAACGAGGTGATGTTGCGGGGTTTTTTGTTTGTTTGTTTTTTGTTGTTGTTTTTTGTTGATTTTGGTTTTGTTTTCGTTGTGCCAACGCAAGCGTTTCGTTTAATTGAAATTCGTCCAACCTCGACCACAGGGTGTTTCCCTTCACATTCGTTATAGGCCATTTATTTAAACAACGTAATCTCTTTCGGTTTTGAAAGTTGCAGTTTTAATGCTTTGCGTTCAATTATTTAAAACCATAGCCCACATAAGTTTCATAACTATTTTGACCTCAATGTTACATGCATGGACTTTCTTTTGCGTCCACGTTCTGTTGTATTGAAGACAAGGTGTTTCGATTTCGAAATTCAAACTATTTAGGGAATTGTACACATTACTCAAAACCTTTAAAGGTTGATCAAACCTGTTTACATCTTCGAATTGCTGTGTTATCATGTGACACGTGTAACTCTCGCTATCACGTGACACGTGTAACTCGCTATCACGTGACACGTGTAACTCTCGCTATCACGTGACACGTGTAACTCTCGCTATCACGTGACACGTGACTCGCTATCGGCAAGTATACCTGACTCATCATATTACGTCTTTTTCCCAGGATCCTTTGAGGAGATTCGAATATCTGCGCACTGCAAAACCATCTGCTGTCATGATACGCGCAACACCAAATTCTGTACGTTGGGATGAGATAAATCGTGTACAATATCGATTTCAAGCATTAAATTTTCATAGCGATGGTGAGTACGCTCTCCTTCACAGCATGTTTTTTTCATTGCTTTTTTCTTGAGTTTTATTTCCAGTAAGGTGCAACATTTTTCTCACACTTAATAACTTCAAACATTGTATTCTCTCTACTTTCTTTTGCTGACAGGGAAACTGTTTCCTGTGTTTTTAACTTTTCTTTTTTATTTACTTCAGTTTTGGAAGCATTAATCCATAATTCACCACCGTTATCCAGGTAACCATCTATATATTACTGAAAGTGAAACGAAAAATGATTTCCTACTTTTGCATGAAATAAAATAAAAGTAAAATGTTATTTTGTTGTTTTTAGACGCGAAAGGGCTTTGACATCACCTGGGAAAAAGACTACTCAAGTCAATAGCTGCAGCCTAGATAGTGCCGAAGAGAAAAAAGAACCGACTCTTCCCGCCAGAGTTAGGTGCATACGACGTAGTGCATCTTTTGACTCTTCGAATGACCCTAAATCCGATTACTTGTCAAAACGCAAAGGTTCAGTAGTGCAAATTCTGAAGGACGATACTAGCGATTACAACAGTGATGAGGAAGTATTTGCGAAATCAGAAAGTGGATCGATGGAGAAAATTAACTATAACGCCACGCTAGTTCATGTCGAAAACAGACATATCACAGACACAACTGAAATAAATGTGTCCAACTTTACACCACAACATAGTATTATTGACGAACAATGTGAGATATGTACATTAGATTTGTCTGACAATGTGCGTACTGATCAAGTAGACCGCGGCTGCATTGGAACGCATGTTTTCTCGCATAATGACTCCGTTTCTAGTGGTTACGCATCGTCTACAAATACATGTGGTGGTACCAGTGACCAAGTTTTACACCAAAAATCTGTAAGTGGCGAAGTAATTTTTTTTTGCCGGACATAAAGCGCATGCTTCATGTGTGCTTCGTATGAACTTTGTTGTTTTGTTTTTATCTTTTATAGAAGGAAGAACTTGTTGAAATGGTGAAACAGCTCCAAGAAGAGCTTCATCACCAATCAACGGAACTACCTGAAAATATTCCACGCAGTTCTGAACGACGTAAAAGACTAAAGCCACAGCTTGTACTACACTCACCCCTTACGTCAATTGATTTAAACGGCAACGAGAAATTAGTGGCGGTCACCACGGAAGCTTCGTCAGTGACGGAGGAGCCACTGTTTTCGGTTTCCGTAATGGTGAACAAATTGGAACCTAAAAAGTATGTCAAGTTTCTGAAAATGTTTTTGAAATTTCTTTTTTTTTATTTGTATTGTTATGTTTTTCACATTACTTTTTTAGATCGATCCAAAGCATTCCGAAACCTACTCCCTCACGAACATATCAGTTGACTTCACCAGTAAGTTTTTATTTTAATTTTCTATTTTTTTTCCCGGATATCGTTATTTTTTAAATTTCTGGCAGTAGAGTATACTTTCCGACAGTTTAATCATGCATTTGAAAATCATTAGCGATTTAATTACTATACAGTTTTTCCGCTTTTCTTTAAACCACTTGTGGAACAAATTTTATTTTCCCTGTTATGGCGTTTTTTAGAGTAGTGGACGTGTACGCAATCTATCTGCAGCGTTCGAAAGAGAGTTTGAAGCGAATTCTCAAATTGGAAAGAAAGAACAATCTCCGCGCCCTTCTACAAAGTTGACCTAATTGTGATTATGTTGGTATGTTGTACAACGAAGATCAAGCATTCCCTACACAGTCGACAGTTCCGAAGACCACGGTAAAACGGAAAAACCGCTATATATATATGTACCATTCGATTTCGAAGTAAACGTTGAACGTTTTTTCAATTCAATTCAACCTCTTGCACATTATCCCGAAAATTGACAGTCAGGATAATTTTTTTGTTGAATCATCATTAACGATCCAGTTGTAACGAAGAGACATGGAAACGAAGTTTCTGAAATCCTGGATGCTGTGAAGGATATGGATCCTTTATACGAACTTTGTTACTAGGAGAAAAATAAAAGATTTAATTTTTTTGCTTGTTGTTGTTTATATTATAAACTCTTGTAAATAAATGAAAACGTATTTATGAATTAGAAACCTGAATTCTTTTTCAGTTGAAGTTTATTATAAAAGGGAAAACTGTTTTATCATCATATGATCTAGATTTTATTCAGCTATTGTATTTCTGGTAAGAAATTTATAAAGCGTAATGATGATGACGTTGATGATGAATGTCACTGACGTCGACAAACAGTCGGGTTTTTCCTCGGTCTTTTTTCGATTTGTGTGTTACGTTAGCAATACCATATTGCTAATCTACACGAGGGAAGAACCATTTTGTTGATACCGTTTTACAGAATACATTCCGCCAATCCGAACAAGCAAACGGCCAGACATTTTGTTCAAATCAACGAATGTTCGAATATATTTCTTTTTCGAAGAATTTATTAACTTTTCCTTATTTTTGTGCCTGTTTCTAACAGGAATTTCGAATTACCGGGCGTATTTTTGCCAGGGGAACAAAAAGTAGGTGATATTAAGGCTCAACCTCGAAGCCGGGGTCTCTTGCCTTTTCGATATTCGGATGGCGGAAAAAAAGACCCTGGCGAACGCTACTTAAATAAGGAATTTCATTGGCTAAAAATATTACAACGACCACGGGAATTTTCGAGTAAAAAATTGTTCGAGTGAAAAATTCTGAAAAACTTGGTAAATTTCTGCAGAGCGGAGCTGATGATGAGACGAACAGAAGGATGAAAGGACGAAAGATAAAAGAAATTGGTAAGATGAAAACGAAGACAGAGAAAGATTTATACCGTGGCGCTGGTGGGACATGTTACGAATGATTTTTTATATTTTATAAGAAACTATTAACACAACAGCTATAACATGCGCCGCCACTTATAACTGTTGACGTCCCTTATAACACACGCTGCCACTTACAGCTGTCGCCGCCAGTTAACTCGACAGTTATAACACGCGCAGCCACGAAGTGGACGACTGGGCCACGAGGTTCAGAAACACGGCCTAGCGGAGAGCTTCAGCTCTCTGGATTGAATTTGCGTACTATCTCAGATCAAATTCAAAGAAGTCGGAAAAAGAGCTAAGAATCGCGGCTATTATAGATAAGCGGCAGAATACATTTCTGCCGTTAATAGCGTTTTTCTTCAAACTGCATTTGTCTTACGGAATAAAATCTTCTTTCCCACTTTCTCTTCAGCCGGGCTTTGGATCGAGCTCATGGGTAGGTAGGCGGTGGTGCAATGGATAGTACCTTCGAGTCCGACCGCTGAGGCCTGTGTTCTAGTCTCAATCACGTATTTCGATACTTCACTCTGATGCACTTTAAAAGCAGCGTATCAGCCCATTTTGAACCATCGACTGACTGCACACTGGCCTACGAACAACCGATATGGATAATAATAATAATAATAATAATAATGAATAAATAATAATAATAATAATGTAAAGAATAAAGGAGGAAAGTAGAGGCGAATGATGAATAGCCATGATTACTGTCGAGTTAACTGGCGGCGACAGTTACAAGTCGCGGCGCGTGTTACAACTGTCGAGTTAACAATTTTTTATAATATTAAACGATCATCCATAACATCAGTGTCAAGGTAGATTTAACTATTTTTTAAATAACATTATTATTATTTTTAGCTATAAATGAATTTCATAATCTTCAAAACCACTGGTAGTACTTTTATTTCTTTCTTTCTTTTTTTTTGTGTGTGTGTGTGTGTGTGTGTGTGTGTGTGTGTGTGTGTGTGTGTGTGTGTGTGTGTGTGTGTGTGTGTGTGTGTGTGTGTGTGTGTGTGTGTGTGTGTGTGTGTGTGTGTGTGTGTGTGTGTGTGTGTGTGTGTGTGTGTGTGTGTGTGTGTGTGTGTGTGTGTGTGTGTGTGTGTGTGTGTGTGTGTGTGTGTGTGTGTGTGTGTGTGTGTGTGTGTGTGTGTGTGTGTGTGTGTGTGTGTGTGTGTGTGTGTAAATAGGAAACATGACTATGATCAGTATATATTTTAAAAAAGATTTCACAGATGTAATTTTGTTCAAGAATTTCAATTCTTCTGTACACTTTACGATTTGTTGTAAAAATTCAAAATCATTTATATAATCTAAAGACTGCTATACAAACATAAAATACATTATCTTATTCCATAGGCGGATCAACGTTAAGGGAAAAAATTGATGGGGTTCAATCACGGCATGAAATTTCTGATAAGTTGCACATTTTTCATTTCGACTTGAAATTGCTTGAACTTTCTAGATATTTTACCTTTCACTTTTAAACCGCCTCTGAAATCTAATAATAATTTTTTATTTTGGGAGCAATATCTTCTATCACTTTAATAATTCTAGTGTCTCCTCCCAAACATTATATATCATTAGAATATCCTTTTCTGAGTTATCCGTATGTCGAAAAGGGAAGAGACCCTGGGTTCGAGGTTGATTAAGCCTCCCTTGTATTCTTTAAAATTGACTGCAAAGAATTCAATATGGACTATGTACATAAATTAAATAAATAAACAAACTAATGACCAAAACAAATATTAGGTATTTACATTATTGAAGTAGATTTGATTTTACTTTCGAGCGTGGAAAATAAAAAACAAACGAATGATAAAAGCGATATATATTTTACAAATTCAGTCAAATCTGACAGGTATGATTATTACATATTTTCTTTCATATTTCATATTTTCCGGTTTATAAGTATCAGATCTTTAAAAAAGGGGATTTGACAATGTTTTGAATCAACATATGTTTTGAAAGTGTTTGTGAGATATGATAAAGATATTTTCCTTACAGGTCATTTGAGATTACTAAGTTGCTAGGACGATAATAAAATCACTATATTTTCGATGCTCCCCCTGTTATCAATCTTGGTGACAATGGAACTTGTCAGTGGAGCTTTTACTATGCTAGAAACCATTATGGGGGGATGTAGAAATGACATTGCATGTGGGAAGAGAGGAGGCTTTAAAATGGATTTTCATTTCCACCCAAATTTCAAAATAAAATTAATAAGCGGAATTAGGGTTGTAAAAATAAAAAAATACCGATATTTATTTGGATTTGAATGAATCGAGGGCGTTAATTCGATTTTATGATAAACATATTTATCCTTACGTCAGCATATGTAACATATGTAACAGTGTTGTTTGAGTAAGATGCCATTCATTACAATTTTCACGAGGCTAATAAAAAGAAAATAGTTTCGATGTTTCCCATTTGAAACTGAAGACTCCTGAAGCGATTATAAGGTGTAAAATATCATTTGTTGATGTGGGGAATCTAATGGTTAGTATTCACGAAATGTATGGAATTCTTTTTATGAAATGCTCACGAATTTTGAATGAAATTTATTGCGAGTTTTTGTTGTTGTTGATGTTCGTTTTTTTTCAATTAGAGGTTAATTTTTTTGCCTGGCAACTAGGGTTACCATAATTTTATTTCGTAATAATAGCGAAACAAAAACGAAACGAGAACTGAGAAATGATGATGGAGGACGAAAATATATCACTTGAAAGTTATTAGTTAAGTGCTTTGATTCTAGATATTTCGCTTTCGTAGAAAAAATGTTGCATATACAGCATAAAAATTGACGTTACCAACCCATGCAATTATCTGTTTAAACAGTTAAATTAGTCTTAAATAGGTCTTAAATAAAATAAATCTTAAATAAGTATAATCTTGGATGTCGTACAAAATTAGTCATCACCTACAAATTAGAATTACTATCAGAAAAGATTTATCAGCAACACCGAGGTTTGTTCTTACTAAAACTTTTTTAAATATCTTCTCCTTTGTAAACACGTAAAATAGTAAAATATATATAGAGGTAAGAAAATATTGAACAATCACACACGCTCAACACACTCTAAATGTTAAAAACAAAGGCTAGTTTTGTATTCCTGGATGGATCATCATAAAATATCATTATCTTTCATACTCATCGTATTGACCCTTCATGAATTCAAGCCTGTTTTTGCATGTTTAAATTCTACTTTCTATTCAGTCTTATTTCATTTATAGGTACTTGAAGTGTTTGCATTGCAATCTCCAGAAATTTGACAACAAATTTATGTAAGAAGAGAAAATATATTTCTATGGCTCCGTGGTTTATATCTGCAATATCTGCAACAATCGCTTTGATTGGTCTTATTGCAAATATATTAATTCTTCTGACTGTTATCAAACATAAAGTCCTTCGCAAAAAGTGCTACGCTGTTTTAGTAAGCCTCACTATATGTGACTTGCTTAAAGTAGTTCCTATCTTATTAATAACAATATATGACATCACTAAATGGAAAGATGGTTGCGTAATAAGTGCCTCTTGGTGCACGGCATTGACTGGAATAACAAGTTTTCATTTAGGAGCTGAAAGTATAAACAGATGCCTAGTTATTATGTATGCAGACAAATATCTTAATGCAATGAAGAAACCTTATGTGGCAATTTCGATAACACTATTGTGGTTCTTTCCTTTGAGCGTCATAATGATTGTTCCGTATGTAATTTATGGAGAACCTCTCCTAGACCATTATGGTCATCTGCTTGGCTGCGACACAGATGAATCTATGGATAATTTATTCCACACTGAAATAAAACAAGTGACCCAGTTGACCCTTTCAATTTTTGTTTTCCCGCTTATAATTATGTTTATTTCCTACTGTATAATTTTGAACATTTCCTTTAAAACAGCAAAATGTATTAAAAACCTGGAAATAGACCACAAACAGTTAAGGTCATCTATGGTTACTGAATCGTCCTACTCAGTATGCATGATCAATATGGTGAAAACAAGCATAGAATCGATGAATGTTCCTCCAGCCATTGCTGATGAAATTCCTCGAGAAATTAAGCATACAGATACAAGTGTGTCTACCAGAGCATCCAGAGAATTTAAAAGTTTTGTTCGAGATCGTAAGCGTGAAATTCACGCTTCCAAAACCGTGTTGGTGATGTTGATTGCTTTCTTGATCTGCAACGTTCCGATATTTTTAATTGCTTGGACAGGTGGACACAGAAGAGATTTCATTGAAAGACGATTGGTTTTGTATCTCGCATTTTTACAAGTTGTTATAAATCCTGTCACATACTTTGCTAGTTTGAAGGATTTTAAAAACGTTAGAAAAAGATTCCGACTTATTGGATCATTGATAGCAAGAGACTCGACACAAAAAACAACATCCGTAACTTAATAACTGAGATTAAATACGAAGAAAGCAAATGTAATCAGATATGAAAAAATTCCTTTTTCCAAACATACATTTCTAAAAATGAACATTTTTGTAGTAGTTTGTTGTTTTCCTACTGTTTCGATCGCGCATTGTTGACATTGGCGGACTTTGCAGATGGGCTCTTGTGTAAAATTAAGATTTTTGTCAAGCTGGCTCCTAGCGACCACTAGCGATCACTAGCGGACGATTGAAGTTGAAGCTCTTCCAACTTAACTCGAATCTTCACCAAACAAATTCTTACGTAAATGTCAGTAGCACAATTCTAACACGCGATGGCACGTCACTGCGATCATGCTCTCCCAAAATTATTCATCTAAATTACATCATTACATCAGTACATTAACACGGATGCGTGTCTGCATCATTAGAGGGGAGCGCGGCCGCACCCCGTATGATAAGAGGGAAGCGCAGTCGCATGCTATATCATTACGAAAAACTCTTACAAAATTTCTCATAAAGTACTATGATGGTGGAACGTCTTAGAGTCTTTATGTTTTGAAATTTACAAAACTCTAATAATAACCTATAATCCTTTTTACGAAGAGCATTTTACAGAAATCATTTAGTACAAAACCTGTCAGAACCATTACACACAACTTCAAACCCAGGGTCTCTTGCCTTTTAGATATACGGATTGCGGCAAAGAAGACAACTAGCGAACGTTGGTCAAGTCACATGAAAGTTACACAAAATCTGTGTAATGTTTTAAAAAGTGTTCCGAAGAAATTTTGTCTCGCGGATATAGGCACATTCTACCAATGTAGAAACCAAATATGATTCGTCGAGTTATCACTCAGCAAGATAAATATTACCTTGGAACTCTACAAGCACTGCAAAACTTAAGAGAAGATTTCGACAGCATTCTGGAAAGAAGTAAGGTGTTTACAGTTCTGCCCAGTACATTTTGTAACTCATTAAGATGCCAAAAGTGGCACGGTAAACATCCTTGAAAAGGGAGAGTTGATACTGTGATTTGTCCTTCCTTTCGTTTAACGTGTAATAATGTATATGATGTATCAATTCACATTGCTCTGTGGTTTAGAGATCAGATTATCAGCAGCCAGTATATAGGGCGGAGAAAATTAAAAAGTGCACAGAAAATGAAAAATGAACTGGATGAAAAAAGTTATATATTTTCTCACCTTGTGAACTCAGATTTGTTTATTGAAGTTCGATATTCAAGAAAATAAAACAGAGAAAGGTAACGAAAGCTCTATTACTAAATTGAGTGTGTACATCTGACGACCAGCCTGATCGCATTATTACCTATACTAAGTTGTCAAATGAATCAGACAATAAACATGACTTTCCATGTGACGTATATTGTTTATAAAAATTGTTTTGCTCGATAATTACTGAAAGTTTCAACATAGATTATTAATGATCAAGGCATCTCCACAGGTTATTCAAATTTTCTTTATACACTTTGAATAAATTCCTGGGTATTTGCTTCCCTGAGGGGCCATAAATGAAAATAAAAATAGGATTGATTTCAATAGACATTCCCAGCGGGCACAAAGACGTCGTAAAGACATCGTAGAGACGTCCTTTCAAGACGTCCCAAAGACGTCGCTCAATGATCGCAAATGGTAATCTCAAAGTCGTCGCAAAAACATCTTCATCTCTACGACGTCGTGAAAATCTTAAATTTGCTCTTTAGTCGTCGTTACGACGTCGTAAAGACGTCTCTCGTTCTTTTTGTGGGGACATTGTAAAAACAAATATTAAATTCAAGATATCTTTATCTTTCTAAATAATTTACGTAACATATATTGATTAGTTAGTAAGTTACAATTACTCACGAATCCTAGTAAATAAATAAGTTATGTAATGAGTTATGCATTTGCGTGTGAGAAAGATCCCTTCAGTATCCCAAGTACGCATTGGAACAAAACTCCTGTTATTGGATTTATATAAATTCGAAATGTACAGATGTGAAGATTTTTTAATTGATGTTTTTTCCAGCCTCGCACGCAATAACGGCATTATATCTTTACTTTCATAAAATGTTGTTTAATTTTAAGTTTACACAGGATATTAGCCAGTAATTAACTTTGAAAGTCAACAATATAAAACTTGCTATGGATACTCGTGAAATACAATGTTTGGGATGAAAGACTGCTATGAAATGATTCAATATTTTTTTCTGCCTCTGACAATAACAGTTTTGGAGGATGAGAGGTTTGCTTGTAAAAGATCTGGTCAGTGGATGTATGTCTAAAGCTTTAAAGCTTTAGAACATTTTTTGTTGTAAGTAGTGTCTAAGTACTGCATTTAACAAAAATTTATTTTTGACATTTGAATCTATAAGATGTTAAATGTTTTGTTTTTAATGTTTATATTTCACTTAAATATTATGCTACAGCTTTTTGTATATCTTCACTATTATGTATTGAAAAGAATTTGTAAGAAACATTACTTTACTACATATCCCAAATTTGGAATTTTATATCTGCAAATTTTCTGCTAATCTCTTTGGTCTTAATTTACCGCCCTTTGTTTATAGATTTTATAGTATTTTATAAGGTGTTTCTATTATTTATTTTGTAGCATTTTTATATATCGTGAAGATAATAATATTGTAATGATAAACATATCCATATCTTATTTCTCTCAAAGGTGATAAATGCTTCTTCAAATTCCCAAATTTCCCAAAGTTCTACAACGAAGATCAAGCATTCCCTACACAGTCGACAGTTCCGAAGACCACGGTAAAACGGAAAAACCGCTATATATATGTACCATTCGATTTCGAAGTAAACGTTGAACGTTTTTTCAATTCAATTCAACCTCTTGCACATTATCCCGAAAATTGACAGTCAGGATAATTTTTTTGTTGAATCATCATTAACGATCCAGTTGTAACGAAGAGACATGGAAACGAAGTTTCTGAAATCCTGGATGTTGTGAAGAATATGGATCCTTCATACGAACTTTGTTACTAGGAGAAAAATAAAAGATTTAATTTTTTTTGTTGTTGTTGTTTATATTATAAACTCTTGTAAATAAATGAAAACGTATTTATGAATTAGAAACCTGAATTCTTTTTCAGTTGAAGTTTATTATAAAAGGGAAAACTGTTTTATCATCATATGATCTAGATTTTATTCAGCTATTGTATTTCTGGTAAGAAATTTATAAAGCATAATGATGATGACGTTGATGATGAATGTCACTGACTTCGACAAACAGTCGGGTTTTTCCCTCGGTCTTTTTTCCATTTGTGTGTTACGTTAGCAATACCATATTGCTAATCTACACGAGGGAAGAACCATTTTGTTGATGCCGTTTTACAGGATACATTCCGCCAATCCGAACAAGCAAACGGCCAGACATTTTGTTCAAATCAACGAATGTTCGAATATATTTCTTTTCCGAAGAATTTATTAACTTTTCCTTATTTTTGTGCCTGTTTCTAACAGGAAGTTCGAATTAGCGGGCGTATTTTTGCCAGGGGAACAAAAAGTAGGTGATATTAAGGCTCAACCTCGAAGCCGGGGTCTCTTGCCATTTCGATATTCGGATGGCGGAAAAAAAGACCCTGGCGAACGCTACTTAAATAAGGAATTTTATTGGCTAAAAATATTACAACGACCACAGGAATTTTCGAGTAAAAAATTGTTCGAGTGTAAAATTCTGAAAAACTTGATAAATTTCTGCAGAGCAGAGCTGATGATGAGACGAACAGAAGGATGAATGGACGAAAGATAAAAGAAATTGGTAAGATGAAAACGAAGACAGAGAAAGATTTATACCGTGGCGCTGGTGGGACATGTTACGAATGATTTTTTATAATTTATAAGAAACTATTAACAGAACAGCTATAACATGCGCCGCCACGTATTTCGATACTTCACTCTGATGCACTTTAAAAGCAGCCTAACAGCTGTGTGTGTGTGTGTGTGTGTGTGTGTGTGTGTGTGTGTGTGTGTGTGTGTGTGTGTGTGTGTGTGTGTGTGTGTGTGTGTGTGTGTGTGTGTGTGTAAATAGGAAACATGACTATGATCAGTATATATTTTAAAAAAGATTTCACAGATGTAATTTTGTTCAAGAATTTCAATTCTTCTGTACACTTTACGATTTGTTGTAAAAATTCAAAATCATTTATATAATCTAAAGACTGCTATACAAACATAAAATACATTATCTTATTCCATAGGCGGATCAACGTTAAGGGAAAAAATTGATGGGGTTCAATCACGGAATGAAATTTCTGATAAGTTGCACATTTTTCATTTCGACTTGAAATTGCTTAAACTTTCTAGATATTTTACCTTTCACTTTTAAACCGCCTCTGAAATCTAATAATAATTTTTTATTTTGGGAGCAATATCTTCTATCACTTTAATAATTCTAGTGTCTCCTCCCAAGCATTATTCATCATTAAAATATCCTTTTCTGAGTTAATCCGTATGTCGAAAAGGGAAGAGACCCAGGGTTCGAGGTTGATTAAGGCTCCCTTGTATTCTTTAAAATTGACTGCAAATAATTCAATATGGACTGTGTACATAAATTAAATAAATAAACAAACTAATGATCAAAACAAATATTAAGGTAATTACATTATTGAAGTAGATTTGATTTTACTTTCGAGCGTGGGAAATAAAAAACAAACGAATGATAAAAGCGATATATATTTTACAAATTCAGTCAAATCTGACAGGTATGATTATTACATATTTTCTTTCATATTTCATATTTTCCGGTTTATAAGTATCAGATCTTTAAAAAAAGGGGATTTGACAATGTTTTGAATCAACATTTGTTTTGAAAGTGTTTGTGAGATATGATAAAGATATTTTCCTTACTGGTCATTTGAGATTACTAAGTTGCTAGGACGATAATAAAATCACTATATTTTCGATGCTGCCCCTGTTATCAATCTTGGTGACAATGGAACTTGTCAGTGGAGCTTTTGCTATGCTGGAAACCATTATGGGGGGATGTAGAAATGACATTGCATGTGGGAAGAGAGGAGGCTTTAAAATGGATTTTTATTTTCACCCAAATTTCAAAATAAAATTAATAAGCCGAATTAGGGATGTAAAAATAAAAAAATATCGATATTTATTTGGATTTGAATGAATCGAGGGCGTTAATTTGATTTTATGATAAACATATTTATCCTTACGTCAACATATGTAACATATGTAACAGTGTATTATTCGTGATAATAGCGAAACAAAAACGAAACGAAACTGAGAAATGATGATGGAGGACTAAAATATATCACTTGAAAGTTCTTAAGTTAAGTGCTTTGATTCTAGAAATTTTGCTTTCGTAGGAAAACGAGGCTAATAAAAGGAAAATAGTTTCGATGTTTCCCATTTGAAACTGAAGACTCCTGAAGCGATTATAAGGTGTAAAATATCATTTGTTGATGTGGGGAATCTAATGGTTAGTATTCACGAAATGTATGGAATTCTTTTTATGAAATGCTCACGAATTTTGAATGAAATTTATTGCGAGTTTTTGTTGTTGTTGATGTTCGTTTTTTTTTCAATTAGAGGTTAACTAGTGTAGCGTGTAAAAACATTTTACAGTTTTTCTTCATAAATTGTTTTTACACGCAATACTGCCATGAGAAGTCTGTGTATATACAAAATTTTTTGTGTTTCTCCATGTTGGAATTATATCATATTTAACACACAATTGTTGTATAAATATTTTGGATCGATCATTCAAAGAATGCTATTAATCCCTACTTTCCAGTGATATCTGGCCTTTTTAGAGATTTCTAAAGTTGTACAGTTAAACTAAAAGCTAAAATTCCAATGTTCAGAGATTTAGAAAAGAGACAATACAACGTATACTCCTACCTAACCAATGGATACTCCTACCTAACCACGATAAACTTCTGATATATAAGAAAATACCTTCAAATTTCCCTATTAACTAAAGTTAACAAAAACAATACCTTCTCAGACTTTTTATCTTTCAAATCTTTATTCTGCTATGAATTGTGGAAATGTCAAAACCCAAAACTCCACTTGTGCGTCATGATACAAAAACCATGTATATATGTATATAACAATAATTTCCACATTCTCTTCTTGTATTACATTCATCTATACTATTCAATTTTCTAATCTAAAACAAAAAGATATCGATCAAACACTATCAAAACAATATAATAATGATCTCGCTACCTTCGTTTCCCTAAAGGCGAACCTTAATAATAACAATCCACATACTACAATGAAATACCAAATAAACTGCTGGCTACACATTTTGGTATAGTAGTCAAAACTAACTGATACGAAAAAGCTACGTTCAAATACATTAAAAAAAATAAAAATCGGTAGAAAATGATAAACTGATAACACGAACACATAACAGGTCTACCTCGACTATCTCGTCGGATAGAATAGTTACTGATACTTATCAATGTGGTTATTTTTTATTACTGAACTTAAAGCGTTGAATAAAAAAATTCAAACAAAAACAAAAAATTATACACACAGCGTCTTCATTCTCATTAAGAAATGAACGTTGAGAAAATTTGATGAACTTTCGGTGGCTTTATGATGTCTTCCTTTAGGCACAACACTCCATGAAGTAATAAAACCCCGTAAGATGGAGCTAGAGATTCTCCTAATGGGAGATTCTCCCTATACTAATACGGAAAAACATACATCCATTGACGAACTTCCCGAGAAATTTTACCTAACGTTCTTTCTTTAAAAGTTAGGTAAGAAAAAAGCAAGATTTAGTATTAGAATAAGAAGATTTTTTTTGCCTGGCAACTAGGGTTACCATAATTTTATTTCGTAATAATAGCGAAACAAAAACGAAACGAGAACTGAGAAATGATGATGGAGGACGAAAATATATCACTTGAAAGTTCTTAAGTTAAGTGCTTTGATTCTAGATATTTTGCTTTCGTAGAAAAAATGTTGCATATACAGCATAAAAATTGACGTTACAAACCCATGCAATTATCTGTTTAAACAGTTAAATTAGTCTTAAATAGGTCTTAAATAAAATAAATCTTAAATAAGTATAATCTTGGATGTCGTACAAAATTAGTCATCACCTACAAATTAGAATTACTATCAGAAAAGATTTATCAGCAACACCGAGGTTTGTTCTTACTAAAACTTTTTTAAATATCTTCTCCTTTGTAAACACGTAAAATAGTAAAATATATAAAGAGGTAAGAAAATATTGAACAATCACACACACTCAACACACTCTAAATGTTAAAAACAAAGGCTAGTTTTGTATTCCTGGATGGATCATCATAAAATATCATTATCTTTCATACTCATCGTATTGACCCTTCATGAACTCAAGCTTGTTTTTGCATGTTTAAATTCTACTTTCTATTCAGTCTTATTTCATTTATAGGTACTTGGAGCGTTTGCATTGCAATTTCCAGAAATTTGACAACAAATTTATGTAAGAAGAGAAAATATATTTCTATGGCTCCGTGGTTTATATCTGCAATATCTGCAACAATCGCTTTGATTGGTCTTATTGCAAATATATTAATTCTTCTGACTGTTATCAAACATAAAGTCCTCCGCAAAAAGTGCTACGTTGTTTTAGTAAGCCTCACTATATGTGACTTGCTTAAAGTAGTTCCTATCTTATTCATAACAATATATGACATCACTGAATGGAAAGATGATTGCGTAATAAGTGCCACTTGGTGCACAGCATTGACTGGAATAACAAGTTTTCATTTAGGAGCTGAAAGTATAAACAGATGCCTAGTTATTATGTATGCAGACAAATATCTTAATGCAATGAAGAAACGTTATGTGGCAATTTCGATAACACTATTGTGGTTAATTCCTTTGAGCGTCATAATGATTGTTCCGTATGTAATTTATGGAGAACCTCTCCTAGACCATTATGGTCATCTGCTTGGCTGCGACACAGATGAATCTATGGATAATTTATTCCACACTGAAATAAAACAAGTGACCCAGTTGACCCTTTCAATTTTTGTTTTCCCGCTTATAATTATGTTTATTTCCTACTGTATAATTTTGAACATTTCCTTTAAAACAGCAAAATGTATTAAAAACCTGGAAATAGACCACAAACAGTTAAGGTCATCTATGGTTACTGAATCGTCCTACTCAGTATGCATGATCAATATGGTGAAAACAAGCATAGAATCGATGAATGTTCCTCCAGCCATTGCTGATGAAATTCCTCGAGAAATTAAGCATACAGATACAAGTGTGTCTACCAGAGCATCCAGAGAATTTAAAAGTTTTGTTCGAGATCGTAAGCGTGAAATTCACGCTTCCAAAACCGTGTTGGTGATGTTGATTGCTTTCTTGATCTGCAACGTTCCGATATTTTTAATTGCTTGGACAGGTGGACACAGAAGAGATTTCATTGAAAGACGATTGGTTTTGTATCTCGCATTTTTACAAGTTGTTATAAATCCTGTCACATACTTTGCTAGTTTGAAGGATTTTAAAAACGTTAGAAAAAGATTCCGACTTATTGGATCATTGATAGCAAGAGACTCGACACAAAAAACAACATCCGTAACTTAATAACTGAGATTAAATACGAAGAAAGCAAATGTAATCAGATATGAAAAAATTCCTTTTTCCAAACATACATTTCTAAAAATGAACATTTTTGTAGTAGTTTGTTGTTTTCCTACTGTTTCGATCGCGCATCGTTGACAGTTGATGCTGTGATTTTGTCCTTCCTTTCGTTTAGCGTGTAATAATGTATATGATGTATCAATTCACATTGCTCTGTGGTTTAGAGATCAGATTATCAGCAGCCAGTATATAGGGCGGAGAAAATTAAAAAGTGCACAGAAAATGAAAAATGAACTGGATGAAAAAAGTTATATATTTTCTCACCTTGTGAACTCAGATTTGTTTATTGAAGTTCGATATTCAAGAAAAGAAAACAGAGAAAGGTAACGAAAGCTCTATTACTAAATTGAGTGTGTACATCTGACGACCAGCCTGATCGCATTATTACCTATACTAAGTTGTCAAATGAATCAGACAATAAACATGACTTTCCATGTGACGTATATTGTTTATAAAAATTGTTTTGCTCGATAATTACTGAAAGTTTCAACATAGATTATTAATGATCAAGGCATCTCCACAGGTTATTCAAATTTTCTTTATACACTTTGAATAAATTCCTGGGTATTTGCTTCCCTGAGGGGCCATAAATGAAAATAAAAATAGGATTGTTTTCAATAGACATTCCCAGCGGGCACAAAGACGTCGTAAAGACATCGTAGAGACGTCCTTTCAAGACGTCCCAAAGACGTCGCTCAATGATCGCAAATGGTAATCTCAAAGTCGTCGC
The DNA here is from genome assembly GCA_039566895.2 of Turritopsis rubra. Lineage (NCBI taxonomy): Eukaryota > Metazoa > Cnidaria > Hydrozoa > Anthoathecata > Oceaniidae > Turritopsis > Turritopsis rubra. The sequence continues at coordinate 14,944,013 of CM077623.1, read as the reverse complement.
AAAAACATCTTCATCTCTACGACGTCGTGAAAATCTTAAATTTGCTCTTTAGTCGTCGTTACGACGTCGTAAAGACGTCTCTCGTTCTTTTTGTGGGGACATTGTAAAAACAAATATTAAATTCAAGATATCTTTATCTTTCTAAATAATTTACGTAACATATATTGATTAGTTAGTAAGTTACAATTACTCACGAATCCTAGTAAATAAATAAGTTATGTAATGAGTTATGCATTTGCGTGTGAGAAAGATCCCTTCAGTATCCCAAGTACGCATTGGAACAAAACTCCTGTTATTGGATTTATATAAATTCGAAATGTACAGATGTGAAGATTTTTTAATTGATGTTTTTTCCAGCCTCGCACGCAATAACGGCATTATATCTTTACTTTCATAAAATGTTGTTTAATTTTAAGTTTACACAGGATATTAGCCAGTAATTAACTTTGAAAGTCAACAATATAAAACTTGCTATGGATACTCGTGAAATACAATGTTTGGGATGAAAGACTGCTATGAAATGATTCAATATTTTTTTCTGCCTCTGACAATAACAGTTTTGGAGGATGAGAGGTTTGCTTGTAAAAGATCTGGTCAGTGGATGTATGTCTAAAGCTTTAAAGCTTTAGAACATTTTTTGTTGTAAGTAGTGTCTAAGTACTGCATTTAACAAAAATTTATTTTTGACATTTGAATCTATAAGATGTTAAATGTTTTGTTTTTAATGTTTATATTTCACTTAAATATTATGCTACAGCTTTTTGTATATCTTCACTATTATGTATTGAAAAGAATTTGTAAGAAACATTACTTTACTACATATCCCAAATTTGGAATTTTATATCTGCAAATTTTCTGCTAATCTCTTTGGTCTTAATTTACCGCCCTTTGTTTATAGATTTTATAGTATTTTATAAGGTGTTTCTATTATTTATTTTGTAGCATTTTTATATATCGTGAAGATAATAATATTGTAATGATAAACATATCCATATCTTATTTCTCTCAAAGGTGATAAATGCTTCTTCAAATTCCCAAATTTCCCAAAGTTCTACAACGAAGATCAAGCATTCCCTACACAGTCGACAGTTCCGAAGACCACGGTAAAACGGAAAAACCGCTATATATATGTACCATTCGATTTCGAAGTAAACGTTGAACGTTTTTTCAATTCAATTCAACCTCTTGCACATTATCCCGAAAATTGACAGTCAGGATAATTTTTTTGTTGAATCATCATTAACGATCCAGTTGTAACGAAGAGACATGGAAACGAAGTTTCTGAAATCCTGGATGTTGTGAAGAATATGGATCCTTCATACGAACTTTGTTACTAGGAGAAAAATAAAAGATTTAATTTTTTTTGTTGTTGTTGTTTATATTATAAACTCTTGTAAATAAATGAAAACGTATTTATGAATTAGAAACCTGAATTCTTTTTCAGTTGAAGTTTATTATAAAAGGGAAAACTGTTTTATCATCATATGATCTAGATTTTATTCAGCTATTGTATTTCTGGTAAGAAATTTATAAAGCATAATGATGATGACGTTGATGATGAATGTCACTGACGTCGACAAACAGTCGGGTTTTTCCCTCGGTCTTTTTTCCATTTGTGTGTTACGTTAGCAATACCATATTGCTAATCTACACGAGGGAAGAACCATTTTGTTGATGCCGTTTTACAGGATACATTCCGCCAATCCGAACAAGCAAACGGCCAGACATTTTGTTCAAATCAACGAATGTTCGAATATATTTCTTTTCCGAAGAATTTATTAACTTTTCCTTATTTTTGTGCCTGTTTCTAACAGGAAGTTCGAATTAGCGGGCGTATTTTTGCCAGGGGAACAAAAAGTAGGTGATATTAAGGCTCAACCTCGAAGCCGGGGTCTCTTGCCATTTCGATATTCGGATGGCGGAAAAAAAGACCCTGGCGAACGCTACTTAAATAAGGAATTTTATTGGCTAAAAATATTACAACGACCACAGGAATTTTCGAGTAAAAAATTGTTCGAGTGTAAAATTCTGAAAAACTTGATAAATTTCTGCAGAGCAGAGCTGATGATGAGACGAACAGAAGGATGAATGGACGAAAGATAAAAGAAATTGGTAAGATGAAAACGAAGACAGAGAAAGATTTATACCGTGGCGCTGGTGGGACATGTTACGAATGATTTTTTATAATTTATAAGAAACTATTAACAGAACAGCTATAACATGCGCCGCCACGTATTTCGATACTTCACTCTGATGCACTTTAAAAGCAGCCTAACAGCTGTGTGTGTTTGTGTGTGTGTGTGTGTGTGTGTGTGTGTGTGTGTGTGTGTGTGTGTGTGTGTGTGTGTGTGTGTGTGTGTGTGTGTGTGTGTGTGTGTGTGTGTGTGTGTGTAAATAGGAAACATGACTATGATCAGTATATATTTTAAAAAAGATTTCACAGATGTAATTTTGTTCAAGAATTTCAATTCTTCTGTACACTTTACGATTTGTTGTAAAAATTCAAAATCATTTATATAATCTAAAGACTGCTATACAAACATAAAATACATTATCTTATTCCATAGGCGGATCAACGTTAAGGGAAAAAATTGATGGGGTTCAATCACGGAATGAAATTTCTGATAAGTTGCACATTTTTCATTTCGACTTGAAATTGCTTAAACTTTCTAGATATTTTACCTTTCACTTTTAAACCGCCTCTGAAATCTAATAATAATTTTTTATTTTGGGAGCAATATCTTCTATCACTTTAATAATTCTAGTGTCTCCTCCCAAGCATTATTCATCATTAAAATATCCTTTTCTGAGTTAATCCGTATGTCGAAAAGGGAAGAGACCCAGGGTTCGAGGTTGATTAAGGCTCCCTTGTATTCTTTAAAATTGACTGCAAATAATTCAATATGGACTGTGTACATAAATTAAATAAATAAACAAACTAATGATCAAAACAAATATTAAGGTAATTACATTATTGAAGTAGATTTGATTTTACTTTCGAGCGTGGGAAATAAAAAACAAACGAATGATAAAAGCGATATATATTTTACAAATTCAGTCAAATCTGACAGGTATGATTATTACATATTTTCTTTCATATTTCATATTTTCCGGTTTATAAGTATCAGATCTTTAAAAAAAGGGGATTTGACAATGTTTTGAATCAACATTTGTTTTGAAAGTGTTTGTGAGATATGATAAAGATATTTTCCTTACTGGTCATTTGAGATTACTAAGTTGCTAGGACGATAATAAAATCACTATATTTTCGATGCTGCCCCTGTTATCAATCTTGGTGACAATGGAACTTGTCAGTGGAGCTTTTGCTATGCTGGAAACCATTATGGGGGGATGTAGAAATGACATTGCATGTGGGAAGAGAGGAGGCTTTAAAATGGATTTTTATTTTCACCCAAATTTCAAAATAAAATTAATAAGCCGAATTAGGGATGTAAAAATAAAAAAATATCGATATTTATTTGGATTTGAATGAATCGAGGGCGTTAATTTGATTTTATGATAAACATATTTATCCTTACGTCAACATATGTAACATATGTAACAGTGTATTATTCGTGATAATAGCGAAACAAAAACGAAACGAAACTGAGAAATGATGATGGAGGACTAAAATATATCACTTGAAAGTTCTTAAGTTAAGTGCTTTGATTCTAGAAATTTTGCTTTCGTAGGAAAACGAGGCTAATAAAAGGAAAATAGTTTCGATGTTTCCCATTTGAAACTGAAGACTCCTGAAGCGATTATAAGGTGTAAAATATCGTTTGTTGATGTGGGGAATCTAATGGTTAGTATTCACGAAATGTATGGAATACTTTTTATGAAATGCTCACGAATTTTGAATGAAATTTATTGCGAGTTTTTGTTGTTGTTGATGTTCGTTTTTTTTTTCAATTAGAGGTTAACTAGTGTAGCGTGTAAAAACATTTTACAGTTTTTCTTCATAAATTGTTTTTACACGCAATACTGCCATGAGAAGTCTGTGTATATACAAAAAATTTTGTGTTTCTCCATGTTGGAATTATATCATATTTAACACACAATTGTTGTATAAATATTTTGGATCGATCATTCAAAGAATGCTATTAATCCCTACTTTCCAGTGATATCTGGCCTATTTAGAGATTTCTAAAGTTGTACAGTTAAACTAAAAGCTAAAATTCCAATGTTCAGAGATTTAGAAAAGAGACAATACAACGTATACTCCTACCTAACCAATGGATACTCCTACCTAACCACGATAAACTTCTGATATATAAGAAAATACCTTCAAATTTCCCTATTAACTAAAGTTAACAAAAACAATACCTTCTCAGACTTTTTATCTTTCAAATCTTTATTCTGCTATGAATTGTGGAAATGTCAAAACCCAAAACTCCACTTGTGCATCATGATACAAAAACCATGTATATATGTATATAACAATGATTTCCACATTCTCTTCTTGTATTACATTCATCTATACTATTCAATTTTCTAATCTAAAACAAAAAGATATCGATCAAACACTATCAAAACAATATAATAATGATCTCGCTACCTTCGTTTCCATAAAGGCGAACCTTAATAATAACAATCCACATACTACAATGAAATACCAAATAAACTGCTGGCTACACATTTTGGTATAGTAGTCAAAACTAACTGATACGAAAAAGCTACGTTCAAATACATTAAAAAAAATAAAAATCGGTAGAAAATGATAAACTGATAACACGAACACATAACAGGTCTACCTCGACTATCTCGTCGGATAGAATAGTTACTGATACATATCAATGTGGTTATTTTTTATTACTGAACTTAAAGCGTTGAATAAAAAAATTCAAACAAAAACAAAAAATTATACACACAGCGTCTTCATTCTCATTAAAAAATGAACGTTGAGAAAATTTGATGAACTTTCGGTGGCTTTATGATGACTTCTTTTAGGCACAACACTCCATGAAGTAATAAAACCCCGTAAGATGGAGCTAGAGATTCTCCTAATGGGAGATTCTCCCTATACTAATACGGAAAAACATACATCCATTGACGAACTTCCCGAGAAATTTTACCTAACGTTTTTTCTTTAAAAGTTAGGTAAGAAAAAAGCAAGATTTAGTATTAGAATAAGAAGATTTTTTTGCCTGGGAACTAGGGTTACCATAATTTTATTTCGTAATAATAGCGAAACAAAAACGAAACGAGAACTGAGAAATGATGATGGAGGACGAAAATATATCACTTGAAAGTTCTTAAGTTAAGTGCTTTGATTGTAGATATTTTGCTTTCGTAGAAAAAATGTTGCATATACAGCATAAAAATTGACGTTACCAACCCATGCAATTATCTGTTTAAACAGTTAAATTAGTCTTAAATAAGTCTTAAATAAAATAAATCTTAAATAAGTATAATCTTGGATGTCGTACAAAATTAGTCATCACCTACAAATTAGAATTACTATCAGAAAAGATTTATCAGCAACACCGAGATTTATTCTTAATAAAACTTTTTTAAATATCTTCTCCTTTGTAAACACGTAAAATAGTAAAATATATAAAGAGGTAAGAAAATATTGAACAATCACACACACTCAACACACTCTAAATGTTAAAAACAAAGGCTAGTTTTGTATTCCTGGATGGATCATCATAAAATATCATTATCTTTCATACTCATCGTATTGACCCTTCATGAACTCAAGCTTGTTTTTGCATGTTTAAATTCTACTTTCTATTCAGTCTTATTTCATTTATAGGTACTTGGAGCGTTTGCATTGCAATTTCCAGAAATTTGACAACAAATTTATGTAAGAAGAGAAAATATATTTCTATGGCTCCGTGGTTTATATCTGCAATATCTGCAACAATCGCTTTGATTGGTCTTATTGCAAATATATTAATTCTTCTGACTGTTATCAAACATAAAGTCCTCCGCAAAAAGTGCTACGTTGTTTTAGTAAGCCTCACTATATGTGACTTGCTTAAAGTAGTTCCTATCTTATTCATAACAATATATGACATCACTGAATGGAAAGATGATTGCGTAATAAGTGCCACTTGGTGCACAGCATTGACTGGAATAACAAGTTTTCATTTAGGAGCTGAAAGTATAAACAGATGCCTAGTTATTATGTATGCAGACAAATATCTTAATGCAATGAAGAAACGTTATGTGGCAATTTCGATAACACTATTGTGGTTAATTCCTTTGAGCGTCATAATGATTGTTCCGTATGTAATTTATGGAGAACCTCTCCTAGACCATTATGGTCATCTGCTTGGCTGCGACACAGATGAATCTATGGATAATTTATTCCACACTGAAATAAAACAAGTGACCCAGTTGACCCTTTCAATTTTTGTTTTCCCGCTTATAATTATGTTTATTTCCTACTGTATAATTTTGAACATTTCCTTTAAAACAGCAAAATGTATTAAAAACCTGGAAATAGACCACAAACAGTTAAGGTCATCTATGGTTACTGAATCGTCCTACTCAGTATGCATGATCAATATGGTGAAAACAAGCATAGAATCGATGAATGTTCCTCCAGCCATTGCTGATGAAATTCCTCGAGAAATTAAGCATACAGATACAAGTGTGTCTACCAGAGCATCCAGAGAATTTAAAAGTTTTGTTCGAGATCGTAAGCGTGAAATTCACGCTTCCAAAACCGTGTTGGTGATGTTGATTGCTTTCTTGATCTGCAACGTTCCGATATTTTTAATTGCTTGGACAGGTGGACACAGAAGAGATTTCATTGAAAGACGATTGGTTTTGTATCTCGCATTTTTACAAGTTGTTATAAATCCTGTCACATACTTTGCTAGTTTGAAGGATTTTAAAAACGTTAGAAAAAGATTCCGACTTATTGGATCATTGATAGCAAGAGACTCGACACAAAAAACAACATCCGTAACTTAATAACTGAGATTAAATACGAAGAAAGCAAATGTAATCAGATATGAAAAAATTCCTTTTTCCAAACATACATTTCTAAAAATGAACATTTTTGTAGTAGTTTGTTGTTTTCCTACTGTTTCGATCGCGCATCGTTGACAGTTGATGCTGTGATTTTGCCCTTCCTTTCGTTTAGCGTGTAATAATGTATATGATGTATCAATTCACATTGCTCTGTGGTTTAGAGATCAGATTATCAGCAGCCAGTATATAGGGCGGAGAAAATTAAAAAGTGCACAGAAAATGAAAAATGAACTGGATGAAAAAAGTTATATATTTTCTCACCTTGTGAAATCAGATTTGTTTATTGAAGTTCGATATTCAAGAAAAGAAAACAGAGAAAGGTAACGAAAGCTCTATTACTAAATTGAGTGTGTACATCTGACCACCAGTCTGATCGCATTATTACCTATACTAAGTTGTCAAATGAATCAGACAATAAACATGACTTTCCATGTGACGTATATTGTTTATAAAAATTGTTTTGCTCGATAATTACTGAATGTTTCAACGTAGATTATTAATGATCAAGGCATCTCCACAGGTTATTCAAATTTTCTTTATACACTTTGAATAAATTCCTGGGTATTTGCTTCCCTGAGGGGCTATAAATGAAAATAAAAATAGGATTGTTTTCAATAGACATTCCCAGCGGGCACAAAGACGTCGTAAAGACATCGTTGAGACGTCCTTTCAAGACGTCCCAAAGACGTCGCTCAATGATCGCAAATGGTAATCTCAAAGTCGTCGCAAAAACATCTTCATCTCTACGACGTCGTGAAAATCTTAAATTTGCTCTTTAGTCGTCGTTACGACGTCGTAAAGACGTCTCTCGTTCTTTTTGTGGGGACATTGTAAGAACAAAACAAATATTAAATTCAAGATATCTTTATCTTTCTAAATAATTTACGTAACATATATTGATTAGTTAGTAAGTTACAAATACTCACGAATCCTAGTAAATAAATAAGTTATGTAATGAGTTATGCATTTGCGTGTGAGAAAGATCCCTTCAGTATCCCAAGTACGCATTGGAACAAAACTCCTGTTATTGGATTTATATAAATTCGAAATGTACAGATGTGAAGATTTTTTAATTGATGTTTTTTCCAGCCTCGCACGCAATAATAGCATTATATCTTTACTTTCATAAAATTTTGTTTAATTTTAAGTTTACACAGGGTATTAGCTAATAATTAACTTTGAAAGTCAACAATATAAAAATTGCTATGGATACTCGTGAAATGCAATGTTTGGGATGAAAGACTGCTATGAAATGATTCAATATTTTTTTCTGCCTCTGACAATAACAGTTTTGGAGGATGAGAGGTTTGCTTGTAACAGATCTGGTCAGTGGATGTATGTCTAAAGCTTTAAAGCTTTAGAACATTTCTTGTTGTAAGTAGTGTCTAAGTACTGCATTTAACAAAAATTTATTTTTGACATTTGAATCTATAAGATGTTAAATGTTTTGTTTTTAATGTTTATATTTCACTTAAATATTATGCTACAGCTTTTTGTATATCTTCACTATTATGTATTGAAAAGAATTTGTAAGAAACATTACTTTACTACATATCCCAAATTTGGAATTTTATATCTGCAAATTTTCTGCTAATCTCTTTGGTCTTAATTTACCGCCCTTTGTTTATAGATTTTATAGTATTTTATAAGGTGTTTCTATTATTTATTTTGTAGCATTTTTATATATCGTGAAGATAATAATATTGTAATGATAACATGATAACAAATTCTTACATGCATTCATATTCTTTCACTGGCAGGATTTTTACACCTGTGGTTTTAAGTGCGTCTCCTACCATTTTAACTTATTACGAATTTTTGTTAGTTTAAAAATTTTATGTTTTAGGTCCACATGAGTTTTTCACTGTAATTTTTAACCTACTGAAAAAAAATTATGAATGAATGAATGAATTAACAACAAAAAAAAAAGAAAAGGAAAAGTTTTCCCGCTTACTGAGGTAATTTTTATCATTATGAACAGCCTCTAAATCATGAAATCGAATATGGCAAATCCCAAATCCCAGAATCGATTCCTCTGAATTGCGTATTTCATCCAGAAATCGATTTCAGAATAATTGATTTTTCGATTACTGTATCCTTTTCCCTAAAACCATTACAAATCATTTTTATGATTTTCATTCGATGCTTATAATATACACTTTATATAGCATCAAAATTAAATCTCATTCTTTTCATTCTATGTATGTGCACATAACCATCTCAATTTGATCCCAAGTATTGACTGCAATGCTTTGTTTGGTCCCTGTTTTGCTTCAAAGTCCTCTATCTGAGATTGACACAAACTTTGTGATGTTGAACGATCTTTGATTCACCAGAAGTCGTCGAACTTAAGTTTATGGAATCCAAACTGTAAATATTCTGAAACTGTCTTCTTATAAAAAACAATGTGTCACCATAATTTATCACTGTTTTTTAGTAAAAGGTGCATCATAATAATGAAATTATTTCTTCATCACTTGTTGATTTCATTAAGAACTTTGTGTGAAGTTAGCAATACTAATTATAAATAGAAAATAGATAATGTTTCCATAATACAAGAGCGTTTTGAATAATATAAAATTTATTGATAGCTAAAATAATGTTATTTTGAATAGTTAAATATTTTCTTCTGGCGGGCTTCTCCTTCCTTTTCTTCGTCAGCAATATTTTGTAACTTTTTCATTCGAATGATTACTTTTTGCTCAAAAATTCCTGCGGTCGTTGTAATATTTTCAGCCAATAGAATTCCTTATTTCAGGAGCGTTCGCCAGGGTCTTCTTTGCCTCCATCCGTGTATCGAAAAGGAAAGACACCCTGGGTTCGAGGTTGCTTAAAAAATAACTTGCGGATGAAATCAGTTAAAACAGCAAAGCCTATCCACTCTTGGACCAAAAGTTTTGAATAAATTTATAACTGATTTAAAATGTTGCCAAAATTTAAGTACTTTCAAAAAATGAGCTATTAAAAAATGCGATGGTTCCAGTTGTTACTGAAAAATATGTGTATGAAGAATATTTGTATATACTTTTAACATATATTACATATTATACATATAGTGTTATAATGGGAAATATCATATATATCGTATCGTATTTCTTCGCAGATAAGCAACAACAACAGATATGTGAAAGAGGCGCGGCCGCGGGAGAGCGTTAGGAAATCAGGCTACTGAAACACGTGTAGAAAGCAACCGCGGTAACCATGGTAGCTATCAAATCTTAACAAACATTGTTTTATCTTTAACATTGTTTGAGCTGAGAGAGGATATACAAAAATGAAGTATTATCATGGGGAATATCAACGGTGCTTTAAAGCTCTTAACGAACAATATGAGTGGTGGAATACCCTTAATGATGAAATGATGAAACAACGAACCTTCTTTAACATCCCGTTGGAAAAGATACAACACCAGAAGTCTTATTAACTGGTGAGAAACCAAGTGTTCATTCTGTTACCTACGATGCAATTGATGAAGATATGATAAAAAGAGCTACAAGAAGGACACAAGGAGGTTCAGGTCCATCTGGTTTGGATGCAGATGAGTGGAAACGAATCATTGCATCAAATAGCTATGTAACTTCAAATTCTGATCTACGAAAGGTGTTTTCACTGGTTATAAAACGACTCTGCATTGAAAGATTAAGCGTAACGCCTTGAACCTCATTAATAGAAAGGTTGTACTACACAACATTGATTATATTTGTCCTGAAGTATCAATATTCATCTTCAATTGCTATGTCATCCTTGCACGTTTATTTGTAATCGGTGGAAAAAAATATACATCATTAGAAGGAACAACTCAGGGTGATCCAACAGCGATGGGAACTTATGCCTTCGGACTTTCTCCACTATTGAACAAATTACTTCAACTTAACATCAACTCGAAACAAGTTGCGTTTGCAGATGACTTAACTGGTGCTGGTAAGTTGAGGGATTTGAAGGAGTGGTGAGATTTTCTACTGGAAGAAGGACCCAAATATGGTTACTTTCCGAAAGCCGAAAAATCTATATTGATAGTTAAATCGCAGTTTTCCACCATTGCTTACTAAATGTTTAAAGGCAGCAATATTATTTTAAATACGACGGGAGCTAGACATCTGGAAGCTGTTATAGGTGATATGACGTACAAGAACAGTACATCAAAGATAAGGTAGACTCATGGAACAACGATATAAAGCTGTTGGCTAAAATTGCAGAGCTTCAACCTCAAGCTGCTTACTCTGCATACATCAATGGATACAGACATAAGTCGACATACTGTTTTCAAACGATACAGAATATGAAGTCGTATCTACAGCCCATTGAGGATACACTTAAACTCCATTTCATACCTGCTATTACCGGTGGCCATATATGTGATCAAAGCGAACGAAACCTGCTTTCCCTTCCTGTTAAATATGGTAGATAAGCCATCTAAAACCCCATCAAAGTGTGACTGCAATTACTTACAAAAATTCGAGATTAATAACAAAGGATTTAACAGAAAATATTAAAACCTAAAAGACTGAATACGATGAGCAAAGATAAAGGAAACGAAAAAGAAAATCAAACAAGAAAAATCGGCTATTTACAAAACAAAATTGGACGTGATAAGGCAGAATTTAACCGACTCTCAGAACAGATGTATTGATATGGCAATGGAAACAGGAGCCTCGAACTGGTTAAGCGTACTACTACTAAAAGCATAATTATGCCCTTAACAAACAACAGTTTTGGGACAGTATTCGATTAAGATATGATTGGCAAATACCTGGTTTACTTACAGTATGTGCATGCACTTCAAAATTCGATGTCCAACTGGCTTTGTCGTGCAAAAAGGTTTCGTAACCCTTCGGCACAATAAAATTAGAGACATTACAGGAAACCTTCTAATTGAAGTTTACAAAGACGTCGAAATTGAGCCCATTTTGCTACACTTAAATGGTGAAGAAGCATCAACAATGCTGCTAAAACAAAAAATGATATACACCGTGATGTAAGTGCTTGCGGCTTCTGGATTCAAGGACAAAGAGCATTCTTCGACGTCAGAACGCGAAACGTTACATTAAGAAATCGTTGAAACAATGTTACGCCCTAAACGAGAACGAAAAGAAAAGCCATTATTTGCAAAGAATCCTACAAGTGTAACAAAGCACTCCTCTCGTTTTCAGTGCAGTTGGTGGAATGTGTTACGAATGCCAAATGTTCATGTCAAGACTGTGCTCGCCGATTTCAATCAAGCGAAGTGTAGAAAAATCAACGAATTCATTCAAATTCGAATTCGAAGTCCCAAAATACTAACTCACGCTTGAAAAACCTATTTGTGATGGGAAGAGAACCTATTGTAAATTCACTGAGAAAAAAAATAATGTATGCTATTTTGGCTAAAATAATATATTCACGATAAAAAAAAAATCAGCCAATCATATTCGCTCTTTATGACATCGTAATCAAATTTTCATTTGACGTCAAATTGCAGTTCAAAATATCCTTACACTTGATAGTGTTCTCGAGCTGAAAAGTCACGTTTCGTGCTTTTAAGTTTTGAATAATGGATGTGCGTTTGTTTCCAGACGTTATAACCTACTCTAGAAACTCAATGATGGTACAAATAAAAGCTGAGAGGCAACGAGCAGAAAACTACTGTGTCTTATTTGAAAAAGTACTTTGCTGTAAGTATTGTTAAGAATTCGTTTTTAAAAGGCGTTTTTCAAAAGGACAACAGCTGGTTGATAATATATCTGGTGTCATTGAACTGTATATAACCACGAATTCAACATTCCAAACTCCTGTTCCTAATTTTTAGAAGTGCCTTGAATTGAATGAATCAAACTGCAGAAAATCGGCTAAAATTGAAGAATTGGAATGTCGTATGGATGTTGCCGAAAGAGAAGTGACAAAGTTGAAGGAGGATTTGGCAAAATCAAAAGCGGAATGCGGAGAGTGGATGGATAAGGATAATTTACATGTCCAGCAACTACAGCAACTGCTTGAGCATGATCAAAACTTAAAAGATCAAATCCGCCAATACAATGTCGAGCGTGCCGATATGGTTAAAGAAGTTTATAAAAAGACAAAGCGAGTCTGGGCCAGCGAAGTGGAAAGGCTTGATGACATCACCCACGAGCAAAGTTATGAGATCGCTGCAATGAAAAAAGAAAATTTTGCAATGGTTAAAAAGATCCTCAATTTGGAGGAAATACACGACAAATTGAGCAAGGAAGCATTTGATTGGCGAGAAAAGTATTTCAGTTTTCAAAGGTTTGTAACATCCACAAAAGGAATGGTTCAAGATGCTTACGCTTGTGAAATGAAAATACAGACATATCTCGAAGTGTTGCAGCAAAAACTGGCCAAGAAGTCCCCACTTTGTTTATTCTCTTCCTTCAAGAAGAAAAAACAACCCATCGCTGAGGCAGCAGAAGCCATCGCAGCAAGTATTGAAAACCACCTTAAGATTATGCTTGCTTTGGATTGCTACAACTAAAAGTAAATCAGCATAATATATTGATCAAAGAATGAGAAGAAGGGAAGAGTAAAAACGTAAGTAGCATCATAAATAATCATCTTGGTTGATAGAAAAGTCAGGATATTTATTTATTTAGTTCAAGTTTAGATTCTTTTCTGTTTTTGATGATCATGCATTTCCTTCTATCTGTTCTATATGATTTCTTTCTCTTTAGATTAGAAAATTTTGTATAAAAAAAATTATGACGAAGAAGAATGAATGTGCTAATCATGGTTTTATATCATGGTCTATGCAATTGGGAAAAATCCTTTAACGAATTCATAGAAGAACGGAACTTCGATTATAGGTTATCATCTTTTGTATCAAGAAAGTTGATTAGAAAACAGATGGAACACCAAAGGGACGTCTTCAACATGTCACATTTAGAAATAAAACTTTATGATATTTCATTCAACAAACGAACCGTTACTTAATACAAAATATTATATATCGAAACTAGTTTTTTCTATGTTTTCTCCCTATGTTCCCTTCTTGCGTACTAAACGTACTTATTAGTACTTATTTCCAAGATAATGTATTGGACATTATCAATAGAGTATTAACAGGTGGTAAAGCTTTCTGCAAAATTTATACCTCGCTTATATGGTCCTGATAATACTCAGATTCACATAATTATTTCAGGTTTGTATTATTAAACTCACAAAATTAAATAATCACACAAGGTTTGTATGAAGAAACAACAACACAGCTTTGTGTAGAGTTCAAATCAAATGAACAAACAACAAGATATGCCCTTACTGGCAAAAACGTTTTTGCATACTAGCTGCAGTGTGGAGCTGGTCAAAACATGTGAGAAATCTACATGAACGCATTATTAGTTGAATGTAAACGGAACAATTCACCTTGAATTTTGCTACAAAGCAGCAACTACAATGAGACACTCCGTAGCTAGCTACAGATTAATGAACAAAATATCAACAACAGTTCACTTAAAAAGATTATTTCTGGTCCGCATAATTCAAAAGCATGTAATGCCTTTAATTCCAAGTTTCTTAATGTAGCGAATTTAGTTCTAAAAGTTTTTTAACGAGTTTCTTTCAGGAAATACAATTTTAATTTTGAGAGAAAAAACACTGAATTTAAGAATGTGTTTCATGCAATAGGTCAACTATACAGTAAAATTAACATTTCAATTTGCTAGAATTACATCAACTCCATTTAAAGTCGTCGATTTTAAGGAAATCTTCTGATTTATCCGGAAACTTCAATGTTTTGGAAATTGACATTACTTCCTAAGTTCCAAATGTTTCTTAAACTTTGGCCGGACAAGTACTTTAGTAGTTTCTTATAAAATGATTTTTTATGAAAAAAACATCAGAAGAAACGGAATTATAACGAACAAATAAATAAAGCCGATAATAATATGAGAATTTACGCCATATAGTTTTCGTTTTCGTTTGTATGGAGGAATAGGCTTTCAATGTAGGACATTCTGTTGAAGATCTATAACAGATTCTCCGACATTATAATAGCCGACAAACGAGAAATCTACAAACCAATAGCATTTAGTCTGTTACATTCGAAACTTCTCCAACGTAATGCGAATGTTGACAATTTGACGTGTCGGTTGTTGGTAATCTCTCACCGACGGAATACATTTAACAGGCCGGTCAGTGTAGTGAACAAAAATGAAAGTAGCTCTGTAGACCTTTGGATTAGTAAATGACAAAAGAAGCTCAATTTTGAAAGATCCAACAAATGATTGTTCCTGGAAACGTGCCAGATTTTTATTAATATTATATAGAATTAGCTTATCTGGGCTAAAATTATTTATATAGGTCTGCGTGCTTTGCTCTCTACAACACCACGCTTAAAAACAAGAGAAGAGCAACCTTTTTTTATTGTCCATGTCACATGTCAAGCTGCATTCTCTAACCCCTTTTAAATTGTTTTGTTTCTTTAACCTAGAAAAGACCCAGGGACCCAGGGCTTTTTATTGATGCCTGTCCTCCGGAAATTACCAGCCAATTGTAAATATTCTAAATGTAAAAAGAAAAATACGAAAGAGTAAAAAGCAAGTCAACAACTGCTTTAGACACAAAAGCGTAAAAACAACCGACGAAATACAATAGAAACTCTTTCACAGTGTCATTTTTCACTTGGTGAAACTTTATAATAAGGGAGTAATTAAGGATAAATTCTTTAATGGATAACTTTGCCTCATTTTTGTTTTTAACAATAGATTAGACATATATTGTTTTCATTGTCCTTCTTATACATGGCAGTTGACTTGGTTTCTTTAAAGAATGACAAACATGCTTTAATGGAACACTGCCATGCACTTGAAGATAAAAATAAAGTTAATATGTTGTGTACACGATGTACCATAGTAAATGACCAATCAAACGCTCAAGCGTGCATGTCTGAATAAACGGCCAGAATAATGGTGCTTTTAAACTTCAATATTATCAACATGAAATATGAAAGTTTCTTTGTTTTCTAAACGCTAATCTGATTCTTGAAATAAAATGCATCACAAGTTCCTCTTGCAATTTATAGCTTTGTATAATACATTTCCTTAGTTCCTCCTACTCCCTCTATTATTATATGGTCTTACTTAACTTGGAACATTTTCTTGCTCGCTACTTTTAATCTTTAAGCATATTAGGCCAGTCAAACAAACAGAAAATTGGATATTAATATATCGTTAGTTTATGTACATTTTTACATTTTTCAAAACCTCTGTTAATTCTGTTATTTTAGTTAACTGAGTTTTCTCAAAAGTTGTATTTCTGAATTCCAAGTGAGTTCACAAGTGACTGAAGGATTTTGTAAGTCGCGATTATCCGGAAATGTTACCTAACAAAAGCAAATGAATAAAAATGAATTACTTTTCATGACAAGCATTGTTTATCATGGCATTCTCTTTTGTAACAATGATTTATAACTCCAAACATTCTCTCGCACTTCTGTTATACTTATGTGTATATTCATCATTATTATTATCAAAGAAATTTAATAACTACCTGGGTGTTCTTTTACTAATTTGAAAGCATTTTGTATCAAAAATTGTCTTCATAATGTTTTATCATCGTCACCATACTCGCTTTAGCTTCCCTTTCTATTGTTTCTTGGCCATGTCAACATCCACAGCTGTGTCTATTGTTTTCATTTTTTTATATGCACGTCAGTGGACTTTTTTTTCTTATTTTTTAAAGAATGATGAAATGCACGAAAAACAGCTTGGCATGGGTTTTCCTAATTTCAAATTAAAAATGTTCGGCGTAAAAACAGTATTTGTTCGACAAAAGAACCTAATCAATGGAGGTATTTGTCTGGAAAGAAATATCAAGTGTGGTGCAACGTAAATAAAATACCAAAGGCAATCAGTATCCTTATGTTTAGGTTTCACAGGTTAAATTGTCCCCCACTTCACTGTTCTTTATATATATACAGAGAAAACACTGTGATGATGTTAAATTCTGGACCGGGTTTACAGTTCTACCGGTGGACATCTTGTCTGACATGGAAAAAAATAATCTTCAGGCCTGCACAATATCAAAGTTAAATCCACACAAATAAAGTATGCAATTTCCTAAGATTAAGAGTTTTGATGCATGAATCAATTATATATAGGATAATAGTAGTACTGCTATTATACGCATGCATATCTGAATTTAATACATAACATAAAGGCCAGCGGCGGATCTAGAGAGTAGTCGAAAATTTGTGGAGGAGAATGTTAGCTATTAAAGTATAAAAGAAAAGCATGCAAATAACTCCATTGGTGATATAGACTGAAAACAGAAATTATGTTAATGTGCTCCTTCACTAATTGAGACTACCCTCTAGATCCGCCGCTGAAGGCAGTTATACGAGACGCTTGTCTGCATGACCGACAGTTTCTTTTGATTTTTTAGCCTTAAATGACTGTCAGTTAACTTGCTTTTTTTTAATTTTTATTGTAAAGAATAATAAAAATGATTGCATATCTATATATACATTGTGTACACTGGAATGCCTTGTGGCTGTGCTGTCAGCTACAAAAATCAACCAGCCATGCAGAAGCCTAAAAACAAACAGAAACTGCTGCCAGAAAATTGTTGAGCTATTTGGAATAAAATAATAAAGTTTCAAAAATTGGAGCTGGTGGTGGTGAAGAAGCTGTGCTACACTATCACTCTAATACATCTATCCCCATCATCATTACAAAGTATACACACAACTTAGTTCTGTAATGTATTAAAAACTGTATTGATACACTAAGAATACTTTTTTCGAAGTAAAGTTTCTGTCTTCTAACCCTAACCCTTCACCCACGTTCGAGAATCCTTATCCACAAATCCAGAACTTTACACCATTTTTATAACTCGTTTTCTTAACCAAACCAATTAGAGATCGAATTATTTTATTTTATAAATTTATTTTATTTTTATATATAAATGTAAACTGTTAGTTTGCTATGTTAAAAATATATGGACTTAATATTAGAGATTGAATTGATGAGTAGGCGTTAAAGAAACGGGCAATAACGGACTCCGATACTCGAGAGTTGTGAAAGGGCGGAATTAACTGCAACATTACACACTGACTGACTGACTGAAAGACACAGGGAAATGAAAGATCAGCTGCTTCGCGGCGCTGACGAATAATCTGAACTAACCCCTTAGTGAGACTTTAGATATTCAATACTGAAGATCTGTTTCTAATATCAAAGAAAACACTAACACAGATTTAATAATGTCCATTAACCATTTACTATCATTCTATTGTTTTAGGCTTTATTTGAAGTATATAAAATTATAGAACAGATCAGTGGAAATGGAAATGGATCAACATACTCCTGCTGGTATGTATTCTGCTAGCTCCTCCACCTCTCTCCTCCTTCTCCTAGCTGCTGTTGCCGAGTTTGATGGATTTCAACCTTTTTTTACTACTCATCTCATGGAGGAATAGCAAGTTTTTAAGAATTCATAGCCTTTATTGTATTATGAAGCAGGAGAACCTTTTCCCCATACACATAAGTTTTATGCAGTGGTGTGGTCAATGTAAGTCTTACAGTACAGCTACAATTTTTCCAAATTTGGAAACCTTGTGCATCGTAACATCTCTCGAATTTTAATCACTTTATTTTCATGAGTCTAGTTCAGTTTAGTCAAATCGTTTTTGCATTTAGGAGTAGGTGTTGGTCCTTGAAACTGGAACACTGTGAAACCATAAACTTTTCCTGAAGGGTGGGTTGTGGGTTGTGGATTGAGGATGACTGACTTATATTATAATCTTAAAAGCGAACATTGTACAACGACAGCTTCTTACCCAATACCTCTCATCTTAGGAATTTTCTCCCGCAATCTTGCTTCCCTTTTTGTTATGACCTTCAGACGTATGTAACGTTCAACACTATCTGCCTTCTCTGTAATTTCTTAATTTTCTTTCCTAATGTCTCTTAACTTAAAACTTTCCTAGCTCTTACATTTTGACTTTGTAATGAACAATTGCAATAAAAAAGCCAATGCCAGTGAACTCTTTAAAGGAATGGAGGGTCTCAGGTATTAAAAAAAATATTTCGACATTATAGATGACAGCACAAAACGCAGGAAAAAGATAAGAAGTGCTGTACAATCAAGTCGAGACAGACTGTCGATTGATGTTGCTGATGATGTGTTAAGCCCAACTTCCAATCAGAGAAGAAGGAAAAGAAAGCCAGTTAATGGTAATATCCTACGATTCAAACTTCTATCATCTAAGATTAAGAAAGTTTAAAATAACTTTTAAAAATGTCATCATGCCTTCCCTCCTGTAGTATTGGATCACAAGTTAACTGAGAGTCAACGAGAAAGGCAAACATATTGTTGAAAAAGGATATTTACATCATACTAATGTTGTTTTAGATGAAGACGGTGAAGTTGAAAAAACGAGACGATCTCTTCAAAAAAGGGTACCAAGATCAGTGAGTGAAGAAGTTCTTGCATTAGAGGGAAAATTCAGGACCGAGTCTTTCAATCAAGATTATACATACGAAGAAAATAAGTCAAGAAGAAGCAAAATTCATCGACGAGGTTAGTGTATGGTGTAGTCCTGACAAAGTCATGTAAACCAATGTTCCTACAAAAAAAAACTTTGGTTCTTTTGGGAGTGCTTAAATGACTTTGTTTCATCAGCTGATAAAATATAAAAGATTTCAAAGGTATCAGCTGATGATGTGCACCGTAAATGGGGACAAAAACATTAACAACTGATTTGAAATAATTTCTGAACTAGATATTCATTCTATGAACTTTGATTCTGACCAGTAATGGTTTTACTTAGAAGAAGATGTTCTCTTTAAGAAATATAAGTGATCTTTTTAATCTCTAATTTCGTTTTTCTTATTTACTTTCAATTGAATAATTTCTTTAGAACGATCTGATACAGATCCAGCACAAACTAACCGATCCACAGGTGGCAGTCGAAGGCAGCAATCAGGATTAAAGGACAGAAAGAAAAAGAAGACGAGGTGTGTTTGAAAAAGGAATTGGACAACTTGTTAAGAAAATAAAAAACATTAAAAAGATAAAAAATGTTTTGGAATCCTCCTTAAACTAAAATCTTGAAATTAAACTTTATTAAAAACTAAAATCAAGAGTTCATAGCTTTCTTCCACTCTTACAGTTTGATGAATGTTTTAATTGGTTTGTTTGTTTTAATAACTTGGTTTGTTTGTTTGTTTGTTTATATAGAAGTGCCATGTTTAGTGAAGATGAGAATTATCAAGGTGATGAAGAAAGTATGGATTTTCCGCCTTACCTTACGTGAAGCAAAGTTCACGGTTCAAAGAACATGTTTTCAAGGTGTTAGCTAGCATATTTAGTGTTGTCCATGGTTGAACCCACTCTTCCCAACCGGAGCAACCAAAGTGCTTTCCCAATAGACTTTGTGAAAAAAGTTTGGTTATATCGAAAGAGTACCCTGGTATACTTTCTATAAAGCTGCTTCTAAAGGACATCAAAGAGGACTAATATATTTTTTTGGAGGGAATTAAAGTAAAGTTTTACTTTGTTTATTCAGGTTAAACTTTCTGAGCTTCGGTTATAACTTATCTAATTTGTATAAAACAGACACTGTGATTAAATATCTAGCTGTCACCCTGGTTTTGTTCAATAGAATTTCTAAAATTCCTCAAGCCACAAGCCAAGCTAATCCACGCTAAGTATATTGGCGAACCAGCAATCATGAAATTAAAATAATGTGAACTTTTATCCACGTAAGGTAATCTTCTCCTCCAGTTCTTGTTTAAGTGCATTTTGAATAATCGAGTTGGTTTGATTTATCAATCATTGTCATTTGAAGAAAAAAAAAATTATCAATGGCATCAAGATATAATATTAAGCTGATTATTTTGGATCAACGAAATAGTTTTAGTGTTTCTTTTAAGTTTCAGAAATATTTCATATCGATAAAGAAGATATGTTAGCGCCGTCTTCAGAAACCCTGGGTTCTTCAAAGCTTCATATGTCAACTTCACATATAACCGGACCACCTGCTTTACCAAGTCAACATACTGATATTTTATTTATCGAAAAGAAAGGTGAAATGTTTTTCTTGTTTCTTTGACGGTAAAGTATTAGATAAACTATACTCAAAGTTTACTTAAAGAAAGATTAGTTTACGGAATAGTTTATTGTGTATATATCCTAAATTTTCAAAAAATTAACCAATTGAAGTCAACGAAGAAAGAAATATCAATTTCTATTTTTAAAAATGTTCTTACTTTTAGTATAATTTATACTAAAACGTTTACATATTTTATTTATGAAGAAAAGATTCTTTTGGTTATTTAGATGGTCAGGGTTTTATAAAGGAGCACAAAAGCCGTGTAAACAGATCACAGAACCAAGGTACAGATTTCTCTCTCCACTTGATAGACGATGCGAACATGGATACTGCACTGAATCTTGTTCTCGTAAGTAATTCTCGAACTGTTTCCATGGAAATCATCCTTTTGTGAACGATCATGTAGAGAGTGATAAATTCTTCTATCTAGAGAGTTCATATTGCACTTCGTAGTTTTGCCATGATTGGACAAGGTTTATTAGCAGGTACGTTAATCATATAGTTCAAGGTAAAATCTCGTATCAGTAAAGTTCATGGTGTAAACCTTGTAGAATTCACTTGAGTGATTAAGTTTATAAACAATTTTTGCCTCGTTCTTTCAAACACTTTTATTAGAGTTCTCACCGAAAAGTTTGTGATACACGAGATTTTCAACACCCTCCCTCTAAATATTCAGTTAATATTTTGCTGACTTGTGCACCTGTTTTGCTTATAATGATCTTGGTTGGTGTTGAATACAGGAATTGCAATTTCACAATGCGTGTTTGTGTATGCACTCGCTGCTGAAAGTAATTACATATTGTTGGAATATTATCAACCACTAGCGTTAACGTACCAAGCAATATTTTATTTAATGTTGGCTATATCAGTTGTCTCTGTATTAGATAGGTAAGCTATAACCTTCCCGTCATTTGTGTACATTTATCTATTCCAATCCAGGCATTTACAGCACCCCCCTTATCTCATGGTATTGGAAATCACTACAGGTTTGTTTATCAAGAATCGATCATCAATAGTTTGCGGTCAAAACTTTGTTATTTCTATCTGGGTTAACGAGAACATTGACGTAATGCCTCGTTCTTTCAAACAAAAATAAGAGACTTTCAAACAAAAAGTTTTATGATCGCATCTTGTTAGACAGACACGCTCCCTTCGGCTTCGGTAATATTTGAGGATGTTTCAACGAATTGTGTTTCTTTTCATAGATTTGTAAACCTCAGTTTTGGATGGAGTCAGTTTTTTTTACATTTACTAACGAGACCTCTTCGAGCCCTGGGAATTGTGGCCTATTTTCTTGCACTCATCTTCTCTGTCAGCTTGGCACAGTTGGATGATAAAATCAGTTTGTATAACAAACTAACACACTTGTGGTAAGACAACCTCCTTTTATCTACTCAAATGTTTAGTGCATTTTCCTTGTTTGTAAATGTAAGCAAACCCCTTAATCTAAAAGTTGTTCTAGTTTGTTCATGACATTGTTTGCAAGATATCCTCATTTGATCAAGTGTACGAGGACATCGAACTTTTCTTGCGGAGATACGCCACGCAACTCCACACACAAAATGTTATCCTCTGGTGAGACGTCAGTGTGAAACCATTACATTGTGGACCCAAAAAGTACTCAATTTAAAGAAAAATATATCTCGATAACCAATAGGGATATTGCCTTAATTTAGGATTTTTCGTTTTCTATTTATTAGGGATGGTGATACGGATGAGCTGAGTACTTGGAAAGTTATCAACTTGTTAAGAGTGATTGGTTCCGTGTTTGGTTGGATATTAATTGCTATTCCACCTGTTGATGACCTAACAGAAAGTAAGTTTACTTTAGCATTTACCGGCAGAAAAAACACTCGCCTTCCCACGCACAGCAAACACTCTATAATTCGAACTCTCAGGGGAAACAAAAAATAGTTCGAATGATGGAGAGTTCGAATCACGGAGGTTCATGGAAAATCCTTAGAGACAGAGTTCAAATTAGGAGAAGTGGAAGTAGGGAAAGTCTTCTGTATATATTTCAAACATTTGCGAATCATACGAGTAAGATATGGATCCTTCGAGCAGGCTTCGAAAATGTTTGATTTTATTTCAAGCAATCTTGGAAGATGTTGCAAAGTTCAATAGAAATCCTAAAGGTTGGATGAAGCTGTGGTGAAGAGATAACGAAATTGTTACTGTACTAGAGTTAAAAAATTAATATTAATTTATGGAAAATTCGCGAATCACACAAAAAGTATATTTTCGTCGTAATTTACTTTAGCGAGTCAGACCAATATTCTCTAAACTTCGTATGCGCGCAAATGCTTCTGATCCTAAAGTAATCCATTTCAAGCCGTAAAATCCCTCACTTCTGTATTATTATTATTATTGATTTTTCCGACTGCATCCGCCGGCGTGAACATAATTCCAGCTCCATTACGCATGCGCTGTTTTTTCCGAGCGAGCGGGCGAAACTGCTGAATGGAAACCGACCTTAAGGGGTGCTTATTTGATGTATTAAGAAATCAGGGTATATCCTCAAAACCTTCAAAACGACCTACTATATACCTTAACGGAAAAGGACTACCTGAGGCAGAGAAAGTGTAGGGACAGAGAAATTCGCTATGATTTTGAGCCTAGGACGGTGCTTCTCGACGTGATACTTTTAACTTTCATGTGAAATTATTTTTCTCCAGGTACGATTGAAGCAGTCATCCAAAAAGAAAACGATCTTGAAAGTAAAAACAAAATCGAAATGAAATCTTCCACTTTACAAACATGGGATGGAGTGTGATATACTTTCGAATTCGATTATCTGATGATTGAATTTCTTGACAGAGGGCGTGTTACAAGTTCAGTTCGTTCTAAATACTAAAATACTTTCATTGCTGGGTAGTTGTTATATTTGCTTATTGTGGAGGTGGAGAGTTGCTCTATAAATCAACGCTTATAGATACAGTATCTTAGAAGAATGATTACCATATAGCAGCTTTCAAAGCTCTACATCCATATTGACCATAATCTGCGGTCATAAAATGGACAAGAGAGTAAGTGGAAAGCTAACAAATGTCCTGAGATAAATCATAGCAAAATCTCTCCACCCAGTGTTGCTATAAAGTAATAAAGGAACCAACGAAAACGAAACGTTTTAACACAGAAGCATCTCCATTAAGCGGACATATCCATATAACGGGCACATGTACAGATAGGTACAGATAGTACATATTTTCCATATTCTCATATCTCTCTATAAAGTCTCTATTTTTATACATCAATGGTGTCCACTTCTCAGAGATTTTACCGCTTTTTTATTGGCTTAAGAACAGGTTTTCTTAATGATGCGAATTTTGCAGTTCAAGAAAATCCCAACATGTTGTATTATAAGACCTTTGCAAATTTCAGCTCCATTGTTTTTTAGTTTTTGTGGTAAGAGTTTTCAGAAAGGTGATGAAAGCACAACGAAAGAATATAAATATGGAAATATAAAATATATTAAGTTCATATAAACAACCTAGTAAAAATTCATTTTGTATTTTTGTGATATAAGTTAAAAAAATTCCCTGGATTCAATTCAAAATTTCCCTTATATTATATACGAGTCCATATATCCAGAAGTGCGTAGTATAAAAAAAACATAACTGAATAACTACTCGAAGACATCGTAATGTCACGTGATATTCGTGATACCATTAGCATGACACAGCTTAGAAATGACTCTCTGTAGAGCACGCTTTTGTTCCGTAAGCTGTCGCACTTGCTTTTCAGCTTTCAATTGGTTACTTTCTGCAAGTGCCACTTGTTTCATGAGGTCCGCATTTTCAAGATACAAATCTGTTACCAAAACATCGCTTCTGATCGATTTTGATGTAATATCTTTCTTCTGAAAGAAACAAAATAATACAACTGTAAAGTGATTGGCAAGCTTTCACATTTTGAAAACTGAAGTTGTATTGGGTATATACTTTAATGCCAGAGTTTATGCAATGATTAGAGAAAAAATGGAACCTAAATTAATTTCGCGGTTCAGAGTTGAAACCATTATTGCGGGTTTCAATTTCGTAGATTTCTTGCATTAAAAATGCATGATTACAAAAGTTCAAAGAAAAACATAAAAAAAGAAATTAGGTAATAACTGTAATGAAATACATATTTTGATCGGGATACAAACAAAGAAATGTAGAAAAATTTACAAAAATGAGGCCAGCAATTTGACCCTTCAAAAAATCGCGAATATTACCTCTTCTCTTGCTGTCATTTCGTTTTCGTTGAGCATGATTTTTAAATTGTGGATTTGTTCTTCATAAGAATTT
Source organism: Turritopsis rubra (assembly GCA_039566895.2). Lineage (NCBI taxonomy): Eukaryota > Metazoa > Cnidaria > Hydrozoa > Anthoathecata > Oceaniidae > Turritopsis > Turritopsis rubra. The sequence goes on along the minus strand of CM077623.1, from coordinate 14,918,696 downwards.
TGTTGTTCTGTCGCAGTATAGAGTTTCTCATCGAAAAGTTTCAGAGATTCCTCTAGAGAGCGGATTTTACGTGACTTCTCCTCCAACTGTGAAGAAATAGAGATATTTCACAATAAAAACAATGCCACTGAAGCATTCTGTACATAACGTTTCTATTACAAGGATCATATAAGATCTATAAAAAATTTCAACTTCTTCCACAGTCGCAATGAATTTTTTTTTTTGACCAACAGAAAGTGGCGATTTTTTCTGAATTAACAAAATTTTAGCATATTTTTTGGACATTCACGCGAATGAGTCACGCGAACTGTAAACTGTTGTTCCAACATTCGCGCGATCGATTCGTTCGACCCATTCGCGAGAACTGTGAACCCGCCTTTAGACAAACACACCCACTAGACACGATTCGTAAAGACCGTCCAGTCTTACGTGAAGAACACACAAGGTATATACTAGTTTTCAGAGCAAACCGTGTAATGTATATATGATTATGTGATTTGAACCAATGAATTATTGTCACATTAGTTGCTACGGTAACACTGAAACGAAACAAGTAGGACATTAACACAAACACAACACAACACAAAAAATTAACACTAAATAAATTCGTCAGAACACCAGTTTACTTTCATGAAGCGCAATTGAAAAAACCCGACCTTCTTGTTCAGGTGCATTACTTCAGCTTTGGCGTCGTTAAATACTTTTTCTTTCAAGGCATTGTCTCGATCACTCGATACGCTTGCACGGTGCAGCTGTTCCTTTAAATCATGTATCTCTCTTTGACATCGAGACTTTTCAGTGGCGAAATTTGCATTTTGTATGTTTAACTAAATAAAATTTCCAAATGAACAAAAATCCTAATTTTAAACCACGAAAAAGAAAAAGAAAAAAACACAAAAAAAAACAACACCAAAAACGTCAATAACAACAACAACAAAATTCTTTAAATCTCGTTTGTAAGATCGAGACAAAACCGACCCTACCCGTCACCGACCCTATCAGAGTTGACAAAGTTTTCACCTCCTGGTAGTTAGTTGCTGGTAGTTGCAACAACCAAATTCAGTTTGGTTAGGCAGTGTTTTTTTACATAGAAGCTTTCATAATGAGAAGAACCTGCCGATTCCACATAAATAAATCATGTCCTGCAGATACTTTACCTTTTCATCTAATCTCCTCATCTCCACGTTATAAGCATTTTCCAAATCCTCCCATTTCGTTTTGTGTGAGGATAAATTTTTTTGCAATTCCGCAAGCTCTGTTTCTTTTTCACTTAAAGTTGCGTGCAGTTGATATTCATTCATCTCAAAACTTCGTACGTTATCTGTTAAAATTGCATTGCGTTCTTCAACCTTTGAAAAATATTAACAGGAAATATAAGTTAATGGTGTTTATAAAAAAAATATTAGCCATAGAAAAAATACTGGATAAAAAGAGGAGAGTCATCAATGTGTTTGAAAGTGTAAGCTAGCTGCGTTGTGTATGGACACGAAACTCAAATCATTAGAATTTTAGTTTATGATTTTGAGTCCAGGACGGTGATTATCTTTTGAGTGAATTTTAGCCTCCTCTGGTGCTTATAAAAAACCCCGTGTAATTGAGTTGATTTATTAAAAAGGATTAGATGTTAGATGTTTAAGAATATTTTAAGTAGTAAATACAATGCTATTTTTAAGTTTCAAAAGAATAAGGAAGAATCGAAATGGCGTAATTGCAATCACAGGGTGGTTGAAGCATACGTTAAATCTCTCAGGGCGAAAATGTTTACCGTCTCCCGCTCTTAAATTCATTTGCAATACCATAATTTCGTATTTTATGACAATTACATCCATTTCGAATCATTCACGCCCCGTCCACATTTTATTTATTAAATTCAAGGGCGTGAAATAAAGCTATCTACCAAAGTTGCACACACATGGTAGATAACTTCTTAACGCCCCAATAGTTTGACGTACCTCTTTTAATTTTTTTAGGGCGCTATCTTTTACTTCATTATCTTCAAGAATTATCATATATTCATGTTTTAATTTATCTTTCTCAAGTTTAATTTTTAATAGTTCTTCAATTTTAGTTTCCTTCTCGTAGTTCTCACTTTCCAAGTGAATTATTCTCTGTTGCTGTTGTGTTATTTCCTGCACACTGTTGTCTAAAATCGTTGCTTTTTCTTCTCGTAAAATATTCAGTTCGCTTTCTACACCTTCTTTAGTTCGTTTTAAAGACACGATTTCTTCTTGAAAGTTCACCATTTTCTGATCGATGGCTTTCTTTTGGCATTTAAATTCATTGATCTCAACAGCTTCTTGCTTTTGTGAAAGACTTTTTAGTTCTAAAATCTGATTTTGCGTTTCTAACTCTTTCTTTTGTTCTTTCAGCAACAAAAGTTCAGATTCGAAATGGTTGACAGAATTTTGCAGATGGCAGGTTTCTCGTTGGAGTTTGTATGCAAATTCTTCATCGCGATTGGTTCTCAGTGATTCGATTTGTTGCTGAAACTCTTCTTCTATTCGTTCTTTCTGTTTTTGCAACTTGTTTACCAGTTCCCGTCTTTCCAAGTCAAAGTTCTCTTCCATAGATAGCTTTTCAGAAATAAAGTCCTCCTCCATTGCTGTTTTTTCAACTTGCCAGCTCAATTCTAATTCGGCCTTTTCCCGAGCGTAACTTTCTTGAAGCTGGAGTTTTTCTTTCCCATATGACAACTCACACTCTTTCTTGTACCTATTCACCATCATATGAAAATCCTCTTTCATCTTTCCCTTCAAACCAGCTTCACCACCTGAAAAAGCCTGCTGTAGCTCGGAAATTTCTTGCATATATTTGTTTTCAATTTGTGTTTTTTCAAGTTCAAAACATTCATTCATTTTCGCTTTTTCTTCAGCAAATACAACTTCCATGTTTGTCTTCTGTTGTTTCAGGAACAGTTCCGCTTGAGTTTTCTCCTGTTGCAAGTTCCGTGCTAAAGCTGTCTTCTCCATACGCAATTCCTTTTCAATAGACGATCTCTCCTCCATTGATATTTTTCGCAAGTGGGCCAACTGTTTTGCGAGTTCATGCTCATATTCTTGTTTCAAGACATCCATTAGTTCTGCCTTCTCACGAGTAAATGTTTGCTCCAATTCGGTTTTTTCCCGATTGAACCCTTCCCTTATAGATGCCTTCTCTTGAGAAAAACATTTTTCCAGTTCACTTACCTGGTGTGATAGCATTCTTTTCATTTCGTTCAATTCACGTTGGTGTTTTTTTGTCAAGTCATCAAGTTCATTCTCCATATTATCCAACATATTCTCTTTTTCCTTTTTGTGGTTTCGCGTTATCTCCTCAATCTCGTGCTCATGTTTTTTATTCAAATCTTCTTTTAGGAAGTCGATATATTTTTGCGATTTGTCATATTCGCGGGTGGTAGTGTTGGCGTTCCTTTGCAGCTCCGCCCTTTCAATACGAAATTTTTGTTCTAGTTCAGCTTTTTCGTTTAAAAACGTCAACTCCATCTCGGCTTTTTCAGTTTCTAATATAACAACTTTTTCTTCTAGTTTCGTAATCTCCGATCGGTAGTTCAATTCCAGTTCTTCCTTCTCCTCTCGAAACGACATTTCAATCCTTCGTCGGTCTTTCCTAAATGAATAGTCGCCACTTCGGTCGGCTTCTGATGACGTTTCCCATCGGTCTCTTTCACTGTCACGATCTTTAAGAATGCTTTCCCTTTCGTTCTGGAAATTTTGTTGCATTTCTCGCAACTTCATCTCGTAAGATTCAATAAGGACATTTTTATCTTTAGAGTAATGTTTCACCATCTCGTTACGTTCAACGGCCAACATATTTTGCAAATCCGATATTTCCGACGCATATTTGTCTGTAATCCGATTGATCTCACGACGATGTCGCTCACTCGCATCTGTCGTGCTTTCCTCTAGTAATCGATTCACGGTTTCCAAGTCGCGTCGCAGAGCTGTGATGGTTGTTTCTTGTTCGATGACTTTTATCCGCAACTCATCCATATCTAAATAAGTCTTATGTCATTAGGTGTTGTGTACGTTGGACGTTCGAAAACATTAAGAATTTTGAAACACTGGCATCTTGACAAGTTTCACCAGGATTGAAATAAAACAGACCTGCATTGGGGAAAACGTCATCACAAGACTCTCCTTGAGAAAATCTTTGAGTAACTTCGGGCTTCAAATAATCAGATAAGTACGAGCCCAGACGATTTATATTGTCAGGACTGCTTTTGTGCGGACGTTGGTTATCTTGAGTGTGTTCAAACTCATCAATTCGATCGCGAAGTTCCTAAAATAACAAGCGACATAAAATATAAACGAATGAAAAAAATTCAAATCTCGTTAGCTGAATCATTTTGAATTGCAGATATTAAGTTATGATAGCAAAAATCTCCACCACCATCGCTTTTGGGGTAAGTATACGTTTTGTTATTCATTGTTATTCTTTTTATATGGCTAAAGTCTAAAAAAGAATTGAGTTTGTCTAAAAAAAACCGTCAATTTTTATCCCTTTTATAAATGTGAAATAAGTAGCTGTTATACAGGTTTAGGGAGGTTTAAAATTGAAATTTTTTCCCACTAGTTTTGGTTCCCCCACGTAAAATTTGCAGTCGCGGCCCCTGGACCATGGTGCCAGATTTAAATCCATAGCTACGACACTGTTAGCCACATGAACGATTTTTTCGACACCATTGAAAGTCGGGAAAACATTTTTTACAACTTAAAAGCTTAAATTCTAAGTCTTAAAAATAAATTGTCATGCAACCTTATTAACTTGCTTTAAATCTTCAACTAGTCTCGATTCTGCGTCACGTATTTTTGATAGGCTAGTCACTTCTCTCTCCAAATCAGATATCTAAATGTAAACAAAATATTACTCCCTAGAAACCTTTTGTCCAAATATTGATAGATGATGATTATGTTCAGGTGTATCACAAAAATATGCACTTGTGTGTACGATCACCTGGATTCACGACCGTAAAGTAACGGCATCATGGAAATACAACTAATTCGTTCTCCTACGAATCAATCACAAGTTACAACTTCCTTTTGTTGTTCGCCTTGGTTTTCTTCCAAATGCATGTCTACAGTTTTTCCCTATTATTGGTTTATAGATTTAAGCTTTCTTACCTTGGTTCTCAAGCATCGCTTATCCTCGAAATCTTTTTCAAAGTCAGAACGTTTCTTTCGTTCCTCATTCAACTGATCGATCGTTTCTTTCAAATTTTTTTCTAATCTTAAAATTTCCTAAAAAAAAAGAAGAAAGAAATTTGTTGAACACTCAAACCAAAATGTTCTGTCAAAAGCAGTAGAATCTCAATTATAACGAACTCTGAATCAGTTCGTTAAATCGAGATTTTGTTAAACTTTGTAGAGAGGGTTTATTCGAGATTTTAAAATACTATAAAGTTACACCAGAAATCTTACGTCACAAAGTAGAATACGACTCGTAGCTACTTCCAACCTAAACTTGTTAAACATTCTCACAAAATTCATACGGTTGTTCTTTGTATGAATTTTTCAGGTTGAAATCATTATAAAATCAATGGCTATTCAAATTTCCAGAAAAACAAGGCATGGTTAACATCTGCTAACTTGTTAAACAAAACAAACGACGTTCATCGAACATTATAAACAAAACACTGAACATTGAGAAGCACATGTGGAGAAAATGTTTTTTTTTTGTAAAGAAAATATAAAATGTCCTATAGAATTTGAAGAAAAAGGATGATTCAGAGATAGTCTAAATAGAGTGGAGGTCTTAAATATAAGTTTTTTTGATCATCATATTATCTGAAAGTCCCACTTAGAATCCCACCTATCGATTAGCATTGGTATCAATATTGCATTGCGTTTCATGATTTTTTTAGACTGCAAACAAGAAACTCAATCACACCCATGGGAAACATGACCTTGAATCCAAAACGGTCTTTGAGCTCTTTGACGATGTTATTGAAGTAGTCACTTTCCTCGCCGTTTTACCCATTGCCTAGTTTTTCCACGACAGGGTTTTCCGTCATCGGAATCCACAAGTTCGCTTAAAACTACAACAATTGCCAACAATGTTTTGTGGTCAGCCAATTTGAATTTATGAATGAATGAACTTTCGAATGTTGGATGGAATGTTGGTGTGTGCAAACGAAAGATTCTGTGTCATCCAACATGCGAATTTCCATCCAACATTTCATCCAACCTCGTGTTGGACGAACAAATGTTAGCTTAGCTTGGTCCGACCTTTCTTGGCCCTTTTTACACCGGCTCTAAATGGCGTTAAATGTTTGTCTGTGAGAGTTTGACCGTGGACTTTTCAAAAATAACGCCAATAAAGACGGGCGTAAAAAGGGCCAGCGTTAAAAGGGTCAATAAGGTTACTGCGCCAGTAATTGAATCATAATGGCAGATTCAAATCATATATTTACTTGGAGGTAGAGAGACTCAATTAAGTGGATCACACACGAGCAGTGATAACTTCTGTTCATAAGGAGGAGAATCAAACAAACAAAATATCTTACTGAAGTCATTTCTTTCAATTTGCACTTCATTTTCAGATCATCGTTTTTCATATTCTCCAGTTTTTCATCGAACAGCTTCTTTTCGATTTCATGTTTTTCTATCACGGAATCACGATCTTTTATGTTCTCCTCCTGTGTGGCAATTTTCTTTTCGAAGGTTTCCGTAAGGTCCCTAAGAAATAAAGAAATTGAAGTTTCATTCATCAAATAAATGTTTCAGCACGTAAGAGGGATTATTAACCGAATTCTTCCATTTTTTGCGTCCTTTAGATACAAGGCCAAATTAAAGGCAGGGTGGATGTTCAGATTTACCTTAATTTAGCTTTGGATTTCATTTCGTAATTTTTCATTTGTTCTTCGCTTTCTCTCACAAGCGTCTTGTTGTCCGAACCAAGCTTCAAGATGTTGTTCTTTAAAATCGTGACATCACTCTTTGACGTATCAAGTTGATCGCTAGGAAAAAAATGAAACGATCAAAATTATCGAAAAAGCATGAAAATAAGAAGTTGATACATCATCCAATCACAAGAAAAGTTGATATCATATCAACCAATCATACGAGAAGTTGATATCATATCAACCAATCATACGAGAAGTTGATATCATCTAATCATCTAATCGCAGGAGAAGTTAATATCATTATCAATCATTACCAATCACACGCTTTGCAAAAAACTAACCTACGAATATACTTGGAAAGTTCGTGCACAAGTAAATCTGCCTTCTCCTCAAAATCACGTGGTTTACTAGACTCCTCAAACGTATCCGTTGATTCATGGCCTTCTATTATTCGCTTCAAAATATCCGGACTGAGGTCCCGTTCTAACGGACTCAACACTCTTCGATGATAAGCTGTTGTACCACCCCTTTTATCAATAGGGCTACTCATACTTCTGTCTAGAGGACTTCCAATACTTGCACTGAAAGAACTATTTGCGCTACCATAAGAGCTACACAGTCTCTCACGTAAAGTTTTACTCGAATAAGAAGATTGCATATCGAATCACCAAAACGTAAAACTACCCATTTTTAGAAAATTCATATGAAATGCACACAGCTCAAGTATGATAAGTATACAGAAACTCATTTCTAAGTTGAAAAGTGTTGATTTCATATAATTACCTTGATATTCAAAAAAGTAAAATTGAATGCAGCTAACTGTGCAAAAAAGTATCTGAAAAAGTTTAGACGCTTCTAGTGAAGAAAACACCTGTTCATTAAACTAATTCAAAAACACACCTGCTTTGTGAATGGCAAAAAAATAATCGCCGGGACAAACGGGTAAAAGTCGATTTGGTCGAAGTAGATAAGGCGAGTACTCTTAAATGCATTTTCTGTTTGTGTGCATAACTCGACAAAATCATACAGCAAATATGAAAAAATAGTTGAGAATTGAGCAGACAGCTCTTCTTTTTCGAGTGAGAAATATTCAACTTACTGTAAATAAACCATTTCTTTCTTATACGTTTCAAGAACAGACTTGCATATCGCTGAAATAGAGAAAGACAGGCCTATTATTCTACTTTTTCATTTGGAAGGATGATCTCCACCTCAGTGGCTCAACCAACAGTGATGCTGTGAATAAACATTAACGTTTATGTATATATACAATAATATTTTCTTGCAGAGAACTGAAAAACACAAATCCATGAAACAGTTACTTTTCACTCACTGAAATGAACAACTATCAGAAAAATGAAGATCTATCACCTCCTTTACATGTTTATAGTGAACACTTGAATTGCAGAAAAAGAAATAAGAGTGAATTTTGCGAACAAGAATTCTTTAAGGTAGTACAGAGGAAATCGACAAGGGAACTGCTTGAATAAATTTTGGTTAACCTGTTCTGTTTGTCAGTTCTGTACATTGTAAAGAATCCTGATCTCTTTCTGACAAGAAGAAAACTTTCAATTATGTCTATTAGGAATAAAAGTATTGCAGATGCAAAATCTTACATACTTTCATTGCTTTCATAAACAGTTTTTTCAAGTAAATGTGATAATTGCTTGAGGTGTATCTTTCCTTCAGAATTTGGTTTCAAATCCTACAAAACAAATAATGTATGTTCATGAAGTGAACCTCTATTCAGCCATAAAATCAAGAAGTACCCAGAATCTATCTCTTTCATGGACTATATAAACACAACTATATAAAATAAAGACCGGGGAGCGAATGGTTCCAACATTGTTATAGGTGCTATCAATATCATCTTTCACCTTGAATATTATCATGGCATTAGTAATCATCTTGTAAAGCAGCATGCTCATCAGGGAAGAGAACAAAATTGTCCCTGTGGTTAGAAAAGTTGGAAAAATGTCCTCATATCCAATTTTTCGAAAACAATTTTTTAAAATTTGTGAAAAGAATAACATTAGATTTGTCAAACTCGCAAAAAGAAAAAATTCAATTGTCGTCTTAACCGATATAATTTATTTCCTTGACTGACGAGAAGATTCTTTGAAATGAAAAAATATGAAAAAACAGAGAATCATAAGGAGGAACTACTAATAACAATTGCAGAGACTGCCACCCCCTCATCAGAATCCATTTTCTTTTTTTCTTTGTTTTCTTTTTCTCCTTCTTTTTGTTTTTCTTGTTTCTCTGTTTTCTTACAAAAATCTGAACACTCAATCAATGTTTGAATTCAAATTCAAATAAAAAAAAACGTACGTGTGTATTTCAAAGAATAGTACAACTTGTGACCACAGCTTAAAATGACACTTCATTCAAAAATTCTCATTTATGAACATTTCGAGAAAAAATAGTTCTTTCAAACTGCACAACAGAACTTACATAAATGATACCATTCAAATCACATAAATGTTTTGCAACATAAGTTTTGATCTTCTGCAGCTCAACATATCTTAAAAAGAAACAAAAAAATGTGAAATTGACTGTTTTATTTCTTTAAGGCAAGGTATCAGAAGTTTTTCTCATTTTGCTGTTTTGCAAAAGTCAACCCAAATTGAAAGTTGCACCACTTTTGAACGAGTCTATTGATATAGAAAAATCTAATACTTGAAAAGTTTACAGTGAAGGCCAAAGAGACAAAGATATACTTAAAATACAAAAGAATGGTCAGAAAGAACCCAAACACTAACATAAGCACTAAAGTGTATTATAAATCTGAATAGTAAATACTGAAAATGCACGGATTATCCAAGAAGATGAGGAAAACAAAAGGATTCCTCTAATAATCAACTTACTCACCCAGAATCTTCTTCATCAAGAAATGAAAAAATATCTGTAGAAAAAATCAGAAAGATATTTTTTATTTACAAAGAAGATCCAATCAGTGGTTGAAGTGCACATTTTATAATATAGCAAGTATACCTATTGGATTCAATTTATTTGACTCTTTAATTTGTGAATTTTTACCATTAGTCTGAAAGAAACGAGATTATAAGGAAAAAAATGTAAGTTATGTAAAGACTCTAAAGCTTCCTGTTTTTTTATCACGAGAAAGGAAACAAACAATATCGTAATTGCTCCTGTTTAACGAGGCTTACCTGGGGACCGCAACCATTTTCTCTAACAATTTCTTTCAAACTTTTAATCGAGCAAGCACTCTTCGTACTTTCCAAATCGCCGTCATCATCACTATCACCATTTAAATCCATCAAGGAAGGGTTTTTGAACAAACCATCATAAAATTCATGAAAGCTGATCAAGCCATCTTTGTTTGTGTCCAATTCAGTAAACAATAACTCCAGTTCATTATCTTCAAGTCCTTCCATGCCAATATGGTCACACACTGTGGATAATTGCAATAAGTTCAAAAAACCTGACTCGCCTACTGCAATGTCATCCCAAATTTTATGAAGTTCTTGGGCATCCATGTTTGAAATAAGATCTTAAAATACAAGTAAAACACAGTTCAAATACTAAGCACATAGAAAACAAAATAAGAGAGCTACTCTTTTTAGCATCTAATAAGCACCCCTCCCCCTAAAAGCATTAAAAAGCTCCTTCCTCTATTAAGTGACCAGGTAATAATTACAGGAAAATACATAATGTTGATACTTTTATTCAATTCATTTTCCTTAGGTATTTTCGTTGTGTCATTCATTTTCATAAACTGACCCCCTTAAAAGTAATAATAAGTGTCGGAGTGCTTACAAGAGGAAATGTGGTATGCACACCAAGATAAATTTGACTATTAGAAACTATATTTGTCTAGAATTAGTCTACCTGGAGTGTCTGTAGCAAGTTTTCTGACAAGCACTGGCTCCATTGTGCCATTACCCTCAATAACAGCTTCATTTTTTGATAACAGTCTGAGATTTGAAATAGGTCTCTGTTTCTGTGCGTCATGAGGTGTGCTCGTTTTTCTTGTATAAACATTCTTATCAGAGTTTTGAGGCTTAAATAAATCATAAACTATCATAGTAAGCTGTTCTACATCTAAATAAAAATGTACAGAATTCTAACAGCATGTGTAACTTACTGACATTACTGAATCATGTGAAAAAACATCAACGTATCCATCAGCAGGAGTGAAGCCACGCTTTGAAATAACACTGTTGCTTCTGGAGAGCACATCACCTTCAAAATGAAATGGTGTATAACATGGAATACTCAACTACATGAATTAACAAATTGGAAAGAAATTTAATGGACCAATGTTGGGATACATGTTGGGATACATGTTTCTCCTTTTGCATTGATGCATTGCATTTATTTTTTATGTTTTCTGTGCAAACAAATTTTGGTGTGGGTGGGCAATGTTAATAATAAGCTCACCACGTATGCCAAATTCAAGCACCACTGGTAATAATTATAATTTTTAATAAAATGTAATAATTATGCCATGAGGAAATTAGAGTAGTTTTAAATAAAACCGAAAAATATTTTTCATGTGTCTATTTATTTGTTTTAATTGTGCGTAACTTAAATGCAGAATTGATAAAACAAGAAGAACTTGCAATGAACAGTAAAAACAAACAACAAACCTATATCCGACCAATCAGAAGGATCATCATCTTCCTCATCAATAGTATCGATAGTCATTGCTAGTACTTTCACAAAACCATCATGAAATGATTCAAAGGACACCTTTTAACATAAGAAATATAATTGACATTTGTATCAATCATGACAAACCACTCTAACAATCAGGCAGAAGGATTTTTGTGTCATAAGCTGATCATTTTCGAGATTTTCATAGAATAAAGAAAAGTTTCCTTTTAATACTTTAGAGACTATGCATAACTAAGAAACCTTTATTTATGAAATGGACATTGGTGGAAATACTGAAAACCTTGCATTTGAAACGATTTTCAAATCTATGGCAAATCAACTAAGGTTTAACAAAGAAAAGCTATCAAATTTTCTGTTTACACTATTCCATTTTCTTAAACCCAAAATTGCTTCAATTAATTGAAATGTTGAAATAAGTATAATATGCACTAAAAATATTTAATATTATCAGAATAATAATGCACATGTTTGCAGTAAACCTATATCAGTAAGAAGCTGCAAACCTTTCCATCAGAAAACTTATCACCAAGAATTTCTTTTAATAAGGCAGGAACTTGATCATTCAACTTCAACTTTTGCGACAGATCAATTAACTCATTCCTGTTCAGATAACCTTTATCATCCAGGTCACAACTGTTAAAAACTTCTCGTAATTGTTGAACATAAACATCATCTTCTATTTCTTCATTTTCCATTATGATCGTATAAACTTGTTAAAACTAGCATTATGCATATTTCTGGAAGAAAAATTTTAAAAATAACCTTAAGTAAAAAAGATTATTCAGATAATTACCCCACCTTAGCAACAACTTTTAAAAAATTGGGTTTTTATTTCTTAGCTTAACTTGTTCCAGATATTACAAAAATAAATCAAGCAGATTCAGAAACTGACAGGAAATTATCCTAAACTTATTTTATATTTTTGAGCCTTTTTGCAAACCCATTTGTAGGTATTAATCACCGCAGGAAGAGAATATTTGGCACGTTCAGTCAAATGGAAGCCAAAGAAGAGAGTTCCTGGTACAGCCCTGTCTTACAGTCAGACACTCATGTCGTTTAGAGATTATATGAGATTATTGTATTGGCCGAGCTTTGGTGTTATACATCCAAGTCAGATTGATTAATAATGATAGCTTAATCAGCAAACTTTCTACCTTTTATTATTATTATTGTTATTTGTGAAATACAAAGTACCGTTATGAACTGCTCATAGGGAGGTGCTGATACTTTAGTGGATGTTCTTCCTATAAAATATTGAGACTGTTCTTGAATAAATTGAGGCCCTTTACACTCACAACATTTTTTGGTAATTCATTCCATAACTTTGGAACACAATAATAGTTGGTTTGAATTACTCTCACCCCATCCTTCTGTTCATTTCACTCAAGCTGATAATCATACTTAAATTTATATATATATATATGTACGTATTTTTTACAATTAAGGTTTACTAACACAATCATTATTACTTCATGAATTATTGGAAATTAGTAATGTTTTACTAAGATTTTACTGTTACTAAGATCTGACCCTAGAGGTTTGTAAACTTGTTTATTGTCAGAATATATTATGTTATGTTATGTTATGGAGGAGAGCACAAAAGAAAAACTTGCAAATAACCACTTAATCAACACACTCTTGAGGACAGGAGACATCAGTGGCAGAGTTTGATTCTGGAAACGAGAGTTGACAGTCTATTTAAGGTATGCCATTAATAGAAATGGAATCCAAAATAGGAGAATCTACAAGGGGGTGTTTAGGAAAGATAGATGCTGCAGTAAGTAGTACCTCCTATAGCCTAGCCAATATGAAATTCAACCATTTTTCGGAAGAAACAACCAAACTAATAAAAATGAATTATGATCGGCGACTGAATGAATGTAAAAAAGAGTATTTTCCTTATCCTTCGCACGTTTTTTATGCAATATCGGTTATTTATTACCTCCAAGAGAGATTTTCCATCATCACCACAGCTGCCTTTTCCCCTTGTGTTTACAGTATTCTGATTACTGCTTGATATAAAAAAGTGATGACATTAAACCCCACACCCGGGACCTAAGTTTTATGAAGAACATTCGTGAGTCTGGTTGAAGGTCCCGACAAGGAATGTTTAGTGTGTCTGTTATCTCTGAAGCTGGTTACACTAGGTCCGGTCTGTTTTTCCATCCAGATAGAATTTTGGTTATGTATAATTTCTTCGGCTCGCTCTCCTCTCTTCCTTTCTCTCCTCTCTTCCTTTCTCTCTTCAAGAAGAATTTTATTTTTCTGCCCTCTATCGTTATACGGAGCTTGTAAGGAAAAAAAAAACAGTTTTTTACTTTGTAATTATTTGAACTTTCATAGTATAAAATTTGCTGAAAATCTGGAGGTAGAGAGCTAAAGTAGCAGATAATTTCTGTTTCTACACCGTTTCTTTTTTATAAAAAAAACAGATGTGAATATCAACATCTTCATTTCAGTCGTGTTTTTTGTTTTTGTGGATTTTGCTTAAAGGAGTTTTTGAGATTCCTCTTGTGAATCTACTCCCAATTATTAAGTGATATTTTAAATTTAAACTATTCGGTCAATCAACATTACTTACTGTTGTAAGCTTCCGTTTTAAAAATGTTTTTCAATTTTTTTCATTGATTAATCATTTCAATTTTAACATAGTGATAAGAATAGATCCTGTTGAGAATATATGTTCTTACCTTATCGTAAAAGGAGATTAATTATCAGCGAAATTCTTTCTGTTTTTTCTACACACAGAATCTCATATAAAAAGTGTATGCGTTGTTCATGCCAATGATTCCTGTTTTTTGGCTTTAAAGGGCAGCGCTTAATTGAGGGGTACTCAAAATCAATGCATTATGATGCAGTTTTTCGCAGGAAAAATTAAGGATCACTTAAAAATATTTGAAAATATTTATACATTTTGGCCAAATTGTTAAGAATCCAAGGCTTAGGTCCAAGTTATGTAATTCTTTATAAAAAAGAAATGGTGTATAGCTATCCTCTGGGATCGTCCACAACTATCAAATGATATTTCATTATTATATCAATTTGTTTCATTTTAAGGATCTAAAAGTTCGTTTTCATTTCCGTCCTTAATCGCTCCAAATTTTGTGAATGTAAATATGGCTTTAAACTCACTTGTGTATGAAGAAAAAATATTTCAACTTGTCTTTTGTTCAGAAGACATGCTCTGAGTTGAAACAAATGTTGTTCGATATATTATTATTTCTATTATCGGGGCGCTTATTACAAGAAACGAGTTAAATATATCTAATAGTACGTCGCATTGTTTATATCTCCTTATATTAATTGTGATTGTGCATCCCACTTTTATTTTAGTCAGTGTGAATAAAAAGACTGGGAACGAAATGTTTATATGGACTATTATAGAGTGACATTTCAGATCGTGCGTAACTAAGTTGTCCAGAGATATAAGCGATTTGTATTATAGGAGTAGTGCGATGTCATTGCATTGCACCCTAAATAGAACACGATTTTCATGGTCAAATATCTCGGGAACCAATGGGACTAACTGACGTCACTTTGGGTGCGCAACATTGGTGATGGGGAGGCAAAACAATTTGGGTCTTAAATTTTTGGGACGGGTGTGACGTCATTAGAATGCTTGATCAACGATATTGCTGTAACGGTACATCGTACACAGACGATCCCATACATTTTCTTGATCAGTTTTTTGAGCTCTATAATTTTGTGATACCTATTCTTCGCAATTCCGTGATTTTATTTTTCGTCACCCCCATATTATATTATATGGGTGTTGGGGGCGGCAACTCATTGGAGGAAACTGAACCTGTTAAAAGTTTTTACATGCTAAACTAGTATATATATTAGTTGCATTGTTAGTGTGAATCAATTTTTAATACACAAGGGATTAAAGAGTTTTTCCTTTTCAAAATCGAACACCTGTAGAATGTTAATCTGTTAAATTTTCCATAATGGAAATGTCAATTGAAATAGGAATTTTGATTAGAATCCTATTCTACCAAGAAAAGATTATTGATTTCATAAAGAAAGTAAAGTTGTTTGAAATTCTTCTCCTTTTTTATTAATGTAAGAGGCTATACCTGGAAAAACGATACGAAAAAACGCTTTTGTGTATGTGTCAATGGGACTTAATAAAAAATCATTATTGTAAACAAAACTACTTCTCCTTGAACGATCATTTTTAGAAATTGTTTGTGGCAAGTTGTTTAAAATTTATTTTTCGTTTTTAAAATTACTTAAAGTTTTGCTTATCGTCGTAAGATATAAACTTCGCAATATTGCAACGTGAATTTATCATTATATGCTGAGTAGTTTCCTCTAAATAACGCAAATTTCCTAAATAATAAAGAAACTCTCTGAAGAGGGATATATTTGAATTCAAAACAAGACTTCATTAGACTTTTGTCCTTAAATTCGCTCTTAATTTGTCCTAGATTCACTCTTTATTATTCTTAAATGAAATCCGTCTTCTCACTTATTCGTCCTTTTGAAGGTCAAAAATTTTGTCTAAATTTGACAAACTTTTTGTGATGATCCCTTCAGTATATATTCGATTTGGTACGATCAAGATGCAATTGTGAAATGATTCAAATTGTTTAAATGTTTATAGTATAATATTTGTTTCAAATTGTTTAGCTATAGATCGTTTACAACAAATTCTATCAATTGTTAGGAAAAACATTTCATGAAACTGTTTCGACATTGTTTCAAATTATATCAATATGTAATGCACTTAGTGAAATGTATCATGAATTGTTTTAAATTGTTCCAAAGCTGAAAATGAAACAATTCTATAAAAGAACTTTCAAACGATTTAGATTATATCAAATTGTACAACTAAACAAACGATATTGGTGGACAATCTCTTATTTATAAAAGTTTCACCAAAATTACACCAACAATGGATTTTCCATATTGTTTTTTGACATCATCTATCACTAGCTAAGAGATGAATTAATCACATAATGTGTTTACATTTGCTATTCTTTCCATTGTAGTATATTTTGATCCACCAACTATTTCTGTAGTATATACTTTTGGCTTTTATATTGTTTTGTTGAGTCTTGCTTGAACAAAGTGTCTATCTCCTGAAAAAGCATTTTGTTTAAGTATAAAAAGGAAAATCATATTGGTTCCATAAGTTCTGTATTAGAGTTAATAATATCAAGTGATTTGTTACTGTACAGTACAACCTGAAAGAATTTTTACTTGTCATGAAGGAATTAATTTTTACATGAAAACACAAAAGATTTGCATGCAAAGTTTTATTTGTTACACAAAGTCATGTTTTCAAAGCGTTATATATAAGACCATTAACTTTTAAAGATGCAGACTCTTCGCAAAAGTTCCTTTTCTTAAGCAGACATGTAAAATTTCTTTTGGACTGTACTGTATATTAAGAACTGTGTTGACTTTTCATACATTTTAAATGGACACAAATATCAAAATGTTCAAAAACTTATTGAAGTCAAAAGTCTATTTTTGTTAAAATTACTATTATATATAGTTATGGATTATACTGACCTGGGAATGGAATGTTTCTATCATCAAAGACCTTCACTTACTGGAAGCATAAAATTGCAGAGTTCAGACTTTAGAGTGTACGAGATAGATTTGCATGGCAATACAGCTGGTTTAAGGAGCGAAACCAAAGTAAATGCCAACAACGTTGCTGGTTATGAAGTTGACACTGAAAAACATAACAAATCAGAACATACTGACAAAGATGTCATAAGTTCAGAAAACGAATCATGGGCTCGGATAGTCCAAAATATTCCGAAATATTTGAAGGAGATTATCGGATATCAGCTGTATGAAGACATATGCAAGATCAATCCAAGTAGTGTCGAAAAGGAAAGTCATGTCCTGGGAATATTCAGTGATAAATTCATACGGTCAACAATTCATGAAACTGTACGTTATGACTTTCCCTTCATAACTATAAATTCTGTTCAGCAAGATAATGGAAATGTCATGACATGTTACGTAGATGAAAAGTGGAATTTCATCTTCCAAATAGTGAATTGTGTAGAAATACCAAATAAAATACTTCAATTTGTTTATTGTCGTAAGCTCACTACATGCATGGATTCATGGAATGGAATTTCATGTGATATCGATGTTTGTGGCTTTGATAAAACTGCACGTCAAAGTTTGCATCACTGCATAGCTCACAATTTTGGAAAGCTGATAGAAAGCAAAACCATAAAGAAGAATGGGAGTAATTTTATATCATTAAGGTTCAAACCGAAGAAACTGCCACAGAAAAGAAAAAGATCAGAATGTATTTCTGTAACACTGTATAAAGATAACATGGAGCTTCTTACTGTGTTACATGAATTATCTATTGAGTTAAAAATTCATTTGTCAAATTTGAAATATGCTGGAATAAAAGACAAGAAGGCTATAACACAGCAATTCATATCGATTACTGATGTCACTATGGATGAAATTGAATATGTTATGTCGAAAACATACAACAGAGGTTGGAATATAAGTGAACCTTATAAAACAGAGTCATGTTTACAACTTGGAAACTTATCTGGAAATTTTTTCAAAATTATCATAAGAAATGTTGACATTCAAGGTTAGTTTTTTTGTTTTACATGTTTTTGGATTTTTTTTTGCAAACACACACACTTTACATTCATAAATATTATCATATTTCTTGGAATTATTGAGAAGTGAGAAAGTATCTATATTAGAGTTGAGTAACAGAAATGGGTGTAAAAAATATCAATAAGAGCAAGCAAAATAGTGTAGCATGTCAGTCCTTAGAGAATTCGTCCAATGCTCACCTAGTGTAGCATGTCAGTCCTTAGAGAATTCGTCCAATGCTCACTCAGTGTAGCATGTCAGTCCTTAGAGAATTCGTCCAATGCTCACCCATTGTAGCATGTCAGTCCTTAGAGAATTCGTCCAATGCTCACCCAGTGTAGCATGTCAGTCCTTAGAGAATTCGTCCAATGCTCACCCAGGCGTGAGTATAATAATGATGATGATTTACTATTATTTTGTCATAACTCAGTTAGTTATTATGTTTTCTATTTATTTATTTAAAGTGACTTGTTTTTCTATAGCATATTTTTGGTGTGTAGGTGTCTATTTAGGCGCCTTAACTCAGCGTTCGGTTCATCCCGCATCGCCAGTTCTGCTTTCCAAAAATATGCTTATTTTCTTATCATCTGAAGTGAGTTTATCTTTAGATCCTTCGCTGATTTTTTTTTCACTGCAACTCGAAAATCTTATTGATTCTATAATACGTTTTCATTATAAAAGAGCTCTATATCTAAAATATATCTAAACTTTGGATGACACGTCATCATGCACGTGTGTTTGTTTTGCTGCAAAATATATTCGCATCAGTCACATTCGTAGTCCCGTAACATTAAAAATTAGCGGTTTTTTTAGCTTTTTCTCTCAGTCTCCTTAAAAAGCATTAAATGTTTCTTTGAGAAATGAATTCTTATTTACATTATAGGCGAGGTAAATGCCTCTTCTACGGTGTCTGTTGCACTCAAAGAATCCATGGAAAAAGCAATGAATTGTGTACAGAGAAATGGTTTTATTAACTATTTTGGCGTTCAAAGATTTGGAGAAGAAAAAGTAACAGCTAAAATTGGTTTATATCTGTTGAAGGAAAATTATATGGGAGCTATTGATCTATTGTTATGCCCTCATACGCAAGATGAAACGATTGAAGATAGAGTGGAGTCAAGCAAACGTTGTTTTACAGAACAGAAGGATATAAAAGCTGCTTTGAAACTGATGCCGTATTACAAGACCAGAGAACGTTTAGTTCTTCAAGCGTTGAATAGGTATTGTTACACAAAAGATGGCTGTCAAAAAGCAATTCAAAACATTCCACATGCTTCCAGACTGTTCTATGTGCATAGCTATTGCAGCTTGATATGGAACAAAGTAATAACTGCACGCATTAAGAAACACGGTTTTCAAGTATTAAGCGGAGATTTAGTCCAAGGAAGTGAGAAACACGAAGTTCAATTTGTTACTGATGAAGATGTTAGAACGAATCGTTATGAATTCTCTGATGTTATATATCCTTTGCCCGGATACTCCGTTTCCTTGCCACGTAACGATACACAGGAAATATATGAACGACTGCTTAGTGCTGACTCGATCACTTTAAATCATTTTCGTATGAGGAAACTAGGTCTGAACGTTCCTGGTGCGTATCGTACTGTTCTTGTTAAACCGCGTGATTTGAAGTTCAACTGGATCGGAACACAGGAAAAAGAAAACTGCACCGACATCCATGTTGAATTCACATTACCTTCATCCAGCTATGCAACTATGCTCGTTCGTGAGCTGATGCAGTCTCGTGATTCACCAGTAAAGAAAACGGTGTAAAAACCTCTAAAAACAATTGCATTCAAGAGTACAGCTTTATGTATTGTTTTTGTTTTGTTTTGTTTACGAGTAATATAGATGAAATCTGGTGTTGTTTGAAATATCATAGTGGCTGAGGATTATTGGTTGTCCATTTTTGGTTGAAGCATACAATCTTCGTTTCTTTCTGATTTCGTAAAGTAACAAATTCTTGGCCTGTGTCTCACACGGATAGTTTTCTTTATATTTTGACATCTCGTACGAATGATGAAAGATGAAACATAACTGTGTGATGATGTTCGAAATTGTTTCGTGTAGTGGGATCTCGAGCGATGCTTGCACGTGAGGAACCCAGTACTCTTTACTTGTAGAAGTCACGTGGATAATCACATTCTCACCTGAAGAAAAAAAAAGCGAAAATCAGACATTCAACTTTATGTGAGCAACAAAAAACATGCCCCTCTAACAAAATAACAACAGCCACGAAAATTGCATTTTTATTTTTCAGGTTGATAGACGCCTGAAAGTGCAGCAACAAACAACAAAGAAAGATTTTCACAATTTTTTTGTCAAATTATCACCTATTCCAAGACATAACCAATATTGAATACAGATGATTAAAAACTGATTGTGCATCGAGCCTGACTGAAACTTTTTGTTTAAAGAGCTCCAGCCATCTTGTTCTGTTTACTGTTCATCTCACTTTCGGAATGAAATTAGAAATTCCCTTACTTTTTTTGAGTGTAGAATTATGTGGACCATTTGGAAGGATCACATATAGCGAGTTTGAATCGGAGATATAAGCAAAACTGAAACATCTTTCCAATTATTGATTTTGGAGTTTTGTAGATGGTGTGATAGGATGGAGTTGTGGAGGCTTGGTAAAAGGGGTGGGTGGGTGGGGGTGCACTTTGTTTACGTTGGATTACATACAGGAATAGGTGGCATATCTCTGGAACCAACACCAAATCGTATCTCGCGTAGTTTTAAAAGATTTTCATTTTATTTTTTCTGTTGAACTTTATTTTCTATGTGTGTGTGTTTTCATGTTTATAATCTTGAAGCTGTTGAAGGCGCAAGCAATTAATTTGTTAAAATTATCGGTCCATTGAACATGAATCAATGATATTTCGTTCACATTGAGAATGATTTTTTATTACGCAGTTTTGCATGGTGAATGTTTGTAACTGACTGAGTTTTAAGGAGTTCTCCATTCAATTATATGATTGCGGATTTCTGTTATTTGTATGGTGGTTTGACGGGTATCAGAATATTTACCATGTCTGTTAATGTATGACATGCATTTGGAAAATAGGATAATACCTGTTAAGGTATTTATTTCAATGTTTTTAATTTGAAAAAAATAAATAAGAGAGCTTAAACTCAACAAGGATTTTCTTTCTCTACTCCATATTTTTACATTGACGTCCATTTTGTGTTTTCTCACAAGTGGGGGTTGAATTTGTTGTTACATAAGTGTAGACAGTAAGACAATAAGGAGTTGTCGTAGTAATATCTTACTGCTATAAAAAAGCAGGTGAGCTTGAGGAATAGAGTGGGAGAGTGCGGAAGTTTGAAATTTGGTTTTCATCTTATTTTCATAGATGCTGGTCGTATGGTTAGTTCTCTTTTTGTCATGTCATGCAACAACGACAATAGGTATGCATTTCTTTACAATCTCGAAGTATGGAGTGCTTGTTGTGGCATTACTTTAATATTATCAAAAACAATTTATTCTAAACTTCAAAGCCATTCATTTTAAGGTTATGTTAAACCAGAGAATATTTCAAAACGTACTATGATTGACATTTCGAAAGAAGACAGCTCCACATTACCTTCGAATGTTGTCCGACATGCACGTAAAACAGCGAAGAAACGAACGTACCCAACAAAAGATCTAAGAAAACCATCAGATGTGGAGAAAGATGGAAGTCTCATGGAAACATGGATGCAAAATAATTTACCTGGCGAATCAAAGGGTCAGTGACGTAGACAAAGTGGGCAATAGCCTTGCTTTATTGTTTATTATATCTATATTTTCATTGGCTAATTATTTTCATGATGCTTTCAACAAATATTTTATTATAATATGATTGTAAAAATTTACAATCAAATTAATAAAAGCAGACACTGTTTTAACAATATCTATTTTCCCTAGTTTTATTACGGTAGCAGCGAAAGCGAATACCGTATTAAAACACCCTTGGACTACTACTACTAGAGGATTTCAGTTACTTCCATTTCGAAGTATCACTTGAAATTAAGTATTATAAAGTAATGCCTCGTACTTTGAAGCTCATCTATAGTTAATAATACTAAGCTTTATCAGAAAAGGTTCCTACTTTAACTCTATTAAACCTTCTTATAACTATTCTTGTTTGTTATTTGAACGATTTTGGTTTACTTTGTTTGCCAAAGTTTAAAACGCAGTATTTCGGATGGATTTTTTGTTTGTTTGTTTCGGTTTTTTTTTCTCTTTTGGCTCTTATACATTTACTAAAAAAAAATATTTTAAAATAAGATACAACTGACGCATGTATATTTCTTTTGTTTTAAGCAATATAGCTTCTGTTGTTTCTTAATTTAACCTTATTTACACACTAACGAATTTAAAAAAAAAAAAAAAAAAAAAAAAAAATGGCGTTAGTGTAACTTAGTCTAACAAAGTTTAAAAGTCGGATGGATGAGTTTTTGTCTGTTTTCTTCGTATTGTGACTTAGAAATGCTCCCACCGTTTTGCACCATATGGTTCTTGTTTAATTCTTGTGAATACTTGAATTTATAATTCACGAACGTTCTGTTTTGGAAAATATTTTAATCAAGTTTGTTTCTGTTATTTTAGCCGCTTACACCGTATCACCTGTCAAAAGTGTTATGGGGAAGAAAAAACAATATAGCACTGATGATTTTCGAGTCAATAGTATGGTGAACGAACCAATGATGACACCAGATGCTCCCCCACCTATCATGGCGCCAGTACCAAATCATGTACAGATTGATGATTTTGACGAGGGCGTACACATGGGTCCACCACCTGAAGAAGAACATGAAGAACCACATCTGTTACCTCATATCGAAGAACCAACCTATGTACATCATGTAGAACCTCCACCACCGCCTCCACCCCCGGAGCCAGTCATGATTCCAGTCCCAATTGCCGCCCCTCCACCACCCCCACCACCGCCGCCGCCATGTACGGTGCAAATACCAGTTACGAT
The DNA here is from genome assembly GCA_039566895.2 of Turritopsis rubra. Lineage (NCBI taxonomy): Eukaryota > Metazoa > Cnidaria > Hydrozoa > Anthoathecata > Oceaniidae > Turritopsis > Turritopsis rubra. The sequence continues at coordinate 14,895,647 of CM077623.1, read as the reverse complement.
CCATCTGAAGGGAAAATTGGCAATCAAAATGAAACATTGTGAGAATTGTGATTTCTCGAAGAATATTGAAGCTATTGGACCACTTAAAATTGCTCCGCTAAATGGATTGAAGGGAAAACTTACTGGTGCAGTCGAGGCGCAAGCAAAACAAACTATTTTAGATTCTGCAACCTTAACAGAAGATTTGAAAAGTAAAGATTTGGCAGATTCCCCGGCAGTGAAAAAATCACCACCAATTCAACGACCCATGGCCGACATTAATGACGTTCTATCAAAAAGCGATTTCATAAATTTAGACGACAACTTCTTTGTAACTGACGAATTGCTCAATAATGTCGTTGCTACCAAAAAGGATGTCACGTTATCCGAAGGCGAAAAACGACAGGTCATAGTAACCAAACAAGTCGTCGTCCCTACATCACTCGTACCTTCAAATGCTTATAAAAGAGGAGTGATCATCAGTTTGCCAAAAGGTAAAGCATTATTAAAATGTATCGCTCCTATAAATGATACAGAAACAAAGCAAGAGGAACCAAGTGGATTAAGTTCTTCAGAAAGTTCTTCAGAAAGTGAGACAACACCTAAGCATGTCACACCACAAAGCGTTGCACCTGTAGAGGGGTCATATCCCGCTATGAATAATGCCGTGGTCACGTTTTCCAGCCTCGAAAATCAATCGCGCATTATTAAACCAACGTCAATGCTGACATCATCATCATCATCGTCATCACAATCTATAACGCCAGATTCAGTCAATATAAAAGATTCCCCCGTCACGGAAAATACTGACGAGCATGAGAACAAGCATGAGAACGGACATAAATCTCATAAGTTGACTGAAAAGTTCCTGCGTATGTTTGATAAGGACATGTTGGTATCATTGTATAAAATGGCAGTAAAGGATATACTCAATGAACTTCGACGTCAGAAGAAAGCGCATAGGAAATCACAAGTTATGAAAGGTAGATTGCAGTCGTTAAAGAACGAGCAAGCTGTATTGGAAAATCAGTTCCCCGGAATATCAAAGATATTAGCTGATGCAGTGCCACACTCTTTTGAAGCTTTAGTACGTCGAGTAAGGTCTGAAGCCGATGTCGACAATTCGGGTGATATTGATGATGCGGACGACGAACATTCAGTGACATTTAATAGCGTGCATGGCTCCTCAGTCACTGTTATACCGCAGAAAAGTCATACGTTAAACGGCACAAGAAGAGTAAAATTAGTAGATACATACAGAGTTGTCAAGCCATCTCCCAAAATGAGCGATAATTCTACAAAGCACAAAAAGCAGAAAAAGCTAGTGAAACCGACATTCAGTGCAGTTCATAAGAATTCAAGCCAAAATAAAGAATTTGTTCCTGAGGAAGCAAGCAGCGCATTGAGTTTCTATGGTGATTTAGATCCAACGAAATTGATGGATGATAGTCCAACATGTATCGATGCCATGTGTGAAAAACATAAACAGTTTATAAAACATGCTGGCCAATATTTTCAAAGTCTTGACAGCATTGCATTGGAACCATATAAAGCATTTATGAATGATAAAGTTAAAAACACGTCTCCTTCGATGGATGGCGATTCCTCTGTCATCGAATTACCCTATGGTGATACAATGGACATGAATGGGATGCGAAGAAATGTTTTACCTAAAAAGAAATCCACGAAACGTCAGTCAATCGTTAATGGCGACGATGAAGCACACAGTGGAACAGTCACTGACGAACCAAACACAGTAGTTGAACTGTTCGGCAAATTACCGCGTGTTCCACTAAAGATAACCTTAAACCCAAAAGGTCCGTTGGCAAAAATGAAAAAACCTATTGAGATTGATTTGAGACCGCCTGGTAAGGGAGAACCATCTTCTAAGATGATTGCCACTGCTAGCGATCCCTCGGTAGCCGTACATATTGCAAACAAGATATTCAAAGAGGAACCGTTAGACGCAAAGCAAGAACGGAAGTTACAATCCGTGTATGCTGATATCAAACGAAGCAAAATTGATGACGATAAACAGATAAAACATATCTATCTTCAAGCACGGAAAGTAATTACAAAGAACGCCAGCCCAAGAATGAAAATCATTGTTAGTTTACCGAAAGAGCTGACAAAATTAGTGAGTCAAGGAAATTATCAATCTTTATCAAGAAGTACAACTTCGTTCAGCAAGCCAACTGTCGCCTCTTATGCGGGTGAATTAGCTCATGACACACCCCTGCGCACGCAAAAACCTACGTATGTTGTCGGACAAGAAAACGAAAACAAAGTTATGGGCGTTGAAAAGGAGAAGTTACGTCCGGAAATTGAAGAATACGAGCAGAAGTTACGAAAACTGAAGGAGCAAACCAATGCAGTTCTAGCGGAATATAACAAATACAAGGATCCTTACGCAGATATCGGTAAAAAAAGACGAATCAAAAACAAGAATATGAAACACGTGAAGAAAATTAAGGCGGACCCATACGCCGATATGGGTTCTAACGTCAATCTTGATAAACGCAGCAAAACCACCACAACCACTGTCTTAAGAAAGACGAACTTGGCTTTAAAAGCGAAGAATATTTATTCCACCAAGCGAGAAAACGTTAAGACTGCTCCTTTCACCGACTTAAAATCACAACAAAACGAAACAAGTACGGATAATGGAGTCATTGAGAAAAAAACTCCGGATGAAAGTAAGAACATTAGCATGGACAATGAGACAGAATCATTTAACAAAAACTCTACTGAGGCAGGTGACAAGGACAAGAAAGAAGTAAAGGACGCCTTCAAAATTCAAACAGCACCTTCTGTTAAAGACCAGACCAAACTCTCCAATGTTAATAAAACAGAATATGAAATCCTAGCCCAAGATCCGTACGCTACGTTAGGCTCATCAATTTCATCTTTAAATAAAAGAGAGACGCTCCCAAGACGAAAGAAACGTTTAGACAAACGACACCATAAACCACGACATCAATCACGTCTCGACGACGTCAAATCGAGCAAAAGACATTACCAACAGCTACAGACGAAGCAAGATATTCCATCTCAAACCGCCATATCGTTAATAAGACATAATCCTAAGGATGAAGACATATCAAAAGAAGTGACCGTTGAACCATCAGCACCTGTTAAGGCTCCCATCAATACGAATACTGATATGCCGAAAATTCAAGACAACCCACAAGTAAAACTTGATGCCGATAAACCTTTAGGAGACGATGTTAAATCTTCCATGATGGCTGCATTTCCAAAATTTAGTGAAGCATTATCAAAGATCAATCCAGAAATGAGAAAGAAACTCTTAAACCTGAAACCATTCAAATTTCTATCCAACATAGACACAAGTGGTATTGCTTATAAACCGAATGGAAAAGATCCTTACGCCGATCTAGGTAGCGACGCCCAAACCTCCAAACGAAAAGTAGTAGCTAAAACATCGACGAAAAAACATCACTTGCGATCAGTAAAAATGAATTCCAAAACGGAAAAAGCACGAAAACGTTCCGAAACATACGATCCATATGCCGATCTTGGGACATCAATTGGATTATCACAGAATGAAGCTAGGGCAAACGAAAACAGCGGCACCAACAATGACACGCAAACAGTACGTGTGTCCCTTACCAATGACAAAGATGAAAATCAAAATGCCCATGATGAAACATTAAAAGGTGGAGAATCATCAACAAGCAAGAAACCTTCGAAATCACTATCACCATCTGTTCGAACCCAAGACGAAAATATATCCAAATTTATCGGTGCATCAACGTCACACATCAGTGCATTCGAAACTGAAGATCCTTATGCAGATCTCGGTGCGTCTACCAATCGAGGTGACTCAAAACTTTCAAAAACAACTGCCAACAAAACAATCAACGCAGTTAACCAAAATCAAACGACGCTGGCTGGCCATAAAACTGCAAAATTAACCAACCAGGATGAGATCGAACACTTCATTGGGAAATTGAAATTACCAGAGAAAATCAAATCAACTGCCAATGAAATGGAAACCGGAGATCTGATCGATCAAAATGAAGTTTCTGAGCAACTGCCATCAAAAGAAAAAGAGGTGTCTGGCGAAAATGAACTAGCTACAATCGAAAGATTGGAAAATGAAATTGCATCCGAAAAAGAAAAAGCCGATGCATCGGAATTTCCACCGTCTTCGTTGCTGAAACAAAATGTCGGCAAGGAAATCGAAGGTCCGTACACTGACATGGGAAACAAAAAGAAGAAAATCGAAATGTACAAACATCCCAGAAAAGTAAGTGACCAAGTTGGTGTGAAAAAGTCGAAAGCATACCATCACGTTGTAGCCGAAAACCTTCGGAAGCGTGACAGAACAGAAAGTAAATTAAAAAGATTGGCAAAAGCTTTGTATCTGTTAAAACACAGCTATCAAAAAAGATGCGGGCCGCTTAAACCCGAACAAATCGCAAAACTAATGAAGCATACTGGCGAATACATTGGCGTGAACAACCCATATACTCACATTGGTAAAGAAGTTGAGCAGATTGCAAAAAAATATCATATCGATCCATGTAAAATCCCTGTCATCAAAGAAGACGAACTTCCTCTAGGCGACAATAACAATCTTCATTTAACGAAACAAGATTCCCAGAAAGAGAAGTCGTCAAATGATCCGTATGCAGAGATGGGCACATCAGTACAAGCTGCTGAAAAGAAAAAAACAATTGGTTCTAACCCAGATCCCTATGCTGATCTGGGAACAGTATCAACAAGAAACCGTATTGAAACCATGCAAATAGACAGTAAATTAAGGAAAGCCAATATTTTAAGAAATAACGATCCAGTCGAACAAGAGTCTTTTCCAAAATTTCAACTCAAGGACACAACATAAGAAACACCTATAATATCACCTGAAACCATGTAGCTCCATACGCATAAACGTTTTCCAAATGGCCATTGGACGTTTCAATAGCAAAGCGGGCCAACCAAGAACTTACGGTTCCTCAAAATACACACGTATGAAATACGTTGACAGATAACATTCTGAAATATGTACGGCTCCTCATATGTTACCATGGAGACACATTTTGTAAATATAATCGTAACGTTACAGTTAAATGTTTATAAACAAAACTATTAATGTTCATGTCTTTCTATCTTTCCACTTTCTTGTTCTTACAATATGCAATCAACCAATAAATAAACAAAACAAACCAGAACAAACTGACAACAACAACAACATCAAAAAAAGCAACATCAAAAAACAAACAAACAAAAAATAGCTGACTGGCTTTCTTGTTTACTGTTTCCAATACACAGTACATCTTCTCAAATTTCAAGGGACCGGAAAATTGCAACACACTAAATTCAATCGTTCATGTTTCATGAATTCAATCAACTAGAAGTAAGTAGATTAAACTATAGAAAATGGACAAACTTGCATTCGACAAATGTCCCGAAACCAAATTGTGATGGACAAAACATCAGCTTTCCATCCACAAATTATTTCAAAATTTTAGATTACAAAATTTTCTGAACAAAAGAAATGTCGAGAGCTGCAGATACATGGCGTGTATCAATATCACGTTTGTTCTTTGTCTTCAAAACATAAATCTTTTGAGCATCATCTATGACGTCACAATTTGGGCAAATTTGTTACTGGCAGTCTGTAGTTGATATCTCCTTAACTAAATATAAAGTCATCAAAGTGACTTTACGATCCGAAATAAAATTGTGAAATCACGCCCATTAATGACGTCGCAATTTGTCCCAGATTTTCTAAAGTGATTCAAGTTCCATTAAAATTTGCATTTAGAACGATTCGATGGTGCTGATTTCAATCATTGTAACAATTTTACGAAGAAAATCTTTTTATTCCGTAGGGGTAATTTTTTCAATTCTTTTTTCGTCTGACCAACATCATGTTATACAGACAATAACACAGCAGAGAAAATAAAAAACATTCGAATCTCAATATTTGGAACAAAATTTGTTAAGGATTTTGGTTTAAAATTTGAATACTGACATAATGTATGTTGAGTGTTTCATTCGGTGATTCAACATTATTATGTAACAGCAGAATTTGAATACATGAATCCTAATAAGACTATAAGACTATTATATATTATATATATACAGAAAATATACATCACAATATGGGAGGACCTTCGTGATCCAAACAACCGGTTAAAAATTGAATAAGTTAGATTTTGAATTATAAAGATCCAACTGTAGCAGGCAAGAGAAAATTCAAATAATGCGGCAAATTCTCAAAATGCAATAAATCGCGACATGAACCAAGGAAACATGTTAATTTCATTTTCATGTGGTTAGCGGGTTGTTTCGAAAAAAAACAACAACATCAAACAGAGACTTGACGTGAATACACCTTGCCATATTTACATTCCATCTACTGGAAGCATCTCTTAAAATATTTTCATTGGTTTAAATCAAACGCTTAACCGAACATAGTTTCGAGCACGCATTGTATGCATTTTCGACAGTAATTCGGACGAAACGTTCGATGATATTGCAAAACGTAATGCAACATGTCGGTTTCTATAACGATTATCGTTATTCTAAAACGACGTGAGTATGCAGCGGTTTCGCAACTCGGATATTTCTCGATAATCCAAGACGTAGCCGTCCTGGTGTAAGGTGCTTGGGCGTATTGTTAGTGGAAGGGCGATTGGTGCAAGAGAGCTTTGGCGTTCTTTTCACATGAGTTATGCCTAAAACATTTCGAAGAAAGTAGCAAATTTTACATTTTTCAATCAATCGATGTCAATGATAACAGGTCTCCATACATAAAAAGAATATAATTTTGCTTAAAATCTTACCTTCATCCTGATCTCCCTTTAAAGTTTCAGTCGTTGAAATGTTGCTGACACTCCACCTGTGTTCCTTTAAAGGTGAAGATTGGATAACATTTTGTTTTAAAGGGGAAGATTGGACAAGATATTGTTTTGCTGGTGGTGTTGTTGTGTTATCTTCATAAGGAACAGTATCTGGTACAGATGAATCAGTAGTAATTTCCGCGAAACTGTCTGAAAGACAAAAGTTAAGTAAGAAGAAACATCCGGGATACGTTTCGGGGAAAACACTGATGCAATCCACAAATCCATTATTCCAGTCACATTAAATTCAGCAATAGAAAACCTTCAACAAGAATTCATTTGTTCCATCAAACTGTCACATAGAATATATAGAACTATGTTTACCATTAAGCATAACAGATCTTGTATTTCTTTTATTTATGATATTGTTGATAACTTTATCTTCATCATCACTATCTGATAACGAAACAACTTCATTTCCACTCATCTGACATTTATCAGCAGGTAATTCTACAGATGCATCATTTTTTGAGCTCACTATAGCTGTCATTAGATCTCTTTCAAATAGCTGGTCCGCATTTGAAGTTCTGGAAGAGAAGAACACTACCAACAAGGAAAGGATACCAGAAATAAACTGATATGATAACGTAAAATCCCGAAGTCCAAACCTTGACAAACGTTTAGTATCCCTGATTAATGAATCTTTTTCAGGCTGTTTATGTGTCACATTCTTTTTCTTCCTCTCTAAACTTTTATTTGTCTTTTTTGATTTTGGTGATGAAACCTCTTGAAAATCATCTGAAAGTGAAATAGAATATCGATTCAATACCTTTTTGAAGCTAGCAGGATGTTTACAAGACTTTATAAAAGAACGTTTATGGATGCCAAAAAGTATTACCTTCACTGTCGGATGATGGACCACTTGTACTAAATTTGGAATAATCAACTCTTTTGACATTCCTTCTTTTGCTCATATTTCAAGAACATGAAACAGCTGCATTTTTGGTAGAACTATGAAACAAGCAAATTCACTTAATCCTTAATGGAACCTTAATCTACAGTATCCACGAACGAATCTAGTGGAACAGAAAGAAGAAATCTTTAAATATATTCTGCACACCTTTTTTTTGCACATCCTGTACTCATGAACATTTAATTTTTGTGCACTCCTAGTGACACTATACAACATTTCATCAGAAAAATCACAAGAAATTATAAAATTTTAATAACACAGCAGACAAGATGAGAAAATGGAAAAATGACATCAGAATGTTATTGTAGTCATTGTTAAAACTCATATTTTTTGTGAAGGATAAGTTTTCTCTAGCCATCAAACCAGTTTTACGCTCCCCCCCAGTTTCGGACAATCAAATTTTCAATGTGAAGGTTATTGTTGTGATATTTAAGATTATCATGCCACTTGAATCCAACCAGATCCTGCATTATATTTACTCCGAGAATAATAAATGTGTTACCATAAACAGTAAACTGTGACATATAAAATATTAATATTGTTTGGCCATCTGAACAGATTAACCAATATGAAAAAAGTGTTTAGTCAGCAATTTGGTAAACAACAACACTGTTATTACATAGGGATTCCTTCGTTTTTGCATAGCTGAAAATGGTCATTTAACAGCTAAGGAAAACAATAGAACAAGATATCTCTCAATTAACTAGCCTACTATACTTTAGCTCACCTTTTCTTCAGGAGACATTTTATTAGGAGTAAATTGACGGGGATGAAAATTAAGAAAAAAGAAGACCTCACAAGAAACGGCTCACTCCAATATATTTCTTATATTTTTCTTATTTCTAAACGCAGATTAATTAAAAAGAACAACAACAACAAAAACAAAATGGAAAAAAAATAAAAATGTTCCTGTAATGTAGAGAAAAAATGATGAAAATGTTGCTTACGTACACACATACTAATAGCAAAAATTCGAACTGTAGAAAATGAAAGCCAGGGGTGATAGTCAATCCATTGGTAACGACTCACACAAGAATCTACTGTACACAATTGTATTTATTACATTACATAATAATATCAACCAATTAAAAAATTATTATACAATGAAAGTTTAAATATTTCAAAAAATCTGTTTTTCCCCTATGAAACTCCTTATATTTTTCACCTATTTTGTTTTCAAAATAAATGATCGAGAGCAATAAAAGGAATCTGTCAATTACGACCCCCCCCCCACACACACACACACTGAACCCTCCCTCACTGAATTCTCAATTGGAGCTCATCTCCTATGCTCACAAATTAATAGCGAATCTGCTCATTTCCTACATGTTCGCATCTATCTAATTTATTGAAAATATTGGAAATAGTTTTTGCTTTATGTAATTAATGAGAGATTCACACTATTGTATACTGCCCTACTCATAAAAATCGTGGGCATGCTCTTCTGCTTACCAAACAAATGATTATGATGCAATTTTTGGACAGTACTTATCAAAGGAAGAAGAGAGAAAGACGACTAAACACTTATATAAAAAGGGCCAATTATTTGCCCTTACACTCATTGCCATCTGCAGCGAATCATCTGCTGTGTGTGTGGAATAATCTCAGACTTGCCAACTTTGGAGCTATCAAAATAGTGAGTTATATGATTTTGGACCTAAAAATACCATGAGAAATGAGAGAAAACCGTGAGATTATGTATTTTACCTGGTTTTGTGAGTTCCTAAATGTAACATAGTTCACAAAGGGCCATAACTGACCCTAATAACGTAATCAAAATCATTCTCTGACTTTGTCGGCATCAAATTAAACTTGTTCCCCGTGCTTTCACTACATGGAAAATTATCATTTATTATCATGGCCCGAAACCACTTGTATACAAAATCGTGAAGTTAAATTGGAATGAATGTATTGTTTGTTTACATGACATGACATGACAGAGAGTCTATAAAATAGTCTGTTCCACGATGAACGGACAGGGTCGGATACAAAGTCTAAACGATTACCTAAACGATTAAAGCTTTAAACTACCATTATCCTTCTCTCTTAGTATAACCTTTTTTAAAGGTTGGTGCGCCAAAACGGAGCAAACTTACTTAACTTTAACCTTTTTTTCTTTGTTGGGTATACAGCAAATTCAAAACAGTGAGAGCGTGAGATTTGACGAAAACCATGAGTCTCTCATGGCAAAACACCGTGAGAGTTGATAGTGGAGGTCTGCGGCGCTGTAATGATTAATCATCTGACAAAATATTCTTTGCTGCAGCAGGAGGAGGGGGGATAACTGTTTCTGCTGGATAAAGCTAAATTTTTGTTTTTGAGGGTGTCTAACATAACACCTAATCTAACACCGCCTCCCTTACAATTAGTCCGACACAACAACTGACCTGGAAAAGAAAGAAGCATCGTGCGCACCTACTTATTATTTGGTCTCCGTACCGAAAATCGCAGCAATGATACCATTTTCATTTTTAGCCTGTGTTACGATTCTTTAGCTATTAAACAAGAAACCACCAAATAAAACATCGAAGTAGACCTGGGCTAGTTGTTAGATCCAGACTCCAAAATCGGTTGAACCGACGATCCTGTTCTTCCAACACATGTACACAGATCTTTCTTTTAATCATAGTGCTCAGAAGTCACGGTACGGTCGAGTATTGTTTTTGAAGTTAACTTGCTGTTAAGATTTGTACCGTACTTTTCTTCAATTGTTTGTACTATTTCAGTTTAATATATAAAGGAAATTAATGTATAAAGTAAAAGAGACGAGAGTTCTCAAACATTTAACTTTTCTGTTATAATGTTGTAGAGCTAAAAAATACACTGTTTTGATTAAAGTAGCAATTTGATTGTTTAAAAAAGTGGTTATAGGTTGTCAAATGCTATGTTTCAGCTTGTTACTTGGATTACTGTTAATGATATTATCTACGCCAATGAGTTTCCTTTAGTAGGGGTGACGTCCAAATCAAATCTCCCATGCAAAACGTTAATTGACATGGGCAGTTAAGTAAATTCTTCAAAAACGGCAATTTTTTCCATACATGGAAACAATTTCCTTATCTGGAAATATAATTTGGGATCTAATTGGGAAATAATTTCCAGATAGATAAGAGGAAACCGATATCAGGATTTGCAATTTCCGCAACAAATATTATGAAAGTGAAATTAAGTAGATGTTCGCCCTTAATTCTTCTGAAATTTTGAACAAATTACAAAGATAGCGGACTGAGATTTGGAAGACTAGTTTCTGAACCTGGAAAGCATTTGATGTTTACATTACTTGTCATGCTTGGCGTTTTCAGTGGTCGGTGTGTAAAGTTAAAATCATCAAATTGATGTTTTGCATGGCAGATTTTCTTTGGATGTCGCCCCTTAATCACTTATTTTTTCCTTGCACAATCCAGTTCAAACATTCCAAGAACTTTTATATAGTGAAAAAAAATCTTTAGTTGGAGTTCACTCCTGGAATGATTATCTTGTCCTGCAAAGAATGAGTCAGAAACATGTTAATGAATCATTCTTTCAAACCATTGAAGGTTTATGGAACGGGTCAATAGTTCCGGGAGTGAACTGTAGGATTTGGAATTGTGAAAAGGTAATCAGCATAGCTTTTGTTTAGTGGATTAATTAAGTCATTTTAGTGGTTACTGCATGATATAAATAGTGCATTTCGCTGGAAGAAGACATCAACTTTTTGATGTATTTTCATATTAGAATGTATACAATAATCCATGTATTACTTACTGCTTTCTTTTATTTTCAGATAAACGTGCTTTATTATGGAAGCCTGGGGAGAACCAGGAGAGCAAGAACCAACAGCTCCAACTAGTATTGAAGTCCAAGACATCAAGTTATTTGGTAAATGGCCCCTTGAAGAAGTACAAGTTGTTGATATCAGTTTAACTGTAAGTGAATCCTTAACAAGAAATAAAATCTCTTTAATAAAGTTGTTTGTGTTTGGTTACTTATAAAGTTTTATATATGTTTGTTTTATTCTTAATTTTCTGTTGAACAGCAAAAAACAGTTTTTGGGTCTAGAATATTTGATGCTTTTTCAGGATTACATTGCTGTTAAAGATAAACATGCAGTTTATTTACCACACACAGCTGCTCGTTACGCTGCCAAACGTTTCAGAAAAGCACAGTGCCCAATTGTTGAAAGATTAACCAATTCTTTGATGATGCATGGTCGTAATAATGGCAAGAAATTGATGACTGTCAGAATTGTTCGACATTCTTTTGAAATTATCCACTTACTAACTAATGAGGTATGACATAAACCTTTCACCAATTCAGATTTTGAGTAACCCTCAAAAGTTAATAAAATAACTGTATTCAGAAGTCATTTTATTTATTTTTGCAGCTGAACTGTAAATACTCTCCAAAGTTTTTATTTTTTTATTTATCATGTATGTATGTTTGTCTGAAGTCATAAGGAAATCTTGACTTTATCAGGATTTAGTTCCTTTGAGATATTTAAGCCATGGCGTTGCTTGGTCTCTATTTACATGAGGCAGGAGTGTCAAAACTGGCTGAAATTATCGGTTGTGTTTACTGTGTATTGGTGAATTTTAAAACATAGAACATTCACTACTATAACTTCAACCAACATGTCTTGTTAAAGATGATTTTTATGAACTAAGATTGTAGATTTTACAAAAAGCCCATTCAATTTCCTTTATTTTCAAGGTTCATAACTAGATTTTTCCATATTTTTGTGGGATATTAAGAGCCAAGGTTTATTTGTGTTGATGCACAATGTAAGTTCACACAACGGATTTTATACTTCTTTTTTTGCGAGTTGTCAATAGGAAACTATTATATTGTGTACCTAAAAAGTACCCAAATTCAAAGGCAAATTGCTTGATAACAAATTGGGAAAACTGATGTAATTTGGGGTTCCAAATTTGTCACTGGTGCAAATATGTGGCTAAATTTGTGGTGACTGTGACGTTATGAAGTCTGAATGACAATATCTTTGTAATGCGATCCTATAAATGTATGGCATCAGTTTCTTAACTCCATTGCATACTACTACTTATCTCTTGCAGTTCAGTGATTATAGTTTTCCTCACTCTTTGTGAGAGGGAAAGTATGGGTGTGGGTGGAACCTGTAAAAAAATGACACACTAAGGAAATCTTGACATTACTTCCTTTTAGATATTTAAGCCATGGCGTTGCTTGGTCTCTATTCACATGAGGCAGGAGTGTCAAAACTGGCTGAAATTATCGGTTGTGTTTACTGTGTGTTGTGAATTTTAAAATAAGAACATTCACTACTATAACTTCGACCAACATGTCTTGTTAAAGATGATTTTTATGAACTTAGATTGTACATTTTATGAAAAGCCCATTCAATTTATTTTATTTTCAAGGAGGTTCATAACTAGATTTTTCCATATTTTTGTGAGATATTAAGAACCAAGGTTTATTTTTGTTGATGCACAATGTAAGTTCACACAACGGATTTTATACTTCTTTCTTGCGGGTCGTCAATAGGAAACCATTTATTGTGTACCCAAAAGTACCCAAATTCAAAGGCAATTGCTTGATAACAGATTGGGAAAACTGATGTAATTTGGGGTTCCAAATTTTTGTCACTGGTGCTATTGTGGCAAAATTTGTGGCGACTATGACGTTATGAAGTCTTTGAATGACGATATCTCCATAATGTGATCCTATACAAGTATGGCATCAGTTTCTTAACTCTACATTACATACTACTACTTATCTTTCACAATTCAGTGATTATAGTTTTTCACACTCTTCGCGAGAGGGAAAGTATGGGTGTGGGTGGAACTTGTAAAAAAATTTACACACTAAGGAAATCTCGACATAAGTTCCTTTTACATATCAAAGCCATGGCGTTGCTTGGTCTCTATTTACATGAGGCAGGAGTGTCAAAACTGGCTGAAATTATCGGTTGTGTTTACTGTGTATTGGTGAATTTTAAAACGTAGATCATTCACTACTATAACTTCAACCAACATTTTTTGTTAAAGATGGTTTTCATACAACCAAATCAAACTTCAATATCATATTTTTTAATGGATTTATCATTGTCACGAAAAGTTTCTTGTGATTAGTCTCTGAAGAAATGCAATGCAACACAAGTACCTAAAGACAAAATTTGGAGTACTGAGTTTCTCATAGGTTTATTGTTATAAAAAAAATGTATTTTCTCTCATTTGAATTCTGTCGGCATGAACAAAGGTGGTCAACGTCAAGAAAAGTGATGATTAAAGTGTGTTTTTTCTTTTTATTCAATTTCCGCGTCTGTAAGAGGAGGAAGTTGTTTGGTTTACACATTCTGTCTTGTAACAATTTTTTGCCGTTTTTGGAAATCAGATACAGGAGTTCAGATTTTGGGTTGTTTGTTTATAATATAATGATAAACAGCAGACTCAAAAATCTGTGCTTGTATAGTTGGATAATATATATGAAAACTAGTTTTTAAAGAAGTTTTCTTTAAAAAAATAAAGATACTTATGAAGATTGACCATTTTCACTTGCAGACATGGATCTCCTGTTAATACGTAATCTTGAGCATTTGTGTTTACTCCAACGAAAAATATTACTCTTTTTGAAATCAAAATAAAGAGCATAATGGAAGAATATAGCTATATGATGATGGTATTTATGTAATTGTGGTTTGATAGTGCTTGAGACCAGACTAGTAAAATTAGTAAATTAAAATTAACGTGTATCTGGTGAGGTGTGAAAAAACTGAAAACTATGTGTGTGAGAAGATTTCAAGTTTATTATGCAGTTTATACACTGTTTAAACTAAAATATATAAACAAAGTTCAAGGACAAACAATCAAAATAATCTACAGATGACTAAATAAAAGACAACACATAAAGTTTGTAGAACTAGCAAGTGGAGCTGTCAGAATTACCATAATCCAGATATCTTTTGGACGATATTTTTAGTGATATGAACATTAACTTTTTTCTGGAATTGGAATTGTTATTGGTTAAAAGTGGGTGATACATGAACAAATTTTTCAAATCAAATTTATTGAATCCAATTTGTTGAATTTTAAAGATTAGTGATACTACACACAATTTTATTGAAATCTAATTGTTCATGATTGGCTCATCTTTTTCAAAACCAACAATAACATAACGTGATTGGTTATACTTTTTTCGTTTCAATTCTAAAGAAGCTAATTGGCTGTTGATATCAATAAACTCAGTCCGTTTTCTCTAAGACTGTTGCAGAAATTGTTCAAGCCTAAGGCCTTCTGGTTTGGATTGGATTTGGAATATTCTTGGGTTAGGTTGTGGATTTGATTTGATTATAAATAGGGAAATTTTGTAATTTATATTTTTATTCTCACTTCCTGTTATGAAAATATGATTAGCCAGGGCGTTGCTTGTGTCCAATGCAAATGGATTTTGAGTGTCAAAACTGGCTTAAACCAACAGCTGTCTGCCATGATCAATCATGTTGCTCTCCTATATGAGAGCATTCACTTGTATGACTGCTACAAATAATTGTCACAAATAATATTTAATATTAAACACTAGTTAAGCATTTATTACAACATTTTAGAATCCTCTGCAAGTTTTGTGTGATGCAATCCAAAACAGCGGTCCTCGTGAAGATTCCACACGTATTGGAAGAGCTGGTACTGTACGTCGACAAGCTGTTGATGTTGCTCCTTTGAGACGTGTTAATCAAGCAATATGGTTGCTCTGCACCGGAGCTCGAGAGGCATCATTCCGTAATATCAAATCAATTGCTGAGTGTTTGGCTGATGAGTTGATCAACGCTTCGAAGGTATTTAACTTTTCTTTCCTTGTACGTTTGCAAGTGGCAGTGTTTTTGTTCTTGTATGATTTTTTTGTCAGTCTTTCTTTTCTTGTTCATATTTTTTTCTGGTGTCACTGAAAGTATATCTATTCCCTAAGATACAGAATCCTTATACCATAATTTCACTGGTGCAACTAGTAACTTTCGCCTCCACTATTTTTAGGGTTCGTCAAATTCGTATGCCATCAAGAAAAAGGATGAATTGGAACGTGTTGCTAAATCTAACCGTTAAAATTGTATCTCTTTATTATCTTAAGAGGCACATTGAAAGAATTTATTTTTTTCATCTTCCCTTATTTACTCAAATGACTGTCGAATTCAATTAGGTGATTCATCCCCCCTTTCTTTTTTCCCCCCGGACCCTTAATGGCGTTAATTTTCATGGCGTTTCGCCAGCGTTAGGTGTTTGTCTGTGAAGGTTTGAAAAGGGCCGATGAGATAAGGTATAAAAGACAAAAGATACGCTTTATTGAGTTTTTTCCCCTTCAAATGAGAGTCTTCAAAAATTGGTCATCCAATTAGCAAAGGGCCCACGTTTTTTTTCATCAGCCCTTTTCTTTTTAATTCTTTCGCAGGGCATGAATCAGCATTTTTACTGGTGTGTGAACATAATTTAATTTCACATTGTGATTTCTCGCAAGGAATTCACTGAAAAGTATAAAATGTGAAATGAGAGCTTTATTGGCGAGAAATTATGTATGTCCTTTTGAACTCTTTCCGGCCACTTAACTTCCAAGACCCAACTTTTGAAATGAGTTACTAGCGATCTAGAAATAAGAACGGTTTTTCACAAGGAAACCTTCCTTCTCTTACTTAACCACTGCGATATCTAGAAATGTTCAAATGAGAAATAGCTAGGCTTAACCCCGCGGCCGGATTATGGCTGCATCTGTTGATTGGATGAAATACTGGCCGTGTGATAGCCAACATGATTTTCTACATGTAATTATTTATTGTTAGCGCTTTGAACTCAAGCGATATAATTTCAAAAAACGCAGCAACTGATGTAGACGATTCATATAGTAGCATATTTAAAAATAAAGCCTAGTTTTCATAGTTCCTTAGTTCTCCCGAGTATTTTGTATTAGGCTGCAAATTTGACTTCCATGCGACGGAATTTTACAGTTTATCATGGGGTAAAAGAACACAATAATATCAGAAGTATAGCTGACTTTAATAAAAGATTATTATTTCAGTTACGATTAGTTGTATTCACGTGAACCAACAGTGACGTTATATTTACTATTTTTAACATCTGATTGGTAGAATTTTCTTTAATGAAATTACGTCAAAACAGCGGAATTTTGGGTTTACGGCGCATGCGATTTAAAAAACATTGTCATAACGTAGCAGTATATGAACAAAAGAATAAATACAAAATTTTGCTGACTAAGCGTAAAATTTCCCCGCTTACCGAGGAAATTGTGTTCACATGAGAAAATATTATTCCGCTTTCGGGGAAATGCTTTTTCTCATATGAACGCAATGTAATTTTTTATAGCATTTCTCAAGAGGGGCGAGATATCGCAAAGAGTAGAAAAGTTACTCCCGCTTACAGAGGTAATTTTTATCCATATGAACACGTACTTGTACTTTCGTATGAGGGAAGAAACACACGTTGGAGGGAAATCATGGAATTTACTTTTTTGATTGATGATTTCAGTAATTTAGTGAAATCAACTTTATCAAAAATATGTTGTTTATTGATACCTAATTTTTGAGGACATTAACGGTAAACTTCTGGTGTGATAATTTTCCAATGATAATTACCTATCCCGCAAAAAAATTACTTCTTTTAAGGTAAAATGTTTTCCACGGAATTAATGATTTTGTATTTTTCTTTCAACTTGAAGAGAGCAATTGTGGAATTACGTCAGTTGTTACATAGCAGTTTTGTTTTGTAAACAGATCTGTACATACTTCTACTTGTACATAAACTTTATGGAAAGAGATTCAGTTATTGTATTATTGATCGTAACGTAACGTAAAAATGTAATCCTCTCTTTTCTGCGACTACCCCCTGACATAACAGCAGTATTAGACATGTGTTATCGATTACCCAGTAACCTGTTCATAACAGCGTTTGTGAATCCGTTTCGTTTTTTATTCGAAAGACGTGGCATATACACACCGTCCTCAAGCATGATGGAAGATGAAATACTGTTCTTATTTCTACGAGTTCCAGGACAAGTAGCAAATTTTTCTTTGTGGTGTATGGCTGTTTCCAAGAATGAATCTTTTCGTTGTTCCGCCTTCATAAACAACAAGAAACTAACGTCTGAAAACGACGATACTCTACCAGATAACGTCGTCTTACCATACATGTCGTATAAGTCAGCATACGTGATGGTTTCGTGAAAGCGAGGTGGTTTTATGCTATACTGCATCAATTTATCAATTTTTTGTTGATAATATAATTGTTCTTCATGTGGGTCTTCCACGATACTTCCTCTGCTGCTAGCACGACTTAATCCTCTCCTTGGAGATTTGACTTGTAGAGAACAACGACGGCTTAATCTGTTTATGTGATGGGTTGGTTGCATTAACGTCGTCGGATACTCTTCATCCGTTTCGAACACATTATTAGATATTTCGGGAGTTTCAGACTTTAGAAATGCATTAAACTTATCTTCCATTTGAAGGCTGGTAATTATTGTAGATTTACTTCTTCTCTTCGCATCTCTTCCATTCTTTTTGGATGACTCAGCTGATGATTGTTGCTTTTTAAAACTCTTATTGCCATCTGTATATCCGTTCAGTGATAACGCAATAGGTTTGTATTTTCCATCTGCTTTACCGTTGTTTTTGAGACTGTGTAGGATTTTAGTGAGAGCAGCAGGACTGCTTCTTCTTCTACTAAACTCTGGAGGATCACCTTTAATTGGTACATCAGGCAGTTCACAAAACGGCTCACACGACTCGGAGTGAGTCAATAAAAATGGTAGATTTATTGACTCCAAGCTAGATGAACATTGAATTTCAATCGATAAATTATTTTCAGTGTCATTTGTCATTTTCCTTTCTTTGAGACAGGATACATCTCCATCGGATTCGATTGTCGTATTTTTCGGTTCAGATTCAATGTTTTGAAATGCTTTTTTTGCTTTCGTTCCTTCAGACATAATGTTTTTTTGCACGCCTATTGATCTCATCAGAGCTTTTTTAAAATTGTGTTTATTCCTTGTTAAAGGGTTAATGCTTACAGCCGTGGACACCTCTCCAACTTCCACCAACAGTTGGGCAATATTATCTAATTTTAACCTTTTCGCTTCCGCATAGGGCGTCAAACCCTCATTATTTCGGATATCAACATTTATACCGAATTGCACTAATGTTTCAAGTACTAATCTAACTAGTTCCAAACGTCCTGTTCTCACTGCGTGCATAAGTGTGGAATCACTATTCTCATCAAGTATATCGTATTTAATGTCCATTTTATTTTTGCACAGCATGTATTTCAGTAGATCCATTTTATTTTCTTTACAAATCCAGGAAATAACAGTCAATCCATGTTCATCTTGTAAATTATAATCGCAACCCTTGTCAAATAACCAATCAATAATCTGCAGCCGGATCTTTTGTTTGTCATCCGGTATCCGGCAAGCAATAGAAAGAGCAATGCGACCACAAATTCCATTTAAGTTTACCGAGCTGTTGTCAAGTAAATATTTAGTATTGAAAATTCGTTTGTACTCAATGCTTTCGTACAAACGACGCATGAGTGGATCATTCAATCTTTGCCTGTAATTTCGATGTGTGATATTAACATTCTTCATTGTTAAATATTTTCCCACTCAAATTTTTATTAGTTATTTTGATGAATTTTACTAACTTATATTGTTGTTCGTTTATATGTTCTGCGGAATATTACCAAAACATCGTGATGTAGTAATATTTTGTAATTGAAAAAAAAAACCAATTAAATTTCTGCACTATTTTAAATGTTACTGCTTTGCTGTTTCAATACCCTGCTTCCCTTGGGATACCAATAAGATGCATAGAAGCAATAATTAAATAATTACATTGTTACTTTGATAAAGTATAAAAAGAATGGACAATTCTATGCTTAAAAAATCTCCATGTTATTTTTATAAGAACATTCAACTCTAATGAAGCCTTCAAACGTTCTTCACTTTTCAACTTATCAACCCAAAAAATGTTCTAAATATGTTCTGGTTATACACCAAAAGTCTAAAATTCGAAATTCATCTTAGCGCCGCCCTCTTTTAAACGTCTTCCTCTTATAGACGCCTTCTTCTTATAGACGCCTCCCTCCTATAGACACCTTCCTCTTATAGACGCCTCCCTCTTATAGACGCCTCCCTTTAAATCCTTAGAATTTAATGAAAGCTGAGGGCGTTTATCAGAGAATTTACCGTATATATGAAAATTTGAATTATTCAACAGCTTTTCCTTTATCATATACATCATGTTCTCTTTTTAAACGCCCGAACGCTTGTTGATTATTTTTAAAACTTTGCGGGCGTTATTTATGGCGGAAGCAGTTCCCAAAGAAGAGCATAAATACGGAAAATAGCAAGAAGACGTGTTTAAATCACGCTATTGGAATTGTCCATAATTAAAGCATTTATAATATAATATAATATAATATATAAGTGTGTCTTGCTCAAAAATCGGATGGTAATAAAACTATAACATCTAAAAATATAGCAAGAATTGAGATCAAAAACATTCGCGGATATAAAGTTTCGTGGTCACAAACTTTAATGAATGGAGTGAATATGAATTTTTAGCGATCCTTTATTTCCGCGAATGAGCAAAATCTTAAACCATCAGAATATTCCCAGGGCTGGGTGACGGGTTTCTTTCGATGATAAAGGACTTTACTAGTTATCTAGCTTCGTTTCTTCAATTTTTTGAAACCTATCATATCAAAAGGCGAAGAAGTTTTGGAAACGAGATTGCGACTGTACAAGAGTTTAAAACTAGGGAAAAAGTTTGATTTAAAAAAGATTTTTTCGCGAACATTGAGAGTAAACTTTGGTATATTAATGATGTTACTTTACGACTCTTCTAAAACCATTACGAATGTTTGGTTATTTCTGTGAACTTTACGAGACTTTGACCTTTGCATGGTGCGAATATCACCAGATAGAACAGTAGTGTAAGCTCAACATTCAGATTTTTTTATAAGCATGAGAAAACGTTAGTTAGTGATACTTTATGCCAATTTGAGTCTCGAATGATGTTTTAACTACAGTATAACCCCGAAAAGTCGGACACGGTTTAAGTCAGACTTTTCTTTAAGTCGGACTAAAACCTTGTCCCCCTTGGGACTAAATAAGTAGAGTCTGACTTAAGACGAAGTTCGGATAAGTCGGGCTCCCGATAAGTCAGACCGATTATTTCGGTCCCCTGAGAGTCCGACTTAACGGGGTTATACTGTAGTTCCCATTCGGTATTTGACGGTCATTTGGTATTTTCTTTGTTTTCTTTGTTTGCTGAACATTTCTGTTCATTCTGTTCTGTTCTTCTTAAAGTAACACTTGAAGCAAGTCACGCAAAATTAACATTTGGTACAAGTCTCAACCATCACCAATCAGAATTCATCATGCTTTGTGACGTCAAATTGCATATGGGCTATATATAGCAGATTTGAAGTACAAATGTTATTCTGCAAAAGAATTTTCTTTGAGAAGTAACGAAAGACTTCAAAATGAATTTAACAAGAGTAAAAGCCGTGAAAAGGCATTCTCATAGACAAAAATTGTCATTGCCAAGAAGAGCTCTTCAGTTTTTTGGTGTCATGTTTTGTTTTTGTTTTCCAAAGGACTCAACACCCACCAAAAAGAAGAGCGAAACAGGAGTGAGATTCATTCCAAACCGAAGAAATAACAAAGTAAAACCTCATGTATTCGAATCAGGTAGGAACCAATCTTGATAATTCATTCACTACTTGATTAATGTTTACACGTTAGTGTTACAGCGCATGCGCTGTTACTCATTCCTGTGGATTCTTTAACGTCAGTCCTCCATTATGTCATTCGCCTATTTATAGATGCAAATGAGCACGCATGCGTTGGTGATCACCTACCGCCATCCAAAGCGTCGGTGAAACAAGATGGATTTGCTTTTAAAAAGGATCCTATTAAATCTCTCGGCACTGATAATGTTGATGCATATCTGAAAGAAGGCTACCATGTGAAAAATGTGCGAAGACCTCTGCCAAAGCTTGAAGATGCTTTGAAAGATCAGTCAAAGTTTGAAGAAACGCAAGGAAAAGGAAGTAGTAAAAACAATGCTGCCAAACCTTCGAAAAAATCCAACGTTCAAGAGAAGAAAAGCAAAGATGAAAAAAAGAAAAAAAAGAATTCCAAAAACACAACAAATCTCGAAGACCAGTCTGATGTCAGAAAAGCAGCCCGTCAAAGTGAGAAAAACAGTGAGAAAAAGGTGAAACAAGATTCGAAAGGCACAAAGACACCTTTACCAACACTGCAGAAACAAACTCAACAAGGTGAACCTGTTGATGGCAAAAAGAAACAAACTCAACAAGGTGAACCTGTTGATGGCAAAAAGAGAAAGAGACCACTACCCAAATTAAAAGATTACCTGAAAAAGTCAGAGAATACAAAAGAAACCGAAAATCCATCAGAGAATACAAAAGAAACCGAAAATCCATCAGGATCTTGCTTTAATGACGACTGGTCCTGTGGAATGGACTCCAATCAGAAACAACATCGTAAATTACCAAGACGAAGGAAAAGTAAAGTTGCACCTTTCCCCACGCTTCATGATCACATCTCAAGTACTAATGATGGGGCGCCAAAAACTACAGATCAATCAACACAAACTGAATTCACGTCCTCGTGTGTGGAAGAAGAGCGCATTGTAACGGAAAAAGAACTCGTTCGCGAGTTTAAGGAAGGAGGGAAAGAGAGGATTAGATTGATATCCACAAGATCCACTTTACGACCATCATGCACTTGCTTGCTACTCAACACTCGACAATAAGAAAAACCCACTCGAATAAATTATAATCAAGTCACAGCTTTGTATTGTGTCTCATTCAAATATTGACAAAAAAGCTGATGAATATTACAAATGATCGTGAAAATAAATGAACAAATGAAATAAACTAATTAATAAATAAATAAATAAATTATTTCGATGAAAAAGAAACTACTTACAACTGAATTACCATTTTGAATTTGAAACAAGTATGATATTGATAAGAACAATGCCCTTTTCCCTTTAAAATACCTCATTGTGGTCTCGAAGTTAAGCCTCGCCTAACTTTGTTTTTCAAAGTCTAAGGTGACTGATTAGATGCAATTTTTGTATTGAAAATGAGGCTGAACTTTAAAACTCAACCAACACGAGTGATACAAACTGAAATTCAAAATAGTTCTTCAACGAGTACTTTATTGTTAAAATAATCTCTCGAATTTCTTCAAAACCTTTACACAAGCTGGACTCTGTGATTGTATCTGTCCACGATAGCAAGATGCCCCTCAGGCGTTAACGACAAACCCGATGGGTGTTTAAATTCAAGGTCCGAAAAACCCTGTTTCCCAAACTCGTTAAAAAATTTGAAATTTGGATCGAATATTTGTATTCGGTGATTGTGAAAATCGGCGACAATGACGTATCCTTCTCTATCGACGGCGATGCCAGACGGACGATTGAACTGTCCTTGTCCTGCTCCTTGACCTGCACCTTTTGAACCAAACTCTGCATGATATTTTCCATTATGATCAAGACAAACAATTCGATTATTTCCTGCATCAGCAATTAGATAGGTATTGTCTTCACGAATTGCCAAATGTGTAGGCGAATTTAATAAGGCAGAAGTTGAACCATGAGATCCAATAATAAGTATAGGTTTTCCATCACCACTAAATAACTGTAAGCGATTGTTATCTCGTTCAGCGACAACGATGTTACAACTTTTATCGATTCCCAGTCCAGCTGGATGGTACAGCTGTCCAAAGCCATTACCTGAAAGAAAAAAATAATGAAATGGGAAACAAAGAACTTATTTTGGCCCATGGATGCTTTATGTAATAGCATGTAGATACTAAAAGCAGCCCAAAACTGCAAAATTAGATTTCACCTCGTGTTCCAAATTTTCCAACAAATGTTCCATCCGAATTGAATATTTGTATGCGATGATTATCCCAATCAGCAACATAAAGCACACCATTTTTATCAGTGGCTATGCCAGTTGGTCCAAGAAACTGTCCATCCTTCGTCCCTTTAAAACCAAACTCCATGATAAAAACTCCAAACTTGTCGTACGCTTGAACTCGATGATTTCCATGGTCTGTAACGTACATATGTCCCTCATCATTTACAGCAATACCCCACGGTTGTTTTAACTCAGCAACTTTTGATCCAACTGAACCAAATTTTAGATACAACGCATCAATCTTAAAAAACAATATTATTATTATTATTATTATTATTATTATTATTATTATTATTATTATTATTATTATTATTATAACTGATATTCTCACTGGTATATAGGGAAATGCTTGAGCAAACCCAGAAGCGAGAAACTATAGCATTGCATTGTGGTAGTTGTATGGTATTATTACGGAGAATGTTAGATTTTACTTCAAGATAATTTCGATGAGTACTTACTGTGCGATAGTCGATTCCATCGTAAACTCGAACCACAAATTGGTTATTTGGAAAATTTTTTCCACGAATTTTTACACATACATCGTGTTTACCTTTCGTAACGGGTTTATATCGTATCGTGTACGTGCCGTTTCCGTTATTCTGAATTTTGTTATTGATGTAAAAACTTTCCGGAGCTTGAATTTTTGCTCGAATCGATTCATCATTAGTACTTTCTACACAAGGCTGGCCATCGCGTTCAAAAACCTCTACTATAAAGCATGTTTCGATCCCAACTTTTCCAGAGTGGAGGCCAGGTCCGTGTAGTTTTGTATAAGATAGAAAAATTCTGGATGTTGACAATTTCCCAAGATTATCAGCGATATTCTCAATGTCTTCGTGATTATGTATATAATCAATGACGTCATTTTCCTCAGGTTCCTTATAACTGAAAGGTTCTGAGTTTAATTTGGTCAGCCTGGTTTTCATAACATCGAGTAGCTCGAATATTTCAGCTTCAGTCCCGTTCTTAAAAGCATAGCTGATAAAATCAGTTGCCGATTTATTTTTCATTAAGCGTAATTGAAGTTCTTTTTGTTGATCATGCAGAATTTTGCTTTTTTGTTTGTAAAGATCATCTATGTTTATTAAAAGTTCGTCACATCGGCTTTCAATTGCCCTAACAGAATTCTCTGCGGACTGCCTGATTGCCTGCTTAGTTGCAACAGCTCTTGCATGCAATCTTGCTGCCATATCTTGCACTTCATCTACAGCCTTGTCAACAGGTGGTACTCTGTCCTTTTCATTTTCTTCCATCAGATTCAGCAAAGCAGGTTTTTGAGCTTCTAAAGCTTCCTTTAAACCTGAAATAAAAACAAGATTGCTTGAAAAAATACTTTATGATGTGATATCAATGGTGAGAGAAAGGCCAGTTTACACTGGCGTTTACCGTTATCAGAACATTCTTGTATAGGCTGTCAGCTGTCAATAAAAAAGATGCTTAAAAAATAGGTTTTATAACACACGAAATAAAACCTGCGAGTTTTCTATTGAAATTACTTCATTTTATGGGTAGAATCAAAATAGCCTGTTTGCCCATTTGGCTACTGTGTTGTCCCCCCCTTTTTTTTTGGCCCTCGAACTCCCAAATGAAGTCATAAGAAACCCCAAAAATTAAAAATGGGAAAAGACACTGCCACCTTTTAGGACCATAAGGAGCTAATAGTTTGATAAATGATTGTGTAACCCAGGGACATCTCTCAGTGAATAAATAGTTTAATAAATATGAATATAATACATATAATATAATATAAAGAATAAAAAATCAAGTGAGTTACTTTCATATTTGTGTCCACGATGTTGTAGTATGGTGCATTCTTTGCATATTAGATCTTTGCACACTTCACAATGGTAAATGAAGATTTCTGGTTCGTGGTCCGGACAATACACAGGTCGGTGAACACTAGTTTTATCATAGCGTAGTGTGTCTAAAAGAACGACTTTATGTTCTTTTGTCAAGCGTATTCGGCGATGAGCAGTCACACATTTTGTGCAAAGAAATTCTGAACAATCGGAACACCGTGATATGGCTTCACTGTTATCCACACAGCTGGTGCACAAAATAGCATTGTCTTTCGTGCATTGAATCAGTAGGTAGTCCATGGCGTTGTTGGCAAAGAAATTATAAGGTAACATGGAGACGTCGTCTTCTGGTATTTCTGTAATCTCTGAGCAAAGAAAACACTTTATCAGACTTTTCGAACTGCCTTCATTTCCGATGTTTGTTAGATTATTTGCAATGCAGTCCTCACAGAAGCTATGTAAACAGTCTAATACTCTGGGATGGAAATATGCTTGCCGGCAAATCGAACAGATGAGATCAATTTCCTTAAATTTTGTGTGATCAAGTTCAGTGGATGTGCTTATGTTTGTGGAGGACATGATGACATAATGGTAAAGATAGCTATCACACAGCCATTACTAAAATATAGAAGGAGATTGGGTATTAATGACCTCCAGTGAATTAAAATCTGATTTTGATGAAATTAATTAATCTATAGTTTAACTTTATATTATTTTCGATTTTCATTTAAAAATTTGGATAGAATATCGTAATCAAATATATCGAATATCGTAAGTAATCGAGAATACAGAATATTCGAGGATGAGTCTTGGAATTAACAGATACGTACCATTCGCTTAGAAAATCCTTTGATTGATATCCCGTTATCTGATACCAGATATTTTCGGCTTCGAGTATTATCAAGTTTATAGATTTTTATTGTGGTTCAAGATTAAGTCGCAACAGTTCAATGAACCTCAGTGAGCATAGGTCTTTAAACTCACGAACAAAACAAACTAGATTCTGTGTAAAATTATCACGCAATCTTGATAGTAACGAGGGATCAAAATCTAAACTTTTTTTTGAAGGATTCAAAGAAAAATCATCATTCCATTAGACAAAAGATATTTTCCAATCAATATTGCTGTTATGTTGCTCTGAAAGTTTTTCTCTGTTATCGTTTTTCATTCTCAACATGAAAAACATCTCACGCGTGGTTTGTTATAATTCAATGCGCACTGTATTTTCATGCAAGTTAAACATGTGATTAGAAGATTTCACAGATTTCAATATCAGGCGTCCCTGCTACTGTAAAATAAGTGAGACTTGAAACAATTAAACATTTGATAGAGATTTAACAAAAACACAAAGCAAAATGGCGGTTGTGGGAAACATGCGAGATTTGTACAAGTTGAACTGTGACGTTTGCAAGGAGAGCTACAAAAACCCAAAAGTCCTTCCTTGCCTGCATTCGTACTGTCGATCCTGTTTAGAAGATATTGTGAGGTAAGATTTCTTCCGTATGATCCTACAATATTTGCGAGTATGTAAGAGTATATTTAACAGAATAATACAGTAGATCTCTATAATTTAGATTGTTTCTGTCAGTTGATTTTATTTAGTGTTAACAAATGTAAAATAGTATAATCATTAAACATCAGCATATCAGTTCCGAAAATCATTATTGAATATTTACGATTAGCCGTCCTGTCGTTTACAATGTCATCATTGACAATAGGATCAGTGACCCCCTCATCATTCGGGCCATTCGTCAATGACACAAAAGTACCTGCTCAAAATATTTTATCAAATTTTTTATCATGCTGCTGTATTTTAGAAATACAGCTGCCTCTTCTGCAAACTTATTATATTCTCTTGATTTTTGAGCATCTAGTTTGCGCTGACCTTAAGGCCTAAAGGGCGTTTTGACATAATAAATTAATCGCGCCTCCTAATTTGCTGACCGTGGAAAATTACATTCATCTATTTAATTCTTTTTTATACACATCCCAGGAAAAACTTGTTTCGCTGTTCACGGCAGTTTTTTTTTTTTTTTTTTTTTTGTCGGTCTTGATTAGATTTTTATAAGATAATGTGATGAAAAACTATTGTATATCTTACACCATCGTTAAATAAATTAAACCAACCAAAGCAACCCAGATGGAAATTGTAAAGAAAGCCATCTTTCCACTGTCAATCATGCTGATTTTCACGACTGTAACTGTTTCGGTGGGACGAGAGTTAGGGCGCTTCTGAGACTTTAACTGTTTCGGTGGGACGAGAGTTAGGGCGCTTCTGAGGGCGCTTAAATTTAAATTGCACCTACTATTGAATGTTGAAATATTGTTGATTAAAACCAGTTTTACGCATGTAGTCTATCGGCATTAAAAAGATAAACATTCTCTAGTCGGAGTGTGTTTATCTGCCTATTTGAGAGCATAAAACCTTTCAGTGAAAAGCGTTTGGGAGAACGAGGCATCACGTGACCCAAACAAATATAACAAGGTCTCCACCATAAAGTCTTGATGGTCTCAAATTGGCAGAATTCTACAACGAAATCATGAATTTTCTCTAGTTTTGTAGTTTTTGTTTCTAGTGTCAGTGAACGAATATTGGTTTGCCCGACATGTCAAATTGACATACAACTGCCGACAAAAGGTGTGGACGCGTTTCAACCGAACAGCGTCGTTAACAACATGTTGAACATATTGGCGGTTCAGAATCCAACAAAGTGTACAAATTGTGACGATGAAGAACCGGCCACGTCCCGTTGTTTAGATTGCGTTGAAAATCTTTGCTTGAATTGTGTCACAGCACATGAAAGAATCCGTCAGACGAAATCTCATACAATCATTTCGTTTGAAGAACTCCAGAATAATGCTTTGCTGGATACTATAAAATGCCCTTCCTTCTGTGCAGCTCATGAAAGAGAGGTAACATCATATCGAGGCTAAATATAAGGAAAAACACTTGAAACTGTTTCAAGTATAGGTTTGTTAAAGGAGCTACGACACGAATCACGCTATTCTTGTGTTTGTTTACTTTTTTTACCGTCTGCCGTAATATTATCGCATCCCTTGCTTCTGATCGAATTTTGGTGCTGCACCATAATTCGTAAGATCACGTGATTCGCGTCGTAGCTCCTTTAAGCATGATAACTAAAATAATTGCGTCATAATTATGTTTACTTGTAGTAGGACATCGGGTTTTGTCCGATTTGAAAGTTTTATTCCTTAAGAATTTTGTTCTAGTCCTGTTAATAGCTTCAGTAGATGAAATGTATGATGAAATGACAAACCTCAACCACAATTTAAAGTTAGCAGAATTTCAGCATTTTTTAAGTATTAACTAACAATTTATTTGTCGTACAGGAAAACTTTAGGAAGGAATGTTATCTGTAAAGAGCTTTTTGATGGGCTTTTATATCTTCAATATCTTCAATTTTCCAATTCGCAAAAGCTAAATCCTTAAAAATCAGCAAATTTTCTCCATTGCAAACGTTTCTCCAATTAAAATATAGCTATATAACTTTTTTATATAAGTTGTGTTGCTAATCTGAAAAAACCTTTTCATGTGATATTGTAGGATTTCGTAACTTTCAAGTTATCACGTGAAATAAAGTTCCCAATAATGTAAGCTTGATATTTATGGCACCACTGACTTTCTTATTTTAAGTTTTTCAGAACAGAGTAACAAAATAAAAAAAACCTGACATCAAAATAATTAAAATATACATAAGGTCATGCAAATTCAACAAATTTCTAATAAACAAATATGAGATATAGCTAATACCCTCTGGTGAACAAGGTTGTGTACTAGCTTTCATCCAGACCTAGCTAAAAAAACAGGTTATCATCCACCATCCATCATAAGAGGTCCTAGAGCATTTAAAGCCCCCATTTGTGTTACGGAAGCCGCAAGTATGCATCAACCGCTCAACTAGACAACCCCCTTAGACATCAACCCCGCTCTCAAGCTGAGTGCTAAGCTGAGTGGATCGATTCACACTGTTATGGTCGCTGGCATGACTCGGCCAGGATTTGAACCCTGACTTCCCACAATTGAGGCACGCACTTAAGGGCATACCGAACTCGGTATGTCTTTAATGGATCCCAAAATTGTTCTTGTTTCAAGTTGTAATTGTACTCGACTAACGGAAGCGTTGTTAGCCAGTTGGATGTGCCAGTTTGTTGGTTTGTTTCTTTTCAGTTGCTGAGCATCTATCGCCATCTTATAACTTTCAGATGTTCTTCAGCGTTGATTTTTCTCTCTTTTTTAATTTATAGTTTAATCTTAGATGGCTCAGTATTATTCTCGTGCTCTTGATCAATAATGGTACTAGATAGATAGATCTTTCACCAACCTCACTGAATTGTTATATTCAGCATCTGCAACATCAGTAATTATTTTCATACCAAGTCCGCCAAAACGTGGAGGTAATGATAACAAGATTCTCGTCACTGCAGATGTGACCGCCTGTTAAAGCTGGTATTAAATTGAGCACATCTGTACTTTTGACGAAGTTTTCAAAACATCCTTGCGTACGATATACATGACCCAGCAATTCTTCTTAGTACTTCACTGACACCGATAGGTCGTAGGCCCGGTCTTTTGTCTAGAGGTACTAGTCTACAGGCTAGGAATGATTCTAGCGATTTGTCTTGGATGTCCTCTCTGCACATCTTTTTAAGACTTCAGCAAACGTTTTTCTCTGGTCTGAACCACTATCGCTGTAAGCACGTGAAACTAACAACTTTCTCCAAGCATCTGCATCTAAATCAGAAGAACCTTAAGTATAAGCGTGCAACACAGGAATTACTTTTTTCACGAAATTCACGAAATGAACTTTTTTCCGTAAGCAAAAACAGAGAGCGTAAGCGAGCTCCTGACACCTGGAGCTCATTTGGCAAGATCAAATATATATTACGTCATAGAGATTTCTATATACAAGGGCAGTTTTTTGAAATTGTCCAATGGCTTGCGGCACTTATTGCTTCGATTTCCCAACCTCCGATGTATTGTTTGACCTGATTTAGGTGCCGAACTAATCGAGCACTGTTACATAACTTTAGGAGGACAGTTTTACTACTGTATTTTGGTGGTGTATCGTCGTACTCTCTCTAAGAACTTTGTTCGTTGTTTTTGAACGCCTCTGCTGTTGTTTTATTACTAACCGTATACTAACTGCTTATGAGGGTATTACTGGAGAATATTGACTGACGTCAATGTATCGCCCGAGTTTGCGAAATGACTTTCTTCGAATTACTTTGCTTCATATACAAAAAACTTTGTAAACGAACTTTTTTTCTCATTTTTGTGTGACATTCGATTTGTTATTAAAAATAGAAAAATCCAATGCAAAGAGTTTAACTGTTTCATTTGTTATTTGTCAAAAGCGCTGACACGTTTATACGATCGAATACACCTCCCCGAATTCATGTTTATATGTCGCTTCCTGATTCAGTTGTCCATACGGGCCTCGTTTTGATCCTTTACATTATTTCACGATAATTATTTAGTTATATAATTTCCTCATTAGCAAATTGCAGTGAGACAATTTTCGTTAATTTTCAACACAGAATCGAGGCCCGTATGGACAACTGAGTTAGGATGCGATATATCCTGGTGCATTGATATTGTCCAGTAATTCACTTTCAGTTTTACCTTTTGTGTTTCTATAAGAAATTGGTTGCGTGCGTCCGTCATCTTTAACCATCTTTTACTTCAGATTATGCGTTCTTAGTACTTTACTACCATTCTTAATCACGTTAGAGGATTCATAAGATTCATATGAATGGTTACGCGAGGGAGTAAAAATTTTCAAAATTATGCAAAATGATAGCAATTACATTTTATTGCGCAATTAGCACTTCAACAATACAGCACATCACGGATGGTACAAAAGAATTTTTAAGTTCGGTCTCCTTCTGTTTTATACCTTCATGATGGAAGTCTCAGAAACTGACTGTGTTTATAATAAAAATAAAAATTGGTGGGCGGAAAATTATTGGGGGCTTCAGCTCCCTCTTCCCCCAGAAATCACGGCGCTGGTTTTAAGTTCTTGACAATTCAACTCTAAAAACTTTTACTTGTATTTAGGCATTGAAGTATTTTTGTGAAAGTTGTGATGACGTCATCTGCCGTGAGTGCGCCATATATGATCATCGTGAACATAATTACTTGGATTTAAAAGAAGCAGTCAAACTTCACAGAGGAATTCTCAGTGATCTGGTTGATCGTACAAAAAGGAAGATGCCAATTCTCCAAATGGCGCTTAATGAGATTTTGGATATCGGAAAAAATTTAGCACAAAGGTAACCTCATATACACCAGCACATGTGCAATAATTTCATTATAATTTCATTTCACAGATACGAACAATTGTTTTCGTTTAGAAAAGAAAACATAGTTGAAATGATCAATTCTACAATTGATACCTATCAAAAAGAATTAGAAAATAAACGAAAGTCACTGCTCGATAAACTTCAAGTTTTGTGCATTGATAAAGAAGCGGTTAGTTATCATTTACACTCTGATGACCTAACTAAGCAGACATCCTTTGACGCTCGGGTTACTGTCCTGTCGGGCTAATGGCCGTTTGGGTTACCCTAGAGCACATTTAGACTTTTTACAGTAAAATTTAATGGCTTTTGTTTTAGACACTAAAAGAGCAAAGCGTCAGCCTTAGTATGGATCTCCAAAATCTTTTAACCAGTACAGAATTTGTTGACCATATGATGCATTATGGGAACGAAGCTGAAATAATGACTGCGAAGTGCTTAATGGTAAACAGGCTGTACGAAGTCAATAACAGCAATTCACAAGTAGAACCCGAAGAGAATGATGTCATAGAATTCCTTCCTCAAGATGAAATGCTCGAGGCATGAAACCTTAATATTGTTTATATCATTTCAACATCTGGATTTTTCCTACATCAGAATCGCGTTCAACCTTCTTTTACAATTTTTTTTCAGAAAGCTATTGAAAACTTTGGTAAAATTTACACAAGCAGCGCGTTTGCACCAAACTGCATCTTAGAGGGAGAAGGTGCTTACAATGCTAAGATTGGTCAAACTGCCACCTTTCAAATTATAGCAAAAGACAAATTTGAAAAACGCGTAACAAAAGGTACATAACATAATAACAGATGTGTGAAGCTACAAAACGTATTTCTGAAATAACTATCAAAAACTTTTAAATATAGGTGGGGACATTTTCGTGGCTAAACTGTCAGATTCACTTGGGTTTACGACAATGGGAGATGTGTTGGACATCAGTGATGGATCATATACGATCTCTTACACTGTTCACGTCAAAGAAAAACATAAGTTAAGTGTTTATCTGAGAGAGAAACCAATCAAGGGTTCTCCCTTTGAAATCAGTATTTCTGCTGGGATCGACAAAGCTAAAATTGGTCCATTGTTAACTCAATTTGGGGGTGATGGAGTACTGTCGAAAACTGATGAAAGCTATGAACCATGGGGTATCACGTACAACGAACTAGGCAACATCATCGTTACAGATCATAATAATCACAGAGTACAGGTACGAAGTATTTGTTGTTTCTGTTTTAATAACTGTACAGATAGGAAATATCATTTCCTCAGTTGATGAACTTTCTTGTAAATAATTTATTAAAGTTTACAGGCTGAATATTTGTTTTCTAAGGTATTTGATGCAAATGGTAAATTCCTATGTACCTTCGGCGCACGTGGAAAAGAAAATGGAGACATGTGGTATCCCACAGGAGTCGCTATTGATAAAAACTTCAACATTTTTGTTGCAGACCATGGGAATCACAGAATACAGGTTAATTTATAATGTCAACATTTTCTACCCAGATATCAATGATATGTAAAGCGAAAATATTTCACTGATTATGGAACTATTTTTCTCAGGTTTTTACTAAAAATGGTACATTCTTGCGGCAGATTGGCAAGCGTGGTAGTGGCGAGGGTGAATTGAAAGGACCGTGTGGAATAGCAATAGACCGCCAACAACGAGTTATTGTCACTGACAGAGACAATCATCGCGTACAAGTTTTTGAGTCGAATGGAAAATTTCTATTCGCGTTTGGGGGATCGGGATCTTCCGATGGAAAGTTTAATTCTCCGAGACATATTGCCGTGACCGACAATTGCAACATTCTTGTTTCAGACACCAACAATTACAAAGTACAAGTTTTCGACAAACATGGCCAATTTCTTTACAAGTTTGGGTCCAAAGGCTCACAGCATGGCCAATTTTTATGCCCATCGGGAATTGGGGTCGATATTGAAAATAATATTGCAGTTGCAGACTATAAAAATGTGAATGTTCAGTTTTTCACTGAGAAAGGAGAATTTATCAAATATCTGGGTAACAATGAACTGAAGTCATCGAGACAATTTGTAAAACCTACTGGCGTTTGCATCACCCCGCTGGGTAATGTATTGGTAGCAGATAGAGGCACGCACAAGGTTCACTTGTACTAAAGAACTTTTCTTACTATGTAGGCAGATGGAGACAGAATGGATATTACGGTATGGTGTCTGTAAAAACAGAACCAAAGTTTATCAGGTGAAGTTCCGAATTATGTTTTTTAACCAAGTTGGCTCACGATACCACAATCAGACCACAATAGTTATCACAGGAGCATGATTTGGAAGGAAAATGACAAAACAATTTTGATTGATGTTTACTGTTGTATCCGTGGATATAGGAAAACGTTTCAAAGACCGAAACGTGTGAATTTTAGCAGTTGGTGAAGGGTATGCCACTCTATCGCTAATTGGTCAGCGCCGAGAGGCAGTTGATTTTTAATTTCCCCGTGTCTGTCTGTGAGTCAGTCTGTAATGTCGCAGTTCATAGCATCTGTTCGTAACATCCTTCTATATATCGGTGTTCTGTCTAGTAAACTTGTTCCTTTTGTTTCATACGTTAAAGAATAAACCGAAGAAAACCGAAAGTAATGTAAGGTCGTGTAAGCGTAGTTCTTGAAGCAAGTGATGAGATTCACCTTTCTCTTCATGATTTTTGAAAATCGCCCTAATTCCTTCTTCTTGCTTTGTTTTTGGACTTTTTTAATAAACGTGGCCTGATGTAAAAAGTACATGCAACCAACGCCAGTTTTCTTCTATCCGCCATCCGCCATCCGCCATGATGTTTGCACGATCAAAGTTTGGAATAAAACTTTTGTTATGTTTGAAATAACTGTCTTTTGTCTTAAAGCGACAGAATTTATTGGGAATGAACCTTAAGCGATGAATTTCGAGGTTTTTTGTAAAACTAAAGGCGATTGGTTTTCATCGCATAATGGGAACAAAGCATTACATATTCAATTTCCCGAAATGAAAAATGTCTCTCGCTTTAAAGCATAATTGACTTTCGTGGATGGCCAGCTTTAACACAAGGAAAAGGGTATTATGGAAAATACATTTTTCATTTGTTTGTTTTTGTTTAATTTGATATCCAAATGAAATATAGAATTGATATCTAGAAATGCTGTTACTTCCTTTTTAGCACCACTCCCTCTTTTTAGCACCTATTCAATAACATCCCATCTAAATGATAAAATAATGTATTGCTCTCCCTCTAAGCACAGGGCCTATCCAATTTCCAATCATACATGAACAAGGTCTAAGTTAGCGCTGACCTTCAAGCCTTAAGGCTCTTGTTGTACTTCATTACAATTTTGAATGTTCGCCTTACCTTTAAATTGTTATTCACAAGGATCACACATTCAACTGAGACGTTTTTATAACATTGACATTTTCAAGAAGAAAGAAAATGTTGAGGCACGATCAACAAGATCTCCCATTTTCAACTATTTTCTATATTCGTCGAAATAGACCTTTTCATAAATTACGTCAGAACATCCAAACATTTCCCCCGAGGTATCGTTTCTGTGTGTAAACCACCCAAGCGTTGTTAATGTAAAGGGCGAAAACGAGGCGATGAATGTAACGACGTAATTTATGAAAAGATCAGGTTGATAAGTGAAGTTCTTATAGATCGTAGAAATCCCAGATCGCCTGCGATTAATGACCTGGGATAATCTCACATATTATCCCGTTTCATATTTTTCGTCATAAAAATCTTAATCATACAAATCCAAGAACATCACTTAAAAATAGAAATTCCTCATGCATGTGCATATGTCGTAAACATCCTGATAGCATTATTGTCAACGTTCTGAGATGTTTACAATTAGAAGAGAACTACAGTCTTCCTCCCAATCAATGTTGGTGTGTTGTATATGAAACTTGAATGGTCATTTGTCTCCACCTACTAAATGAGAAAACATTTTCAATATCAAATTCAGGAGAAAGAGAGGTTTTGGCATGCGGATTAGCCTGATTTCGCCTCAAAATAGGGCGTCTCAATAATTTTTGTGACGGATTGCAGGCTATTTGTGTTAAGCAGGGTTTACATTATTCGTTAAATTGAATTCAGTTAATGTTGATTTCACAAGGAAAAAAACTTGTTGCCATGGAAACAAAATAAACTTTTCATATTCAAATATTTACACTGTGAATTTTCGGTTGTTAAACCACAAGCAAGATCTTATGTATTATCCGCGTATGTCGAATAGGCGTAACAAACAAAAGCCTAATGTTTGTCTGTGAATGTTTACATAAACAAATTCACGAGGTCTTTGTGTTGGTAGGTTTGAAGAGACAATTGTACTTGTTTGAATGTCCTTATTAATCTATCTATACAAATGAAAACAGATTTATCGTATGAAGAAATTCACATAAATCCAACATAAAGTTTCTATCTACTTCTTTGGAGGAACTTATCGCCAAAGCCTGTGGTTTCTTCCAAATATAAAAATTGAATTCAACTGTTTGTTAATTCTATCACCCCCTTGGATGATAAAAACTTACAAAATGGTCCGAATAAATTTCATTTACATAAAGGTTCATTTACATAGAAATCGCAGGTAAAGGGAATTTCAAATCAGGTCACGGATTAGTGAGAGTTGATATGAAATAGCTTACATTAAATTTTCCTAAGGCTCGTATTTCAAAGTTTTCGAAAATATTCATCTCCAGAATCTTCCCTTAAAGCAGAATATGCCGAGGGAAAGATTAGGTTCGTAAAAAATGCTCCTTGGAAAAATCATAAATTTCAATTTATCCTGATGAAACGGATATGATTTTAGTTCTGTGAAATGAGAACTTGCGCATTTGATTCATCGATCTTGTGTCTGATACCTTTCTTTTTATACGTTGGAACCAAACGAACATCTGATGACGAAATTGTGGAAATTTACCGCCATAAACAAACATGTTCGTAATGCAACCTGTCTGAAAGAGTATTCCTAACCATGCATAACCAGCTTCCAAACCATTTAGTGGTCTGCCATCCTTATCAAAGATCAAATGATTGAAATACGCCGATATGTAGACCACTACACAATAAAATAAATTGTAAGGTAAAGTCGTGAAGATAAATAAAACAATAGTTAGAAACAACACCCAAACTATCTGCCTGTCCCTTTTATCTTTGATGCCGAAATGCAATGCGTCATTAGTAATGAAAGAATGTCGTGATGTGAGTAATTCCTTCAGGTGAAGATGGTGAGGCAGATGAAAATGGTGGTGATGGTCATTACGCTGATCCATATCAGGCTTTTCTGGCTTCTCTTCTTTTCGTGATGTTTCACTTTTGAATAAACATTGCATGTGTTTTTTTTGTTCGGTCCCGTTTAAATATAACACAGCCCTTCTCAGCCAAAATGGATGATCTTCCACGTGCAGCTGGAAAACATTAGGACAAGACGTAGAAGCCGCTATTCCAACATGTCTGATGAATGATGAACGATGATTGGATAAAAATGAACGTCTTCCTTTCAACGTAATATAGATTTGTGAGAAGAAGAACGACAGGATTATTATTGGAATGATACTTTCAACAAGCAAAAAAGCAAACGCCATGCTAACATTTTCGTAAGGCTTGGCCACCTCAAAACAATTCCCATCCTCGTCTAATCTCAAGTTAGTAATGGCGGGGACTCTTATGGCAATACAGAAAATCCAAATGAAACCAACTATACAATGAATTTTCTTTGTGGAAAACCTTGTCCAGAAGGGATGACAAATTGCTCTATACCTTTCGTAACCCATCACGCATAATATCAATGCACTGACATTCACAGTTATCGGACCTAGGTAATTAAACACTTGGCAGGAGGCTAGTCCTCCTTCCCATGTTCCTTTTAATAGCTTGTTAAGATGCTGTACAGGATCGACTGTGGCAAATATACCATCAGCAATCGCCAGATGAATAACAAACCAACGAAATGCTGGAGCATGTTTCATCTTGAATGTGAAAAACAGGATAATAAAAGCATTTCCACACAATCCAAACACAAATATGAAGGAATAAATAGCAGCTCTGATATAAACGCTGATTTCTTCTTCTAGTGTCATCACTTTTAAATACAATCATCCAGTCATTTAACTTATTTTTGATTTCCTCGTTCCGTTACTAGACCAAGAGTGCTTCTTTTTCTACTCCTAGAATATTGAAAAGTAAGATCAATATCTTTACGTAAACAAAATTAATCAAAATTAATTAGGTTGTCTGTAGTCAAGGTCAATAATCCATTGAAGTTCTTATCTTGATTTCTTTCATCCTTTTATCTCTACTCATTTTCACTTTTTGCACCAAATCCCGCCTTAATAAATTTGAATTATCGACTGATAAAACAGTTTATGGGGAAAGATGTTTTCTCGAATTGTACTTTGACATGAACTTAAAAACCAGATTACCTTTGATGATAATTTGCTAACCAATTTGAAGAAAAACATTTCAAATCATTGTTGACAAAGCAAATTTACATTTTATTATAGAAAAGCATGAAATAAAACCTCCTAGCAGACAAACAATATTTTTTTGTAAACACAAGAACTTATTCCTAATTTTACTCACACTACAAGAACTTATTCCTAATTTTACTCACACAAAGGCGGCTGATTAGAAGTGTTTTTCTTGTTATGAAGGTATAGATTGGAAGAATCAATTCCTTACTCAGTAACAAAAGATTTCCCAGTGGGCACAGGGACGTCCCATGGACGTTCAGTTTGGACGTCCCGGAGACGACCTGGAGACGTCGAAAGTAAAGTCTAATCTGTCCGCTCAAATAGGATGTCCACGAGGACTTCTAGAGGACGTCCCCAATTGTACGTGGACGAGAGGTGGACGAGAGGACGTGCATAGGACGTCTGAAGGACGGATGCGTGCCCACTGGGTTCAATCATTTCTACACTCAACTTCGTTTAATCCCAGAGCAGTCAGGACTGGGACGAGTGTTTTAAGGTGTGGGGATTTGTTCATAATAATCATCCTACATTATCATCATTATCCATCTTTGATTTTAAGCCCATTTATGTAATAAACGAACACAAACATCTTCTTAATTTTTATGCGTAATATATAAGAAATGTAAGAATTCTGAGTGGAATGTTTAGAAACCAAAAGTTAATCATCTAATGAGTACATTTGGTTATCAAAATGACGCACTCACCCCCTGTCGATTTTTCACGATGCTCCCCTGAAACAAAACATGGTGAAAAGGCATTAAAATACTAACATTCAAAATTAAAGTCAAAATTGAAAACCAAA
The DNA here is from genome assembly GCA_039566895.2 of Turritopsis rubra. NCBI lineage: Eukaryota > Metazoa > Cnidaria > Hydrozoa > Anthoathecata > Oceaniidae > Turritopsis > Turritopsis rubra. The sequence continues at coordinate 14,856,522 of CM077623.1, read as the reverse complement.
TGTCGTCATTATTACTACCACAAAAGATACTAAAATCTTTTATGAAGCAATTGAAACCTGATCGTTCAAAACATCGAAATAAGAGTATGTCGTTCGGACGTTATATGGACGTCTTTGCTACGTTTGAACGTCGTTCGGATGTTTTGCACCTGCTGGGAAAGAACCTTTTAACTTATTCCTTTTCTTTCTCCTTCTCCATCTCCTTCAATCTTTTTTTGAGCGTAAAAACATTTTAGAAAAGAGAAACAAATTATATAGACTTGGTGAGCCCTTTTTAACCGCCTACTTCCCCCTCCCACCCCACCTGAAAGTTAAACGCACTGGTCATTCAAATATCCTTACTCCTCAAAACTCTACTCTTTCAGAAATTACATCACCAAGGTTACTACACAACACGCTGAATAATAAACATTTGTCGTGAAGGTTTACCAGATATTGACTAACTTTCAAATCCGAAGCAGTTCAATCCGATGATTTTTATTAATCCCGGTTTCATGCATTTTAACTCTTGCATTGAGCAAGTCCATTATTCTTTTCCGGATTATGATGGATTGAAGATGACATGTTAAGTGATGAGAAATGTCAAATACCATTAATCCTTAAATATAGAATTAAGATTGTCAAGAATCAAACCAGAAAGATTAAGTCCCATTTTCACTATTCATTTCACCAATTTTTTTTGAAAACAAGTTGATAAGAAATGAGGCTGTTTGAATAACCTCTTGTTCATTATCAAATATTATCATGCCGTTATCACTAATGGAATGCCATAAAGACAATACTAGTCTTACTTTCAAATCTTTCTTTAATTTGAATGAAACTTATGATGACAAACTGTCAAGATAACTGCCATGCAACTGTCAATCTATTTCTTTTTGATTTATTGTTGACATATTTATCTTTTTTTTTTTTGCTGTTGTTTTGTTTTGTGGTTTTATTCACTTTTCCATCTAAAAAGTAAGGCAAAATTTATATGGAGGAGAGAGGTTATTTAGAGTATAAAAGAAAAACGTGCAAATAACCTACTGACACTGTACTCCACTTTCGCCTAATGCTAGATCCGCCGCTGATGGTTTATTCATCTGCTGAACAAACATGATCTGTAAATACCTAGCTTTTTTGCTAAACAATCATTTTGATAATCATGTATGGTTATTCTATTCAGTCTGAAACTTTTGGCCTGGTGAAAATTATTTGATATTTAATAGAGCATCAGAAGAAAGGCATGAGAAGTATCAGTGGACATTTCTAATTGAATGTACAAAATATAACTATCAAAGAACATATTTCTTTGCTGCATTTTCCATTTCTGAGTTAACTGTAAGTTAAATAGTTTGTTCTCTAGTTTTATCTTTTTCATGCTTGGAGACATCATGTCAAATTATGTCAGCCAATAGCAAATTCTCATCCATTGACTGCATTCCAATAATCATGTCATCTAATGTAATATGTGATTTATAGCTATCAACAGTTAACTCCCGTTAACTGGGACACTCTCAAGGGACCGAAGAAAACGATCCCACTTACACGTTGTTTTTTTATAAGAAAACTCAACTTTGACGAAGGCTCCAAATGTGCTTCAGAGGCAGATCTAGGGTTACTCAAAGAAAGTGGAGGAGTACAGAGTCATGTGTTGATTAGGTTATTTCCACGTTTTTCTTTTATACGCTTAATAACCACGCTCTCCTGCATAAATTATGACTGGGTTCTAGATCCGCCTGTGTTCTTAACTTTTCAACTTTAAAGCCTATAAATGTTCTTAATATGTTATTAATTTATATATAAATTCGAAATTCAACTGACTTGGTTGGCATTTTCCCATTTTAATGGAGTTCGTTGATACTGTTGTAAGCAACATGATTTCTACTATTCTTGTGTTTGACTATCGTAATTATGTTTCCTTGTAAAATGTAAAACTATTTTCTTAAGAGCAAACTTTCCTCGAATGTTCCTCGAATGTTCTTAGCATGTTCTTAACTTTTCGAAGCCTTTATGTTCTTATATCCTTTGTTCTTATAAAAAAAAAACGTGTAATGAATATCCGACTTAAACAAATCACACGTACGGGAAATTCAAGGGGCCAGGTGATTCTGTCCCACTAGAGAGAAGTCTTAGCTATCCGTGGTCTCATTTTTACGGGAGTATTAGCTGTACTTTCACACTTTTTTGTTACAGATGAAAGAAAAATAAGAAAATAAATTACTAATGATTCCATCACATTAAAGGGGCTACAACACGAACCACGTGACCTTAAGATTTATGGTGCAGCACCAATTTGAGGCGAGAGATGCGATAATATTATGGCTGACGGTAAAAAAAAAGTAACAATAACGTGATTCATTTCGTAACCCCTTTAAACTACTGGAAGCAATTCCTTTGATATTCCATATAATTCTTTATCCATGCCACATATGTTCCCTGTAGTTGGAAGAAAATGTAAACACAAAACCAGGCTTGGATTGAGATAACTATTATGATCAACAACTTGACACGTCTTCTTTGTTTTGTTTTTTCATACCCAATATAAACTAGTTCTCCAAACATACGTAACAAAGTCTTTGATGAAATACAACATTTGATTAGCATTAAAGCGAACCTGTAAACTCACTTTTGAAAAATTCCTCTGTGAATAATTTTTTTCAATTAGCGACAGCTTATTGATGTAATTGCCAATCAAAAGGTGCGTTTTAATAAGATTATCATTTCTGTAATGAAAAATCGTACTTTTGACATTTAAATTGCTAATCTAACCTTAGCATTTAAATAAGTAAAATCAATGCTTTATTATAAAATATATTTACCTTTTTTCCCTTTTATCCACATTCTTATAAGCACTATCTAATTAGTCAAATCACACACGCAGCTAATACGGAAAGGATTAAGTATTTGATAACCAATCCTCATAAGCGTTTCGTGTAAGCTTTACAATTCTAACTTCGGATGATTTAAGTTGTCTCCCATTTAAGAAGGGATCGAATGACGTTCTTTTTTGTTAAAATGCCTCTGAAATGTTCATATTATTTTCAAGTAATCTTTTGTTCCTGTTGCATAGCAGTTGTTCAGATTAAAGATAATGAACTGTTATAAAGGTGGTGAGAATTTCTTATTGTTTAAATGAGGGATTCCCACTGCTGACATCAGCACACTGCAATCCTCCGTTCTATTTATAACAGTTCATTATCATTTTTATAACAGAGATCGTCACTAAAGTTTGTCTCAAAAGTTTGTGCAGTTGGCATATTTTTAAAAATTTCTCAGCACCATCTTGATGAATTTCAACAAATTTACCCTTGTTGGAAAGATATTTCAGAGTGGAATAATATGCTTTCGTATATTTTAAGAAAAAATGTAAAATAGAAGAAGAAAAATGAAGAAGAAAAAGATGAGCTTTTTTTCGACGTAACCTACGTAGCTCATTTTTGGTATGCTAAAACTTCCACCTTTTCTGATTACGAATATATAAAAACTAGTGTAGCGTGTAAAAACATTTTACAGTTTTTCTCCATAAATTGTTTTTACACGCAATACTGCCATGATAAGTCTGTGTATATACAAAAATTGTTGTGTTTCTCCATGTTGGAATTATATCATATTTAACACACAATTGTTGTATAAATATTTTGGATTGATCATTCAAAGAATGCTATTAATCCCTACTTTCCAGTGCTATCTGGCCTATTTAGAGATTTCTAAAGTTGTACAGGTAAACTAAAAGCTAAAATTCCAATGTTCAGAGATTTAGAAAAGAGACAATACGACGTATACTCCTACCTAACCAATGTATACACCTACCTTACCACGGTTAAACTTCTGACATATAAGAAAATACTTTCAAATTTCCCTATTATCTAATAAAAACAATACCTTCTGAGACGTTTTAATCTTTCAAATCTTTATTCTGCTATCAATTGTGGAAAGTCAAAACCCAAAACTCCACTTGTGCATCATGATACAAAAACCATGTAAATATGTATATAACCATGATTTACACATTCCTTCTTGTATAGCATTCATCTATACTATTCAATTTTCTAATCTAAAACAAAAAGATATCAATCAAACACTATCAAAACAATATAATAATGATCTCGCGACCTTCGTTTCCCTAAAGGCGAACCTTAATAATAACAATCCACATACTACAATGAAATACCAAATAAACTGCTAGCTACACATTTCGGCATAGTAGTCAAAACTAACTGATACGAAAAAGCTACATTCAAACACATTAAAAAATACACATCGGTAGAAAATGATGAACTGATAATAACGAACACATAACAGGTCTACATCGATTATCTCTCGGATAGAATAGTTACTGACACCGATCAATGTTGTTATTCTTTATTACTAAACTTAAAGCGTTGGATAAAAAAATAAAAACAAAATCAAATACTTTCACACACATCGTCTTCATTTTTCGTTTAAAGAAATGAACGTTGAGAAAATTTGATGAACTTTCGAACGCAAAAAAACATTGCATTGCCTTCTCCTCCGTGCGGCTTTATGATGTCTTCCTTAAGGCACAACAACCCACGAAGTAATAAAACCCGTAAGATGGAGCTAGAGATTCTCCTAATGGGAGATTCTCCTAATGGGAGATTCACCCTATACTAATACAGAAAAACAAACATCCATTCACGAACTTCCAGAGAAATTTTACCTAACGTTCTTTCTTTAAAAGTTAGGTAAGAAAAAAGCAAGATTTAGTATTAGTATAAGAAGACTAGTATCCCGTGTAAAAACATTTTACGGTTCCACTCCCAAGAATCATAAGAAATATAAAAATGCAACCTAAATATGTTTCTGTTACATTTTCCAACTATTAAGTGAAACCGTAAAATTGTCTTTGCACGGGATACCTGAATCAAATGTGAATCATAAAAAAATTACACCTGCTCAGGTTTCAACCGAAGGGTCTTTCCACAATGAATTAAATGATTTATCAAAATCGCCTGTATTATTATTATTATTATCAAATGTTTATACAGGATGGTTCATTCAGTCGTATAATACATAAATATATTTACACTGTTTTCAAAGAAGTCCTGTTAAATAAAAGGATAAATGTAATTATATGCAAAATAAGTTAAGTGTTTTATTTATAAATATACAGAAGTTATAAACTTATAAACTTAGGAAGTCACACGAGCTCGTAAGATCATAAGCTTATATGATTTCCCTATTTAAAGTTTATTTAGTAAAATCTTAAATTTTGAAAAATCTTTCTCAATTCGAAGCGCTCTTGGTAAATTGTTAAATGTCAATGCTCCTTGAAAATAAAAAGAGGACCGAGCAGCTTCTAATTTCACCTTCGGAACTCGTATCATATGACCATTGTTTCGTGTGTTTATTTTTGATTTCAAAATTTCGAAGTAGTTCTCAAAGTTTTTAATTGTACTTCCGTTGAACATAGGTAACTACTCGTTTCATTTTAATTTGCTTTGAAGATGGTATTGTTGAAAGTGTACCAACAATTTTCTGGGCTCGTCGTTCTAGTGCATTTGTTTTATCCTCAAGAGTAGCTGGTATCGTTCCATACGTCGCTAACGAACAGTAGGTTAAGATTGGCAAGATCATCGACTTGTAGACCAAAGCTGCGGTTTTTGAGTCCAGATGGGATCGCATTTTCTTCAACAGGTTTATTCTTGAAGAGGCTCTCTTTATGGTATTTTGCACGTGTTCTGACATGTTAAGTGTTTTGTTCAGCGTTAATCCAAGGTATTTATACGTACTTGTGTTGTTAATAGGTGAATGATGATGGTTTATCTGAAGTTGAGGATCATTCAAATTGTTTAAACGTTTACTGGTTCCAAACACAACAACCATGATGTTAAAACATGATTGGCAGGTTCATTCTTCTTGGACATATATTACGTTTTATTAAATTTTCTAAATCTAAAAAGAAAGAAATCGTATAGAACAGAAGCAAATACATGATCATCAGAAACAGAAAAAAATCTCTTAGAATGTAAAATAGCACTACGTAAATAAATGTCATGTGCCCTGTCATTTCCATTATAGAACCAAGATAAGCACCATAGCTTAATTTCAGTCTGGGGATTCCTAAACGACATACGTAAAGTCAGCAAACGAAAACACAAACAGTGATAAATTGAAAAAAAAAATGATAAGATATAGATACAGCAAAATGGAATGATCTTAATGGTCTCTCTCCCACGCTAACAAAAGAAAAAACAAACAACAAATCAGCAGCATATACTTTAAGGAATAATAGCAATAAAATCATTGCTCGAAGGACAAAAGAAAATCTGAAAAAGCTTGGGATGTGTTGTGGTCAGTTATAATTCTCTTGGTATAGTAAGTGGTGTGGGTAGGGGTAGAGGACAGGGATAATCAATCATCATTGAAACCACACCATCTCACTCCAAAGTTTCAACTATATTATAAACATGGCAATAACATATTGTTTTAATGAATTCATTAAATGATTTATCCCAATCGCTTGTACCATGATCTAAAACCATGATTGGCAAATTCATTCTTCTTCGTCATTATTTTTATTTATACTAAATTTTCTAATATTAAAAGAAAGAAATCAGATTTAACAGAAGCAAGTACATGATCATCAGAAACAGAACAAATGGTTGCAGAATGTAAAATAGCACTGATAAATAAATATCATGTGCCGAAACTTTCCCACTATACGATCAAGATAAGAACCATGGTTTAAATTCACGCTGCAGATTCCAAAATGACATATATAAAGTCAGTAACGATAATCAGTATGTTCCCCTAAAATGTACATGATGCACTAAAAGTTCAACTTTGAAAAAAATCACACATTGCACACTCTCCCTCCCCACCCACTGACCAAATAAAACAAACAAACAAACAAAGAAAAAAACAGTACTAAATTATTAGAGATATGATATAGATACAGGAATGACTTAGAGAATCATCATAGAATAGGTAGATGTGATCATTGTGAGAATCATGATAAGAAAGAATGCACCCTTAAAAATGTTTTTAATGTATTTTCCAACTATTGAGTGAAACCGTAAAATTATGTCTTTGTCCGAGATACCTGAATCAAATGTGAATCATAAAAAAATTATACCGGCTCAGGATTCAACCGAAGGGTCTTTCCACCATGAATTAAATAAATGATTTACCAATTGCATGTACCATATGATGTAAAACCATGATTGGCACATTCATTCTTCTCGTCATAATCTTTATTTATACTAAATTTTCTTATCTAAAAAGAAAGAAATCATTTAGGACAGAAGCAAGAACCTGATCATCAGAAACAGAAAAAATATTAGAGAACATATTCTTTCAGATTGTAAAAGCACTGAATAAATAAATATCATGTGCACTGACATTTCTACTATAGAACCAAGATATAAGCACCATGGCATAAAAATCGAGGATTCCTAAACGACATACGCCAAGCCAGAAACAATAATCAGTAGGCACATCATGCAGCAAAACAGTAACTTATACTGAAATCACACATTGTGCACACCACTCTCCCTCCCCTCCCACTGACAGAATATATAAAACAACATCAGCAATAATATCTCAGCGTAACACAAAACCATTTACTGTTTCACATGCAAAGAAACCCCTCAGAAATAATAGTTTAGCTCTTCCAAAACATCTTGATAATGTTGATAATCCCACATGGTCGACATGAAACCAATCGCAATGGCTCAACCATTTTTAAGTAAAAAAATGATGCCACTTCGTTAACAATCCTCTCCAATTCAATTAACAGTTTCTTCACTTTTTCCAGCACACATTAGTACCAAAAACAACGACATTATGTTCGTGTTTTCATTCACTTTTTATGTACATACTTCCACTCGTTGATTCCATCATTACAAAACAATCAATTTCACCAAAAAGAAATAAATTAAAAACCATTTGCGTTCATTTTTGACAACTTCTTCTGTGCAACTGTAACATATAAATAAGTAAGATGTTCTTCAGTTACCAGTACAGTACACGTTTCTGCTTTTATAAACCATACATTTTTTCTTCCACTCTTTAATTCGCGTTTAATATTAAAACAATATCCTTCGTTTCATTTCTTCGTTCGTCTCGCCCTCGCAAATCAATCTTTACGAAAACAAAATCAGATTTGTTTACATTTTAAAAACCCTCGTTTCTTTTCTGCATCATTCGACTGGTAGTAAACATACTAATACTTTCTTAACAACCAACAATATTATTCTTTGCTTTCAAAATAAAAACAAACAGAATAAACAACAAAAACAAAACAAACAACAAATACAGTTCCTTTCTCTTCTTTTTCACCAAACAAAAATGATCGTTGAGAATATTTCAAACGAAAAACCATTGCATTGCATCCTCCTCCGTGGAGACCTTTTGTTGTCTGATTTACCCTACGACACCCTTCGACATGAAAAACCCCGTAAGATGGAGTTGGACCATTACTAATACGCAAATGAAAATACCGAAAAAACGCTTCTCGCAGCAGCGTGGTTTTACGCGCTCCCCGTGAGAAAATGACCGTGAAATTTTTCTAGATGTATCACTCTCTAAAATAAAAGTGGTATGCACACTCGCTATTAGTATATAGACTAGTGTCCCGTGTAAAAATATTTTACGGTTCACTCTCAAGGATCATAAGATATATAAGAATACAGCCTAAAAATGGTTTAATTATATATATTTTCCAGCTATTGAGTGAAACCGTAAAATTATGCCTTTGCCCGGGATACCTGAATCAATTAAAATGTGAATCGTAAAAAAACATTATACCTCCTCAGTATACACAACCAAAGGATCATTCTTCTATGAATTCTTAAATGCTTTATCCCAATTGCTTGTACCGTGATTATGTAAAACCATGATTGGCACATTCAATATTCTTCTTCATAATTTTTATTTACACTATATTTTTAATCTAAAAAGAAAGAAATCATATAGAAAAGAAGCAAGAAAAAAATGCGTTCAGAATGTAAAATAGCACTAAATAACCAAGATAAGCACTATGGCTTAAATTCAAACTGCGAATTCCAAAACGACATACGCAAAGCCAGTACAAATAATAAGTAGGCTCCCCTAAAATGTACATGATGCAGCAAAATAGCCACTTGAAAAGAAATCATACATTACACATTACACACTCCCTCTCCCCTGCCACAGACAAAATAAAACAAACAACAAACAAAATAAAACAGAGATAATTTAAAGAAATATGACTGTGGCCATCATGGAATAGGTAGATGTTATCAATGAAAAGTAAAAAGGAAAGATATTAAGCTATTAAGATCCTCTCCTACACTAAAAACAAAACAAACAACACACTTAAAAGTATATATAGCAATATAAAAACATAGGTTAAACAACGAAATGGAATAGCTAAAAAAATGGGATCTGTGAAGTATAGTATAAAAACCTATAATTTAGGCTGGCGGTGTGGGTTGTATGTAGGGAAAGAGTTAGGGTTCAATCATCATATGAGGGTTAGGGGGGAGAGAGCTTTAACTTTCTTGAAAACAGCCACAAAAATTCGCTTGAAATATAACAACAACAACATCAGCAATAATATCTCAGCGCAACACAAAACCATTTAATGCTTCACATGCAAAGAAACCCCTCAGAAATAATAGTTTAGCTCTTCCAAAACATGTTGATAATGTTGATAATCCCACATGGTCGACATGAAACCAATCGCAACGGCGCAACCATTTTTAAGTTAAAAAAATTAATTCCACTTCGTTAACAATCCTTTAATTCAATTCAGTTTCTTCGCTTTCCAGCACACGTTTACTTGTTTCCATTCACTTTTTTATGTATATGCACTTTCACTCGTTCATTCCATCTTTACAAAACGATCAATTCCACCAAAGAAAACTAAATTAAAAACCATTAGCAACCATTTAATAACTGTAACATAAATAAGTAAGATGTTCTTCAGTTTCCAGTACAGTACACGTTTCTGCTTTTATAAACCATACATTTTTTCTTCCACTCTTTAATTCGCGTTTAATATTAAAACAATATCCTTCGTTTCATTTCTTCGTTCGTCTCACCCTCGCAAATCTTTATGAAAACAAAATCAGATTTGTTTACATTTTAAAAACCCTCTTTTTTCTGCATCATACGACTGGTAGTAAACATACTAATAATTTCTTAACAACCAACAATATTATTCTTTGCTTTGAAAATAAAAACAAACAGAATAAACAACAAAAACAAAACAAAAAACAAAAACAGTTCTTCGCTCTTCTTGTTCACCAAACAAAAATGATCGTTGGGAATATTTCAAACGAAAAACCATTGCATTGCATCCTCCTCCGTGGAGACCTTTCATCGTCTTCTCTCACGTACAACACCCTTCGGCATGAAAAACCCGTAAGATGGAGACCATTACTAATACGCAAATGAAAATACTGAAAAAACGCTTCTCGCAGCAGCGTGGTTTTACGCGCTCCTCGTGAGAAAATGATCGTGAAATTTTTCTAAATGTATCACTCTCTAAAATAAAAGTGGTATGCACAGTTGCTATTAGTAAAGTAAATCTATATACTAATATTTAAATATTTTTCGGGAGATTCAAAGTTATAAGGGATCAAATAGACCTATTTGTAAAATCGACTAAAACAGTTTCAAAAAAGTACAACACCCTTCGGCATGAAAACCCGTAAGATGGAGTTGGACCATTACTAATACGCAAATGGAAATACTGAAAAAACGCTTCTCGCAGCAGCGTGGTTTTACGCGCTCCCCGTGAGAAAATGACCGTGAAATTTTTCTAAATGTATCACTCTCTAAAATAAAAGTGGTATGCACAGTCGCTATTAGTAAAGTAAATCTATATACTAATATTTAAATATTTTTCGGGAGATTCAAAGTTATAAGGGATCAAATAGACCTATTTGTAAAATCGACTAAAACAGTTTCAAAAAAGACGGGGGTTTGGATGTTAATAAAAGAGTCTTTATGCTACTTTTACAATGGAAGTATATTACTCAATAGGAAAATGTCATTCAATATGCGTCATTTGTAAATTTCTTCTTTTTGTTTTTTGAAAATTAAATTTAAAATCATAAGTACAAGAAAAATATGTGCCAAGTGCACAAACGTTTGAGACAGACTTTTAGATCCTTTCATTAAATACGTCACACTTGTTCTGTGCAGCTTTTGCCTGATAATAGTGATCATAAAATTTACGCCCCTATATTTACGACTTTTGCGCCTTAATTTATATCTAGTTATTGAGTTGTGCATAACAAATTTAGTTCGGTCAGTGTGAATAAAAGGACTGGGAACGAAATGTTCGTATGGACTGTGATATAGTGACATTTTAGGTCGTGCGTAACTGTGTTGTCGAGATATAGGCGACATTAGTATTATAGGAGTACCGCGACGTCAGTGGGCACATTGCATTGCACCCTAAATAGAACGCGATTTTTAAGGGCAAATATCTCGAGAACTAATAGGAATAACTGACGTCACTTTGGGCGCGCGATATTGGCGACGGGGTGTCGAAAGATTTGGGTCTAAAACTTTTTGGGGACGGGTGTGACGTCATCAGAATTTTTGATCATCGATATCTCCGTAACGGTAAGTCGTACGCAGACAATCCCATACATTTTTTTGATCAGGTTTTCGAGCTCTACAACTTAGTGATACTTATTTTTAGCAATTATGTGATCTTACTTTTCGCCACCGCCATGTTGTAAGAGAGAGGGTAAGCACTGGGGTTGGGGTCAGTAACTCATGGGGAAAGTGAACCGGTAAAATGTTTTTACCCGGGATACTAGTCTATATACTAATAGCGACTGTGCATACCACTTTTATTTTAGAGAGTGATACATTTAGAAAAATTTCACGGTCATTTTCTCATGAGGGGCGCGTAAAACCACGCTGCTGCGAGAAGCGTTTTTTCGGTATTAGTATATTAGTAGTAGCAAATGACGCGACGTGAATTTTTTGGCACGGGTAACATTGCATTGCATCCCCAATGGAACGCGACGTTTAGGGACAAATATCTCGAGAACCGATGGGGATAACTGACGTTTTTGGGGTCCGCAATATTGGGCGATGGGGTGACCAAAAAAAAAATTGGTTCTAAAACTTTTTTGGGGACGGGTGTGACGTCATCAGAATCTTTGGTCGACGATATCTCAGTAACGGCACGTCGTACACAGTCGATCCCATACATTTTTTTGATCAGCATTTCGAGCTCTATAGCGTGGTACTACTTATTTATTTATTTATTTATTTATTTCACTTTATTTATAGTCGATAGATACAATAAAAATAAAATAGCTGTAATTAGCTAATTAAAATCGACTTTATAAAAAATATACATATATACAATAAATCTCAAGCAATATAACCGAGAGATGGGATATATCTCGCACAAAGACGGCAGAAACAAGGCAAAGTTGAAATTGAATTGATTACGGTTTTAAATTCATTGAGTGAGGTGGCGTTCTTTGCTGACTCAGGAATCTTATGCCACAACTGAGTGGCAATGTACGAGAATGACATTAGTCCGAAGTTTGAAGTAAGGATTCTGCTACGTTCCAATGTACTTGATGAACGCATTTCATAGCGGGTCATTTTAAAAGTAAAAACGTCGCTCATATAAGAGGGGTTCAAATACATTTTCGTTTTAAACACCTCTTCTAGAAGAAGACGGTTATACCGATCATGAATGTAACTCTTGGCTGCTTCACATTTATCACCAAGAAAAATTTTTGTTGCCCGATTAAAAGAGCGATCAATCATGTGTAACAGCCTTTTATTCGAGTAACCCCAAACTAACGGACAATAATTAAAATGACTACAAATAAAACTGTTTGCTAAAATTTTACATTTATGTTCATCCATATTATAAGCAATACGTCGCAAAGCAGAGATCTTAGCATTAGCTTTTCGACACAAATTATTTACATGCTCAGTGAAAGAGAGACGGTTGTCAAATGTAATACCCAACAGTTTAACGATTTTGAACAAACCATTTATTAACTTTAGGAAAAATATTTTCCAAAGATTGCTTAACATCAGATATATTTCTGGCTGATGTAAAAAGACTATTGTCATCAGCATAATTGCAAATACTCACGTTACTCTCTTCAAAAAGAAACATGAGATCATTTATGTATATATTAAATAACAGAGGCCCTAGTATAGACCCTTGTGGTACGCCACTCAAAATTTCTGACCAGGAGCTATAGCAACCATTAACACCTACTCTATGGGACCTACCGCTGAGATAACTTTTGAGATAACATAAAGCACTTGCAGAGAGACCATAAGCATGTAGTTTTGCAATTAGCAGATCATGGTAAACGCAATCAAAGGCCTTACTTAGATCCATTAAAAGTGCTCCAACTACATGCCCTTTATCAAGTGATCTCTGCCAACTATGTAACATATGCAGTAAGGCGTGCTGGCTGCTATAACCTTTCCGAAATCCCGATAGAAGAGGGGAAAGCTTCTTGGAATCCTGATCCTTTTGGATTGTGTGATTTTATTTTTTGTCACCGCCATATTGTAAGAGAGAGGGTAAGCACGGGTGAAAAATCACGGGATGGCGGTAACTCATGGGGAAAGTGAACCGGTAAAATGTTTTTACCCGGGATACTAGTCTTCTTATACTAATACTAAATCTTGCTTTTTTCTTACCTAACTTTGAAAGAAAGAACTTTAGAAAAAATATCTCGGGAAGTTGGTCAATGGATGTTTATTTTTTCCGTATAAGTATAGGGAGAACTCCCATTAGGAGAATCTCTAGCTCCATCTTACGGGGTTTTATTACTTCGTAGAGTTTTTGTACCATAAGGAAGACATCGTAAAGCCGCACGGAGGAGAAGGCAATGGAATGGTTTTTGCGTTCGAAAGTTCATCAAATTTTTTAAACGTTCATTTCTTTAAACTAAAAATGAAGACGATGTGTGTAAAAGTATTTGTTTTTGTTTTTATTTTTTTATCCAACGCTTTAAGTTTAGTAATAAAGAATAACAACATTGATCGGTGTCAGTAACTATTTTATCCGAGAGATAATCGATGTAGACCTGTTATGTGTTCGTATTATCAGTTCATCATTTTCTACCGATGTGTATTTTTTAATGTGTTTGAATGTAGCTTTTTCGTATCAGTTAGTTTTGACTACTATCCCGAAATGTGTAGCTAGCAGTTTATTTGGTATTTCATTGTAGTATGTGGATTGTTATTATTAAGGTTCGCCTTTAGGGAAACGAAGGTAGCGAGATCATTATTATATTGTTTTGATAGTGTTTGATTGATATCTTTTTGTTTTAGATTAGAAAATTGAATAGTATAGATGAATGTTATACAAGAAGGAATGTGTAAATCATGGTTATATACATATTTACATGGTTTTTGTATCATGATGCACAAGTGGAGTTTTGGGTTTTGACTTTCCACAATTGATAGCAGAATAAAGATTTGAAAGATTAAAACGTCTCAGAAGGTATTGTTTTTATTAGATAATAGGGAAATTTGAAAGTATTTTCTTATATGTCAGAAGTTTAACTGTGGTAAGGTAGGAGTATACATTGGTTAGGTAGGAGTATACGTCGTATTGTCTCTTTTCTAAATCTCTGAACATTGGAATTTTAGCTTTTAGATTAACTGTACAACTTTAGAAATCTCTAAATAGGCCAAATAGCACTAAAAAATGGAGATAATAGCATTCTTCGAATGATCGATCCAAAATATTTGTGTTATATATGATGTGTTATATATGATATTTGTATATATGATATATGTTATATATGATATTTGTATATTTGTGTTATATATGATATTTGTGTTATATATGATATAATTGTGTTAAATATGATATAATTCCAACATGGAGAAACACAACAATTTTTGTATATACACAGATTTATCATGGCAGTATTGCGTGTAAAAACAATTTATGGAGAAAAACTGTAAAATGTTTTTACACGCTACACTAGTTATAAATTATATTATACATTATAATTTTCAAATTGGAATAGTAATGACGTCTTCTTGCATTCTCTTCTCAAAGACAAAATACCTCTCTATTATGATGCAAAAGAACATTATTATTCTTTTGATTTGAAACGAGGCAATGTTTGTAAAAAACATCGAAAGTGACGTATTCATTAAGAAAGTCTATTAAATTGAAAAAAATAAAGGCTGGCTTTCATAAAGCGGAATATTTCGCCCGGGCGGAAAATCTATGCATTTTGATTGGCTGTTGGCAAAAGTCGAGCGGAAAAAGTAGATCCTATTAAAATGTTTTTCTGTCCACCCAGAGTAAAACAAAGGAAATCTCCATATTCGCCGCGCGGAATTTTCAATTTATCGAAACCGGCCTTAACAGAGAGCTCTTATTTTCGAAATTTATCGTTTAGTATCTAGTGCTCTTTAATATCATCGGTGACTTACGAAGAAAAAATGTCGCAAAGTTAACGGAGTAAAATTTTCGCCACGATGGACAGTTTGAAGTACCGCGGTGTAAACTAGTTCTCATTATTGGTGGGTGGCACGTTCAATTGAGGGAGCACTCTTCAAATAATGTAATATTTTATCTTGTCGAAATGAAGTACTACCATTTGAAAGCAGATATTCAAGATATTTTCAAATGAGTGCATCTTCCTCTCCTTGATGTTCAGATTCAAGCGACCGTTTTTCAGGAGAGAGGCGTACTTTCTATCTAGCCATATTTTAACCAATAGCATTCTATTCTGGCTTTGAACTACAAGAAACTTTCATCGGGATACGATGTTTTTCTTGGCAGCATTCGATTGAGAAGCCTCTTTGTTTTCAACTATTTTTGCTGACGCATTGATTTTAATAAAATCTGGAATTGTCATTGGTTAAGAGGAATGATTCATGCCATGAAAGAAAGGGATC
Source organism: Turritopsis rubra (assembly GCA_039566895.2). Lineage (NCBI taxonomy): Eukaryota > Metazoa > Cnidaria > Hydrozoa > Anthoathecata > Oceaniidae > Turritopsis > Turritopsis rubra. Next base: position 14,840,658 of record CM077623.1, on the reverse strand, counting down.
CTCTTTTTGCATTGATAGATAGTATCACCAGTTTCCTGGGAAAGTTTATGTATATAAGTATATGTGGGCTTTATTTTACTTCTTAAAAAACTTAAACACAACAACAACGAACGGTACACAAGATACATTAGAGCAATCATGCAAAAACAGAACCTGCTGGTCAAAATAAGGTGCGTCAGCCGGGAATCGAACCCGGATCTATTGCTTGGAAGGCAACAATGCTTACCGTTACACCACCGACGCACAATGTTGAAACTAAGAACCGTTACATTTACCTATTTATTATGCTGCTACCTTCAGTATTAGATGATATGCTTGGTTGATTTTAAACTTACTGCCTCGTTATCAATAAGCAGGAATCGCAAATCATGCAGAAGGATTCACGTGGCTGCTTTCCATTAACAGATTCTTCCTGCTTCTTGAGTGCAAACATTCTCGCCGCATTTTTACTGAGCATGCACAGAGGTAAAAATATATCCAGTAATATTTTGTATTATTGCATTGTTGCAGGAGTGTAAAGTTGCTTGCATGCGCAACACAAATGGCAATTATTAAGTTATTGCAGGTAGTTACAAAACGATATTATTATATAGTGAAACGGTTCCTGGTGCCTTTAAAAGAAAAAACAATTTTTGAACTTATATAATGTTTTTTCTTCCTTTACGTTGATATTTTGGGCAACTGCAGGAGGCAAAATGACATAAAGTTTTCGTTTTCGTTGGAACCCTATATCTGAAATTCCATTCCTAGTGTCACTTGTATCTTTTAGAAAAAAAACAGCGGCAGATCTAACATGCTCCATACATTTTTCCTAACTTTGCCTATCCACCGCTGAAAATGCTTTTTGCAATGTTCTTTCATTGTACTTCTCAATATGTTTTTCGTCATTCATAATTATTAAAACATGGGTATGGTGGCCGAGGAGTGCCAATGGATAAATGACATTAAAAGTACCAAATTAATTCTTACTTTAAAACGAAATTAAAATCAAATTCTAAACAGTAAGCACAGGTCCTCAGTACTGAATTTCGGTTGTTTGTGAAATCTTTACTTTTTTTTTATGATTTAACGAGTTTAAACATGTGACACTCAAGGGTTGAAGGAGACTTTGGAATGGCATTTTAAAAACATCACTTAATTTGTTTATTGGGCCATCATGCACATGTCGTATGTTCCAAACCGATCAGATGTCAAGAAGAAATCAAACCAAATGACAAACAAATTGTCTATATCTTTTTAACTGTGATTCTCATCATGACACGCTACCATGCTAACTAGTTTCTTTCAAGGTTTGTCGCAAACACGCGTGGTCTTTCGTTCCGTAAATTTGCCATTCCACGTCAACTAAAAGTTTGAAACTTAGAAGGAGTTCAGTGGTTGACTCATACGTTTTAGCCATGGATTGCATTTTTCAGCCGCTTTTTCATTTAGGGATGGGGTGGAGGTAGGGAACGAAAATAAAAATTTATTTACAGCCTCTATTCCAGCCTAATACGGAATTTTCCACCGACTTATAGTTTCCCCGAATTTCCCCCGACACATAATATTAAAATGATTATATTACTCCCCTCCCACTAAAAAGCACCTAGGCAGTAATTAGATACAAAATGTATTCAAATTTGTAAAAGAACGCCCCGGGCGGTTATTAAAATTTCTTTGATAATATAATGATGGTAAATATACTCATAAGTATAATAAGTATAACAGAAGTGTGAGAGAATGTAGGAGAGAAAAAAACAATATTAACACAAGCAATAATGTTTTTATTCAAATTCTTAATAAACGCCCGTGCAAGTTGCAAAAAATTAATAAGCGCCTGGGTGGTTTAAGAAAAAATAGATTTCGTAGAATGCAAAAAATAAATAGCAATATTACCGAAAACATCGTTCCCTGTAAAGTGCATTAAGAAAACAAATTGTGCCCAAAAATCTATTCGGTACATATTTATCCAATTCCAAATCATACATGAAGTTTAAGTTAGCGCTGACCTTCAAGTCTCTTGTTTATTTTAATTTATGGATATGTCGTTGAGTGTTAAGACACTAATAATACTGTTAAAAAAGAAACTTAGAAGATATTCTTGTGGCTTCTGAGGTTAACATTGATAAGTCATTACTACTTGCAATGCTTGGGTTCTAATTCTGAAAGTTGGAAATTTAATTTATCCACTATGTTTCCTTATTTCAGAAACTTTCATCTTCGATAAACAATTGCAGTTTCTAATTTCACTTTCTAATGATATGTACATAAAGGTAAATTCTAGCGAAAAAGCTTGTTTTACAGAAATGTGGTAGTTACTGAAGTATCCAATATGGGGTGGAAACCATGTTTATAATGATTTGATGTTTGGTTACTTGTCACATGATCCAAATATTGCATCCTTAAAATAAAATAAAATAATAGGAAAGGCGACAAGTCAACAAAGAATGCATACTTGATTTTTTTTTCAATTTGATGTCATATTCTATAAAAATGGATAATGAAAGTATATTCTGTTTTTTTCTTTATAGAGGGTTAATTTGATGCAGTAAATATGACAGGAAATGCTAACACCACTGATTACCATACTGTATTCACTGACTCTCAAAAACTACTTATCAAGTATAGTTTTCTAGTGGTGAGTATAATAGGAATCATTTTAAACGCTATCGTTTGTTATCTTATCCTGCGCTACAAATATTTACGAGTTATCGTCAATATGTTAATATTGAATCTGGCCGTGTCTGATATTATTGCTTGCGTTAGTATCTATCCATTTATCTTCGTTGATGTACACGAAACAGGTATTCGAGGTACCGCTGCAAATATTTTGTGTGGAATAACAGAAGGATTGTCATTTTTCTTTATTGCTGCCGCAGTTTCACTTCTCACACTGAGCGTATTGTCCATAAGTCGATATTTAATGATTAACCATCCTTTAAAATCAAGATGGAGTCTAGAAAGGAGAAGTTTAAAGTATATTTTCTCGTCCATATGGATTTCTTCCACGGCACTTTTAATACCAAGTACTGTGTCGTATAAATACAACGAGAAACAACGCTTTTGTGATCGAGAATGGGCACCAGGTGTGCATAACAAAACAAACAAACATATTTCGCTTGCACTTCCATACTTTTTTTATTCCTGTCTCGTCATTGACGTTCACGTATATTACGTCATTGTATAGCTTTGGTTTTAACCGACCGTTCAAATAATGCGAAATCAAATCCGGCCATCCGGGAGCAACAGCGTAAAGAAGTTTAAATTCTACTTGGAATGCTGATAATAGGGTTTATTGTCTGTTGGATCCCGTTTGGAATTTATTGGCTAATGGCTGTTGGTCTCGATAAGTTTCGGGACAAGGGCAAAATACAGGGCATCAAGATAAAGAAAATGGTCATGTTTATTGCATTGTGTCAAACAGTAATGAATCCGATCGTTTACGCCTTTTCCAATTCTCAATTAAGACACGCAGCAAGGAATTCTTTTGGTATGTCTAAAAACACCGTATCAAACGCAAATAGCTTCAACACAACTCTCTCCACAGGGAAGCATACAATTCGTACCACAGATTGGAAGAATGGTGACATTACATTTCAAGCTATAGAATCAACTCTTTGAAAAATGGTTCCCTTAACAAGCAGGTCTCATATTCTCAGTTTATTTCTGTATATATACTTAAGTGTTATTTACGCCTTAATATGATTTGATAAACAAACTCCGTCATAGAATTTACACGTTTTGACTTGAAATAAACTTTCGGACCTGTTTGTACAGCGTTGCTTAAAGTTTAGATTTTACGGCAGATACATTTTCATATTTTCATATTTTCATATTTTCATATTTTTGATATTTTCATATTTTTGATATTTTCATATTTTTGATATTTTGATATTTTTGATATTTCATATTTTCATATTGGTAAAAAAATACCGAACTACCCAAGGTATCACGCATTAATACTGTTTTCAACTACATTAGTCAGCTATAGCCGCATAATTTGAACGATCTATAATTGTTTAAAATCGATTGCCGTCGTCAACCCGTCGCGAGAGAGTACAGCATTAGTAAGATGCTTGGTATAACGTTCGATTAACATTTAGAATGGTCGGTCACGTGAATAATATCAACAAATCCTGTAACACCACCCTATCAACGAGAATAAAGAGATAAGCCCCTCCTACACAAAAACCTTGCGCAAGAGAAACCTGTCAGAGTATCAGCTCAAAAGATTGCGGCGCGTCTAAAATGTCCACATAGAAGATGTTGTGAGCAGCTTAGGGATGGGGTGGAGGTAGGGAACGAAAATAAAAATTTCCTAACCTTCGGTATTTTTGTGGAAATTGCCCAGGGTTGGACAATATACGCCATATTGTCATGCCAACCTGTGGCAGAGTATTAGGCTCCTTAAACGATTTGATCGTTGTCTAGCTAAATTGGCACACAAAATTCTTTATAGGACTGACAAACCTTAATATCTCTCTGGTGAGTCAGTTTTAATGATAAATCCAAGAACACTTTGCAGGACTCTTGGAGTACACTATTATATTCTTAGCCTGTGCTAATTCGTAACATTGAAGAATTTGCTGAATTCAAGCGAGAAATTGAAAAGCACTACCTCGATAGATTTCTTGCCCGAGTACTATCGAACACGTAGTTCTTTTCATTCTCAATGTCTGGTAACCCTATTTTATATTTTATAGCTTATTTTTCAATTTTTCAATTTTTTAATTCCTTCATTTTCCATATTTTCCGATTCTTCATTTTTGTGTTTTGCAGTGAGATAGCTCAGACCAGGGCGTTAATGGTGTAGTGATGTCAAATCTCGCATTGTAGCTTTCCAACCATCTTTGAAAAGGGTGGTTTTGTACTACAGAGGTTAGTTTCCGTCTTTGCGCAATGCTGTGGAGGTTTAATAAAAATGTGTAAACCTGAGGACTATCATAAATGAAAAACGTACCGAAAAAAGTAACTTTTTCTTTGAAATTTATGATGACCTGTGATAGAGCATAGTAAGTTAGGACCAAATTTGGGTCACTTCTAATTTTGGCATTTCTGACAAAAGTTGGACCAAATACCGAAAGTGCTTCTATTTTTATGTTTTGGCCGAAAAAGGGCGATTCGGGCAAAAGTTGAACCAAATTTTATTAGCGGATTTATTGATTGGCACTTAAAACAATTCAATAATGCTGGTGTTAAATTTGGAAATCATTTTTCATGTTTTTGAAATCAAATCAATGTTTCTGATCTCGTTGTTGAAGATGATTTTTTTATCTTTTGGTCAAAGGAGGGCAATTTGCCTAACTGACGTTTCCTATTTGATCATGCCCTAAATGCTGTAGATCTCAAGCAAGGCACATTTGCTTTTCACATATGTTCATCTCCATCATCTTTATTGTTAATCTGTTGATGTAGGGATGCACCCCTTGTTGTTGAAGGCGAATTGATGGGGTAAACTGTTAAAGGTTTTAATCGATGGAAAGCGGTCGTACCAGTGTTGCACACACTGACCTAGTTTCCATTCAACGAGTGGACAGGAAAAGCAATGTTAAGTGACGTCATGCGCATGCGTACTAAATCAAAACATTCCAAAACCGTTTTAAAATTCTAACTTTCATTTTGTGCTCAAAATTAGTAGCTAAACACTTTAGAGAATTTATAGAAATTGCTGACTTGTGCAAACGTTTTGAACGCCCCGCTCACTGAATGGAAATGCAGAAATAGCGTTCAACATATTTTGCTCGGCGCATATATCACGTTCGCTCGCTCATTGAATGGAAATCCCGTTTTACTTCTTATATGTTGTTATTTTGCTGTTAGTTGTTATATACGGATAAAAAACATTGTATTTAATGGAATGGAATGGAAGGAAGCGGCTAAAACTGGTAGTAGTGCAGAAAACTGCAGAAAAGATGAGAAGAATAAAAAGTAGAAACATTGCAAGAATATAATGAAATCGGTAAAAATATAAAATGCATAATTATATTATAACGTTTTCTGACTGACCCTTAATACGTCTTTGAAAAATTGTCAACATATGAGTCAATTTCGGGCTGGGATGCTTCATATTAATAGGTGACAAACGGCCCTGGGTTCGAGGTTAAGTATAACTCGTTATGACACAGCAGTCCCAGATTGTGTAATGCTAGGTCCGAAAAAGACACAAGCTTTGTGTTTTTAGTGGAAGAAGAGGAGGGACCAGATAAAATATGCTTCATATCTTTATTTCACCATATAGAAAGAACTCGTAGCAATCAGGTTCATTCATCAAAAATATCAATTAGGTATTTTGCGTGACACATAAATGACATGGTGGCCCCTTTTTATAGCATAAATAAAGTAGACATGCACCGAAGGAATTCTGTTTACTGTCACCCACCTGTACGTTACTTTCTCATCATGACAGCACAGGATTTTTCAGCGATCGGGGACATTTCACTCAATTGAGAGATAGCAAAAAATGAGGCAAAACCAAACGCCACAGGCTTTTGAATAGATTTGTGAACATTTAGGTATCTCTCACTTGACTGGTAAAAAGGAATCTATAAAGCAGCATAGTCAGGTAAGCGCTGTTCTTGAGCACTCACTACATTGTGCATCCTCGAACCCAGGGTCTCTTGCCTTTTTAATGTACAGACGGCGGCGAAGAAGACCCTAAAGAAAAGGTAACTAAAGAAAAGAATGAGTTATTGCATCGCACACTTTTATTTCATTTCTCCATAATTTTTTCGTCATATACAGTTCTTAAAAATATTATTACTCCGATGTTCCGGTAGCTCCGTCAGTCAAGATTTTAACAATTTGACCATTGATTTCGATGATAATCTTTTTTGCACCGTCAATAAAAACTTTTTTCACACCATTCAATGCTTCGACGATTTTCGGCTTGTATTGATCAATAACTTTTTTTGTGGCTTCACTTATCTTATCACCAAGATCCTTGACGGCTGATTTCACTTTGTTCCACACTGAAAATAATCCGAAAACTGGTTAACATTGCTTCTTTCACAAAAAGATAAATAAAAATGGAAAGTATTAGAAATAAACAGCCCTTAAAGATTCATTTCCATCTGAAAGAATCTAAAGCTTAAGTTTTATTTAGATCTTAAAATCTATGGGTAAAGGAAATAACATATACCATCAGCTATTCCACGTTTGACAATTGGTTTTTCTTTTCCAATTTCATCAAACAAGTCTAACACATCCATTTCAGCTGTAAGCAAAGCCATTTGAGCATTGTTTGTTGCTGTCGTACCGACTTTTCCACGGACGCCAGTGAGGACTGCATCAATCTTGGATTTAATTTGCAACCATTCTTAAAAATAAAGAAATGAATTTACAAGAATACTTTATTCTTCGTGACATTTCTTTGATCAGTGTTTATGGTAATACATTTGTTATGCAGAAATAAATTCTTTTAGAGAGAAGCTCATACATGGCAAAATTATAATAATGAGTTACTTACTGTCTTTGTATCCCATTAATTCCATGATGCTGCCAATCTTCTCAGATAATCTATCATAATGGCCTTGCACTCTGTCAACAGCTTTGAGAATCAACGTTTTTACCAAGCTATTGACACCTTGTAAAGCTTCCCTCAATTTCTGTTTGATCGTCTCAATGTGCACTGAATTAAAACATAAATCTTTATTGTTTTGTAATTAACTTCATCGAACACAATATGTGGTTCCTAATATTAATTTAGTTACGGAAAATAGGTATCATAACGTGTTATTTCCAATTTTACTTGGAAGTTATTTAAAATGGCAAAACGTAAATGGAAAACCTCAATGCAAAATCCATGCAACAATATTACTCCGAAATGACTATCAAGAAAAACCAGAAACGTACCCTTCACATCATCATTTGCATAGGCTGCTGAACCAGTGTTCAAGATATTCTTTAAAGCTTTCTCGATTTTGTTGGCCATCTTTGTGAAAACTTCAGTATCAATCATGCCCATGTGTGAAAGTGTTTTCAACCATTCCAACATATCTATGGTCATATGTAAAAAAGTAATTATTATATACTTCTTTTCCACTCAGATAAATAAAAATCCCTCTCTAATCAAGCCTCAACATCGATGAATCATAGAATTATTCAAGAATAGTTTATAGAATAGTTTAAGGAAATGCTTGTAAAAGTTGTTTGAAGAAATGTCACAAACATAGAAGTTAACTTGTGATATATTTTGATCATGATGTTGTGTTTAATAAAAATAAAGTAATCCATACTGTTCATTATTAACTTGACGTCTTCAGCAGACATATTGCCATGTACGTTAATAACTGTATTTTTGTCTAGGCGAATCACGTGATTTTTGATTGATAACTTTCCGAGTGTTGGAAGAAGTCCTGCATAAAGTGCAGCAGTGTCTTTAGCGATTTCAGTCAAAGCTTTTGAGATTGAGGCATCAGCGACACGAACAGCATTTTCAAGTGATTTCTGGGTTTTTACATACTTTCCACAAACCTATGAGAGGGACATCATGAATGTTGAAAAACTTTCGTACAAACGAAAACAATAAATAACCAAGATAGTATGCAAATGATCGTTAACTTACCCTTCCAGAAAACATGGCATCGCATTGAAATGCATAGCCTTGTGCAACGATTCCCAAAATTATACATACAACCAAAGATTTCATCTAAAATTTGGAAAAAGAGAAAAATGTTACTTATTCTATTTGAAAGTCCATTAAGAAAAATATGGTACAAAAAAAGGGAATGTACATTCAATAAAAACTTGAATAAAATGCAACTGGTTATCAAAATATTCGATATGTTTATATATACATCCATTTATCTAACACAAGCCTACCTTGAAAAGTTTTCTTCTGATTCAACCAGATAAAAAAGTGATTTTCAACAGCTAAAAGGCGCTTCATTTATAGCCAACAAGTCAACTATCTTGATATTACAAAGTCAACAATTGAACAAGGTGTATTGTCACAGCTTGATGTCTGTTAATGTGGAGGTGGTGCGAGCATTGATTGACGTGTTATCATCCAGGGGAGGGCAAAGGTCAATGGTTTTCAAGGTGTAACTAGTGAAGACACTTTTTCAGATCTTTTCATAAACAAGGTGTTTTTGCAGCTGTTTTGCTTTGATGGAAATCTGAATTCTTAAAACAAAATCCTATTTAAATAACTATTATAGTCCATTAAGTACGTGCTAATAAAAGGTATAATTTCATCGTGATTCTTCTAGAAAATCATGTTTCATTAATTTTGTCTTCTTAGTTAGCAGTTGTTGGCCATGCCATTTTCTTTTGCTTAGTGAGATAAGAGAAAAGTTAATAATTTGTTTACTAAAAATTAAAACTTATTTATACACCCTTAAAGACTGAGTAAGCTATTTCTAAGATCTATTGTTTTGGTGTGTACGTGTTATTTCTTTTACCAACAGTTGCTTCGTTCATGCGGCGTATATGACATGGCTCGCGGAACCGTTAATAAATACTGTCGTAATAAATACTGTCGTTCCGGAAATATTCTTTCTTGACAAATATATACTAGCAGCCAAGGCGGCGTTACTTGCCGCCCATAAGTGTTTGATATTCAATGGTTGTCTGTTCGCGCCTAGATAACCTTTATTTTAATACAGCTTTCCCGAATTTCTGTTTCAACACCGTGTTAATGCTTAGTTATCAAGTTTCGCCTCGTTTCTATGCATTTTATTGTTTTACTAATTTCATAGTGTTATTACCAAGCAATAGTCACTTGTTATTCCAATTCCCCAGTAGAATAATTAAAAGCGATGAAGACCTTAAAAAAGAGGCCATACTTGTTGACTAAGCCATAAAGTGAATATTGAAAAGTCATCAACTTCTACTCCAAAAATATAATAGACCTTAAACCTCCGGTTTTTTGTAAAAAAACTTTTTTTTGGTTATTTTTGCGGTTGTCGGATGGTCTTGAACACTAAGCACTGTTTTTGATCTTCAGTCATAGATTAACACCGTAACATTGGTAACTATCATTTATTAGAGATGAAACATTGATCTGGCAAAATTTTCACATTTTAGGCAATGTACTAACAGTAAAAAAGGTGCTCCATCAAAATATTTTGATACTTCTACTTTCGTTTACAAGATAATACAAAAATAAAAATTTCTTTTTTTTGCTGAAACTGCAGATTCGATAGTTTCAACCAAATTTTTTTATTAAAACTGTAATTAATGCTGACTTTGATCACATCTTGAAGAAATAAGCCTGCCTACAATTTTATCAACCCAAAAATTCGGCATCAAAGTCTTTTCTAGTCGTGACATTTTATGATTTCCATCCGTCGTTGCGCTAAACTTTATTATTATTATTATTATTATTATTATTATTATTATTATTATTATTATTATTATTATTATTATTATTATTATTATTATTATTATTATTATTATTATTATTATTATTATTATTATTATTATTATGGGCCACGGAATCCGGAAGTATACTTCAACCGATCAACCAGACTACCCCCTTAGATATCAATCCCGCTCTCAAGCAGAATGCTAAGCTGAGTGGATAGATTCACACTGTTATAGTCGCTGGCATGACTCGGCCAAGATTTGAATCCTGGCCTACCGCACTGGAGGCGAGCACTCTACCACGAGGCCACCAGTCGGTACTGTGTCTGTGTATCGATTATTGCCAATAAAAGTTGATAAAAATTGATCGTGATTCTTCTTTTAATTCTCTCCATGTTGTTTTGATTTGAAAACGATAAAGAATTGTTGGAATAATACAGACCAGCTAATCCACGGTCAGCAAATTAATTGAGGCGCAATTAAAAAAATATATTATCAGTTCAAAATAAAACAAAAGATAATTTCTGGCCCGCATAATTCATGAGCATGAACCACACTTTCACTTGTCCCGAGTGTTCGCACTCAAAATGCTTTTTCGGTATGCCATTTTTTACCATAGAATGTTATATATGTAAATGTAAATCAATAAATGCTGAGTAAGTTGAAATATTTTAGTTTTACAAGAGTCATTCTAGCTACGGTTACTTATCAACTTTTTCGTATTTTTTAAGGTCTTCATTTTATTTTTCTACACGACACAAAATTCAAATTAAAAAAATTATGAAAAGACACGTTCGTTTCAAGGCGGACATTTGAGAATGCGGACGCGCTGGCTTGCTTACGTTTCTTTAAAGATGGCGGTCAGAGTGGCGTAAAGTTTTCAACGGGCGCCCCTGCAACACGTTCTGTTTTGAGGCATAATTTATGTGAATTTTATTGCTGAAATAAGCAGTTTCATAGCTCAAATAGACGGAATGGCGAAGGGTTTGTCAGTGAATTATTTCATGATCGTAAGGAGCAAATCAAGCAAATCCAAAAAATATGTGACTTTTTGGGTCCTCTAAAGTGGTACGAGGCAAAATGAGATTTTAACAACATCTAGAATTTTCCCAGCCATAAGTAAAGATGAAAGGGGTAGAGCATACGTAGGATAACCAAGTACAAAAAAACAAATTTATCAGTATTTTTTCTTTTTAAAGTTATTTCACTGCAAAGTTGAGGGCCCTTGGAATGTCTCAGACACAAGAGGGACGCATTTAGATTACCAGAACAATAATTTGAGAAGTAAGTTTGCCTATTTCATGAAACAAACTTTCTTACGTGAGTGTCTCTTGATTGTTTTTTACATGGTGTTTGATGTTACATGGCCTGTCCTGTCGATATTCCTGAAACGGCCGGCTCCAAAAAAAACACAGACAAAACTAAAACTAAAAAGACTCCATATTGCAGGTCTTTAAAATATATGGATGAAATGAACAACAAAAAAGGGCCTGGAAATGAACTGTCCCCAAAATATTCAAAGCATGAGATTCATATATTATAATTCTTTAAGCCTATATAGTGTCCCCCCAATGGGTTAAGCCTTATCGAAAAAAAATCAAGAAACTTTATTATATAGAAAAAAACATTTTACACCCCAAATTAAAATTCCACTTGTTATTATGTCATCATTGCTTATCCACTTTATTTCTTCCCATTTCGACACTTCCCACAAATTTAATTTTGCGAGTTGGAAAAAATTGATTTTCCCGGGAATCAACTTTGATAAACCAAATTTTTCACACTACTTTAATTTAGCTAATCGTTTGTCTTCAGATTTTGCAAATCAAAAATTTACTATGGATGTTAGAGACAGGGAGACAAAAATGTCTAAAATCTAAATTCTACTGTAATTATTCGAATTAGCATCTCCCTCGAATTAGCACGACCCTCAACTAAGGGCAGCCCTGGTGAGGTGAAAATTCATAATAAGCGCCACCCTCGAATAAGCGCTGCAATAAGATGCAAACGGCGATGCTTATTACAAAAATAATGTAATTAAATGCTGTGGATATTTCAAAAAATGAAAAAAATACCCAATTACCTGAAACAATCTCATGTTTTTCAGCGAAATTTTGGATGTTTTCTTATTACAAAAAAAATGTAATTAAATGCTGTGGTTATTTCAAAAAATGGGAAACACCCGATTACCTGAAATAATCTCATGTTTATCAGCAAAATTTTGGATGTTTTCTTATTAGACAGCACCAAATATCATGTGGTGCTGTAAGGAAACTTGCATTGGAAACTTCAAAAATGAGCACCGCCCTTGAGTAAGGGCTGCATCTAAAAATTTTTGTAACAATCGCCGCAATGCTACTTCGAATAGTTACGGTATTGCCATGCAGGATTTATCAATTAATTTATTGCTATCCATCGGAGTTGTTTAAAATCAAAGGAGATAATGAATATTGGAGTTTCATAGGAGAAAAACAAATATCCTTGTAAAACCCAATCTTTCTCAGGATTTAATTTTGCCAATTTTTTGCAGGAATTTGAGACAAATTCACAAAAGTCATTTGTTTGTATATATATATATATATATATTTTTCTGTGTGTACTTATTTTTGTAAAGCCTAAAATTAAATTTCTGTCCACAATTTGAAAAGAAATTTTTAACGCAAATCAATTTTTTTTAGCACAGCCAAATGCAGGAAAAATTAATATTTTCATACAATCCTTGCGCAGTGATTTTATGCGAAAAATTAAGAATGTATTTACATGAAAGCCGTACTAAACTCAAAGTTGTTTGAGATCTCAGTACGGGTAGAAATAGTTTTCTTTTACATGAAATGGATTGTTGTTGTTGTTGTGGTTGTAGTATGTGCATGCTTATTAACACATTTTATCATTAAGCGATGTATACCTTAAAAGACAGAAATTTTCGGGGGCTTTTAATTTTGTGATTTGAAAAATTAAACTTATTCGCGGTTTAAATTTTCTGTAATAAACAAAGTAATATTTGGAAATTTTGCAGGAATGTATTTAAGCGGTGTGAAATGGCTTTTCCGAGTAAATTAATTTTGCTGATTGTGCCAAAATCCATGAAAATTAATTCCCTTAACTAATTTTTGCGTGTTCGAGCTAAAAATAATTATATTTTGCGCGTACTCATTTTCAGAATAACATGTTTTCGAAAGTTTCGGTGGGATAATGGCTAAAATGTTAGAAATTTTGCGATCATAACTTTTTGTGAATGGTCAAAAAGTGAAAAAGATTGTGGTGTAGATAAATATCTTATATTGCAGGCAAAAAATGTGACAGAAAAATTTTGCAATGGAAGCTCCTAAAAATTTTGTGACATTTATTTTTACAATTTACACTATTTTTTGTAGTTTTCCGACATTTATTTTCGGGGAAACAAGCTGAATCGAAATTTTAGTTTTTGCTTTGTATTTTGGAATTGAGGCAGCAAACAAACACTAATTTGTTAATAAAGAAAAATACTAACATGCCATACAATGAATCGCACAACTTTTCTTTTTCCTACCAAGGGAGGCCTGACTGATGATACAATCTTTTCGTGAAACACTTTATTTTACTTAATTAGAAACCTGTATGCAGTAATAAAATTTTAAACCTTTGCAAAATTTTCTGTCACATTTAGGTCCTTAAGGTATTCACAAGTCAACGACAAAGGGATAAAAAGGGCATTCTTCGTCAATAATGTTTATTATAAATCGGGTTCTCTCCACCCACTTATTTTTCTATGGTCCACCTCCATTGACATGCTTTGTAATTTAACTCCCTATGGAGTTTCCATGTAAGTTTTAAATGAGTGTTTTTCTGGATTTACTGGTTGTGCTAGGGGCTCGAGATGTTGTGTTGATTTTAAAACGAAGAAAAAGCTGTATATTATAAATACTAAAATTTTGTGGAATCTATGAAAGTGGAGTCTATGAATACTGACTGGATCTTTCTGTAACAAATTAACAAATTCTCCATAGTTTTTTGCGTTATTTAGATGTTTTGTTGCTTCAACATGCTTGTGTGGGAGGGTGGGGGTGCTTGCAGGACCTAGCTCTGTACTGAACAATAAAAAAATACTGGCGTGTGATTCCACTTGAATTAGTTTGAGGAAACGTTGTTGGTTAGGAGTGGCTTAAGTTTTTTACTGGGAAAATTTCAGGAAGGCTTAATTTGGTCTCAAAAGTTGAAGCTTTTTTGGTGACAAAGTGTATTATTATTATTATTATTATTATTATTATCAAATGTTTATACAGGATGGTTCATTCAGTCGTATAATACATAAATATATTTACACTGTTTTCAAAGAAGTCCTGTTAAATAAAAGGATAAATGTAATTATATGCAAAATAAGTTAAGTGTTTTATTTATAAATATACAGAAGTTATAAACTTATAAACTTAGGAAGTCACACGAGCTTGTAAGATCATAAGCTTATATGATTTCCCTATTTAAAGTTTATTTAGTAAAATCTTAAATTTTGAAAAATCTTTCTCAATTCGAAGCGCTCTTGGTAAATTGTTAAATGTCAATGCTCCTTGAAAATAAAAGGAGGACCGAGCAGCTTCTAATTTCACCTTCGGAACTCGTATCGTACAGGCACTTTCCCGCGAAAAACGAAGTTCTCGTCAGAAAATCGTAACACTTTTCACTTTAGTGTAATCCTCAGTCATCTAGTGCTCAAGAATATTCCAATATACCGAAGTGATAAGAATATTTTCCCCCATTTGGCCCAAGACTTTAAGGCTGGTGCGAAGCCAGGAAACACATTCCCGTTGAATATCTTCACGATGTATTTGGCGCATGCGCATTTCTAAATGTCCGCCTTGCACTGCTAAGTAAACGAACGTGAAGAATATTCAATTTATAAAAAACATTCGATTATATCATTCGTTTTAATTTGATTGCAATTATGTTATAAACAAAGATTTACAAATCGATTTCAATTCATGTGGGAAATTTATTTTCTCGTTAATTTATCTTTTATATAGAGTCAACAGTAATGTAAATAAAACAGACATAAATGGCTGTAAGTCAGCAGCAATGGTTCGATGTGCACATAATTTCTGTATAATGATTTTATAATATAAATGGTAGCTCAAGAACCTTTAAATGGTTTATCAAAGGCTTTATAAGAAATAACAGCAGAAGGGGAGAATTGAGATTACTCAATACTAACCAAAAACATTTGGCTAAGGTCGGTCATAAAATGAAAAAAGCCATCTGATCTTAATGAAATTCAAATAAAAGCAAAAAAATCAATAAATAACTACTGCAAGAATTTTGAAGAGTGCTTTTAAGAGAATCTCCGCTAGGTGGAAAATGTAGCAACAAGCAATTTTTTTTCGTTGTAGCAAAAAGTAATGGTTTTTACTTTGCATTCAATCTACATCACTCGCCGCCACATTTTCCGGCTAGTGGAGATTGGGCTCTACATGATAGGTGGTATTAAATTAAGGTGATATAAGAAATAGCGTTCTGTTTACATTTTCATTTTGCTCCAGCACTCATGTCGGAGCTGTTGAGACTACACGTTTTCTTGATTTTTTTGGATTTTTTTTATAAGAAACCACTTTATAAAGACCATCAAAATTTAAGAAACTTTTGGAACTATGATTTAATAATGCAAATTTTTCCAAATAAGTATTTAGTATTTTTTTGGCAAACCTTGAACATTGATGATACTGTAATAATTGATAAAATTATATCACAATATATATATACAGTAGAATCTTGTTAACTCTGACCCTCAGGGGAGACAGTTGAAGTCTCGATACATCGATAACTCTGACTTTCTTGAAAAGTATGACTTATCGAGATTTAATTGATTTTAAAAATTTTAAAAATTTTAATTTCTGTTTTTCTCCACTGCGTGACGCCATGTTGAAATTAGAGAATAAATGCTCTCAGGAAATCATGTGCTTTTCATAAAATTTGAAAATCATTTGTTTGGTTTTCATGAAATTTTCAAGTATGTGATTTCAAATCGGAATCATTTGACCTACGATTTTCAGAAATTTATATATACCGCTAGGTTTATATAATTGTATTCATTTTTGAAAAAAGAAACTCATTTAAGAAGAGACTTTTAGAACTAAATTCACTAAATGCTTCTATTTTCGACAAACGTTAAAGGGATTCCTGCGTCCAAAATGATATTTTGAGGGATGATAGAACTCAAAAAGTTGTTCGAAAAGTCTTTTTACAGTTATTAGAAATTCTATTTCCTTGGGCTGATATTTCGATTTAAAAATCACCAAATTATGTAACGCATAATTATGATGTAATAAGATAGTATTTTGTTGATGTGCATAACTTTTGAACGAGTAAATATTGTAACTTCATTCTCCTATCATTTAACTCAGTAGAATTCCTTATTCTCTAATATCTATCTAAAAGATGTAATATTCATTATATCAAAAGTTATAGTGATGATAAATGTTAGCAACTATCTTATTACATCATAATTATGCACTGCATAAATTAAATGTAAGATTTTAAAAATGAAATATCTCAAAAACTATAGAGAATTATATAATACTGAAAAGAGACTTGTTAAACAACTTTTTGAGCTCTATCATATATCGAAAAATCATTTTGGACGCAGGAATCCCTTTAACATTGAAGCAATTTATCAACAAAAAAATGAAAAACATTTAAAAAGGAAGCTTACAGTAAGTACCTTTGACCCAATACTTTAAATTTGAAATATTGCTTAATAATTGGGGGTAAATTCAAGATGAGTCTGAAACCTCTTTAAACAAATCCAAACACAAAAAACACGACCGAAATGAGATATTCACACGTGTTGTAAAGAAAACAAATATCACCTCTAGTGTTTCCTTTGGGATTATTATGGCACGTGGTTTTTACAATATCTACTTTTGTTATTCCACTGTTCCGTGTTTTATCTCTAAATTGTTTTGAAAATTGTTTTGTCAATAAAATAATATATCGTTGAACACGGATGTATCCTCCCATTCCTTTTCTCCTCTGTTTATCTATCTTCAAAGTAAAGAAATGTCTTTATCTTTTTATCACTAATGTTGTTTGGATATTGTATTTCATATCTTACATCCTTTTGGACGTAAATTAGGTTTCCTTTTTCATTCATTGGATTCTAAAGCTGTTTTGTCGAACATCGATGAAACTACCTTGCATAAAATTAAGAATTTAGGAACTAAAATACTCATTTTCTTCTTAAAAAAAAGCATCCAAGAAATGTCAAATTAAATGGAGACTGGCTGGAGGAAGAGGCTGCGCTGAGCGAGCAATAACACCAACACCAGGAGGGGTAGGGGACGCACAGAGAGAAGAGACGCCATCAGGTCATAGGGTCTAACCCTAACCCTTAGCTACACATCTTTTTCATAACTCAAATGTTACTTTCATAATACATAAACTTCCAAACAACATCTTTTTAATTTAAGTTCAATAAGTAAGAAAGAACTTCTCTTTTTTACCCTTTTTTGGTTTTTCCAATCTTCTTCCCACATGTGAACGAACGAAACTTCAACGCCATTTTTACAAGAGTTTATACACGAGTAGCTTAAACTTAAGGAGAAGGTCTTAAATGAAACTTAAATGAAACATACACCGGGAATGAAGCGGCTAGAGATTAGGCAGATAATTGTTATTAGGGAGAAGGCTTTTTTCCAGCATCCCGATTTTAATCGAAATATTATCAACATGAAATAATAGTCAGGGCGCTGATGTCCCAAAAATTTGAAAAGTCTGCAATTGTGTGCAATTATTGTCAAAAGTTACTTCTAGAGTGTCACAATTAAATGAAAATCTTTTCTTGTAAAGTCATTAATTTTCAAATTATTTGCTTTAAATTCTTAACAAAAATCAGACGCTATATTTATGTTTAAACTTTTAAAAGTTGTGTTTCATTTTTTCTGCAATGTTACAAATCAGGGGGTTAGACAAACAGAAAATAATTGTAAAGTTGGAGTATTTTTATTATTTTAAAAATGTTTTTAATGGTAACCCAGAGATTAAAGCAATTTTTAACGAATTGCACTACTAGTTTTTTACAGCCATAATTTAAAATAGATTTTTCATAGCTTTTGAAATAGTTATTTCCCTCCGTCTGATAAATGGTGTCGAGAAAGAAACAAAATTCGAATCCTTTTGTTCATGCTTAGGGCAGATTTTCACTTAGAAGTCATCTGTGAAGCTTTTTCTAGTGACTTAACTTACTTATGATTTGTGTTACCATAGTTACCATAGCGGGATCATTGAGAATAGCGAACTTAAGACAAGATTCTGGATCTCATCTTCTGCTCGTGTAAAAAGTCTTTTTTGGAGGAATGCGTGTACAACGAAAACTCTCTATAGCGAACACCTCCTTATAGGGGACATCCCGTATAACGGACACCTCCTTAGTGATAGTGGTCACATTTTCCATGGATGGATGTCTTTGCTCCTTGAAGTCCAAACCTCTTCTTAGGAGTCACCTCCTTATAGTGGTCACATTTTTTGGTCCCAATGGTTGAATCTGTTCGCTACAGAGAGGCTTGACTGTATTTGTAAATCACATGTATTACACAATAATATCAGTAAGCGGCGTGATCAGGGTACGTGTGCACGCCATTAACCCTATTAAGCCTAGGCTTTTTAAAGGCTGTTCAGGACTATTGAAATTATTGAAATTATTGGTATGACATAAAACTTACCACAGTGAAACATCACTTTTTAAAAAATTGAATGGAACAAGATATTTTTTAAACTTTTTGAAAAAATTCAACTTTCAACGAAACTATATATTTCAACAGTTCTTTTATGATTTCATAAGTCACAAAGTCACAAATAATCTTGCCTCGATTAATTAAGTTAAAAGTTATGCTCTCACTTTTCAAAACTACTTCGCAATTACAATTAAAAAGGAACAGCAAAACACAATATGACTTCCGCACAGTACTACTAAAGAGTTTGGAGTTTGGCAAACAAATAGGGGACATTCCTTATCTGGACTCAGCAAGGATAACCGACAAGATTCGGAAGGTCGATGTTAAGATGTTATATTAATTATAATATACAAATTAAATAAAGTTATATGGTTGTTATAAGTTATAAGATGATGATGTCAGTTTCTGAGAATGGAAGGCTTCGAACGTGTACTTTAAAATCTCGTTTTCTTTAATGTAGTAAGGTGGAACACCAACACACTCGCACACCATCACCATTTTAACTTCCATTGTGTGACTTCACAGGTTGTAATGAAATATGTTTAAAAATTAATGATGTGAATTATTGAATGAATTAAGAGCTCAAAACTATGGAAATCATAGAAATAATAACTCAGACTCTCCTACGTCATCTCGCCATATAAGCAAAGGGCGCCGACCAATGCGCGTCATAATCGCGAATAGAAATCCTAGTCATATTTATGCTTATTTGGTTTTGGAACGCTTGTGGTGAATAGAGGGCTAACAAAAAATAAAAATCATGTGGAATATTATCTCCAAGCCCCAAATAGTTTCTTTCAAACATAAAATCTCTCATCTCATATTTTCGACATGTAAGCCATGGTTGAAGTCAAGTTTGCGAGTATGAAGTCAAGTATGCACTGGAGCGTGCACGTATAAAAAGAGAAGGGATTTCCACTACAAAAAATAATACGCGTATCAGCACGTACCGTATCATTGAGCATGCGCATTGTTTGTAATTTGGAAACACGCGTATCAATAATTCTCTTCGCGTACCAAAAAATAAAGTTGAACTGGATTCAACTTTTTTCTTCAATATACGTATCACTGAAGAAGGTAACCAACCAAACTACTAAAATTTTGCAACGTCTGCAGTTTTGCATGAATATTCTGTAAAAAACACGAACATTTTTTGAATAGATATTAATAGGCGTATTGCATCGAACGTACCGTAACGTATTTTGTGCTGATACGCGTATCAAAAAAGTGAAGTGGAAACCCCGCTTTACAACTTCTATAAATCCATTCAAATAAAGCTGGCCTCTGCTTATTTAGAAATTTTAACAAAGGCAGTTTTGAAATTCCCTCAATTACAGTTAAGAATATATGGTTCTATTGGCTTCTAAGACCGTCAAAACCAACCATCAACCATTCACTATGTGTGAAGAATAAACATTCGTGTCAACCTGCCAATGCAAACCAAAATTTAATGACATGCGAGAAATGTCGACATAAAAGATTTTAATAATACATTTGAAAAGCTTTGGAAGTTAGTTGTAAGTCCTTCTTATATACGTCCAACTTACGGAAACTACTGTCAATAAAAGCTCTTTCAATAGACCTTTCCCGAGTTTCTGTTTAAACAGCATGTTTTGACCAAGTTAGTAGTGTTACTAGACAAAAACACGGCGTTTAAACAGATATTCGGGAAAGGTGTATAAATCAGATATGCATCTGAACATAATGAAAAACATTTTGGACGTGTTTCCTTTGAACGTATCAGAATTTGAAATATTTAATATATCTCTCAAGTTTCTCCCCTTCGTCAACTTACACGATCTTGCTATTTTTTTCACTTAACAGTTGAAAAGTGTTTTCACAACTATTTTTTACTTTTCCAATTCTAGATGTTTTAATAGATTGTAGGTTGTCGTGCTTGATATTCACAAAATTAATTTAAGTTAAGATAATACAGTCTTCAATATTAAGATCATCCATTAAAAACCAAGCTTTAAACCGAAGTGAAAATGTTCAATCACTACATTGTTTTTCTATAATTCCTTTTAATTTGGTCACCGAAAAACAAAAAACAAAAGTCACTCTGTTGCATTTCCTTTTTTTTCCCGTCATTTACAGTTCTTAAAAATATTATTACTCCGATGTTCCAGTAGCTCCGTCAGTCAAGATTTTAACAATTTGACCATTGATTTCGATGATAATCTTTTTTGCACCGTCGATAACAACTTTTTTCACACCATTCAATGCTTCGATAATTTTCGGCTTGTATTGATCAATAACTTTTTTTGTGGCTTCACTTATCTTATCA
Organism: Turritopsis rubra; assembly: GCA_039566895.2. Lineage (NCBI taxonomy): Eukaryota > Metazoa > Cnidaria > Hydrozoa > Anthoathecata > Oceaniidae > Turritopsis > Turritopsis rubra. Next base: position 14,819,388 of record CM077623.1, on the reverse strand, counting down.
CCAAGATCCTTGACAGCAGATTTCACTTTACTCCACACTGAAAATAATCCGAAAACTGGTTATCATTGCTTCTTTCACAAAAAGATAAATAAAAATGGAAAGTATTAGAAATAAACAGCCCTTAAAGATTCATTCCATCTGAAACACTTTAAAGCTTAAGTTTTATTTACAGTCGAATCTAGATATAACGAAGGGAAGTAGAAATCAGTAAATCAAGAGATTTTCAGAGGGTTTCTCAAGGGAAGGTAAAGGAAACTGGGTTCGTTATCACAAGAGTTCGTTATGTCGAAGGTTTGTAATATAAAAGTTTATTTTAGATCTTAAAAACTGTGGCTAAAGGAAATAAAATTTACCATCAGTTATTCCACGTTTGACAATTGGTTTTTCTTTTCCAATTTCATCAAACAAGTCTAACACATCCATTTCAGCTGTAAGCAAAGCCATTTGAGCATTGTTTGTTGCTGTCGTACTGACTTTTCCACGGACGTTAGCGATGACTGCATCAATCTTGGCTTTAATTTGCAACCATTCTTAAAAATAAGAAGAAAAGAATTTTACAAGAATTCTTTATTCTTCGTGACATTTCTTTGTTCAGTGTATATGGTAATACATTTGTTATGCAGACATAAATTCTTTTAGAGAGAAGCTCATACATGGTAAAATTATAATAATGAGTTACTTACTCTCTTTGTATCCCATTAATTCCATGATGCTGCCAATCTTCTCAGATAATCTATCATAATGGCCTTGCACTCTGTCAACAGCTTTGAGAACCAAAGTTTTTACCAAGCTATTGACACCTTTTAAAGCTTCTCTCAATTTCTGTTTGATCGTCTCAATGTGCACTGAATTAAAACATAAATCTTTACTGTTTTGTAATTAACATCATCGAACACAATATGTGGTTCCTATTATTAATTTAGTTACGGAAAATAGGTATCATAACGTTAAAACACAGAAATCGTTAACTGTTTCTGACAGAATATGTGGTTTATGTCACCATTGGTAACTCATAATTTGGGTGCTACCTCAACTCAAAAATATGTATCATAGCGTGCTATTTCCGATTTTACATGAAGGAGTTATTTAAGAAGATGCACTTAACATACGTAAATGGGAAACCTTGCAAAATCCATGCAACAATATTATTCCGAAATGACTATCAAGAAAAACCAGAAACATACCCTTCACATCATCATTTGCATAGGCTGCTGAACCAGTGTTCAAGATATTTTTTAAAGCTTCCTCGATTTTATTGGCCATCTTTGTGAAAACTTCAGTATCAATCACGCCCATTTGTGAAAGTGTTTTCAACCATTCCAACATATCTATCATTATATGTAACAAGGTTATTTATACATAATTAAAGATAGAACTATCTGTCAGGATGACGGCCGAAAGCGAAAAACAACAACATTTTCTTTCCACTCAGATAAATGAAAAGTTCTCTCTAATCATTTCTTAGAAGCATACATACACCGATTCAGAGTTAGTATGTTACTTTTAAAGTTGTTTGTGCAAAGTTCACAAATATCTCAGTTTGCTTGTGATGTATTTTGAGAATGATGTTGTGTTTAATAAAAATAAAGTCATCCATACTGTTCATTATTAACTTGACGTCTTCAGCAGACATATTGCCATGTATGTGAATAACTGTAATATTGTCAATACGAATCACTTGATCTTTGATTGACAACTTTCCGAGTGTTGGAAGAAGTCCTGCATAAAGTGCAGCAGTGTCTTTAGCGATTTCAGTCAAAGCGTTTGAGATTGAGGCATCAGCGACACGAACAGCATTTTCAAGTGATTTCTTGGTTTTTACATACTTTCCACAAACCTATCAATGAGACATCATGAATGTTGAAAGAACTTCGTACAAACGAATACAAGAAAGTAAAACATATATGCAAATATTTGTTAACATACCCTTCCAGAAAACATGGCATCGCATTGAAATGCATACCCTTGTGCAACGATTCCCAAAATTATACATACAACCAAAGATTTCATCTAAAATTTGAAGAAAGAGTTACTCTAATTGAAAGTCTGTTGAGAAGAATATGGTACAAAAAAAGGAATGTCCATTCAATGAAAACTTGAATAAAATGTAACATGCATATATCTATAGACATATATCTACATCCATGTATCAGACGCAATCCTACCTTGAATAGTTTTCTTCTGATTCAACCAGACAGAAAAGTGATTTTCAACAGCTAACAAACGTTACATTTATAGCAAACAAGTCAACTATCTATTACAAAGTCAACAATTGAACAAGGTGTATTGCCACAGCTTCATGCCTGTTAATATGGAGGTGGTGTGCAACCTCGTCCCCAGGGCTTCTTGCCTTTCAGATTTACTAGATTTACGAGGTTGGGTGATAATTGATTGACGTGTAATCATCCAGGGGAGGGCGAATGTCAATATTTTTCAAGATGGTTATATTGAAGAGATATTTCGAAATCCCTTTGTAACATAAGCAAAAAGTAACGACTATAGCGTGATACTTTGCAACTGCTGGAGCTCATTTGGCAAGATCAAATATGGTTATAAAAAACTGGGTTTTTTTTAAATCCAGTAGAATGACTCAAGACAATTTTGATATTTAAAACAAGGTTGACTGAAGTAACTAGGTGCATTCTTTCCAGTCCAAAGTTTGATGTATTCTTTTGATGTAATTTTTGGTACAATCGAGCCAATGTGTACGTTTTACTGGCTGAAATAATTTTAGCAGCTGTCGTTTTGTTCATGGTAAACATGATGGAAATATGATACTTCAATTCTTTCTTTGAAAAAAATATACTTTCTACACTGTGACTGAATTGAATACTGTTTAGTGGTATTTTATTTTACAGATTTTTATGTAATATCTGGTCTGTAGATTTCCCTATGGATGGTTGTTGTAAGATTCGTTTCTTCTTTATGTGAAATAAAAACGTGTATATAGGATTTTTCCATTCTGATACCTCAGACAGTTTACATTCAACCTCTCTTTCCTTTCAGTGTCCGGTATACAACTATATAAACCTCTTATGTTTTCAGTTTAAGTTCCTTAATGTATACACATGTTAGAGAGTGCAAACTTTATTAACAGTGGCAGAGCAAAACAGTTTCAGCATGCTGTATTGATCTTCACACAGGTATAATATTTTGTAGTACATTTTATTTCACTCAATTTTTGTTAATTAACGTCTGTAGTTCGGCCGTTATTTCTTTATTCCTTCTTCTCTTTTTGGCGTTTGAACGAACAAGCGTTGTTACGCTTATGATCCTGTGCTAGGGTCTGCAATGTTTTCGATACTTTCGCTCACATACGATTTATTCTCAATGTTGTTATTGCAAACTTTCGGAGCATTCTTCCCTTTTTTCTTTGGACATCTGAACTGTCCGAAAGTACCAACGGGTCCCATGACCGCACATAATGTTAGAAAGAAGAATGTACCAAAGGGCCAGCTCAAAAACATAACGAGCATTAGAAATTGCGCCAATTGGACGTAGAACAATATATTTGATGAAACCATTACAGTACCTAAAGAAACACGTGACAATATTAAAAAATCTCAATTGTAAAGGTGGTTTTTTCTTATAAATTTCTTTTCATAGAGTGAGGCTTCTGAGCTGATATTTTTATCTAAAGTTTATCCTGTTGTTACGAAGTCGCCATGATTTTAATATGGTTATGCTTTCATCTTTTATTTACAGCCTACGAGCTAATACCGCCAACAGAATATACAAGGAATAATTCCCTTTATATAAAACAATCTATTTACCTGCGATGAATGTAAAGTCTCCCATTGCGGTAGCTGGTTCGATTCCAAGTATTGCACTTTTTTTTAACTTTTTTCTCCCGGTCATTTTTTATTTGGGAGGTTTTGTAAGCCACGCTATAATGTAGCATGAAATCTGCAGACAAACCACCATGCTTAAAAAAACATCACTTACTCTGTGATATTCAGTCGCTAATCAACCAAGATAAAAACACCGACAGTAGTTGAGATAATGACAGCATGGTGAGAATTGAATAAATGCTGAGTACAATATTACCAGTGAAGAGAATTTTGCTGTATGTGGTTAGAAGAGGCCAAATGTTTGTTTTTAAGAACCGTGTGTGGAGTTGCAAAAATGATTGGTTTCATTTTCAAATTGCTCACTTCTACTTCTTTTTTCACACGAAAATATTATGCCATATTCACAATTCCTTACCCAGAGAGTCTTTTGTTGCTTTATATAAACTGTTTTGGAGATCGTAAAGAGTTTGTTCCACATACCAGAATCCTAACAAAATCGTTGTAATCACAGATCATCATTTTGAAGAGGAAGGGAAATAAATAAAAGTATTAAAACAAAAGAAGGTAACCCTGCTTTAGATAAAAATCCCACCTTGAAATGTAGGCGATATTATATTTTGATTATGCTTTTGAAACCAAGCCTCCATCTCTTCAAAAAAACCTCTTATTTTCATCAAAATTTTCAGTGTCCTATACGATCAAATAAAGCGTTTGAAGGACGATTTAGTTTAAGACAACTATCAAAATCCTTCTTCGGTATAGAAATGGTTGAGTTGCAGCAGATATTTCGACCTGATGAGCAAGGCGACACATACATCAGGAACATGTGCCAAAGGTCGTTGCATGTACCAGAGCTGACATAAAAAGGAGCATTCCTTATGCTTATACAAAAATCTCTCAACCATAATTGCTCACCAGCCATACCCAAAACATTATTGTAATACTCTAACGAACCCAAATCATCAGGGTCAAATTTGTAACCGTTATCCACCGCTTTTACACCAAAAGCAAAGGCAATATCACGATTACCACTAGACGATTTGATACCAAAATGAAATTTCTTTTTGTATTTCAAGTCGTATTGCTCAAGTAAATTTGAACTGGTAAACAATTGATCTCCAAGGGCAGATGATGGGTTTCTTCCCAGTTTCAGAAATGTTATCACAATAGCAGCGCCTCCGACAGCAAGGAACAGGAACATCCAAGCGAAACGTCCTTTCATTACTGATGAAACTACTTCTAGAGTATTTTGAATCTTTTTGATACATTTTTTGGTTTTAAATCTACAGGAGTTACTCGTTGCAATTCAAGATCTCCATTAGCTTGAAATTACTGGCTGCTACTATGACCGTTATCAGGATTGACAATCGGTCGCGTTTTGCAATGTCATAGGCGTATTCAAGGTCATTCAAAAAAGTGGAGGATTCCGACGTTACGATATTACTTTTCAGTCTTAAGTGTCGATTAAGTTACTTGCACGTTTTCGTTTTCTATTTTCAATGACTTAACTCTCCTCCACAAATTTTGACTGACCCCTAGCTACGCCTCTGAATGTTGTGGACAGCAGGATTGCAAACATTTTGGATAATACTTATCATGCAAAGCAACACCCACTGGAAAGAAGAAAACCATCAACAAATACTTCACAATGTTTGTTGTGCTCGAGAATAAACCAAACCATTTCACAGAGGTGACGTTCGACGAGATGTTTGCGTAAAAAGGGGCTGCTGTTGTAAGTGACGTCACAAACATGGACACGAGTGCATGACGTAATGAATGTATGGTCCATTTGATTTATTATTCTGTGTTAATTGAATCTCTTTTGAATACAACAATTTTCTTTGCTTCTTTCCAGATGCCAGTGTAAACAAATGCATCGTCTGGACCGATCCAAACAAGGAATATGATGGTCACCATATTTATGAAGGGAAAATAATCCATATCGTATATTCGACTGTAATATGTAATATGTAATACGTAATATGTTTTATACAATGGCATATTATAAGAGAAGGGATTTTTAACTGTGAGTGTACCCCAAAGTACCATTCTGGGACCCCTGTTATTCTTGCTGTATTTCAGAGATCTTGCTGACAACTTGAAATACGTCCAGATTGTCAAATACTGTCTTATTATGTGAAGGAAATTTACTCGAGGTTATTGAAACTGAACTCATTCACGATATGGACGAAATATCGAATTGGTGCTGTGATAACGAGCTCATTCTTAAGCTCTAAAGATTAAATACCGCAGCGATATCGTCAACGTTGTAACCCATTATAAATATCTAGGAACTTACGTGAACATACATCATACAAGAAAACTACATCTCCTTTACGCCTCCTATTAAAAATACGTCCATGCCTTACAGTTAAAGCTGCAAAGACGATCTATCAAGCTATGATTGTTCCTGTAATGACATACAGTAGAATGGCTAACCTTAACTTGACGAATACTCGGCGAAAAAAGCTCCAGTCAATCGACGATCGCGCCCGAAATATCATCCCATCAAACACAACTTGCTTTATCGAGAATACAATGAAAAAGAACTGTTGTTTACTGGTGCGAAAGTGTATTGACTGTGAACTATGTGTAAACTTTAACAACATTTTGTTCTGATGAACCACAACCACAGCCACAATCACAACCACAACCACAACCACAGCACCAGAAATAGAAAATCGTTGTTACTGCTTCCTACGATTCACACAGAATATGGGCGTCGTTCTTTCAAGTTTATGGCGAGTAAAATTTATAACGACTTACCAAGAGATATACTAAATGATATTAATATTAACAGTATCAAATCAAAATTATATGAACATTTTAAATAATTTATTTTTCTTTTGTTTTTTGAAGACATTTTAAAACAACTTTATTAATTTTTCATATTAATCAGATGTCTGTTTTTTCCTCCTTATTTTTTGGTCTTTATTTTTTTACTTTAAACCTAACTTTTAGTCCATATATATATATTTTAATGTTAATATTCACATAGGTACACATTTTTAATTTTTAAGATTTCCCCGTAAAGGGAGAACTCGTATTTATTTAAGAGTTGCGCTGCAACAGTTTTTCTGCCCATTCCGAATCGGTTATCAGTTTTTAAATAGTGGAAGTTTCTTTGTGCTCTCTCAATTCATTGTGCTCAATTCATTGGAAAGTGACAATATGAGACAGGAGGTAAATGTTCGAAAATGCCAAAAAAGAAAGAAAATAGAAAGAAATCCAGTTTTTCATAAAAGCTTTTGTTACCAACTTTTCACTACTACCAAAAATGCAGTTTTAGTTGTCAAACGTTTCTCTTGTTGATAGTCCCTTATTTGGAACAAATTATGACCAACATTATGACAAAATAAACTAGACACACAAATCACACAGTAGGATAAAAATGTGCCTGAAAACCAGTTCCAGGCAAGATAAAAGTGCTATATCACTACATTGGTGGTTTAACCGATTAGTTTATGCACTAAAAATTCAAAAAATCAATCTTCCCTGATTTATTATATATACTAATATAAATTTCACCCACAAAAATATGACACTGAGATGGAATTTCTATGGAACTTCGTCATATCCAATCCGAGAATGAAACCTTTTTATCATTGGTCAGCGCGGAAAGCAGCTGATCTTTCATTAGCGTTTGTACGTCCTTCCGTACGTCTGTACGTCCGTAATTCCAAGATTTCTTGTCCACAGTTGTAGGCTGATTCCGCAAAACATTGGAATAGAGGCTGTCCACAAATATTGGTTAATGTATGAATGTATACATGGTAGCTATATAAATTCACTTCACACCCACTCCACACACATAATATGGAGTATAGAGAGACCCTGGTTGTAGTGGCAATTTCTGTACTTTTAAAAATTGATTGATTGATTGATTGATATTAACATATATTTCTCAGGAAACCAAAATAAAAAAAAATAAAAAAGTTTACAATTTAAGGGTCAGCTGTGATTTTAAATTTCCCGACCGGGAACACAAGCTGTAGGTACAGGCCCTATATCCCCCCTGTGCAAGGGATATAAGGAGGTACCTATTTGCGCAAGGGCCACCGGGGACAAACACACAACAGAGCACATGACAATATAGGACTCACAAACATATAGTGACCAAGAGTGTGACTTAACCATTAAGGCGGTTTTTGGGCATAAAAATGGCTCAATAACGTTTAAAGAATTCCTTGATGAGCATTTGTTCAAGATCAGATTGAAACATATCTGTAAACCGTAAGGTTGCAACGTTTGGGGGATTCATTTGGCATCTATTCCAAGATAACACTGCCTGGTGTTTAGCGGAATGAAATCCGTAAGTTGTGGTGCGTGAAAAGGCATTTGTAAGTTGGTCTAAGTAACCAGCACGAGTTTTGCAGGGTTGGGAGAAGTTGATGGCAAATGTATCAATGACAGCAGATGGCAGGTTGCCTTTACAGACATTATGGAGGAAAAGGACCTTAGATTTTTCAATAACATCCGAGAATTTCAGTACGTTTAGAAGCCTATAAATAGGATTATGATGAGCTCTAGGACACGAGAAGGTAATTAATCTCAATGTCCGGTTTTGTAGAACTCGTATGCAATCAATATAAGTGTTGCATTGCTGACCCCAGACTTGACTACAGTAGGAAAGATGCGGGGTAAAAATAGCATGATACACCATAACTCTCAGAGGCAATTTGGTGTAGTGCCGGGTTTAGAAAGGATCCCATTGGCTCTTTTGAGTTTGACTGCAACGTTATTTACTTGGGATTTCCATTTCAAGTCAGAATCAAGGAAGACCCCAAGATATTTTATGCATTTCTTTTCCGAAATCCGATTTGCACCTACCAAAAGTTCAACATCCTCTTCAATTATGCGTTTAGGATGATGAAACAGAATGTACTCTGTTTTGGCTGTGTTTAACGCAATCTTGTTGGCATTGAGCCATTCCCAAAGAGATTGGAGGCCAGAATTGATCATTTTGAAATTCCCCAATTGTTGGGGAGGGTGGGTGTCCGGTCTTGTGTTAACTTAAGACGTGTTTACTCTCCTAATTTTATTTAAAAAAAAAAAAAAAACATGAATGAAAATTTACATAGTGGATAATGATGGTTGTTGGGGGGTAACAAAAATGAAACTTAAATGGCAGCACCCCTATACACAATTTGGACTAATACTAGCAGTCAAATAAATGAAAGAAGATAATTGATATTGATATGAAACTTGATATTGGGTAATCCCTTTCCCGTGAAGGAGCGTTATCTTTTTTGTTTCTTTTAAGGTTCTTGTTGTTTTGACTATATCGGTGTATTAACCGATTCGTTTATGCACTAAAAATTCTATTTTTTCCTAATACGCTCTTATAAATTTCACCAAAAATATGACACTGTGATGGAGTTTCTATTGAACTATTCGGAGCAAATCCGAGAATAAAAGACTTTTATCATTTTATTTTGATAAAAATGATCCAAAAGAAAGAAAGAAACTTTACATTTCCACTTAAGATTGTTAGCTTTCCCTATCAAATTGTGTTGAAGATAATGACTTCATGTAGCAGACTTTACAAATCTTTTGCATTTTTATGTAAAAATTCATTCCTTCACAGGTGCGTCAATTTCTTTCAGGCTCTACTGTATATATTCCAAATATATACTTCAAGGTGAAAAAAAAAAATGGATTTCACGTATTCTTAAAATTAAATCCTTGTGAAAGGAAAGAATACTTTTTGCCTCAATGTCTATCAACATATGCATGGTAATATTTAATTTAAAAAAATATGAAGACTAATTATTTGCGAAATTAACGAAATTAAATTCCTGGGAAAAGTTTACTTTATATCAATTCGCGAAATTAAATTTGCACGAAAACTGCTACTATGGATCAGACCTGTAATGGTTCCAAAGAATGATTCAATATGATTCATTTTTGCAGGGCAAGATAATCGTTCATGGAGTGAACTGCAACTAAGCCGAATATTCCTGCGACATGTCTTTTTGACCTCAAATTTGTGAATTTTTGCCCATTAACTTTTGGGAGATTATCAAAATATGGGAGATTATCAAAATATGGGATATTGCAGAATTTCTTTTTAAATTAATGAAATTTCTAAAAATACTTGTGAGAATTAGTTAAAAATTCATCACTAGTTGATCTGAGATTGTATAACAGTTATATAATTTGTATTTTAGGTCCTTTGTTGGTGGCATCATCTATGGTATTATCTTGTATCTGCTGCCAGAACTCCTCCTCAAAACTTGACCTTGTCAGAATTATCTAGACTTGTCCGAAGTCTTTGAACTTCTTGTCGGCCTTATCTGAACTTAACCAGATTTTTTACTTTAAGATATTTCCAAAAAATGATTTCCATTGCTCAATTTTGCATAGCTATCTTTGTCACGTGAGAAGTATATATTCTTCAGTTGTCTTCATATATTCTTCAGTTTTTTACTTTGGAACATATTTTGCTACATTGTACTTAACAATTTTTTTATAATAGATTGAGTTCATAATACATGAATAATTGTATTCAATACTCCAGTATAAGGACTTGAAGGTTGAAAATCTACAGTTATAAAGGATATCAAATTCGGAATAGAATGTAGTTCTTGCTGTCACAGGAGAAAGGTTGTGAAATTTAGTAAATACATGCGGCACGGAATGTTATCTGTGTTATAAGTGTTGTAGTTGTCCTTCGTAATGTGTACTACTTTTCTGGTATGCCCAACTGTGTTTTATCAAACGCAAGATTTCAAAAAATTGTGTTGAAAACAATGACATGTAACAGATAAAACTTTCCATGTAAAAATTCATTCCTTCGCAGCCACATTAATCTTTTTGGGGCTCTACTGTATATACCAAATATACCTTAAGATGGTAAGAAAATTTCACCGGAAAAAAATGGATTTCACGTATACTGTATTGCTTCAAATAAACGCCCTGGGCGTTTATTAAATTTTTAGATTTTCAGAGGGGTGTCTATTCCCGAGAGCCGTTTAAAAAAATAAAAAATGGGGGGGGGGGGGTATTTGAAGGGGCGTTTAAAGGAAGGGGGCGTTTATTCGAAGCAATACGGTATGTAATATTCTCAAAATTAAATTCTTGTGTAAAAGCAGATTTTACTGAATTCATTTGAAGGAATACTTTTTTCCTCAGTCTTTCAGCGTATGCATGGTAGGTAACATTTAATGTTTAAAAAAAATAGAAGACTAATTATTTGCGAAATTCACAAAATTAAATTTGCACAAAAACTGCTACTATGGATCAGAATCTTTCGGGCATCGATCTTTCAGGAAAATAACTTTCGTGAATAAATTTATAGCAATTTATGTAACTTAACAACCTTGCACCCAATACTTTCTTTAGTTTTAAGACATCACGTATCAAAACAGACACGAGACCTCAAAAATTAGGATGTTAATCTGAAGTTTTTTCATGAATATAAACAAGTTAACGCAAGTTTCGTAAGTTAACCAAAAGGTTTTTTAAAAATCAGCTTATGGTATGCACTTTCTAATCCTAAAATAGTGGTTCGAGACTATTATGTTGCCCTGCAAAAACGAGTCATAATGAATCACTCTTTGGAACCATAACAGGTTTATGAAACAGGTTGATAGTTCCTGCAGTGGACTGCAACTAAGCTGAATATTTCTACGACGCTTCTTTTTGACCTAAAATTTGTGAATTTTTGTCCATTAACTATTTGGAGATTAAAGATTAAATATTGCAGATTTTTTTTTTATTAATCAATTTTCTTTGACTTTTTTTTCAGTTTAAATTGCAAAAAATAAATCTTATTAATTCTTCCTACTTAAATTTCTAAAAATACTTGTGAAAATTTTAAAAATTCATCAGTGGACCTGAGATTTTATAACAATTATATAATTTCCTTTTTATTATTAGGTCCTTTGTTGGTGGCATCATCTCTGGTATTACACCATATCTGCTGCCAGAACTCGCCTGTTTCATCAGACCTCTAAACGTCAGACGTCAGAGTTTGTCAGACTTATCTGGACTTCTCCGAATTTTTGGATTGACCACCTTATGTGAACTGGACCAGATTTTTTTTATTCAGATATTTCCAAAAAAATATTTCCATTCCTCAATTTTGCATAGCTATCTTTGTCACGTGAGAAGTATCATATATATTCTTCAGTTTTTACTTTGACACAGTTTTGTTACATTGTACTATTATTAACATTTTTACAATAGATTGAGTTCAGAATACACATTAATAAAAATTTAAATTTAAATTGTTTAATATTCTAAGACTTCTTACCTCAACCCACCGAGATATAACAAACGTACGCAAGTATTTTTCTGAAGAGCGTGTCTAACGGACAGACAGACGTAACAAGCAAAAATTAACAAAAAGCGTGGGAACTATACAAATTCTGAATGTGACCTATTTTTTGAACAGTCTGTTGATGAATAAGATACCGAGTACAATGAGACATATGACTGAAGCTGAGGTTGTATGTACCGTGACATTTGAAACAACACCGCCGTTGACGTTCAGATTCAAAACAGCTCTTTTTTTTTATTGACGTCTTCACAAAAATGGCTACCGGTCGACAAGATCGCCGGTGTTTCAACTTTTTTCCCGACAGTGATTGCTGATTTATCAGTGCGCATGTGCGGATCATTAAAGCATAGATCGTTAACCTCAAACTGGAAACCGCTGATTTTGAAATGAAAACAACAGTTATAAAGGATACCCAGATTTTCTTTCTAAAATGTTCTTCTTGCCGCCGCAGGAGAAAGGCTGTGAAATTTAGTAAAAACATGCGGAATGTTATCTGAACTGCTCTAGGGTTCTTCGTAATGTGTACCACTTTTCTGGTATAACCAACCGCGCTGACCTTCAAGTCCCAGGGCCTCTTTTTATTCATGAGATGCGTGAAACAATTTTTTTCATCAAGTGTGGTCACAACTTGTTACGTCGTACCAATGAAATAAAAAAAAATGCATTTGTGGCAATTTTAAAGTTTGTAGGGGGTTACCACCTTAAGCCATGATATTGCTGTTAGTATTGCCTCCTGCTTCCATAGTCTGTAGAAGCCCATCAACAACCAGTTAGTAAGTAATTTCATCAGTTTTCAACTTAACTCTTTCAAAACTTATTATTACCTTTCTCGTTTGTTATTTACACGTTTCGTTTACTTGTATTTGTAAAGATCTAGTTTAAAAATCAGTATTACATGAAGCAGTCGTTCAATTTTTCGTATATGCAATCATCAGTTTCTGGTGTTTCTTAATTAAATCTGCGATCACACTTAAGAGTCTTTTTTTAAATACAATTGTGTTGTCAGTGTGACTTAGGCTTTTTGGAAGACGATGGTTTGATATGGCTTTAAAACTTTTAGCTGCCTTTGATGAAATTTTTGTTGTGCTTGGTGACGTTTGGTAAATTTTCTAAATCAGTTTCTGTGTTACAGAATGACCGGTGTGCATAATATATTTGAATTTTTAGCGACGTCAAGTACGTCTACTGCTACCGTTTTGCGCCATCTGGTTCTTATTTATTTTAAAAAATACACCGGAATGTAAGTGTAGATGGCCGAGTAGCATAAAGCTTTGAATTCCATTTAGAGAACATGGAGGTTCAAATCTGATGATAGGCGTTTTTCGTTTTTTATTCGAATAAGTTAGAATAAGTAAAATGTAAGTTACAGCTACCCTCCTAGGTTACAGTAAAGAGATTTAGTGTTAAAAAATGAATATAATTGATATAATATAATAACTGTGACGTGGACTTCTTGGCAGCAGTTTTTTTCTTCGGCGTGGACTTCTTCGCAGCAGCTTTTTTCTTCGGCGTGGACTTCTTCGCAGCGCTTTTTTTCTTCGGCGTGGACTTCTTGGCAGCAGCTTTTTTTGTTCGGTTTGGACTTCTTCGCAGCAGTTTTTTTTTTTCGGTTTGGACTTCTTCGCAGCAGTTTTTTTCTTCGGCGTGGACTTCTTCGCAGCAGTTTTTTTCTTCGGCGTGGACTTCTTCGCAGCAGTTTTTTTCTTCGGCGTGGACTTCTTCGCAGCAGTTGTTTTGTTCGGTTTGGACTTCTTCGCAGTAGTTTTCTTGGCTACTGGTTTCTTTGCTACGGGTTTCTTCTTAGGAGTGTATTTTTTGGCAGTTTTCTTAGCAGCAGTTTTCTTTTTCAAAATCAACCCGATGCTTGTAACTAAATTTTTGGCACCTGGCTTTATTAAGGGAGTAAGCGGTTCTTAAAAAAACCTAACCCTAACCCTTATTTTAACCTAACCCTAATTTTAACCGTAACTGTTACTCTAATCCTAGCCAAACTGTTACCTTCACCGTACCTGTAATGCTAACTGTTACCCTAACCCTGTAACGCTAACCCTAATTGTTACCCTAACCCTAGCTGTAACCCTAAGCGATTGTGAAACGTATTTAGCGTATGCTGGCAGTTTACCGAACCAAAAAAATGGCGTTGTGAATGAGTATATATACTACTACTGCGGTCGCATAAACGGAACCATAATCATAACCGTAACGTAAGTGAATGCATCGGCTTAGTGTCAGTTCAGCAGTTTCCCGCATGCCCAGTGGGCACATGACGTTATAATAACGTTATAATAATGTCATGACGTGACGAAAAATCACGTCGTAATAACGTCATCGTATTGTCATATATTAGTAATGTTCGACGACGTCATTTAATCACGTCTAAACTACTATATCTTTGCATAGGACATCTATAACAAGGAATTGATCGGAAAAATTAAGTAAGTCATTGATTTAGATAGAAGCAAGCTCTATTAGCAAGATATCTCCACGCAAATAAATATAAATACACTGTAATTCTTTGATATATATGTATGTATGTAAATTATCTTTAAAATACTTGTAAATAACTTTATAGTAAATATAGTAGAGAACTATATAATTTTTGCTACATAATATACAAGTAAATATTAACTCCTCCTAAAATCAGAACTTACTTTCGATGGATCATGTTTCAGGACATCGACATATTCACGTCTTATTTTTCTCTACTCGAAACATGTTTCGTTGACAATTCACTCGCTCAAATAAAGAACAAAAAGGTGAATCAGTATATTATATATATCTGCACTTTCATGGAAAAGCGGGTACTTACTATAACTTCAAATAATTCCATCCTACGAAAGATGCCTTTTTCCAGTCGATTTCTATCTGCCTTGATCTCTCCTATATCAAAAGTAAATACATTTTTGAGAGAGCTTGTACATAAAGTTATTTTGTGTCGTTAACTAGCTAATAACTCATACTTTGTCCATGCTATTTCACAGTTAAACGTATCCATGTTTCAAATGTTTTCGTATTCACACAAAAAAGTTTAACTTGTATATTTCTTTTTCAACTGACGTTTTTTTACTTACAACTACGCTTTACACACTCTTCTCTTGTTGGTCAGCGCCGTTAGGCATCTGACCTTTCATTTCCACGTGTGGTTCTGTGTGTCTGTAATGTTGCCGTGCTCTGCGCCCGTTCATAACACCCTTCTAAATATCGGTTCTAAATATCGATTCTTTCTTTGCCGTTTCCTCAACGCCTTCCCATAAATTCAATCTGTAATTGGTCTACTCAAGAAAACGGGTTTTAAAAATGGTGTGAAAGTTCCGTTTTTTGGATAACGTTTTTAAACGTGGAGTGGAAGTGAAGAAGACAGAATTTTACTTGAAGGTAATAAAATGCTTTGATTTAATTTATTTGCAAGTATTCTGATAGTGTTTGAGTACAGCTTTTAATCCATTATATATTTTCTGTAAACTTTGTGATGATGATGGATTGTCCATAAATAAAAAAGTGAAAGGAGCACAGCTTCACCATTAGAAGAGAAGAGTATATATAATTGTTTGCTTTGATGTGTGTTTTATGTTCATTTCAACATAATTTATTTTATTTAAATTAGTAGAGGGGAATTTGCATTTTAAATTCATTCTACTGTGCCTGAACCACCAGAAATATTAGCATCATTTTAATTTGCGGATATCTTTTTTTTGAAACCTTTCAATTTGCATTTTGACTGAAATATGATCATTTCAAGATTCTAAATGTGCAGTACATAGTGAGTTTGCAGTAAGTTTAAAGATTTCAATGAAAAAAGAAGACTAAAATACCTTAAAATCATAATTTTCGTGAACAAAACTACAAACTGTATTTGTTTCCATTTTCCTGATAATTTTTGTGACATTAATTTTCGTAAATCAAGATTTTTCAAAAGTTTTGCAAACGTTTTTTTTTCTCATATGAATTTTGCAGCACTTTAATTTTGCGGATTATAGATCTCCATCAAATTATGAAAATCGTGCCATGAAAATTTCTTGCCTTAAAGTAGGTTGCAGTAGTAAATATTTTTTCTAATTTTTCCATAATTTTGGATGGATTCTATGATTTTTTTTTAATTAGTTTTAACTTATGTTTATAACTAATAACAGTTTCATAAAGTGGGTTAAAATAGTTATTTACCTACTTAATTGAAGTAACGTAAAGTTGTGTCAGAGGTTAGTCTAATACCATGATGAAAAATAAATGCTGCTGTTACATATTCACTTTCCCCAAATGAAAAATCTCTCTCGTTTTAAAGCATAATTTCCAATTAATTAATTAATTTATTTATTCATTAATTTGGTAAAGAAGGTCAGTTTTACAGGCAGTGGTAAGCAATGATCTGGACCTACTATAGGCTTTTATAGATGACCAGCTTGCACGAGGAAATATGGTATAATAAAAAATGCACTTTCATTGATTTCTTTTTGTTTAATTTAATATCTGAATGAACATATAAAATTGATATCTCAAAATACTGTTATTTCCTTTTTTAGCACTTTAGGACCTCTTTAACCACATCTCATAATGTATTCCTGTTCTCCTTTGGCATCATCAACTTACCGAATCCGGAGGTGTGGACCTTTGGACCCTGGAAATACCGAACCCTGATAAAATCGGATCCTGGAAACTCTCGAATAAGAAGCCAGAAAAACAGAAAAATACTAATAAGTTCAATTTATGTCTTCTTAATAAAACACAATAAAACACAATATGTCATGTACGTATTTACTGCAAATGACCTTATTACTTCATTTAGCACTTTAAATTTATAAGAAGCGATTCTTCTGTCCCGTTGAATCACTTTTCTTATGAACATTTGAATGTTTTCCATGTGAGCCAGGGTTTTTTATCCATGATAGTAGCGTTGCAAATTATGTTAACACAAAGATCCTCCACAGTGTGAGCACAGGGCCTATTTCCAAAAATGAACTAGGTCTAAGTTAGCGCTGACCTTCAAGCCTTAAGCCTTAAGTGTTTTTTACAGTAATATCTTTGATCTTTATCACAACAACATTAAAATGTGAAAGTTTTTACACCTTTTGAAACCTTTGATTGAGTTTAAACTTACTTGAAAATAACAGTCAAAACTTCAAAAGGTAGAATTCAACTAAGAAGAAAAGAATACATTCACATGTTCTAAACTTGCTTCATAAAAACATGGACGTGATAAAAATAGGTTAGTGTAATACGTATAAATAGAGAGATGGCCACTAAGGGGAAAAATATCAATCAAGTTTACTGGCGTCTTCACTCATCTTGTCGTGCTAACGTAATTTCTACATTTAATCGATCGCATGGGGTTTTTCAAGTGGTTGATGTTATATAATTACACTCCTCCACTTTTTCTTATTTCCATCACAGTATTTCAATTTTGTGAGAGCCTATTGCACTATGCAAGTGAATAACGTTGAATACACACTGACTTTATTTTCTGTGAAATTGTGCCAAATAACTGGTTCCTTTTGTATAAAATCTATGCACAAACAAATGAAATACTGGAAAATTTTACTGAGATGACGGACACAAGTTGGTTTTCTTAGATATCGTCCGGTGTTATTTGGTTGAGTGTAACTAGTTATAAGATGGAATAATTACGAAAGCATATACTTCACCAACAAATTAGTATTTTTATTATAGTTCAGAAAATGTGACAGAGGAAAAACATTCAGCAACCTCATCGGCTCAGTAATTATCTCTAGGCTCTGTGAACCAATGAAATTCCAGAAAAATGGTGAAGCATCTTTTACGCGTCCCCTTCTAATAAGCTCCTAATTTTTCAGTATGAAGCTGTTTACATGAGAGCCGTACTGAACTCAAAACAGATTTCAAAATTCATACATATTCGGCAGTGTTTAGCTTAGTTCTGTTTACATAATACAAGTGTACTGAAATTTCAAACCGGTTTGAGTTCAAACTTTTCTTCACAAAGGTTTGAAACTCAATACGGGGTAATGAGGTGAGGACGCATGCGCACCTTGAAATAACCGCTGGAATGATTGATATTTGATTGTTTGACTCGTATTGAAAGTTTCATTTCAACGAAAATCATTTATACACCGTACTGAAATTTCAAACCGGTTTGAGTTCAAACTTTTCTTCACAAAGGTTTGAAACTCAATACGGGGTAATGAGGTGAGGACGCATGCGCACCTTGAAATAACCGCTGGAATTATTGATATTTGATTGTTTGACTCGTATTGAAAGTTTCATTTCAACGAAAATCATTTATACACCGTACTGATATTTCAAACCAGTTTCAGTTCAGTGAACAGCTTCAGTTTTTCATGTAAGTAGCTTCATACATATGAATTATGAAAATGGTTCTTCCTTCAATTTCTGTACTTTTGTTTGTATTTTAGTTGAGTCGACATGAAGACTTTGTTGTTGTTGATAGTTGCTTTTCTTGTTGTTGGAGTCGCTTCAGGTACCTTCATTTGTTCCTTCTATCACCTTCACGATTACTACCGTTTATGTTAGTCTTATATGGGGTCGATTATAAACTTTGGGCTAAATATAATATTGGGGCATTTTCTTAATTGTAGAACGTACAGACATCAGCTAAAAGAAGTCGTCATTTTTGCTAACATTGTTTACTGTAAGGTCAGTGAGATTCCATAAATCATTTTCTTCTTGTCTTTCATTAGAGGATGACATTGAGTTGGAACCCGATGCATATGGTGCTCGTAAGTATTGTTTGTAAATATATTTGCATTCATTTATGCAATCAACTAACTGAAAATGTTCGTCACAGGGTTGTTCTTTACAAATACATTCATATTTTATTAAAATTATTGTTTTCTGTTCAGTAAATTCACGTGTTCACGTTACTTTCTAGATAATTTGGAGAGACTGGAGAGTAAAGGTAAAGCTTCTTCTTCTACCTTCCTTTTTTGCTATTCCTTATGTTGTTATTTCAGTAAGAAAGATTTTTGTCTGATAAGAAATTAGGTCTCCACTACGTCCTTTTCCCCAGGGCTTGTTGCTTTTTCGATATTCTTGGCCACTATTCAGAATAACTGAAAGGTAGAAAGTCACGTGGACGAGGCTAATCTCTGTTAGTCTATGTTTTTCTCTTTTCTCTGTAACTCGTGCCTTCAAGTAAAAAGATTCTGCGACCAAACTAGCCCGGGCTCCTGACATTTCTTAACGTACAGCTACAAAGTCTCACTTGTAGAAGTATTATTTTTTAGGGCCACCGGGTGATATCCGAATTGATATTCGAATTAGAACACAGAAGAAGCAAAAGAAACAGAAGCGATTAATCTGAAATTTGTTTTGAATAAGTTCTCTCAAATAATAACATGATTTGTCGCTGTAACACGTCGTTTTTCTTTTCCTCCTGAATGTTCTCGGGAATAATAATGTTTGAAATAAACCTTGGCAGAAATATCTCATGATGCTGGGTCTCTCTCATACAGGATATTCACTATATGGTTATAGGCACTCCCCCATTGAGCCTACAAAAAATAAGGATAGGACGGAGATGTTTAATAATGCTTATGGTATTATAATTTAGATTTCTATGAAGCCAATGAAAGGTCATTTAATTTTGTCTAATTTTGTCAAATACAGAAATGTGGGCAAAATTTGCAGAACATATCACTAGGTGAAAACCCCAAAACAATACTTTCCAGCACATTTTTCAGTGAAATACCTTCTGCAAAAAGTGTCCTGTGACAAACATTGTCATGGTAACGGAAAATAAATTATGCAGTCATATTCCTTTAATGTTGAACTTAAAAACCGTGTCTGCGTTTTTGGAACAATTTATTTTCGATAACGTGAAACTATCACTAATGTATATCACTGTATTATTTGCAAACTTTATGATATCACAGTGAGTTGATATATCGGGTAGATCATTGAAAGTTATCATCAACAACAGAGGATAGGATAGACCCCTGGGGAACGCCGTTAAAAACAGCTGTTGGGTCAAACACATTTTCATCAAGTACACGCAGTATGGAGACTGTTTGCAAAACTCATCAATTTCAAAATGGTAATAGGTTGTAAAAAATAGGTTATCTGGAGTCTTTAAAGTCATTAGGCATGATAACGTAATAGTTTCAGAAACAACGATAATTGTAAGTATGCAACATGAATTTGAATTTGCAGCTAATTTTACACATGGCCGAATTTCCTGAGCCATTGAAAAAATAAAGTCACCAAAAGTTCTACTGTTGTTTATCTTCTCTCCTTTTTCCTGACCAGTCTTTGTTCTTCATCATTTTATCAAATTCTATAATATATGGCTGTAGGTAGGGTGTGTCCATAGCATTGATCTTCAACTTCCGAAAAACTTCCTTGAGTGAAAAACCTTTTCCGTAAATTTTTGCACTGTATAGTCTTCAAGCAGAAACTGGGAAAAAAATCTTGAGTATTCCATGAGAAATTGCATTTTTTTCGATGTTGATTCAAGTCACCATGTGTTGCAGTAGGGAAATGGGTTTTTTCTCCATTATTGGTTTTTTAAGAAAGCTCTTTTAAATATAGCTATATATCACACTGCTGAAAAGTAATTTGGTAGACACTTAAAAAATTAGGTCCAAAGATATATATACATACCCTTTCAAAGAAACAACCTTAAACTTAACTTGTTTCAATTCTTCAATACACTATGAAAAAATTCAAGAGATACTCCATTGAAGTGTTACTGGGTGAAACTTTACAGGAGAGTATTAGAGAAAAGTTTATTTTTAAAAATAACTTTTTTGCCCCTTTTTGTTACGGTAAAAGGACAATTAGATAATAGTTTAGACTTAATATAACTGGTTTAATGTTGAAAGATAAAAAATTTAACAGAAAAAATGTTAAGCCATACCTTCGTTTAAAGATGCTTGAAAGAATTTGTTTTGAGAAAAACGGTTTGTTACAGATAATATTGATAATAAACGGTACAGATATCAAAATTGCCTATAATCATTCTACTGGGAGTTTTAGTAATAAAGATAATTACTAAGTAATGAAGTGAAAAACATGATTGAAACAATAAATTTCATAAAAATGAGGTTGAGTGTAGTAACTAGGTGAAAACAAGGTGTTTAAACAGAAACTCAGGAAAGGTGTATTCTTTTCCGAATTTATTTTTTTATCTCCAATAATTGCTCATTGTATGATTACAGTAAGAAAAAAGACTGAAGCTTCTCAATATACTCACAGATTCCAAGACAAATTATGGTATAGATAAATGCTGGTTCTCACTTGTCGTCATTAGGCTTAGGTTACGACGATCGTAAGCCTTGCGACAGTTTTAAGCCTTACGATAAATATCAAAATTTTTCAAATCAGAATCAGAATGCAAAATAAGTGTAAACACTTTTTGGTCTTACGATTGATCGTCGTAAGTCTTACGCAGCCATCGTAAGCCTTGCGCAGGATATCAAAATATTTTGATATTTTATCGTAGGACTTAAGTTTGAACTAGGAGGGTAGAAAGTGAAGAAGACGAATTCGAATTGAAAGGTTTTTCAGTTCTATTCAAATTTTCAATTGAAATCAAATTGAAAGAACCCGACGCTCGTTACGCTCATTAATTTCTGAATATTCGTGGATCACTTTCACGTCGCCGTCCTCGTTGCTGTCGCAATTGCGTAAACTGCCTATTGTACTCAAGTCACGGACGTGGAAACGCAAATACAACTAATATCAAACGCTGTGTGCCCACTGCGATCAATGTCATCCATACTTTTCAACTACTTCTTGAATGAATGAGCTCTATCATCATCGAACCCAGGGTGTGTTGCTTGTTCGATATACACCTGCTTCGATTGTTCAAAATATGCAAAGTAGTTCGGGCTATGGTTTGTCATAGATTGTAAATATGTCTGTGAGTTTGGGGAATCGAGAATTATCTGTTTGTGTAACATACACACAGATTTTATATGTCTCGTTAAGTCTCCTCCTCAAACGTGTTCAAATATCAAAACAATCTCGTTACTTAGATCATTTATGAAATCTAGGCTTCGTTTCCTCCTTGAAGAGTAATGTTGTGTTGCCATAAGCAGAATCTTAAACATCGTATGACATAATGAGATTGTTATTCCATGAGTTGTGAATCCCTAAAATAGAAATAGAAAATGGCCGTAAAAACCCGTCCAATTACAATGGTAGGTTTTCTTAGGAAATTTCAGTTGTTGAGTATTTTTATAATACACATCTTTTGTTTCGTATTAGAATAGATTTTATATAATAAAAGTATTTACAATTCCACTACTACTACGCCTCGTGTTGATGCGATAATTTTATAAAAATTATCACAAGTTGCCCCAGAGCAATTAACAGTTAAAGCGAAAAATATAATTAAGATTTGACAATACAACGCATCAAAACGAGATTGAGTGTTTACACTTTGACAAATGAAAATTCTCTCAAACAAAGAAACAAAGGAAAAACTAAACTTATGGTCATCTGCAAAAAATTCGTTAAAGGAATGCTTCTCTGTTCAAAGCGGCTTCAAAAAATGCATACTTTCTCCGACCCAACCTACCAAATAGATTGCGAGGGATTGGTACTCGATTACACTGACAAGCTGATTCTTGGAGTTACCTTTCAAGAAAATCTTCAATGGAAACATCATATCAACAACACTGTCAAAAAAAACAGCTTCGCTACCTTAAAAACGCTGAAAGTTTTAGACGCTTAATCCCATTTATCCTCAGAAAACAACTTGCTGCTTCACTCTCAAAACTAGATTATGGAAACTCAAATAACGTTTAAACTATACCCCAATATCTCATCAAACGCCTCCGGAAAGTCTATTTGCTAACACAAAAGACGTAATTAACCTGTCATGGCTCCCAGTCATAGAACACTACGAATTCCTCATAACCAATGAAAAAATACCTGAAAAACTCAAAGTCGTTACACGTAACATTAACCAAACCCGAACCACAATTGACAAAGGAAAAACACTAGAATGCAATGACACCATCAAACATCCTAATTTGAAGCGAAAAGAATTAATAACAACCTACCGAAACCATTCAGAGACTATCGAAAATGAAAAACTTCCAATATGAATACAAACATACCTTACAAACATTTCAGAAGAAGAGCCAAATTTAAATTTGGATGTGCTGAAATAAATCAATTATCATTTTTATTATTATTATTATTATTATTATTATTATTATTATTATTATTATTATTATTATTATTATTATTATTATTATATAATCGTATAACATTTTTCTGTTCCTTTGTGTTATTAATTTTTAGAAGCAATGAGTATAAAATGTTATAGTTTGCACGTGTTCCGTTTGTAAAAGTTCCTTTTGAAATGAAAGGAACATTTGAGGCTCTCCCGAGACCTACAAAGTTATGTAAAAGGTAATAAAGTCTGATATTTAATGTCCTTAACGGTCTTTCGTGTTCTGTTTACTACCAATATTAAGTATATCTAAGATGACAGCTTTGTTCCTTAATGTCGAAAAGACGAACGTATGGCAAAATGCTGTTTGAAATGATAAAAAAACCAAAAGATTAATCCTGAAACCAAATGGCGATGAAGTGTACATTTGTCCTGTCGTATCATGTGAAAGTGAAAGCTTTAAAACACAAAGGGGCTGTAGAAAGCATGTATTTTTAAAACATGGTAGGTCACTCGTCTATTCACACACGAAAAAAACAGGAGAAGCTGCACCTCAGCAATGACAATGTTTGTAAAAATTGTACCAATGGAAAATCATTTACAAAATGGCTGCAAAGCTTAGGTGGTGGTGGGAAAAGCTTATGCCAAGGGGAATAAATGAATGCTTAAGTATTGAAATATGCAAACTTCTGTTGTTTCTGTTCTCTGGGATGTACCAGAAAGTGTAATAGATTATTGCATTACTTGATAGACACTTGGAAACTTGTTTTTTCTAGAATTACTGGATATATGAATGCCATATCCCACACGTTTGATTGTAGAAGGAGTTACGCCATTAAATCTGATAATATACCTGTGCTTATTGCAGCTGAAATTTAGTTAGACCGAGTAAAGAAATGTTTAACAAAGCAAATGCGTATTGAATGGAGTACACTCTTGAGTATGGAATACCTTGCAACCATCAATTGTTGGACAACCCTTGAGGATTTACAAAATGTTATTCTTTTTCCCGCTGACAAATTTTCACAGATTTTGCTTAACGCCAGTAATGCGACTGCAATCATTCTGGCTCACGATTGGTCGTTTTGGACTTTGTTTGTTGTAGCAGAACTGTTTTAAATGGTGAAGGGAAGCCGACCTATGACTTACCAATATTTAACTGTTTCGGTGGTTAGTTTCCTCGGGGTCGAAGGTGACATTGTTGATCAGACTAAATTCAAGAAAATATATAAGTATGGCTTTGACACTCTTATAATTTCAAAAAGAGTTGTTGATATCTTAAATGGATATATAGCCTGTATAAGAACTCGATTGAATCCGCTTTGTGACTATCTTCTAATAACAAAAAATGGAACACAGCTTAAACAATTAACGGATGTATTTGGCAGAATTGTTTACCAAGCTATCGGAAATCACATAAACCCGACACGTTATCGTCAGATCATTGAGCCGGAGAATATGTCTAAACTTACCGAACGTGAACAAGCTGCTTTATCGCGTGATCAAAAACATATGTAGCAAGAATACACTATCAGAAAATTCAGTCAGCCGAAGTTGCACGTCAAGGACAACAATGCGTAGAAAAACTGAAAACTATTGACAAGAACGATTCTGTATCGAGAAACAATTATTGCAACGAGCACATTACGATATCTACATCTAACAAAACTAATGAAGAAGGTAATGGTCGCGACAGGGAAAATAAAACAACGAAAGTTCGTCTTAACGCTCTATCGACCAAGAAATCATCATCTCAATTCCAAAAAAGCGACACTGTTATCAAACGAACGAGCAAGGTTTCGTTTTCGTCTACAGAAGACTCGTTTATCTCATATGACATCAAGAAGTACGGAGCTGGGAAATAGACAGCTATTTTGCGAGATCCCGAATATAGTTTTCATCCGTCAAGAAACCGATTTGTTTGAAATTGTTGATATAACTAATAATATTAGGCCAAGGAAATGTAAGATTCTGTTCATACACATACTAAGAAATTAAGATTCTCTTTTCGTCTTTAACCAGGCTGACTACACATGTTCTTCAAATTTAAGAGGTGATTTAAGAAATTTAAGAACCTTAAAACTAATGGTGAAATACACTCGGGATTTGTATTGGCTAAAAACCAACTGGGTTGCCTGAAAAGCATGCTAGGAGTATACCGTGTAGAAGGAGCAAGGTGATTTAAGTTTGCAGAACTCACGCAATATGTGAAAGGTTTAA
This sequence comes from Turritopsis rubra, assembly GCA_039566895.2. Lineage (NCBI taxonomy): Eukaryota > Metazoa > Cnidaria > Hydrozoa > Anthoathecata > Oceaniidae > Turritopsis > Turritopsis rubra. The sequence continues at coordinate 14,793,980 of CM077623.1, read as the reverse complement.
TGGTTAAAATAATATTAATCCGCAGAGTTAAAAGCCCAAAAGTTATTTTACATTGAGCCTTAAAATATATAATTGTAATTAGAGAAAGATTAGCACACTGCCAATATTAAAGAAGAACACAAATTAAATTTGAAACGTCTTTCTGTTATGTTTAGCTTCCCCTTCCCCAATCATTAAGCGTATCTGATAACACAATAATCCTTTTAGGTTTCATATAATCAGATAACTACTTTGCACACTTCCACCATGACTTTAAAAAACACAATAGTTACTGAGAATAGAAAATAGAAAATGAAATTTGAAATTTGTGATATCATCTCAAAAGGATTCTTATTTCCGACATCAGCGTTCCTATCACCCCTTATTCCCTATGTCTTAAAAAAAAGTATCGTCTCAAGTCTGTCTCATAGGAGATATAAGCAAGTATGAGCGCTTAAATATTCTTTTTCCCCACATCAGCGTTCTTATCACCCTTTACACCCTCGTGTCCTCTCTTGTCACCCCTTATTCCTTATGTCGTAAAGAAAAAGGTAACTTCTTAAGTCCGACTCATACCAGACTTAAGCAAGTATGAGCTCTTGAATATTGTTTTTCCCCCACATTAGTGTTCTTATCACCCCTTATACCCTGTTGTCCGCTGTTGTTCCTGCCTATTCCCTATGTTCTAAAGAAAAAGGTATCGTCTCAAGTCCGGCTCACACGAGACTTAAATAAGTATTCTTCTAAATTCTTTTAATAGAAAGAAGTAGATTTTCCTGTATGCAGATAAAAAGCAAGAAAATTGTTCCGTAAAATTTGATAATTGCTGTTTCATAATTCTTTCATAAAATTTAGAAAATACATTTTCGACGCTAACTGGCTTATAATTAGCAACATTGTTTTTATCTTTAATACACATATTTATCGGTGTCACCTCTTCCCGTTTTGCTTTATTTGGGTAGGCACTATTAGAAATGCTACTATTTATTGCGTTCGTTAACAGCTCTTCCATTAAGCACATCAGGCTTCGTGAATGGAAAGGCCTTAGGCGTATAACAAGAGAAGGATTTCTAAAGCTTTTCAATTCTATTCAAAAAATCTTTTATGGCGGTAAATCTTTGGTAAAAAACACATCTCGTGTTTCACTAGATTTGGGTTTACATGAGCGGGTTTATACGAATGTATATGTTTCACAAATTGTGGGAACACATAGTATTGTATATAAATCTGCGACTGTCATTAATATTTCAAAGCTACTACTTATTGTTTTCAAATTTGAAAGTTTCAAAGTTGTGGCTGGTAAAATAATGAGATGGTAAGAGAAATCAGACTTGTGCATCTGAATACATCTGCACATAATGAAAGACATTTTAAACATGTTTGCTTTGAATATATCAGAATTTGAGATATAAATATATCTTTCAAGTTTCTTCTCTTTGTCAACTTCTACCATTTTACTATTTCTTTCAACTAACAATTAAAAAATGTTTTCACAGCAGTTTTTAACTTTTCTGATTCTATATTTTTTAATAGATTGTCGGTTGCTTGATATTCACAAGATTGATTTAACTTAAGATAATAGAGTCTTCAACATTAAGATCATCCCATAAAAACTCAAAAGTGAAGTGAAAGTGAAATTAAAAAATCAAATCACTGCATAGTTTTCTTATGATTCCTTTTTTTTGGGTCACTGAAAAAAAACTCATTGCGCCAGAGGCACTCTATTGCATTTCTTTTTTTTTTTTCCCGTCATATACAGTTGTTAAAAATATTATTACTCCGATGTTCCGGTAGCTCCGTCAGTCAAGATTTTAACAATTTGACCATTGATTTCGATGATAATCTTTTTTGCACCGTCAATAACAACTTTTTTCACACCATTCAATGCTTCGATGATTTTCGGCTTGTATTGATCAGTAACTTTTTTGTGGCTTCACTTATCTTATCACCAAGATCCTTGACGGCCGATTTCACTTTGTTCCACACTGAAAATAATCAAAAAATCAAAAAGACAAATAAAAATGGAAAGTATTCGAAATAAACAGCCCATAAAGATTCATTCCATCTGAAAGATTTCAAAGCTTAAGTTTTATTTAGATCTTAAATTCTATGGGTAAAGAAAATAACATATACCATCAGTTATTCCACGTTTGACAATTGGTTTTTCATTTCCAATTTCATCAAACAAGTCTAACACATCCGTTTCAGCTGTAAGCAAAGCCATTTGAGCATTGTTTGTTGCTGTCGTACTGACTTTTCCACGGACGCTAGCGATGACTGCATCAATCTTGGCTTTAATTTGCAACCATTCTTAAAAATAAGAAGAAGTGAATTTTACAAGAATTCTTTATTGTTCGTGACATTTCTTTGTTCAATGTATTTGGTAACACATTTGTTATGCAGACACAAATTCTTACGAAGCTCATACATGGTAAAATTATAATAATGAGTTACTTACTGTCTTTGCATCCCATTAATTCCATGATGCTACCAATCTTATCAGATAATCTGTCATAATGACCTTGCACTCTGTCAACAGCTTTGAGAACCAAAGTTTTTACCAAGCTATTGACACCTTGTAAAGCTTCCCTCAATTTCTGTTTGATCGTCTCAATGTGCACTGAGTTAAAGCACAGAAATCGTTAACTGTTTCTGACAGAATATGTGGTTTATGTCGCCATTGGTAACTCATCATTTGGGTGCTACCTCAACTCAAAAATATGTATCATAGCGTGCTATTTCCGATTTTATATGAAGGAGTTATTTAAGAAGATGCACTTAACATACGTAAATGGGAAACCTCAATGCAAAATCCATGCAACAATATTATTCCGAAATGACTATCAAGAAAAACCAGAATCATACCCTTGACATCATCATTTTCATAGGCTGCTGAACCAGTGTTCAATATATTTTTTAAAGCTTCCTCGATTTTGTTGGCCATCTTTGTGAAAACTTCAGTATCAATCATGCCCATTTGTGAAAGTGTTTTCAACCATTCCAACATATCTATCATTATATGTAACAAGGTTATTTATACATAATTACAGATAGAACTGTCTGTCAGGATGATGGCCGAAAGCGAAAAACAACAACATTTACTTTCCACTCAGATAAATGAAAAGTTCTCTCTAATCATTTCTTAGAAGCATACATACACCGATTCAGAGTTAGTAAGTTACTTTTAAAGTTGTTTGTGCAAATTTCACAAATATCTCAGTTTGCTTGTGATGTATTTTGACCATGATGTTGTGTTTAATAAAAATAAAGTAATCCATACTGTTCATTATTAACTTGACGTCTTCAGCAGACATATTGCCATGTATGTGAATAACTGTATTTTTGTCTAGGCGAATCACTTGATTTTTAATTGACAACTTTCCGAGTGTTGGAAGAAGTCCTGCATAAAGTGCAGCAGTGTCTTTAGCGATTTCAGTCAAAGCGTTTGAGATTGAGGCATCAGCGACACAAACAGCATTTTCAAGTGATTTCTGGGTTTTTTAATAGTTTCCACAAACATATCAATGAGACATCATGAATGTTGAAAGAACTTCGTACAAACGAATACAAGAAAGTAAAACATATATCCAAATATTTGTTAACATACCCTTCCAGAAAACATGGCATCGCATTGAAATGCACACCCTTGTGCAACGATTCCCAAAATTATACATACAACCAAAGATTTCATCTAAAATTTGAAGAAAGAGTTACTCTAATTGAAAGTCTGTTGAGAAGAATATGGTACAAAAAAAGGAATATTCATTCAATGAAAACTTGAATAAAATGTAACATGCATATATCTATAGACATATATCTACATCCATGTATCAGACGCAATCCTACCTTGAATAGTTTTCTTCTGATTCAACCAGACAGAAAAGTGATTTTCAACAGCTAACAAACGTTACATTTATAGCAAACAAGTCAACAATTGAACAAGGTGTATTGCCACAGCTTCATGCCTTTTAATATGGAGGTGGTGTGCAACCTCGTCCCCAGGGCTTCTTGCCTTTCAGATTTACTAGATTTACGAGGTTGGGTGATAATTGATTGACGTGTAATCATCCAGGGGAGGGCGAATGTCAATATTTTTCAAGATGGTTATATTGAAAAGATATTTCGAAATCCCTTTGTAACATAAGCAAAAAGTAGCGACTATAGCGTGATTCTTTGCAACTTCTGGAGCTCATTTGGCAAGATCAAATATGGTTATAAAAAACTCGTTTTTTTTGAAATTCAGTAGAATGACTCAAGGCAATTTTGATATTTAAAACAAGGTTGACTGAAGTAACTAGGTTCATTCTTTCCAGTCCAACCTTTGATGTATTCTTTTGATGTAATTTTTGGTTCAATCGAGCCTTTTGGTATCATAAGAAATCTCGGCGTCGTTGCGACGTAAAGCAACCGTTTAACGTCAAATATCTCGATAACTTATGGCAATAACTGCAGCCATTTGAAGTCTAAATTAAGCAAGAGATATGTGGCAAAATTATGGTTACTTTTAGAAGACAACTTCACATAATGACGTCGGAAAATTTTTATATACCGATATCTCAGTAATAGTTCGTCGTAAACATATGATTCCATACACTTTTGGATAAGCTTTTTGAGCTAATGCCACTTTCAGTTTACTATTTGGTAATATAAGTTTTTGTGATTAAAAGCGAGAAATGTAATTCCAGTTTAGGTTCATTGTTCCACCTCTTTCTTTGGTTTTAATATTTGGCTTGCCAACTTAGCATATAGTCCTTTCCTGCCCCAACTTTTAATAGTGATTAACAAGGTGTTCTCAAGACTGTTTGCTTGTTGGAAATGTGAGTTATTGAGACAAATCCAAGGAAAAAAAAATTACTGTCAATAGTTCATTTAGAGGGAGGCACTTAACCAAACAAATGAACCAATCCCGCTGACATTGTAAAAGGTTAACATGTTTTGTTAATTTTGGTATATGCCTTGCTTAACCAGATTAAAAAAGGGCGCTACCATGCTCTTTTCTTTTACGAAGTGAGACAACAGAAAAATTAATGTATCAAATGTATTTAAAGATCCTTGAGGTCTTTTGTCCTGATGTGTACGTTTTACTGGCTGAAATAATTTTAGCAGCTGTCGTTTTGTTCATGGTAAACATGATGGAAATATGATACTTCAATTCTTTCTTTGAAAAAAATATACTTTCTACACTGTGGCTGAATTGAATACTGTTTAGTGGTATTTTATTTTACAGATTTTTATGTAATATCTGGTCTGTAGATTTCCCTATGGATGGTTGTTGTAAGATTCGTTTCTTCTTTATGTGAAATAAAAACGTGTATATAGGATTTTTCCATTCTGATACCTCAGACAGTTTACATTCAACCTCTCTTTCCTTTCAGTGTCCGGTATACAACTATATAAACCTCTTATGTTTTCAGTTTAAGTTCCTTAATGTATACACATGTTAGAGAGTGCAAACTTTATTAACAGTGGCAGAGCAAAACAGTTTCAGCATGCTGTATCGATCTTCACACATGTATAATATTTTGTAGTACATTTTATTTCACTCAATTTTTGTTCATTAACGTCTGTAGGTCGGCTGTTATTTCTCTATTCTTTCCTCTCTCTAGCATGTCCAATATGTTTCCTTTGAACGAACAAGCGTTGTTACGCTTATGATTCTGTGCTAGGGTCTGCAATGTTTTCGATACTTTCGCTCACATACGATTTATTCTCAAATTTGTTATTGCAGACTTTCGGAGCATTCTTCCCTATCTTCTTTGGACATCTGAACTGTCCGAAAGTACCAACGGGTCTCATGACCGCACATAATGATAGAAAGAAAAATGTTCAAAGGACCAGCTCAAAAACATAACGAGCATTAGAAATTGCGCCATTTGGGTGAACAACAATATATTTGATGAAACCATTACAATACCTAAAGAAACACGTGACAGTATTAAAAAATCTCGAATGTAAAGGTGGTTTTGTCTTATAAATTTCTTTTCATGGAGTCAGGCTTCTGAGCTGATATATTTATCTAAAGTTTATCCTGTTGTTACGAAGTCGCCATGATTTTAATATGGTTATGCTTTCATCTTTTATTTACAGCCTACGAGCTAATACCGCCAACAGAATATACAAGGAATAATTCCCTTTATATAAAACAATCTATTTACCTGCGATGAATGTAAAGTCTCCCATTGCGGTAGCTGGTTCGATTCCAAGTATTGCACTTTTATTAACTTTTTTCTCCCGGTCATTTTTTATTTGGGAGGTTTTGTAGGCCACGCTATAATGTAGCATGAAATCTGCAGACAAACCACCATGCTTAAAATAACATCACTTTCTCTGTGATATTCAGTCGCCAATCAACCAAGATAAAAACACCGACAGTGGTTGAGATGATGAACAGCATGGTGAGAATTGAATAAATGCTGAGTACAATATTACCAGTGAAGAGAATTTTGCTGTATGTGGTTAGAAGAGGCCAAATGTTCGTTTTTAGGAACCGTGCGTGGAGTTGCAAAAATGATTGGTTTCATTTTCAAATTGCTCACTTCTACTTCTTTTTTCACACGAAAATATTATGCAATATTCACTATTCCTTACCCAGAGAGTCTTTTATTGCTTTAGATAAACAGTTTTGGAGATCGTAAAGAGTTTGTTCCACATACCAGAATCCTAACAAAATCGTAGTAATCACAGATCATCATTTTGAAGAGGAAGGGAAATAAATAAAAGTATTAAAACAAAAGAAGGTAACCCTGCTTTAGATAAAAATTCCACCCTGAAATGTAGACGATATTATATTTTGATTATGCTTTTGAAACCAAGCCTCCATCTCTTCAAAAAAAACTCTTATTTTCATCAAAATTGTCAGTGTACTATACGATCAAATAAAGCGTTTGAAGGACGATTTAGTTTAAGACAACTATCAAAATCCTTCTTCTGTATAGAAATAGTTAGTTGCAGCAGATATTTCGACCTGATGAGCAAGGCGACACATACATCAGGAACATGTGCCAAAGGTCGTTGCATGTACCAGAGCTGACATAAAAAGGAGCATTCCTTATGCTTATACAAAAATCTCTCAACCATAATTGCTCACCAGCCATACCCAAAACATTATTGTAATACTCTAACGAACCCAAATCATCAGGGTCAAATTTGTAACCGTTATCCACCGGTTTTACACCAAAAGCAAAGGCAATATCACGATTACCACTAGACGATTTGATACCAAAATGAAATTTCTTTTTGTATTTCAAGTCGTATTGCTTAAGTGAATTTGAATCGGTAAACAATTGATCTCCAAGGGCAGATGATGGGTTTCTTCCCAGTTTCAGAAATGTTATCACAATAGCAGCGCCTCCGACAGCAAGGAACAGGAACATCCAAGCGAAAAGTCCTTTCATTACAGATGAAACTACTTCTAGAGTATTTTGAATCTTTTTGATACATTTTTTGGTTTTAAATCTACAGGAGTTACTCGTTGCAATCCAAGATCTCCATTAGCTTGAAATTACTGGCTGCTACTATGACCGTTATCAGGATTGACAATCGGTCGCGTTTTGCAATATCATAGGCGTATTCAAGGTCATTCAAAAAAATGGAGGATTCCGACGTTACGATATTACTTTTCAGTCTTAAGTGTCGATTAAGTTACTTGCACGTTTTCGTTTTCTATTTTCAATGACTTAACTCTCCTCCACAAATTTTGACTGACCACTAGCTACGCCTCTGAATGTTGTGGACAGCTGGATTGCAAACATTTTGGATAATACTTATCATGCAAAGCAACACCCACTGGAAAGAAGAAAACCATCAACAAATACTTCACAATGTTTGTTGTGCTCGAGAATAAACCAAACCATTTCACAGAGGTGACGTTCGACGAGATGTTGGCGTAAAACGCAGCTGCTGTTTTAAGTGACGTCACAAACATGGACACGGGTGCATGACGTAATGAATGTATGGTCCATTTGATTAAGTATTCTGTGTTATTTGAATCTCTTCTGAATACATCAATTTTCTTTGCTTCTTTCCAGATGCCAGTGTAAACAAATGCATCGTCTGGACCGATCCAAACAAGGAATATGATGGTCACCATATTTATGAAGGGAAAATAATCCATATCGAATATTCGACTGTAATATGTAATATGTAATACGTAATATGTTTTATACAATGGCATATTATAAGAGAAGGGATTTTTAACTGTGAGTGTACCCCAAAGTACCATTCTGGGACCCCTGTTATTCTTGCTGTATTTCAGAGATCTTGCTGACAACTTGAAATACGTCCAGATTGTCAAATACTGTCTTATTATGTGAAGGAAATTTACTCGAGGTTATTGAAACTGAACTCATTCACGATATGGACGAAATATCGAATTGGTGCTATGATAACGAGCTCATTGTTAAGCTCTAAAGATTAAATACCGCAGCGATATCGTCAACGTTGTAACGCATTATAAATATCTAGGAACTTACGTGAACATACATCATACAAGAAAACTACATCTCCTTTACGCCTCCTATTAAAAATACGTCCATGCCTTACAGTTAAAGCTGCAAAGACGATCTATCAAGCGATGATTGTTCCTGTAATGACATACAGTAGAATGGCTAACCTTAACTTGACGAATACTCGGCGAAAAAAGCTCCAGTCAATCGACAATTGCGCCCGAAATATCATCCCATCAAACACAACTTGCTTTATCGAGAATACAATGAAAAAGAACTGTTGTTTACTGGTGCGAAAGTGTATTGACTGTGAACTATGTGTAAACTTTAACAACATTTAGTTCTGATGAACCACAACCACAGCCACAACCACAACCACAACCACAACCACAACCACAACCACAACCACAACCACAACCACAGCAACAGAAATAGAAAATCGTTGTTACTGCTTCCTACGATTCACACAGAATATGGGCGTCGTTCTTTCAAGTTTATGGCGAGTAAATTTTATAACGACTTACCAAGAGATATACTAAATGATATTAATTTTAACAGTATCAAATCAAAATTATATGAACATTTTAAATAATTTATTTTTCTTTTGTTTTTTGAAGACATTTTAAAACAACTTTAACAATTTTTCATATTAATCAGATGTCTGTTTTTTCCTCCTTCTTTTTTGGTCTTTATTTTTTTACTTTAAACCTAACTTTTAGTTCGTATATATATATTTTAATGTTAATATTCACATAGGTAAACATTTTTAATTTTTAAGATTTCCCCGTAAAGGGAGAATTCGTATTAATTTAAGAGTTGCGCAGTAACCGTTTTTCTGCCCATTCCGAATCGGTTATCAGTTTTTAAACGGTAGAAGTCCGTGTCGAGAAGCGTATTTTTTTTCCCATTAATGTTTTTTATATCCATGGTTTCGATTATAATGTATAAATTATGAATACCAAACACAAAGAAGAGGGCAAATGAAGAATCAACTCTGACAATGAAGATCGCCTTAAGATTAGAACAGCATTGAATAAATGTATCCATCCATTAGAAATTATATCCCATTCATCCGACGTTTTGGTAAACATTTACACTGGTGAAGAGTCAGACAAATCAGTCAATATTCACAGGGCAGCAGAGATTGGAAAAGAAAAAATGGAGCAATTTCAGAAAGAGCTTCCTGAGGGTTTTAGAAACAAATTGACGAACAAAGTTGTGCTAATGACCTCAGCAAAGGACAAGAATAAGAATAAGAAGGGAGAAGAAAATTCATACAATACAGATCTTATCTTTTCACGTGTACTCCTTCTCCTTGGGACAAACCAGATTGACTTTGAGGATCTATTTGATTTCGATTTGGCAACTGTCCCAACGTCACTGTTTGAAGAATCCGGTGTTGCAAGGTACCCAAATCATAAATCAGGTCTCATGAATAAATTGAAGATTGAAGAGCCATCCCGCTCAGTAAGACTTGATGCAACTGTTATTGATGGTGGTGGTATGTTGCATAACATTCATTGGCCATCAAATGGTACAGTAAAAGATTTGGTTGATGGAATTGAGCACTACGTGAAGAAGATCAATACAGATGTTTACCTAATATTCGATCGCTATAAGGCTGGAGGCATCAAATCAGACACAAGAGAATCACGTGTTGGGGCATTTAGAAGATCTCACCAATTTTCATTAGAAAGAGAATTACCCCCAAAAGATATGGTTCTACTTTCTTCAACTACCAAAGAAAACTTGATAGAATTGATATCAAAGGAGCTTTGCGCGAGATTCGAAAACAACAGATCACGAAAGCGGTTCGTTGTCACATCAAAAAGTCCAGTTCCAGTGCAGGTTGAAAATGGAATTATGATCCAAAGAAGAGACTTAACCTCGTATTTTGATGAAGCTGATTATGCCATTCCCCAGCAAGTGCATTCTATTCTGGTAGAAGAAGGAAAAGGATCAGTGAAAGTGCTGTCTGCAGACACCGATGTCTTTGTTCTGCTCTGCCACTATTTCTCAAATATTTGGATCTCGAAAGACGTGTACATGGATCAATTCTCCAGTGGAAGCAAGCTGATAAGTATCAAAAAATCAGTCAATGCCAAACCAGAGCTAATGTCTTCTTTAGTTGCTGTTCATGCCATTTTGTGATGCGACCAAGTACCAATGATGTTTGGTGTGGGAAAAGTCAAACCATTACATGTAGTTGAAAAGGTACTACTTAAACATATGGGTGAAGAAAGTGCTGAAATGGATGAGGTGATTGACGAAGGAAAAAGGTTTGTGGCAAGGTGTTATGGTCAAGTGGATGTGAGTTCATCAAAGAGTAGACGAGCTATGTGGATAGCCAAGACAGACGGAGCGAAGAAGAGTGCTAAACCACCAGCCTTGAAAAGTTTACCTCCTACAGATGAAGCTCTTGAATGTAACATAAAGAGAGCACATTACGTCGCGATTTTGTGGAAGTCCTGTATCACTGGAAATCTTCCAGATCTAGACTTCCAGATCTATGGATGGGAAAAGGACGGTGACTCTTTGAAACCTACCATGCTTCCAGATGGAATCGATGTTGCACCTCAAAAAGCCTTAGAGATGACGAGATGTCAATGCAAGACACAGTGTATAACGAAGAGATGTAGTTGTGTGAAAGCTGGAACTAACTGTTCTGATTTCTGTGGTTGTCAAAGTTGTGAAAATCACAAAGATATCAATTGTGACTATGTTAACGATGATGATGACGATGATGAAGATTCTAATGATGAAATTGATGACATGAATTGATTAATCGAATAAATGTTTAAAAATTACTCACTGCAAAGTTTCTAGTTTCTGTATTCGATTCCGAATTATTTTGGCAAATTATACAAAATGTTAGGCAGTCTTTTGGCTGTAATTTTTTATTTTTAACGGCTGAAACATAAACAAGTATAATTTTTGTAATCTGCAGGCAATAATCTTTCCAAAGAGTATAAACAAGGGTTTTTTATCATTTTTTACAGAAATTTCCCAGAATTTTCGGTCTTCGTGATACCCCATTTTTAAAAGTCCATAAAAAAATTTCCCCGATACTTAGGAGGGGCAAGTTTGGCTTTTTGGGGTCTATATAGACCGTAATAACAGGAAATGCAAAAAAATCCCATATGGACTCCATGTCAAGGTCCCTTTTAAAATCTGCGTTTGGCCACCAGACTAAATTCTTCCTACTAAAATTTCTAAAAATACTTGTGAAAATTTTAAAAATTCATCAGTGGACCTGAGATTTTATAACAGTTATATAATTTCCTTTTTATTATTAGGTCCTGTGTTGGTGGCATCATCTCTGGTATTACACCATATACACCATATACATGCAGTTTTCTTGGCTGTTTCATCAGACCTCTAAACGTCAGACGTCAGAGTTTGTCAGACTTATCTGGACTTCTCCGAATTTTTGGATTGACCACCTTATGTGAACTGGACCAGATTTTTTTATTCAGATATTTCAAAAATAATATTTCCATTCCTCAATTTTGCATAGCTATCTTTGTCACGTGAGAAGTATCATATATATATTTTTCAGTTTTTACTTTGACACAGTTTTGTTACATTGTACTATTATTAACACTTTTACAATAGATTGAGTTCAGAATACACATTAATAAAATTGTTTAATATTCTAAGACTTATTACCTCAACCCACCGAGATATAACAAACGTACGCAAGTATTTTTCTGAAGAGTGTGTCTAACGGACAGACAGACGTTACAAGCAAAAATTAACAAAAAGCGTGGGAACTATACAAATTCTGAATGTGACCTATTTTTCGAACAGTCTGTTGATGAATAAGATACCGAGTACAATGAGACATATGACTGAACCTGAGGTTGTATGTACCGTGACATTTGAAACAACACCGCCGTTGACGTTCAGATTCAAAAAACAGCTCTCTTTTTATTGACGTCTTCACAAAAATGGCTGCCGGTCGACAAGATCGCCGGTGTTTCAACTTTTTTCCCGACAGTGATTGCTGATTTATCAGTGCACATGTGCAGATCATTAAAGCATAGATCGTTACCCTCAAACTGGAAACCGCTGATTTTGAAATGAAAACAACAGTTATAAAGGGTACCCAGATTTTCTTTCTAAAATGTTCTTCTTGCCGCAGCAGGAGAGAGGCTGTGAAATTTAGTAAAAACATGCGGAATGTTATCTGAACTGTTCTAGGGTTCTTCGTAATGTGTACCACTTTTCTGGTATAACCAACCGCGCTGACCTTCAAGTCCCAGGGCCTCTTGTTATTCATGAGATGCGTGAAACAATTTTTTTCATCAAGTGTGGTCACAACTTGTTACGTCGTACCAATGAAATAAAAAAAAATGCATTTGTGGCAATTTTAAAGTTTGTAGGGGGTTACCACCTTAAGCCATGATATTGCTGTTAGTATTGCCTCGTGCTTCCATAGTCTGTAGAAGCCCATCAACAACCAGCTAGTAAGAAATTTCATCAGTTTTCAACTTAACTCTTTCAAAACTTCTTATTACCTTTCTCGTTTGTTATTTACACGTTTCGTTTACTTGTATTTGTGAAGATCTAGTTTAAAAATCAGTATTACATGAAGCAGTCGTTCAATTTTTCGTATATGCAATCATCAGTTTCTGGTGTTTCTTAATTAAATCTGGGATCACACTTATAAGTCTTTTTTTAAATACAATTGTGTTGTCAATGTGACTTAGGCTTTTTGGAAGGCGATGGTTTGATATGGCTTTAAAGCTTTTTGCTGCCTTTGATGAATTTTTTGTTGTGCTTGGTGACGTTTGGTAAATTTTCTAAATCAGTTTCTGTGTTACAGAATGACTGGTGTACATAATATATTTGAATTTTTAGCGACATCAAGTACGTCTGCTGGTACCGTTTTGCGCCATCTGGTTCTTATTTATTTTAAAAAATACACCGGAATGTAAGTGTAGATGGCCGAGTAGCATAAAGCTTTGAATTCCATTTCGAGAACATGGAGGTTCAAATCTGATGATAGGCGATTTTCGTTTTTATTCGAATAAGTTACAATAAGTAAATGTGAGTTACAGCTATCCTCCTAGGTTACAGTAAAGAGATTTAGTGTTAAACGATGAATATAATTGATATAATATAATAACTGTGACGTGACTTCTTTGCAGCAGTTTTTTTGTTCAGTGTGGACTTCTTGGCGGTTTTCTTGGCTACTGGTTTCTTTGCTACGGGTTTCTTCTTAGGAGTGTATTTTTTGGCAGTTTTCTTAGCAGCAGTTTTCTTTTTCAAAATCAACCCGATGCGTGTAACTAAATTTTTTCCCCCTGGTTTTATTAAGGGAGTAAGCGGTTCTTAAAAAAACCTAACCCTAACCCTTATTTTAACCTAACTCTAATTTTAACCGTATCTGTTACCCTAATCCTAGCCAAACTGTTACCTTCACCGTACCTGTAATGCTAACTGTTACCCTAACCCTGTAACGCTAACCCTAATTGTTACCCTAACCCTAGCTGTAACCCTAAGCGATTGTGAAACGTATTTAGCGTATGCTGGCAGTTTACCGAACCAAAAAAATGGCGTTGTGAATGAGTATATATACTACTACTGCGGTCGCGTAAACGGAACCATAACCATAACCGTAACGTAAGTGAATGCATCGGCTTAGTGCAGTTCCGCAGTTTCCCGCATGCCCAGTGGGCACATGACGTTATAATAACGTTATGATAATGTCATGACGTGACGAAAACTCACGTCGTAATAACGTCATCGTATTGTCATATATTAGTAATGTTCGACGACGTCATTTAATGACGTCTAAACTACTATATCTTTGCATAGGACATCTATAACAAGGAATTGATCGGAAAAATTAAGTAAGTCATTGATTTAAATAGAAGCAAGCTCTATTAGCAAGATATCTCCACGCAAATAAATATAAATACACTGTAATTCTTTGATATATATGTATGTATGCAAATTATCTTTAAAATACTTGTAAATAACTTTATAGTAAATATAGTAGAGAACTATATAATACTAGTATACCGTGTAAAAATTGTTTACATCTTTCTCAATAAAATGTTTTTACACGCTATGCTAATCGTTTTATAATAACTCTATGTAATACAAAAACGCAGTCTAAAACGCTGCTTAAAATCTTTCATCAATTCATAAATATTTTACCCGCCATACTAAGCATTTGATAATCTTTTCTAAAATAAATCCTAACCATTCTTAATTCTTTCCACTTTCTAACTTTATAGTCAACCAAAAATACTTTCAGACTTTGTGGTGAATAGATTCATAATTATCAATACTAAATCTCAGATAAAAATATTCACAAATTGTAAAATATCTCACTCACCCCACACTACAATACCCATCGCAGAATTAACTTTTGGAATATATACAGATTTACGTATGTAAGATATAAGGTATTAACTAAATCTTAAAAAGAATCATACCTCCGAAGAATGTTTCTTTCTTCAAAGCTGAGTTTTCTTTCTCTATAAATTCCAGGAACAGAGAGATCGCCAATTAGAAAAAAGGCCATCGGTATTAACTAATTTTACTCACGGCCAAAACCAACAGATTAATCAAATCTCTAATCTTTTATACCTTCTTGACTTTCTTCTTTCTATCATTGTACTAAAAAATACCATGCTCAACACAGTTTTTACTAAATTTTCTTTCTTTTCTCTGGAAATCTAAAAAAACAAACCGAAACTGGATAAAATGCCGTTTGATATGTCTTATACCTTCAACATTATATATAACTCGTAAATATGTAAAAACTATTCTTCGTAAATAAAAATTGTCTTTTTTATCCATGTTTCTTATTATTACTTCGTCTTAAAAAATGTAAACAAACGCTTCTTTTTTCTTCAAACAACTATTTTACATTCGTTGTCAATAGCTGCTACGTTCGATTGTAATTCGAAGTCTCCGCCTGATATGCTATATCATGTCTTCCCTTATGTATTTTATATCATAAAACAATTATAAGCACTAAGCCGAAGTGCCTTATGCTAATACGGAATAAACATAAACAAACATCCATTGACGAACTTTCCGAAAATTTTTACTTAACGTTCTTTCTTTAAAAGTTAGGTAAGAAAAAAGCAAGATTGCGTATTAGTATAAGAAGATATTTGTGCTACATAATATACAAATAAATATTAACTCCTCCTAAAATCAGAACTTACTTTCGATGGATCATGTTTCAGGATAGTTGACCTCTGTCGCCTCTCATATAGAGGTTGTCAATCAAGTTTACTGGCGTCTTCACTCATCTTGTCGTGCTAACGTAATTTCTACATTTAATCGATCGCATGGGGTTTTTCAAGTGGTCGATGTTATATAATTACACTCCTCCTTTACACTCATCCACTATTTCTTATTTCCATCACAGTATGATGTTTTTTGTTGTTCAAAATTTTGCTTGTTATTTTGAAAAGAATAATTTTGTGTACTATTTTAGATTAATTCAGGACAAATGTACTATTGCCTCCTCGAATACGCTTTGGAATAAAGAATATCTTAATCCAGCACTTTGTATGGATTTTGCATTTCAATTCTGTGAGAACGTTGAATACACACTGACTTCATTTTCTGTGAAATTGTGCCAAATAACTGGTTCCTTTTGTATAAAATCTATGCACAAACAAATGAAATACTGGAAAATTTTACTGAGATGACGGACACAAGTTGGTTTTCTTAGATATCGTCCGGTGTTATTTGGTTGAGTGTAACTAGTTATAAGATGGAATAATTACGAAAGCATATACTTCACCAACAAATTAGTATTTTTATTATAGTTCAGAAAATGTGACAGAGGAAAAACATCCAGCAACCTCATCGGCTCAGTAATTATCTCTAGGCTCTGTGAACTAATGAGATTCCAGAAAAATGGTGAAGCATCTTTTACTCGTCCCTTTTTAATAAGCTCCTAATTTTTGAAATTTCTTGTATGTGTCATTTTGCAAGATACTAACCATAAGAACAGGAGGTTATTCTTCGAAAAATATTTGGAAGATTCCTCTTCAGTATGAAACAGTATGAGCGGATATATTTAAAACTGGATTTAAATCAAAACAATTTTTTCTAGTTTTTCTTGTTTATAGAGTATACAGGTTTAATTGGTGTAGACTGGTATATAACAACAACGTCTGACCGTACGGATTATTCAGAATAATAAAAAACCTCTTAAGATTAATTTGATTTAACTCAGTACGAGGCTGTTTACATGAGAGCCGTACTGAACTCAAAACAGATTTCAAAATTCATACATATTCGGCAGTGTTTAGCTTAGTTCTGTTTACATAATACAAGAAAATCATTTATACACCGTACTGAAATTTCAAACCGGTTTGAGTTCAAACTTTTCTTCACAAAGGTTTGAAACTCAATACGGGGTAATGAGGTGAGGACGCATGCGCACCTTGAAATAACCGCTGGAATGATTGATATTTGATTGATTGACTCGTATTGAAAGTTTCCTTTCAACGAAAATCATTTATACACCGTACTGAAATTTCAAACCGGTTTGAGTTCAAACTTTTCTTCACAAAGGTTTGAAACTCAATACGGGGTTATGAGGTGAGGACGCACGCGCATCTTGAAATAACCGCTGGAATGATTGATATTTGATTGTTTGACTCGTATTGAAAGTTTCATTTCAACGAAAATCATTTATACACCGTACTGATATTTCAAACCAGTTTCAGTTCAGTGAACAGCTTCAGTTTTTCATGTAAATAGCTTCGTACATATGAATTATGAAAATGGTTCCTCCTTCAATTTCTGTACTTTTGTTCGTATTTTAGTTGAGTCGACATGAAGACTTTGTTGTTGTTGATAGTTGCTTTTCTTGTTGTTGGAGTCGCTTCAGGTACCTTCATTTGTTCCTTCTATCACCTTCACGATTACTACCGTTTATGTTAGTCCTATATGGGGTCGATTATAAACTTTGGGCTAAATATAATATTGGGGCATTTTCTTAATTGTAGAACGTACAGACATCAGCTAAAAGAAGTCGTCATTTTCGCTAACATTGTTTACTGTAAGGTCAGTGAGATTCCATAAATCATTTTCTTCTTGTCTTTCATTAGAGGATGACATTGAGTTGGATCCCGATGCATATAGTGCTCGTAAGTATTGTTTGTAAATATATTTGCATTCATTTATGCAATCAACTAACTAATGTTCTTCACAGGGTTGTTCTTTACATATACATTCATATTTTATTAAAATTATTGTTTTCTGTTCAGTAAATTCACTTGTTCACGTTACTTTCTAGATAATGTGAAGAGTCACCTGGGTTCGGGTAAAGCTTCTTCTTCTACCTTCCTTTTTTGCTATTCCTTATGTTGTTATTTCAGTAAGAAAGATTTTTGTCTCATAAGAAATTAGGTCTCCACTACGTCCTTTTTGCCCAGGGCTTGTTGCCTTCTGGATATTCTTGGCCACTATTCAGAATAACTGAAAGGTAGAAAGTCACGTGGGCGAGGTTAATCTCTGTTAGTCTATGTTTTTCTCTTTTCTTTGTAACTCATGCCTTCAAGTAAAAAAAATATACGACCAAACTAGCTCGGGCTCCTGACATTTCTTAACGTACAGCTACAAAGTCTCACTTGTAGAAGTATTATTTTTTAGACCTCCGAATTATTATTATTCGAATTGGAAAACAGAAGAAGCAAAAGAAACAGAAGCGATTAACCTGACATTTGTTTTGAATAAGTTCTCTCAAATAATAACATGATTTGTCGCTGTAACAAGTCGTTTTTCTTTTCATCCTGAATGTTATCGGGAATAATAATGTTTGAAATAAACCTTGGCAGAAATATCTCATGATGCTGGATCTCTCTCATACAGGATATTCACTATATGGTTATAGGCACTCCCCCATTAAGCCTGCAAAAAATAAGGATAGGACGGAGATTTTTAATAATGCTTATGGTATTATAATTTAGATTTCTATGAAGCCAATGAAAGGTCACTTAATTTTGTCTAATTTTGTCAAATACAGAAATGTGGGTAAAATTTACAGAACATATCACTAGGTGAAAACCCAAAAACAATACTTTCCAGCACATTTTTCAGTGAAATGCCTTCTGCAAAAAGTGTCCTGTGACAAACATTGTCATGGTAACGGAAAATAAATTATGCAGTCATATTCCTTTAATGTTGAACTTAAAAACCGTGTCTGCCTTTTTGGAACAATTTATTTTCGATAACGTGTAACTATCACTAATGTATATCACGGTATCATTTGCAAACTTTATGATATCACAGTGAGTTGATATATTGGGTAGATCATTGAAATTTATCATCAACAACAGAGGATATGATAGACCCCTGGGGAACGCCGTTAAAAACAGCTGTTGGTCAAACACATTTTCATCAAGTACACGCAGTATGGAGACTGTTGGCAAACCTCATCAATTTCAAAATGGTAATAGGTTGTAAAAAATAGGTTATCTGGAGTCTTTAAAGTCATTAGGCATGATAACGTGATAGTTTCAGAAACAACGATAATTGTAAGTATGCAAGATGAATTTAAATTTACAGCTAATTTTACACATGGCCGAATTTCCTGAGCAATTGAAAAAATAAAATCACCTAAAGTTCTACTGTTGTTTATCTTCTCCCCTCTTTCCTGACCAGTCTTTGTTCTTCAACATTTTATCAAATTCTATAATATATGGTTGTAGGTATGGGTGTGTCCTTAGCATTGCTCTTCAACTTCCGAAAAACTTCCTTGAGTGAAAAACCTTTTCCGTAAATTTTTGCACCGTCTAGTCTTCAAGCAGAAACTGGAAAAAAATCGGAATTTCATTAATTATTCCATGAGAAATTGCATTTTTTTCGACGTTGATTAAAGTCACCATGTGTTGCAGTAGGAAAATGGGTTTTTTCTCCATTATTGGTTTTTTATGAAAGCTTTTTTAAATATAGCTATATATCATACTGCTGAAAAGTAATTTGGTAGACACTTAAAAAAATAGGTCATATATACATACCCTTTCAAAGAAACAACCTTAAACTTAACTTGTTTCAATTCTTCAATACACTATGAGAAAATTCAAGAGATACTCCATTGAAGTGTTACTGGGTGAAACTTTACAGGAGAGTATTAGAGAAAAGATTATTTTTAAAAATAACTTTTTTTGCCACGTTTTGTTACGGTAAAACGACAATTAGATAATAGTTTAGACTTAATATAACTGATTTAATGTTGAAAGATAAAAAATTTAACCGAAAAAATGTAAAGCCATACCTTCCTTTAAAGATGCTTGAAAAAATTTGTTTTGAGAAAAACGGTTTGTTATAGATAATATTGATAATAAACGGCACAGATATCAAAATAGCCTCTAATCATTCTACTGGGAGTTTTAGTAATAAAGAAAATTACTAAGTAATGAAGTGAAACACATGATTGAAACAATAAATTTCATAAAAACGAGGTTGAGTGTAGTAACTAGGTGAAAACAAGGTGTTTAAACAGAAACTCGAGAAAGGTGTATTCTTTTCCGAATTTATTTCTTTATCACCAATAATTGTTCATTGTATGATTACAATAAGAAAAAAGACTGAAGCTTCTCAATATACTCACAGATTCAAAGACAAATAATGGTATAGATAAATGCTGGTTCTCACTTGTCGTTCTTAGGCTTAGGTTACGACGATCGTAAGATTCGCGACAGTTTTAAGCCTTAAGATAAATATCAAAATTTTTCAAATCAGAATCAGAATGCAAAATAAGTGTAAACACTTTGTGGTCTTACGATTGATCGTCGTAAGTCTTACGCAACCATCGTAAGCCTTGCGCAGGTAATCAAAAAATTTTGATGTTTTATCGTAGGACTTAAGTTTGAACAAGGAGGGTAGAAAGTGAAGGAGACGAATTCGAATTGAAATGTTTTTCAATTCTATTCAAATTTTCAATTGAAATCAAATTGAAATAACTCGACGCTCATTACGCTCATTAATTTCTGAATATTCGTGGATCACTTTCACGTCGCCGTCTTTGTTGCTGTCGCAATTGCGTGAACTCCCTATTGTACTCAAGTCACGGACGTGGAAATGCAAATGCAACTAATATCCAACGCTGTGTGCCCACTGCGATCAATGTCATCCATACTTTTCAACTACTTCTTGAATGAATGAGCTCTATCATCATCGAACCCAGGGTGTG
The DNA here is from genome assembly GCA_039566895.2 of Turritopsis rubra. NCBI lineage: Eukaryota > Metazoa > Cnidaria > Hydrozoa > Anthoathecata > Oceaniidae > Turritopsis > Turritopsis rubra. The sequence goes on along the minus strand of CM077623.1, from coordinate 14,773,376 downwards.
TTGCTTGTTCGATATACAACTGCTTCGATTATTCAAAATATGCAATGTAGTTCGGGATATGGTGTGCCATAGATTGTAAATATGTCTGTGAGTTTGGGAAATTGAGAATAATCTGTTTGTGTAACATACACACAGATTTTATATGTCTCGTTAAGTCTCCTCCTCAAACGTGTTCAAATATCAAAACAATCTCGTTACTTAGGTCATTTATGAAATCTAAGCTTCGTTTCCTCCTTGAAGAATAATGTTGTGTTGCCATAAGCAGAATCTTAAACGTCGTATGACGTAATGAGATTATTGTTCCATGAGTTGTGAATCCCTAAAATAGACATATAAAAATGGCCGTAAAAACCCGTCCAATTACAATGGTAGGTATTCTTAGGAAATTTCAGTTGTTGAGTGTTTTTATAAAACACATCTTTTGTTTCGTATCAGAAACAGAATAGATTTTGTATAATAAAAATATTTACAATTCCACTACTGCTACGCCTCGTGTTGATGCGATAATTTTATAAAAATTATCACAAGTTGCCCCAGAGCAATTAACAGTTAAAGCGAAAAATATAATTAAGATTTGACAATACAACGCATCAAAACGAGGCTGAGTGTTTACACTTTGATAAATGAAACCTCTCTCAAACAAAGAAACAAAGGAAGAACTAAACTCAAAGCGGGTTCAAAAAATCCATACTTTGTCTGACCCAACCTACCAAATAGATTGCGAGGGATTGGTACTCGATTACACTGACAAGCTGATTCTTGGAGTTACCTTTCAAGAAAATCTTGAATGGAAACATCATATCAATAACACTGTCAAAAACAGCTTCGCTACCTTTAAAACGCTGAAAGTTTTAGACGCTTCTTCCGATTTATCCTCAGAAAACAACTTGCTGCTTCATTCTCAAAACTAGATTATGGAAACTCAAATAACGTTGAAACTATACCCCAATATCTCATCAAACGCCTCCAGAAAGTCTATTTGCTAACACAAAAGACGTAATTAACCTGTCATGGCTCCCAATCATGGAACACTACGAATTTGTCATAACCAATGAAAAAATACATGAAAAAGTCGTTACAAGTAACATTAACCGAACCCTAAGCACAATTGACAAAGGAAAAACACTAGAATGCAATGACACCATCAAAACATCCTAATTTGAAGAGAAACGAATTAATAACAACCTACCGAAACCATTCAGAGACTATCAAAAATGAAAAACTTCAAATATGAATACACGCTACTACGGAAGCCCATTAGTGCCACTAGCCTACTTATTTTATAAAATGAATAGGCAACAAAAAAATGCATAGGCAACTACAAAAAAATGAATAGGCAACTACAAAATGAATAGGCAACTACAAAATGAGTAGGCAACTATAAAATGAGTAGGCAACTACAAAATGAGTAGGCAACTACAAAATGAGTAGGCAACTACAAAATGAATAGGCAACTACTGGAATTGTCTCTTCAATTTTTTAGATTACCTCATTTTGTGCATGCGCAGCTAAGCTATTTTATTGGTGTTTCAAAATGGTGGACGTGGAAGCAAGCAAGTGTTGTCACTTTTCATAAAAAACATGTATAGTTTGTAGTACGATGATGTGTGAGAATTATCAGTGTTACATTTTTATATTTTGTTCTTAGGAAAAACAGCTATTGAGCAATTATTCCATGCAGGATACATGTACAAAGAAATACTGACGGCCTTGAGCGTAGTCCATGGCATTAAAATCAGGTAATGCTACTCGTTGTTGTGGTTCCTGACGGAAGTGACGGTCTTCTTGATCGAATCTTGATGTTATCTTTAGTTTGAGGCAATTGAAAAGGATTTTATCAAGTATGGGGCTGTTCAGAAGGAAGTGTTACTGTTCGAATCAGTTGTTATATAATGTTGTCAAAGTGCGTGATCATAGTTTTTATACATTTCACTACATGTCCTTAATTCATTTTTCATAACGACATTTAATTTCCAGTACGAGATAGAAAACAGTGGTTCGGCACTAGGATACAGACATTTGCATCAAAAACTGAGGGTAATTTATAAAATTCAAACTAGCAGGTAATCAATAGCTAAGATTATTTTACACTGCTTATTTATGTTCCAAACATCGTAAGAACACGGAAAATATATTTTGTTTTTAAGAGAAAAAGTAAGAGAACTTCAGCATATCATCGATCCAATTGGTGTTGCAGAAAGGAAAGCAAAACGTTTGCAGCGCAGACAGTACACTTGTAAAGTGTGGACGTTGTTTCATAATACTATTTACAAACATCTATCATTTTGGAAAAATTCTCTGTCTTTTAGGGACCAAATCAAGTTTGGCACTTAGACGGATATGATAAGCTAAAACCATATGGCTTTTGTATTCATGGTTGCATTGACGGGTGCGTGCGTACAATTCATAGTTTTATGTTTGATTTCAAATCAAAATAAATTTCTTGAAAAAAAAACACGATAATCAATATTTAGTTATTCACGTAAGGTGTTGTGGTTGCAAGTGGCAGGAACCAACAATTGTCCGAAAGCTGTTGCACATTACTTCTTGAAATACGCAAATAATATATGTGGTAAAATTTCATTTCCGAATTTACACTTAGCTTTGTGATTATAAAAACGTCAACTGATGAGTGAAGTTTCATTGACATACATTTTAGGTACAGCAAGGTTGATCAGATCAGATCACGGTAATGAAAATTTAAATATTGCTGGAATGCAGATATTTTTTCGACAGAATAACACAGATTCGTTTGCTGGAGATTTCGTGAAGTTTTCGTTTTGGTAAATCCACCACTAATCAGGTTAAAAAATTCACCTGTTAAAAAAATAAGGAAAACAAAAAACAGGAAGATCCATTTTAATAAATAGTCAGAATTTTTCAGAGAATCGAGGCGTTTTGGAGTCAGTTGAAAAGATCTAAGGCAATCTGGTGGATAAACTTTTTCAAGGTAACTGCCACTCATTAATTCTTTTTTTTATTGTTTGTGAGTTGTAGTATGGATTTTGTTTTGTTTCTTTTATGAATCTGCCGTTAGGATATGGAATACACCGGGGTTTGGGACAGTACTGATGTAATTCACAAGTAAGTACAATCTAGAAGTTGAAAAAGAATTGGACTTTATCCTGACTTTATCTTGTTTTGACAACAGTTACTTTTTTTCATTCAGGGAGTGTTTGAAATTTTGCTTTAATGATGTTATACAAAAGGAGCTGGACGATTTCAGAAATATTCATAATACACATCGAATTCGTAAATATCCGAACCAAGAATGTCCTAGTGGTCGACCGGAGTTCATTTATTCTGTTCCTCAGAATTATGGTAATATCTTTTAAATGATGTAATACTTGTAGTTTATCGTATGTAGATTCAAGACGATTCATGACTTAATACCTTTTTAGGTACATTTGACTATAAAGTGAGTCTGAACCGCTCATATCTAAAGCTAGCCGAGCCGTATACCTCTGTTAAACCGATATTTACTGGCGATTCGGAATTCGATAAACTGGCTTTACAAGTGATGGCAAACGAGAACCTTTCGTTTCCAAAAAGTCCTGAAGAAGCCAAAACTTTATATGTGCAACTTGTAACTTACATCGAAAATTTGTAATTTAAAAAGACTTGTTTTTGAGAACGTATGCAAATAACCCTACCTGGTTCTCAGGACATACACAAGTAAAATAAATACAACTTAACTCGAAACACAACTATTTTCTTTAAAAATAACATAATTTGAGTCAGATGCGACAACATAACTATTTCCAGTTCTGGTTAAGGATATCACTCAGTACTTGGGCACAAAAAGCAAAAAACGAACAAAGACGGGCAAAACTGGAACTTAGAAGATTAACGAAATATTGCGAACAAATCCAATGAAGATAGCAACAAACATGTCAAATATTAGCTAGACTGAAATATGATGCGTAACAGAAAAGGTACATGTTAAAATATCTCCAAACTTGTCCATAAATAAACTTGTTCATAAATCAAAACCTTGGGTCATTTTCAAGGCATCGAAAAACGCTTCTTTCATAGCATCGGCTGATTTGTAATGAACCGGTAACGTGAGTGATAATGAGCAGGTCGAGACAGAAGGCTTATATTTACAACAACTCTTCCCTGCACACCAATGCTTGAATAAAACGGACAACTTTGACGGCAAACCAAGTGGTGGAATGGATTTAACACCGCATAAAAATTTTATAACGTCACCTAACTGAATATGTTCGTCATTTTCTAGAAATAGAAAGTATATTTTTAAAATGAGTGAGCACGTAAATAAATGAATAAATAAATGAATAAATAAATAAATAAGACAATAGACATTCATGAGAATTTTCATACCTTCATAAAACAACGACTCCATGAACTCCATAAACGCTTGGAACGTATCGATTTCTGTCACCTTTTTAGATGACCCATTCTCACTATATTGTGGTATAACAACTTTTATTCATGCAAAAGACATATTCAAATAAACTTGGCTGGCTTCTCATCATGTCAAGAATACCATATAGACGCAATCCCTCAGTTACCTGATCAAGTACTATCATAAGAGGCTGCAACCTTTCTTTCAGCAGTATCGACTTACATAGGGAGGATGTGAGATATTTATTGTAAAGATTGTGCATAATGTTATTCTTTCTGAGCTGCTTTTATGTTTTACCGATCGTTTGGTAGGCGGAGAAAAGCTACAATATTGAAGTTTGCACGAATAAGAGGTATTCAAGTAATAGAACTGTGTACAAAATCAACATTAACATAATGTCATAAAGATACCTTAAAATGGCATCTTTATCCTCTATTTTTACTTTATGTGGAACTCCCTTGAAACCAATTTGGCACAAGATATCAATCCCTATATCTGAAGTAACCATTGACCGCAGCGTTTCTTCCTCTGTAACATTCTTCAACTAAAATTAAAACTTAGAAATTAAAACCTAAATACATCCAAACTGTTTGAATCATGCACAAAAAGAATTAAATTAGGTATAAATTTTATGAAAAATCAATGAAATCACTAAGTTCTGTGGTACAACAAGATATTGATCTCATGTCCATAGTAAGGGATAATACATTGTATAACTTACATTGTAGTAAAATTCTCCAATAGGTGAATCCCTTGACATATCAACACCACTACTAAATATATGCTTAGTTCCATGAATGAAATACTCAAATACCCACTTTGCAAAGAAATTGGGTGCTGGACCATTCATTATAATAGATGAAGCAATTAGCTCTCCAAGTAACTTAAATATGCCATTTGCAATATCACCATAGCAGTTTGTTCTTGGTATGAAACCATTTTCCATCTCAGTAAACAACATTTGCTTTCCCTCTTCCATTGCATCTAAATTAATATAGATCAAATTTCATATCTGAATTAATGATAACAAACTAATAACATGATTACAGTCATGTGTTGTTGATATTAGTAATATAGCCAATTATCAACAGAAAACACTCAATAACTAAACAAATAATTAAAACATTGACAAAATTCTTACCAGAAAAAAACTCTCTTCGTAGCCCTCCTTGGTCTACTCCTGATTCACCATAGAACGTTACAACTATGATTGAACCAAGATTTTTTCGTACCCAAGGCAGATTAAACCTTTTACAAAAATCACCAAACATGTGGTTGCGTCTGACTTTCAATGATACACCTGTTGCTCCTAGACTGGCTTTTCCTAGTGTAGCTTTAAGTTTTTCTACTAACTCATCATCATCTGTTATGACTTGCTTTGTAGAACTGATATCCTGAAATGATGGCTCTTCTAAGTCCTCACTGTCATTGTCACTTTCAATTACTTCAACAAAAGTGTTATTAGCACAACTACTGGCATGCTCTTCAATTTCAGTAACAGGTTGTTCTTCTCCACAAATTGGACAACGCAAATTAGAATTTGATGAGGTAGTGGAAGTGGAGGTGGATGAAGATGAAGGTGTGGATGCATCATCAACTTGAAACACTACATCATCTGTCCACTGCATGCTTATTATTCTCCTTTCAGCTAACTTGATGCTTTCTTGTGGATGTATATAAGATGTTGGATTAAAAGACAGAGAAAAGTTATTACTTTCTGTCATAGACCATATCCATATATATACCTGTAGAAATTGATCATTAGAACAAAATAGCCTCTGTACTCTCCCTCTAGCAATATGATTAACAGCCACTAATACACAGTCATCTTCTAATGTTGGCTCCTCTTTAAGCAATGATAAAGTTTTTCGTTTTCTTTGTTCTTGCTGTTTTTCCCATTCTTCCATTACTCTAACTTTTTCTTCCTTTTCACGATCTTTTTCTCTGTCTGTCAACAATGACTGTTCAAATGCCTCATCTTGCTCTGCCATCAATATTTTCCTTTCATTTAAATCATCAATTATAGTTATCGGTTTACTATGGTCATTCTTCTTTATGATATTTGATGAAGTCAACGATTCATTTTGAGCTATCTTACTTTGTTCTACAATCAATGGACTTATGACACCAGTAACATCTCTCTTTTTTTTTGGTGTTATTTCGAAGTCAGAACTATCTGAAGAACTCATGTTCTCAGTAAGGGCCATAACTAGGGGTTTCGTATGCAAATAAAACTTCATTATCTTTAAGGAGTATTTTTCAGCATATTCTTCCAAAGTTAATGATAGGTCCTCTACCTTTTCATTAGTTGTTCCCACAAGTGATACCTCCATCAAATTGAGACGCACATTCTCTTTGCTTTTCCCATTCGGAAAAAAGACATTTTCAATATGACCCAATAATGTTGATAGTTTTGTATCCCTATTGAAGCGGTTTCGTCGCAAGCCACCCCCTTGACTTATTCTTACCGTTATGAACTTGTTTTTCCCTCCCTTTCTGACATAATGTCGCCAGCTAAATTCAATATTGACTTGCTCTCTCTTCTTTGGACTATTAACTTGTTTTTGTCTTGATCTGACACTTTGAACAATGTTTTTCAACTCAGTCTTTTTCAAGTCGTAACAAAACTTTTGCATTAACAGACGTGAGTCAGCTAATCCTATTCCCATTTCTTCAAAGTCCTGGGTATCTAGTAAATGAATACTTTCACCACATACCTGTGAGGAAAGGAAGGAAAGACTAAGCTAAAGATATAAACTAACCAGATACTTCATTATTTAAACTTAACGTTTCTTACGATGAAAGAATACATGTTACTAAAATGTCTAAAATTTCCATCATCATCTCCTACCCGACTTTTCTGTACTTTTTGAAGAATGTCTTCACCATATCCTCTCTCTTCTAAAAAGCGTCTAATCTAGATAATAAAACATCAAAAACGACACATGAATGACACATTCATGTACTTTTCCTCGGCCAAATTACCAAACGTGTAAAAAGAAAACCGAAACTGTGACTACCTCCTCGCTTTCAACGTGATTCGCAGCTGCCATCTTTGTTTTGATGCTCTCCTTCACGTGACGGAGTGCTAATCCATTACAAAAAATGAATAGGCAACTAAACATTTGTAGTTGCCTACTCATTTTGTAGTTGCCTACTCATTTTGTAGTTGCCTATTCATTTTGTAGTTGCCTATTCATTTTGTAGTTGCCTTCTCATTTTGTAGTTGCCTATTCATTTTGTAGTTGCCTACTCATTTTGTAGTTGCCTATTCATTTTTTGTAGTTGCCTACTCATTTTGTAGTTGCTTATTCATTTTTTTGTAGTTGCCTACTCATTTTGTAGTTGCCTATTCATTTTTTTGTAGTTGCCTACTCATTTATAAAATAAGTAGGCTAGTGGCACTAATGGGCTTCCGTACGCTACCTTACATACATTTCAGACGAAGAGCCAAATTTAAATTTGGATGTGTTGAAATAAATCAATTATTATTATTATTATTATTATTATTATTATTATTATTATTATTATTATTATTATTATTATTATTATTATTATTATATAATCGTATAACATTTTTCTGTTCCTTTGTGTTATTAACTTTTAGAAGCAATGAGTATAAAATGTTATAGTTTGCACGTGTTGCGTTTGTAAAAGTTCCTTTTGAAATGAAAGGAACATTTGAGGCTCTCCCGAGACCTACAAAGTTACTTAGAAGGTAATAAAGTCTGATATTTAATGTCCTTAACGGTCTTTCGTGTTCTGTTTACTACCAATATTAAGTATATCTAAGATGACAGCTTTGTTCCTTAATGTCGAAAAGACGAATGTGTGGCAAAATGCTGTTGGAAATGATAAAAAACCAAAAGATTAATCCTGAATTCAAATGGCGATGAAGTGTACATTTGTCCTGTCAAATCATGTGAAAATTTTTTTAAAACATGGTTGGTTTTATTTTTTTGAACAAAAGCCTGATGTTAATACTGTTTTTCCAGAATTAGTCACTCGTCTATTCACACACGAAAAAAACAGGAGAAGCTGCACCTCAGCAATGACAATGTTTGTAAAAATTGTACCAATGGAAAATCATTTACAAAATGGCTGCAAAGCTTAGGTGAAGGTGAGAAAAGCTTAGGTGGTGGTGGGAAAAGTTTAGGTGGTGGTGGGAAAAGCTTATGCCAAGGGGAATAAATAACAGCTTAAGTATTGAAATATGCACAATTCTGTTGTTCAGACGTTTCTGTTCTCTGGGATGTACAAGAAAGTGTAATAGATTATTCCATTGGATCTGTTTCAATGCTTTCTGATTTTGTAGATTACTTGATAGACACTTGGAAACTTGTTTTTTCTGGAATTACTGGATATATGAATGCCATATCCCACACGTTTGATTATAGAAGGAGTTACGCCCTTAAATCTGATAATATACCTGTGCTTATTGCAGCTGAAATTTAGTTAGACCGAGAAAAGAAATGTTTAACAAAGCAAATGAGTATTGAATGGAGTACACTCTTGAGTATGGAATACCTTGCAACCATCAATTGTTGGGCAACCCTTGAGGATTTGCAAAATGGTATTCCTTTTCATGCTGACAAATTTTCACAGATTTTGCTTAACGCCAGTAATGCGACTACAATCATTCCGGCTCACAATTGGTCGTTTTGGACTTCGTTTGTTGTAGCAGACTATTTTAAATGGTGAAGGCAAGCCGACCTATGACCTACCAATATTTAACTGTTTCTGGGGTTAGTTTCCTTGTGGTCGAAGGTGACATTGTTGATCAGACTAAATTCAAGAAAAATTATAAGTATGGCTTTGACACTTATAATTTCAAAAAGAGTTGTTGATATGTTAAATGGATATATAGCCTGTATAAGAACTCGATTGAATCCGTTTTGTGACTATCTTATAATAACAAAAAATGGAACACAGCTTAAACAATTAACGGATGTATTTGGCAGAATTGTTTACCAAGCTATCGGAAATCAGGTAAACCCGACACGTTATCGTCAGATCATTGAGAGGGAGAGTATGTCTAAACTTTCCGAACGAGAACAAGCTGCTTTATCGCGTGATCAAAAACATATGTAGCAAGAATACACTATCAGAAAATTCAGTCAGCCGAAGTTGCACGTCAAGGACAACAATACGTGGAAAAATTGAAAACTATTGACAAGAACGATTCTGTATCGAGAAACGATTATTGCAACGAGCACATTATGATATCTAAATCTAACAAAACCAATGAAGAAGGTAATGGTCGCGACAGGGAAAATAAAACAACGAAAGTTCGTCTTAACGCTCTATCGACCAAGAAATCGTCATCTCAATTCCGTAAAAGCAACACTGTTAATCAAACGAACGAGCAAGGTTTCGTTTTTGTCTACAGAAGACTCGTTTATCTCATATGACATCAAGAAGTACGGAGCCGGAAAATAGACAGCTATTTTGCGAGATCCCGAATATAGTTTTCATCCGTCAAGAAAACCGAGTACGTTGATGATGAGAGCAAAGAAGATAAACTTGATACAATTAATAATATTAGGCCAAGGAAATGTAAGATTCTGTTCATACACATACTAAGAAATTAAGATTCTTTTTTCGTCTTTAACCGAGTTGACTACACATGTTCATCAAATTTAAGAGGTGATTTAAGAAATTTAAGAACCTTAAAACTAATGGTGAAATACGCTCGGGATTTGTATTGGCTAAAAACCAACTGGGTTGCCTGAAAAGCATGCTAGGAGTACACCGTGTAGAAGGAGCAAGGAGATTTAAGTTTGCAGAACTCACGCAATATGTGAAAGGTTTAATGGTAAAAATAATATTAATGCGCAGAGTTAAAGCCAAAAAGTTATTTTACATTGAGACTTAAAATATATAATTGTAATCAGAGAAAGATTAGCACACTGTCAATATTAAAGAAGAACACAAATTAAATGTCTTTCTGTTATGTTTAGCTTCCCCTTCCCCAATCATTAGGCGTATCTGATAACACAATAATCCTTTTAGGTTTCATATAATCAGATAACTACTTTGCACACTTCCACGATGACTTTAAAAAACACAATAGTTACTGAGAATAGAAAATGAAATTTGAAATTTGTGATATCATCTCAAAAGGATTCTTATTTCCGACATCAGCGTTCTTATCACCCCTAATTCCTTATGTCGTAAAGAAAAAGGTAACTTCTCAAGTCCGACTCATACCAGACTTAAGCAAGTATGAGCGCTTGAATATTCTTTTTCCCCACATCAGTGTTCTTATCACCCCTTATACCTTGTTGTCCGCTGTTGTTCCCGCCTATTCCCTATGTTCTAAAGGAAATGGTATCGACTCGAGTCCGGCTCACACGAGACTTAAATAAGTATTCTTCTAAATTCTTCTAATAGAAAGAAGTAGATTTTCCTGTATGCAGATAAAAAGCAAGAATATTGTTCCGTAAATTTTGATAATTGCTGTTTCATAATTCTTTCATAAAATTTGATAATTGCTGTTTCATAATTCTTTCATAAAATTTAGAAAATACATTTTCGACGCTAACTGGCTTAAAATTAGCAACATTGTTTTTATCTTTAATACCCATATTTATCGGTGTCCCCTCTTCCCATTTTGCTTTATTTGGGTAGGCACTATTAGAAATGCTACTATTTATTGCGTTCGTTAACAGCCCTTCCATTAAGCACATCAGGCTTCGTGAATGGGAGGCCTTGGGCGTATAACAAGAGAAGGACTTCTAAAACCTTTCAATTCTATTCAAAAAATCTTTTATGGCGGTAAATCTTTGGTAAAAAAACACGTCTCGCGTTTCACTAGATTTGGGTTTACATGAGCGGGTTTATACGAATGTATATGTTTCACAAATTGTGGAAAAACATAGTATTGTATATAAATCTGCGACTGTCATTAATATTTCAAAGCTACTACTTATTGTTTTCAAATTTGAAAGTTCCAAAGTTGAGGCTGGTAAAATAATGAAATGGTAAGAGAAATCAGACTTGTGCATCTGAATACATCTGCACATAATGAAAGACATTTTAAACATGTTTGCTTTTAATATATCAGATGTTGAGATATAAATATATCATTAAATTTTCTTCTCTTTGTCAACTTCTACCATTTTACTATTTCTTTCACCTAACAATTAAAAAATGTTTTCACAGCAGTTTTTTGCTTTTCTGATTCTATATTCTTTAATAGATTATCGGTCGCTTGATATTCACATGATTGATTTAACTTAAGATAATAGAGTCTTCAACATTAAGATCATCCCATAAAATCATAAAAGTGAAGTGAAAGTGAAATTAAAAAATCAAATCACTGCATGGTTTTCTTATGATTCCTTTTTTTTTTTTGGTCACTGAAAAAACAAACTTATTGCGTTAGAGGCACTCTATTGCATTTCTTCTTTTTTTTTCGTCATATACAGTTCTTAAAAATATTATTACTCCGATGTTCCGGTAGCTCCGTCAGTCAAGATTTTAACAATTTGACCATTGCTTTCGATGATAATCTTTTTTCCACCGTCAATAACAACTTTTTTCACACCACTCAATGCTTCGATGATTCTCGGTTTGTATTGATCAATAAGTTTTTTTGTGGCTTCACTTATCTTATCACCACACTGAAAATAATCCAAAATCCAAAAAGATAAATAAAAATGGAAAGTATTCGAAATAAACAGCCCATAAAGACTCATTCCATCTGAAAGATTTCAAAGCTTAAGTTTTATTTAGATCTTAAAATCTATGGGTAAAGGAAATAACATATACCATCAGTTATTCCACGTTTGACAATTGGTTTTTCTTTTCCAATTTCATCAAACAAGTCTAACACATCCATTTCAGCTGTAAGCAAAGCCATTTGAGCATTGTTTGTTGCTGTCGTACTGACTTTTCCACGGACGCTAGCGATGACTGCATCAATCTTGGCTTTAATTTGCAACCATTCTTAAAAATAAGAAGAAATGAATTTTACAAGAACTCTTTCCTCTTCGTGACATTTCTTTGTTCAGTGTATATGGTAATACATTTGTTATGCAGTCCTACATTCTTATGAAGCTCATACATGGTGAAATTATAATAATGAGTTACTTACTGTCTTTGTATCCCATTAATTCCATAATGTTACCAATCTTATCAGATAATCTGTCATAATGACCTTGCACTCTGTCAACAGCTTTGAGAACCAAAGTTTTTACCAAGCTATTGTCACCTTGTAAAGCTTCCCTCAATTTCTGTTTGATCATCTCAATGTGCACTGACTTAAAGCACAGAAATCGTTAACTGTTTCTGACAGAATATGTGGTTTATGTCACCATTGGTAACTTTTAATTTGGGTGCTACCTCAACTCAAAAATATGTATCATAGCGTGCTATTTCCGATTTTACATGAAGCAGTTATTTAAGAAGATGCACTTAACATACGTAAATGGGAAACTTCAATGCAAAATCCTTGCAACAATATTATTCCGATATGACTATCAAGAAAAACCAGAATCATACCCTTCACATCATCATTTGCATAGGCTGCTGCACCAGTGTTCAAGATATTTTTTAAAGCTTCCTCGATTTTGTTGGTCATCTTTGTGACAACTTCAGTATCAATCACGCTCATTTGTGAAAGTGTTTTCAACCATTCCAACATATCTATCATTATATATAAAAAGGTTATTTATACATAATTAAAGATAGAACTATCTGTCAGGATGATGGCCGAAAGGGAAAAACAACAACATTTACTTTCCACTCAGATAAATGAAAAGTTCTCTCTAATCATTTCTTAGAAGCATACATACACCGATTCAGAGTTAGTATGTTACTTTTAAAGTTGTTTGTGCAAATTTCACAATTATCTCAATTTGCTTGTGATATATTTTGATCAAGATGTTGTGTTTAATAAAAATAAAGTAATCCATACTGTTCATCATTAACTTGAAGTCTTCAGCAGACATATTGCCATGTACGTGAATAACTGTATTTTTGTCTAGGCGAATCACTTGAATTTTGATTGAAAACTTTCCGAGTGTAGGAAGCAGTCCTGCATAAACTACAGCAGTGTCTTTAGCGATTTCAGTCAAAGCATTTGAGATCGAGGCATCAGCGACACGAACAGCATTTTCAAGTGATTTCTGGGTTTTTACATACTTTCCACAAACCTATCAATGAGACATCATGAATGTTGAAAAAACTTCGTACAAACGAATACAAGAAAGTAAAACATATATCCAAATATTTGTTAACATACCCTTCCAGAAAACATGGCATCGCATTGAAATGCATACCCTTGTGCAACTATTCCCAAAATTATACATACAACCAAAGATTTCATCTAAAATTTGAAAAAAGAGTTATTCTAATTGAAAGTCTGTTGAGAAGAATATGGTACAAAAAAAGGAATATCCATTCAATGAAAACTTGAATAAAATGTAACATGCATATATCTATAGACATATATCTTCATCCATGTATCAGACGCAATCCTACCTTGAATAGTTTTCTTCTGATTCAACCAGACAGAAAAGTGATTTTCAACAGCTAACAAACGTTACATTTATAGCAAACAAGTCAACTATCTATTACAAAGTCAACAATTGAACAAGGTTGTATTGCCACGGCTTCATGCCTGTTAATATGGAGGTGGTGTGCAACCTCGTCCCCAGGGCTGCTTGCCTTTCAGATTTACTAGATTTACGAGGTTGGGTGATAATTGATTGACGTGTAATCATCCAGGGTTAGGGCGAATGTCAATATTTTTCAAGATGGTTATATTGAAGAGACTTTTCGAAATCCCTTTGTAGCGTTAGCAAAAAGTAATGACTATGGCGTGTTACTTTGCAACTGCTGGAGCTCATTTGGCAAGATCAAATATGGTTATAAAAAAATTGATGGAGATTTCTATACCAAGGGCGTTTTCCTATACAGACACTAATTTGTTAATAAAGAAAAATACTAACATACCAAGCAATGAATCGCACAGCTTTTCTTTTCCCTACCAAGGGAGGCCTGACTGATGATACAATCTTTTCGTGAAACACTTTATTTTATTTAATTAGAAACCTGTTTTAAACCTTTGCAAAATTTGCTCTGTGAACCAATGAGATTCCAGAAAAATGGTGAAGCATCTTTTACGCGTCCTCTTCTAATAAGCTCCTAATTTTTTAAATTTTTTGTATGTGTCATTTTGCAAGATACTAACCATAAGAACAGGAGGTTATTCTTCGAAAAATATTTGGAAGATTCCTCTTCAGTATGAAACAGTATGAGCGGATACCGTAATGCATCGAATAAACGCCCGGGGCGTTTATTAATTTTTTTAAAAATTTGAGGGGGCGTTAAAAAGGGAGGCGTTTATTAAATTTGTTGTCACTGGTAAGAGACACAGAGAAGTTGGTTTAGTCGTTCCAGCGAAACTCAGTTTCGAAACTCAACAAAAGTCCTGTGCAGAAGTGCTTGAAAAAGAACTCCTCAAGCTGAAAAAACTTTTTCAGCATTAACTCTAAATTTAAAGAGAAAGGATTGTACAGAAAATTTCCTGTATTTAAAAAATGAAGAAATATACGTCATAACTTGTCTCAAATAAACCCCTCTTGTCATTATTAATGTTTCAAATAAACGCCTCCTTTTAGGGGGCGTTCATTCGAGGGGGTGTTTAATAGAATGGGGCGTTTATTAAATAATTTCAGTTTTCTAAGGGGCGTTTATTCGAGGAGGGTGTTTAAAAGAAGGGGGCCGTTTATTCGATGCATTACGGTATATTCAAAACTGGATTTAAATCAAAAAAATTTTTCTAGTTTTTCTTAGTTATATAGTAAACAGGTTTAATTGTTTTAAATTGGTAACGTCAACGTCAGAATACTAAAAAACCTCTTAAGATTAATTTGGTTTAACTGAGTATGGGGCTGTTACCTCTAAAGATTAATAATAAAATACCTCTTAAGATTAATTTAATTTAACTCAGTATGACGCTGTTTCCATGAGAGCCGTACTGAACACAAAAGAGATTTCAAAATTCATACATATTCGGCAGTGTTTAGCTAAGTTCTGTTTACATAATACAAGTGTACTGAAATTTCAAACCGGTTTGAGTTCAAACAAAGGTTTGAAACTCAATACGGGGTAATGAGGTGAGGACGCATGCGCACCCTGAAATAACCGCTGGAATGATTGATATTTGATTGTTTGACTCGTATTGAAAGTTTCATTTCAACGAAAATCATTTATACACCGTACTGATATTTCAAACCAGTTTCAGTTCAGTGAACAGCTTCAGTTTTTCATGTAAATAGCTTCGTACATATGAATTATGAAAATGGTTCCTCCTTCAATTTCTGTACTTTTGTTCGTATTTTAGTTGAGTCGACATGAAGACTTTGTTGTTGTTGATAGTTGCTTTTCTTGTTGTTGGAGTCGCTTCAGGTACCTTCATTTGTTCCTTCTATCACCTTCACGATTACTACCGTTTATGTTAGTCCTAGTCCGCAGGGTTGTTCTTTACATATACATTCATATTTTATTAAAATTATTGTTTTCTGTTCAGTAAATTCACGTGTTCACGTTACTTTCTAGAAATGATAGAGAAAATGGAGCATCACAGAAAGGGTAAATAAAGCTTCTTCTTCTACCTTCCTTTTTGCTATTCCACGATTACTAGCGTTTATGTTAGTCCTAGTCCACAGGGTTGTTCTTTACATATACATTCATATTTTATTAAAATTATTGTTTTCTGTTCAGTAAATTCACGTGTTCACGTTACTTTCTAGAAATGATAGAGAAAATGGAGCATCACAGAAAGGGTAAATAAAGCTTCTTCTTCTACCTTCCTTTTTGCTATTCCACGATTACTACCGTTTATGTTAGTCCTATATGGGGTCGATTATAAACTTTGGGCTAAATATAATATTGGGACATTTTCTTAATTGTAGAACGTACAGACATCAGCTAAAAAAAAGTCGTCATTTTTGCTAACATTGTTTACTGTAAGGTCAGTGAGATTCCATAAATCATTTTCTTCTTGTCTTTCATTAGAGGTTGACATTGAGTTCGGACCCCATCCATATAGTGAGGGTAAGTATTGTTTGCAAATATATTTGCATTAATTTATGCAATCAACTAACTTAAAATATTCGTCACAGGGTTGTTCTTTACAAATACATTCATATTTTATTAAAATTATGGTTTTCTGTTCAGTAAATTCACGTTGTCACTTTACTTTCTAGCTAATGAGGAAATACCAATGTTCCCTTGGCGTAGATTGAGTAAGAAAGATTTTTGTCTCATAAGAAATTAGGTCTCCACTACGTCCTTTACCCCAGGGCTTGTTGTCTTTTCGATATTCTTGGCCACTATTCAGAATAACTCAAAGGTAGAAAGTCACGTTGACGAGGTTAATCTCTGTTAGTCTATGTTTTTCTCTTTTCACTGTAACTCATGCCTTCAAGTAAAAACATTCTACGACCAAACTAGGCCAGGCTCCTGACAGTTCTTAACGTACAGCTAAAATGTCTCACTTGTAGAAATATTATTTTTTAGAAGTCGGAATTGTTGAGAAAACTGGAAAACTGGAAAACAGAAAACTGGTAAACTGCAAAACAGAACCATGCGAGTAATCTAAAATTTGTTTTGAATAAGTTCTCTCAAATAATAACATGATTTGTCGCTGTAACACGTCGTTTTTCTTTTCCTCCTGAATGTTCTTGGGAATAATAATGTTTGAAATAAACCTTGGCAGAAATATCTCATGATGCTGGCTCTCTTTCATACAGGATATTCACTATATGGTTATATGCACTTCCCCATTGAGGCTGCAAAAAATAAGGATATGACAGAGATGTTTAATAATGCTTATGGTATTATAATTTAGATTTCTATGAAGCCAATGAAAGGTCACTTAATTTTGTCTAATTTTGTCAAATACAGAAATGTGGGCATAATTTGCAGAACATATCACAAGGTGAAAACCCAAAAACAATACTTTCCAGCACATTTTTCAGTGAAATGTCTTCTGCAAAAAGTGTCCTGAGACAAACATTGTCATGGTAACGGAAAGTAAATTATGCAGTCATATTCCTTTTATGTTGAACTTAAAAACCGTGTCTGCGTTTTTGGAATAATTTATTTTCGATAACGTGAAACTATCACTAACGTATATCACTGTATTATTTGCAAAGTTTATGATATCACAGAAAGTTGATATATCGGGTAGATCATTGAAATTAATCATCAACAACAGAGCATAGTATAGACCACTGGGGAACGCCGTTAAAAACAGCTGTTGGGTCAAACACATTTTCATCAAGAACACGCAGTATGGAGACTGTTGGCAAAACTCTTCAATTTCAAAATGGTAATAGGTTGTAAAAAATAGGTTATCTGGAGTCTTTAAAATCATTAGGCATGATAACGAGTATTTTTTGCCACGTTTTGTTACGGTAAAAGGACAATTAGATAATAATTTAGACTTGATATAACTGGTTTAATGTTGAAAGATAAAAAATTTAACAGAAAAAATGTTAAGCCATACTTCGTTTAAAGATGCTTGAAAGAATTTGTTTCGAAAACAACGGTTTGTTACAGATAATATTGATAATAAACGGTACAGATATCAAAATTGCCTCTAATCATTCTACTAGGAGTTTTAGTAATAAAGATAATTACTAAGTAATGAAGTGAAAAACATGATTGAAACAATAAATTTCATAAAAACGAGGTTGAGTGTAGTAACTAGGTCAAAACATGGTGTTTAAACAGAAACTCGGGAAAGGTGTATCCTTTTCCGAATTTATTTCTTTATCTCTAATAATTGTTCATTGTATGATTACAATAAGAAAAAAGACAAAAAAAAGAATGCTGAAAGAATGAAAAAAGCTTCTCAATATACTCACAGATTCCAAAACAAATAATGGTATAGATAAATGCTGGTTTTCACTTGTCGTCATTAGGCTTAGGTTACGACGATCGTAAGCCTTGCGACAGTTTTCTCTTTTTCTCGCTATTTTAGTATCTGCGCAGTTAGTTTAAATAATGTAAAATACTCGCTAAATAATGTAATGAATTTTTGATAAATAAAAAATTTGGAATTTCCCTTTTTTCAAAAAAATAAAATAAAAAAAAATAAAAAAAAATAAAAAAATAAAATCGGGAATTTCCATTTTTTCAAAAAAAAAATCAAAAAATCAAAAAAAAATCAGGAATTTCCCTTTTTTCAAAAAAAAAAATTAAAAAAATTAAAAAAAAAAAAAAAAAAAAATCGAGAATTTCCCTTTTTTCAAAAATAAAATAAATAAAATAAAAAAGTTTTGTTCACTTTCAAAAAAAAACTTTTTTCAAAAAAAAAAATATATATAACAAAAGGATGAGTGAAACTTATAAAGATTTAGTGATGCGTACAGTTCAATTATGTGTAGAATGGTTATGATAATTTTTTTTCATATAATAAAAAAGTGAGTATCTTTAGTAATTATTATCATAAAAGTTACTGAAGAATGTGATATCCTCTAGGATGTTCTAATCGTATATATAAGCAAACATGTTTACCACTTTTCCAACGTTTCTTAATGGTTATCCAATCATCATCATTTATAACATTAGTTTCTTCATCAATCATCTTCATATCACTCTTTTCGTTTGGATACCAACTAAAGAGCATTTTTATTTGTCTTCTAATATCCTTCGGAACAGCTGTGTAAATTTGTGTGAGTAACCAGAGACTATGTTTTTTATGACGTCCGGATATAGCTAAATCTAAAAGTGTATTTCTTCTTTGATTAAGTTTCTCATCTGCTATGCAATCATCAATGATGAATAGTGTCTCTTTGTTTTGAAAGATATTTGAGAATTTCTCAATCCAATCAAACAATCCTATTACCTGTGTAGGTTTAATTAGAAAAATATCATCTTCTTCCCATAAGGTTTGACATGTTTGATAGGTATCATTCCATTGAATAGTAGGACATATTATGATAATATATTCAAAATGTTGTTTGAATTTGGTTTGTAGAAGCTTTAAAACCAACTCTGTCTTTCCACATCCAGTGGGTCCAGAGAAAATTGCTGTACAAGGTTCCTTTACATAGTCCATTTATTTAAAATACAACACTCTTAAAACATCCATCTTCAAAGTTGACTTGTCCATCTTGCAAAACATAGAGGTAACAATTGATAGATCCTGCAGTTTCTGCTTTTTTTGTGATTGCTAATGTCACACCATCACTCGTGTTCTTTAGTTGTCTCCCTGTTCCATGTAGCTTATTATCAGGTGTGGTTCTAAAATCAATGAATAATGAGTAACTCGTGTTGTAAATTCTGCTGGTGATATACTCGTATGCTCATCACTGCTAAAATATAACCAAGAATTTTCATACATATCTTTAGGCAACAAACCCTTTGTATAGAGTTGATTTGGTTGACCTTCTACCGTGATGTTTACTTTTGATATTTTCGGATTGTAGAACTTTTCATTATCAAAAGCGTAATCTTTTCGATTATTAGGTTCTATGAAGAGCATTAAAATACCTTTTAGACTTTCACTTGGTGTATTAACCTGTATATTCCACATAGTATCTTCTTTTTTGAGGGGTATCACGGGATGTTTCAAGATTCTATCAAAAGGAAATGATTTATTTATTAAAGTATTCATAACGGTTTCCTTGAATTCTTCATCTTCTATTTTATTGAATTCCAAAGCGATGTTAGATATGGTATAGGAGCCATCAGGATCCTTCTTTGATGCTCCGCTTCCTGTTCCAACATCTCTGATCACATTTCCATAAGGTGCAAATTTCAGTTTAAAACTGAGTCGATCGTCAATCTGTACAAATGGTAGGTGTTTTAAGATATCATAATATTTCCATAATGGTATCACAAATCTATTTCCATGAGCATTAGCCAACGCTGTTTCACTCGCACTACCACTTGCTCCAGATGTTTTAATTCTAATTTTATTTACATTTCCTTCGGTATCTACCCCTTGTTCGATCTTCAGAAGTTTTCGTTTCTCTGAATCCCACTTATCTGCATAAAGCTGATAGATCTCAAAATCAGAGATATCTTGTATGATATTCCCCTCATATTTAATTATAAGTTGAGTAATCAAACTCTTTCCGAGATTGTTCATAATATATCTAGTCGTATCCGTACTCTTCAGTTCAAAATCGAAAGTAAGTTTCAAACTTCCATTTTCAATAACATCGTTTTCACCTAAGTTTGGTATATATACATCTAAGGCCTTTGAACCTTATAGATCTGGAAAATTTTAAACTTTCGAAATACAAAGGCGTTTCTCGGTTCGAGTACTATAAGGATGGAGATTGGGTTCGACTTACTGATAAACGTAATGGAAAATGGTTGAATAAGAAGACGATCATCAATGTTATTGGAAAGACCAGGAATAAAGATGTGCTTAAATTAGGCACTTCTCTACAAACAGAGGATATTCAGATGCAGGATCTTGGTAAGAAGATTAAGATATATAATGAGGAAGTTAAGGAGATAAATCAGGAGATATCAGAACAACGGCGAGCTCTCGATTTAGATCCTGAAGATAGAGAGGGGGAAGAAAAACTTGAACAACTGCTTGAGAAAAAAAAAGGAATTGAGAAACAAAAATCATCACAGATTTCACGAATAAAAGAGACCATCACCAAAATAGCGGATAGCGATACATCGTTAGGTGAGAAACTTCGAATTCTTTTTCGAGAGCAAGGTATTACGATTACGGCAATCATAACAGCGCTCGGACTCGTTATATCTACAATCGTAAGTTCATTAATCGGAGGGGTGGGTATGGTAGTTGGTGGAAAACCACCGGGAAAAGGTGGAATTCAGCAGTGGATGAAAAAGCAACTCGAAGCTCTTGGACGACTACTCGGAAAGATTGGTGCAAAGTTTGGAGCTGCATTACCAGGTATCATTGGAAGCGTTGTAAGCTGGTTATTAAACTTTCTGAAGATGGGGATTATGATGTTAAGTTCAAATGTATGGTTAGTTATTGTTTTCCTGCTAGGTTTGATAGGAAATTGGTTACTAAGAAAAGTAAATTCCAAGCAAAATAAGTGATACTCCAGAAATAATTAAAGCTTGCTTTTCCTCTTCATGTTGTTGTGTTGTATTAGATATTTCAGGTAATTTTACATCAATAGGTTTTATTTTTTTATTTTTTTTTATTTTTATCTCCTCATGATGTTTTGGATGAAAACCAGTAGTTTTCTTACCTTTAAAAGGATCATGTTTTTTCTTCACATATTGAGGAGGAATCAATATTGTTCCAATATGATTTGCACTAACTAATTTTATAAAGAAATCTGTTATATCATTTAAATTTTTTAACTTCAAATCGCTTGCTATAAGATAAGTTCCTAAAGCAACACCAAAATTTGGTTTTGCTCTGGCATATTTCAAAACATTAATCTCTTGTTGTATAGTATTTTTTTTTGAATAATTTTTTCTAAAGAAGTTGAAAAAATCTTTTGTGCATCTAAAGCACGTCCTGTATTACCTATAATATTCGATCTCGCACTAGCTTGTGATTCTAAAATTAGATATGTATAATATCGTATAGATTGTGATAACCTTCGCAATCCTACACGTGTTAATCCGTTTACATAAGTTTCAAGCCACATTTTAATATTATCATTACCAATATTAATTCGTGATAGATATCGCCAATATGTAGGTTCTGGTATGATATCGAATTCTCGAGAAATACTTCAAAAAGCAGTCTTATTATATGAATTTTTTCTTGGATTAAAAATAAAATCTCCAGGTAAAGGTACATCCATTTCCTCTAGAATAAGACGAGTTTGTAGGTATGTATGAAAGCGAAAAAAAGGTGGATATTCCACAACCTATAGTACTTAACCAGAAACTAAATGAAAGTTGTCCAAGATAAAAATCAAACGGTTCTCCGAAATTATCATTCGCATTAGGTTGATATGGTAGAAAGATATTACGAAAATTTACAGCGAATGAGGAATTATCTTGATCAACAACGATTCGTTGTTGCCATAATTCATTTGATGATATTAAAACACTGGGTTTACCATAATCAAGTATATATTTCACTTTTAAATTTAAACTTAAAAGATTTGTCATTTCTTATATATAATAAATGGATCAATATACATATATAAACAAACTTGGTAAAAAAACACAATTACCTCTCACTTTGAAAGAGGGAACTGAATTGTACTTATCTAATGCTTTGATCATAGTCCAATGGTTTAATTTAGATCACAATTCTCGCATAATCACATCGAAAGATCAGAAAGCTACCGATATGAATCCTACATACATCGATTTTGAAAAAGGTCTTTACACATCGTCAACTATTTTTAAAAATATAAACGCGAGAGGTTTTTGTAGATAAAAATGCAGATGGAACTTTAACCTTATCTGTTACAAAGGGGTATAAAGCTGCAATCACGGATGGATTATTAAATCTTCTCGGATTAACGATGCCTGTACACAAACATTTCACAGCTGGATCTTATAGAACAACTCCAAATTTCTGTACATTTAAAGCGCTCCGCCTACACTGTGAAGAAATCGAATTGTCTAACATGATAGAAAATACGAACATAACGAATACACTACACCATTTTGAACTTGCTAAAGGAGAGTATGAGTACGACGATCATATGATATATGATTATACTTCAAATCCTCTATACATTGCTAAAATTTTGAATTATCCAATAAATACCTTAACCTTTAGAATTACTGATGAGAATGATAAAGATGTTGATGTTGGTGTTAGAATGAAACTATTGTTAAAATAAACATATGGCAAGTTATGATTTAATCCCTAATAAGTTATATCCTGTTTTACCCCCAATGCTCCTCCTCCAGAAGACGAGGAATCACACTATAGACTTCAAATAATTAATACGGAAACACAAAACTATAGACTTCAAACAATTAAGGAGACGGAAGCGTTCCTATCTAAAGAGATAGTAAACAGAACATCTTTAGAACGTAAATTTTCACGTTACACTCTAGTTGGTACGTATATCTCTTACTTTCTAAATGCGGTGAACATTGTGCTTACAGGTGGAGAAATCGCGTGTCTAATCTCTGGCGTAGATAAATCGATGAGTATTGCAATATGTGTGACGACTCTTGTTTTGAATGATAATCCGGAAAAGTGTCTCTGGTTTTGATGTGAAAAGACAGAAAAATCGTGATATTTCTATAACTGCTCAAAACATATTAGATGGTTTGATTATGCTTATATCAAAGAGTATAGAAGATGGAAATATTGATCATCATGAATTCAGTCGCATTATAGGAGAGAAACAACGTTATTTGAGTAAGAAACAAGAACTGCAATCCAGATCGAGTAAAGCAATTAAACAACTTTATGATCACCAGAAAGAGGAGCTGTTAGAGCTTGGGAGAAAACAAGGTCGTGAAGAGATCGCAAAAAATATCGTAAAAAAGCTCGTAACTGGTTCCAATATCCCGGATGTAGATGTTACATAATCTATGAATCACCACCTCCCTATGTTTTGTAGTTTGATCAAACTATAAAACTTTACATTGCTACATTATAAAAAAAACCCCACTTTTTACATAATTTAACGATTGAGATACTTCTTGTCTCTATGTTGTTAAGAAGAATAACATTGATAGACATCCGCCCGCATGATTAATATCATTTCAAAAGAAAAAGCCCATTTTTTCACGTTGTATAATAAAGAGAACCATGAACATTGATCAATTTATACAATCGTGAAATGGGATCCACCTTTTAGTATTTTGTTTTATTGTAGAGGGAAAACCACTTTAACTAAATCTCATCATTATCAGATTCGCTAAGAAGACTTTTATCCACGTCTACTCGCTTATACTTACCCTCCTTTAGATACACTTGTAAATAGTAATTATTATGGGTTTTCTGCATGTATATACTTCTGATTTTCAATACACCTGTTACTTTACAGTTTTGATAGAATGGTACATCACCGTTAAATATTGTTTTAATATCACCATCCCACACGATAAGTTTAGGATTAATCCAACCCATAGTGGTGATCGGTTTATTTGTAAGAGTTTGAAAAAGATCCTCTTCAATGCGATTTATGATTGCTATATAAGCATCACACCACTTTTTATCATCTATCACTTTGAAACCCATCTTCAAAACCGAACTTTCGTTATATCTTGATATACCAGAGGAATAACAATTTTTTGGTGTTTTGATTAAGAGCGGAATGATTTTACCCGGTTCCTTCTCATAACCTATATAATATCTAATATCAGTTTTGTTTGGTAAAATAGGTTCTGATACAATGATTTTAGATTTATCAATTGTGTAAATGTTTGTAAGTTCTATACTATTAGTAGAATTAAAATCTATTCGTAAAATTTCAAGTTGTCCAAATCGTAACATCTTTATTATTGTAAAAAAAACTTTCAACTAGCATTCATTTGTAATAGAACATTGTGTTATAACCTACTTCAACTCCTACTTGTTCACCCGTTTGAACATCAATATCCACACCTTCTGGTGTTGTATGAATAATTCTTCTTGGTGGTGGTGCTTTCCTCGCGATTTGACTAAAACATGTCTTCAAGGCGCAATCCTGGCACTCTTTCCACTCTGTTTGAATACCAATACTACGTTGGTTTTTTTTATATTTCACGATCTTTTCTCCTATCAAGAGAGCACTAAGCTCATCTCTGTTTAATATAGAATATCCTCGAATACCTTCTTTTTTTGCTTTCTCTCTTAAATTATTCAAAGTAGACATCTTTTATTATTATTATTGTAAAACAACTTCAAAACTACCACTTTTTCACATAGTCCGGAGGTACTTCCCGTATCCTCTGGAATCAGCATAAGTTCTTCCCGAACGAAGGCTCTCTCGGGTCCATCTAGGAGGTAGTACAAAATACGTTGTCCTGGATACTGTAAGATTTCACGGAAGCGATACGTTTTCCGACTCCAGTTGTTGTCCGTTGCACGACGTCTTATGTCATCATGTTCTTCATTTGGTTGTAAGAGATAGCGATACAACCCTAATTCAATCAAAGCGTCTTCCTTCGGATAGAATTCCACTTTTAACGGAACTTTCTCAAGTTTTATCGCTTTGGATGGTTTCATACCCGTCCTCGAAAGGACGGTGTTGTTGAGTTGTTTCACACTTTTCTGATAGTATCGAATCCATGTGGTACTCTTTTTCTCTGGATCCTCCATCTCTTGCGCATCTTGTATTTTGAAGAGTTTCAAAGCTAAAGTTTTATTAAAATTTTCCACAAAGGCTGTAAACTTATGATGATACTTTGTTGTAATTCTCTTCACTTTGACATCGTGCTTCTCAAACAGTTTGCTTGTTACCGACTTGAACTCGGAACCATTATCAACATGGAGTCCATCCGGATATTTCAGAGGTCCTTTTTTATAGATGTCGGCAAACATCTCGACAACATCGCTCGCTTTCTTTGTTTTTAGAGGTCTGCTCGCTTTATATCCTGAAGCGATATCGATAACATTCAAAACGTACTTATACGTATTCTGGTAGACCTTGTCATGAGGTGAAAACATAAGATCCGCCTGATGTATCTTGTTTACCTTTATTACGTAAAAATGTGCATGATCAATATGTTTAGGACGAGGTAGATGGATCTACCATAACGCCTGTTTAACAATCCAATGTATGACTTTCTTCTTTCTTAAACTAGATCTCTTTTGAAGCTCTTTAACAGCTTTGCGACCTATCCAAAGGTTTTCAGGTTGGTAGTAAATATCACTCAGTTTGTTTTTTTCACTCATTTATTATATATAACGATGATACACAAAAAAACCTAAAATACTTAAACTTCCTCCAATAAACATCAACTCACTTAACTTTTGTGGTTCAGAAGGTTTATAAAAATCGCTGAATTGAGGTTTAGGAGGTAGAGGATTAAGATGTTGTTTTGTTATTCGATAATATTCACGCATACCTTCATCAAGATCTCTTATATAATTAGTTGCAGCGTTTCTTTCTCGTAGTTTCTCGTTTATCCATTCTATTCTATTATGTTCCTCTCGATTTGCTTTAGCTTGAGCTTTTTGAAATTCTAATACTGCTTTTGCTCTTTTACGTCGTTCTTCCTCGGGTTCTTCAGCAGAAGAATGATTCATGAGATAGTTTCCACCAATGAAGGCACCTGCGTTTAAAGCAGCACCAACAGCTATAGCTAGTAATATTGCCATCTTTTTTATTCTATATAGAAATAGTATCTTTATACCAACCTTTCTTAAGTGCCATATCATCAGTAACAATCGCTAAATCAAGATAAGTCGCGAATTTTCCAACATCGGATAAATCCGGCTTCAAAGTTGGTGGGCTGATATTTAAGATCTTTTTCGCTGCGAAGGCGTACAACAACGTGTAACCACCAATTCTAACTGTTCTCCAAGTACTATACATAGCTTCCTTCTCCATTTATTATAACTTTTTAGATGATCTTTTAGAACATCTAACACATCAACCTTATGGGGTTTTTTTACGTTTTACCTCCAAATCCATCAACATTTTTCACGTTTTTGAGCGATGAATCATTCGTTGTTGTTTTTTCTTCTTTCTTTCGACTCTTAAAATATACAAAACCAGCTATTACAAATATTGCTAAAATTCCACCACCACCTATGATTTGATATGAGTTGAAAGATTTATTAAGTTCTTGATTAGGTACTTTATTAAGTTCTTGATTAGGTACTTTATTATTAAGTACTTTTAGTTCAGCCTTCTTCTTACGATTCCATTCCGCTAACTTCTTCCCCGATGCTATTCGACCCGAGTTCTTCGTTTTTATAAGTTTCTTCTCTTCGTTGCTCATTTATTTTAATTCGCTGTTGTTCCTCCGCAAGTTTTGCAAATTTTTCCCAATCGAGGTTGGTAAAAATAATGGCAGCGTAACCAATTGGAGCAAGAAAATTACGAAAATTAGAGTATATACTAGAACCTATAATATCTATAGGTGAAACGTTTGGAATTAAATCACTCATATAACTTGTTAATGAGTTATAGGTTAGAGGGTTTTTATTGATCTCATCTATCATTTCATTTAAATCTGTTACACCTATAAAATTAGACAGTTTAGAGGGAAAATCATTTGTCTTAATATTAGACATTTTAGAGGGAAAATCATTCGTTTTAATATTAGACATTTTAGAGGAAAAATCATTTGCAATACGATGTTGTCTTTTTTTATAAAGTCGTTCTATAGTTTTATCACTTGCTTTACGCAATCTACTGTCCAAGGTGTTTTTCCTTCAAAATGTTCACCATTTTGTATAGCACGTGTTAGTTCTGCTCTTTTCTGAGCTTCTGCTGGTGTATCAACTTCATCAATTGATTGCATAAATTTATCAATCTCTACATCCATGATTGTCTTTATTATATAATGAAATATAAAAAATATTAGAAGTAAAATTATAATTTAAAAAAATCTAAAAAATATTAGAAGTAAAATTATAATTTGAAAGAATTTAAAAAATATTAGAAGTAAAATTATAATTTGAAAAATAGAGATAGTTAGTATTTCATACATTTCTTTCATAATTTTTAGATCTTCCAAAACGGTTCAACCAACTCCTTTTAAATAAATTATGATGTCGTTTTATCACTTGTTTGGGGTTATAATACATCCTCCAGATTTACGTATAAGTTCAACAGATGTACCATGCGCCCATGATCGTACACCATCAACATCTTGAAGTCGCTTATCATCATTTTTACTTAACGCAATTTTATTGATTCTTTGTGTATATATAACATGTTTTCTACTACGAAATATTAGTTAACTTCTATACATAATATTATTATTATCACAACACTTTAGATAGTGATCGAATGTGATATGCTTTTTTACTACACATTTCTTGATTCCCTTACATTTTTTATCTTCCTTTCCATCTAATTGTTTATAAGCATACCTTTTAGGTCTCAAAGCAACAAACTCCGTCATGATTTTCCCATTAAGTTCATCCTTTATCATAGCTATAATCTTTTTATTCTCTCCAATCGGAAGTGGTCTATTATCTTCCTTACTATAACCACTTGTATCAAATCTAGCTTTTTCTGTTAGATTTCGATACATATTATCTTTGAATTTATCTTCTCTTAAAACATCTTTTTCAATATCTCTATAAAAATCATCTGTTTCAATGTGATAGATTAATGAATCTGTATCCATATATAAAAGCTTAGCTTTGCTTTCATATTTCGGTATTATATAATTATAGTGAAATACATACAATAAAATCTTACTAAGATCTAATATAGCTTGTCCAAGATATACCGGTTTATTCATCACAACTTCTACACGACGCATATTCATCGCGATTAGATTTTCTGAAAAACGTATTGTATTCTGATAGTTCGGTTTGGAAGCTAATTTTTTACGTTTAACATCATTACATACAATCTTTATGTTTTTATGTTTACGAACATTTTCCATTGTCTTACCAAACACTGAATTATTTGCTAATTTAAAAAAATCTTTCTCAAACGAATTCTTTGCTTTTGTACGCAAGTTTGTATTCATTTCAATATATGGTTTCATCCATTCACTCTGTTGAAATTTAATGACTTTGTATACCTTTTTCAAAATCAATCCATGTTCCAAAGCTTGTTTTAAAAGACGAATGCGTACTGAATATCGTTCTTTATTATTAACATTACATGTTAGTTTATCTATATTATTAGTTAACCGCATCTTTTCAGGTAGAAATGGTATCTGGTTATGTTTCAAATGAAGCTCCTTAGGATATTCTACATCAACTTCTAAATAATAACCAATATCTCCATTATTATACTTTAAAATTTTATCTGTTGTAAACTCCTCTCCATTTATCCATTTAAAACCATGTGTTGGTAACTTATTTATCATCGACCAACCATATTGATTGTTAAGACCAAGATATTGAATATATGACGATATTTTCTTGTTATTATATTGTTCATTTATATACTTATTATTTGCTTTGGCATGATGTTGAATAACTTGACAAATTCCTCCACGAATACCTTTTTCAAACATAAGAAGCATATTTGTATCTGTTAATAGTTCTAATTGAATTTCAGTCTTCTTCAAAGCTGCTTGCCAAAATAATCCTGGAGCTGTATAAAAATGACATGGATCTAAACCATAAATTTTATGACATACATCTCGAAATTTCTCAAACACATCAGTTAATAATAACACAACTCCGTTCAGATATAAGTCATGATAATCTCCAAGATTTTTACATTCAAACGCTTTCCATACTTTCTGCGCATGAACATAGTCATTTTCAGTTATACCACACAAGTTTAAGTTGCTATAAAACATTTCCTGACACGGTTATTCTTCTTCTTTAAATCTTTCAAAACTATCCATATATTCATACGGATATACACCTTTACGAAGCATAAGTCGAAATTGTTCATCACCACCAGAATATTGATATGTGTTGTTAAACCTCTTCTTAAGTTCCTCCTGATTCAACTTCTTCACAGTTTTGCAATCACATTTTTTACATTTTAAATGTGCTACATACTTCACATCAATCTCTAAAACTTCCATCTCATCTTTACAATTCACACACATCACACCACTCGTATCAGCTAAATTATCAACCAAGTTGCTAAGAGAACTCTGCATGAACCTACAACTATCGATAAATCACACCATACACTTCTTCGTTAGCTCCTTTTCCTTCCCAGTTTTCTTGACCTTAAATATCATATGTTTACCGCTATCATCATACATCTTCACCCTTATAGGAACCGAAAAACTGATATATTTCTCCGCATTTTTAGCAATGCATTCCATATCATCTACATCAAAATTCTTCGCCAACTCTCGTATAAACAGATGAGCATCATACTTTGAAAGGTTGTGAAATATTACAGGGATACGCTTTGGTATTTGATATGCTAAATTACAGTTGCTGTGCGCTGCACCACGATACTTACCAGTGTAGTGACAATGATCCCGTACTTCAGAATCTCCAACAGATTCTGCTTGCTTCTTAAACACCTTCTTACACAGATAGCATTTCTTCGCTTCCCTATGAACCTTCTTCTCTTCTTCTGTGAGTGAATTCATGGCTCTCTTCTTATATCGAATGGCTCTGTAGACCTGTTTCTTTAATGACTTACAAAACACCTCTACACAATCCTCACCCCGATGTTGTATCATAGCTTTATCAATCTCTCCATGAGCAAATTTAGTATACAAACCTACACCACAAGGTATATGTCTGTTTATATCCTGTTCAAATGGTTTCTCCGAATTTCCTTCAATTCCTGATATTGGTTCCAAAATACACTCCATATCTCCATATATCGTAAAAGGAACTCGTATCGTCTTATCTCCATCTTTATATTTCAAGATGTTCTTCCCTTCTTCAGGCATCTTTACATAACAAAACTCATGATCTTTACATGCATGTTTATGCATGTTTAAGGCTACCTCTGTTCGAAAAAAGTTGAGACAATTGCGACAGTAAAAGTCACTATCATGCTTTGATGTTATACCATGAAGCAGAGCTGAAAGCTTCTTAATGACTACATAGTGTTTCTTTTCCCCCTTTTGAATGATAAGGAGGTCTACAATTTTGCTACGATCTAAATTATAGTTAGAAATGTACACTTGTTTGATTATTTTATACCCATCAACATACAACACATTCAACGCGATTGAAGGATTCTGCTTCTCAAACTTAGACCACTGGTTACACGGTGTTGGAAACTTGATACCATTCCAGTTGTAGCGATCTACAAAAGGTTGCAACTTTGTTATCCTTTGTGGGTCTTTTCCTATCTCCTCATGATGCAAAGATGCTATCACAGCCCACATAAAACACATATTATCTTTCTCATTATTAGGATTGATACAACATTTCTTGTTAGACACCCAGTCAGGTAGCTCTAACTAAGAGCTTCCACGCATCAAATCCACTTTGTGACAGTGATATGTCATCTCAAAAACGCGATTAAACACAAAAGAGCTATTATTTAATGTTAATATTAATTTCTCATATTGTTCTAAAAAACTTTTAAATATTTTATCAACTATCTCTATAAGATTACTACCCATCATAATTGTATCATTAGCACTCCATATAAAATTAATTATTTTATCATTTTTATTTATATTATTAACAAATTCTAGAGCTAAATTTAACAGAAATTTCCAACTATTACCATCTTTAATTAAATCTTTCATAACTTTAATCACATGTTTTCGATTCTTATTCAGATATTCTTCAGCCGTTATGGGTTTTTTCCCCTCATCAACACCTTTGCTTTTAAAACGTTTAAAGTTCCCTCTAAATGCACCCTCTTCTTTTTTAGCTTTATATTCCTCACTTGCAATATCCTCAACGATA
Organism: Turritopsis rubra; assembly: GCA_039566895.2. Classification (NCBI taxonomy): domain Eukaryota; kingdom Metazoa; phylum Cnidaria; class Hydrozoa; order Anthoathecata; family Oceaniidae; genus Turritopsis; species Turritopsis rubra. The sequence continues at coordinate 14,741,643 of CM077623.1, read as the reverse complement.
TCTTTCAACTTCAATGTGTGATGTCTCACAATATTTTTAATAATATTCATCTTCTTACCTCCTATAACCTGTAGACCTGTATCACGCGCTTTTTTTTTGAGATCTTTAACTGGTAATTCTTTAAAATTTTCAATTTGGGGTATAACAACCCTTCGATGGAAGAGAATAGTATCAATTAGATCATTTTTTTTTAAACTTGAATAACCTCTAATTCCATCAGATCTTGCCATTCTCTTCAAAGAAGGTATTTTCTCCCTATATAATGTACCTACCGTATCTCGATAGTGTTGTATACGATCAACTAATATAGCTTTATTAGTTCTGCTATATGGAACATTCTCCACCCGAGCAATCTTCACTAAGTCCTTGTAAGTTTGATTCATCATAGCATTATTATTAATCATCTTTATTATATATAAATTTTTTAGAAAAAAAAATTTTTTAATTATCACATGTATTAAAAACAGACCATATTAATTTATACATTTTGAAAACAATTGCGACATTGTTTGTGCGCTTCTCCATACCAATTTTTACTAAAAACAGATTGACGAAATTCTTTGAACAAAATAACATAATGTTCTAAATATGGATCATATTCACAAACAAAATCACCAGCGCAAATATTTTTATGGTTACAAAACAGACATATCCAAGTATCTTTTAAGAGGTTATATTTTTTCGCCAATTTGTCAATTACTTTTCCAGAATATGGCGGCACATCGTCGTCATTATCATTATTAATTATTAATTCCCATTGAGTATGCTTTACAATCTTCATCTTTTTATTATATAAAATTAAAAATTTGATTCATCAAAGGATTATTAGACATCTTTATTATATAAATTTTTTTTGAAAGTGGACAAAACTTTTTTATTTTATTTTTTTCCTGGTCTATCATCATTTAAAGTACCACCCCATTCTTTACATAATTTAACGATCTCTATATTACCTCTTCTAGTTGCATCACACATTGCACCATTGAAATTTTTAACACCCCATTCTTTACATAATTTAACGATCTCAATATGACCGTATTTAGCTGCATGCTCCATCACCTCTTTAAAGTTATATCTTTTATTAACATTACCTCTTCTAGTTGCACCCCATTCTTTACATAGTTTAACGATCTCAATATGACCTTTTTCAGCTGCCCACCACATTACCTCATTATAATCCGTCGCACCCCATTTTTTACATAATTTAACGATCTCAATATGACCGTATTGAGCTGCACGCCACATCGCTAAATTATAATCCGTCGCACCCCGTTCTTTACATAGTTTAACAGTATCAATATCATCACCTATAGCTGCCTTCCCCATCAGGTTATTATAATCCATCACACCCCACTCTTTACATAATTTATCGCGCTTAACATAATTCACTACCGTCCACATCATCCTATTATAAATTTGATTCATCAAAGGATTATTAGACATCTTTATTATATATATATAAATTTTTTAGAAAAAAACTTTTTTTAAAGTGGACAAAACTTTTTTATTTTATTTTTATTTTCTTATTTTTTGAAAAAAGGGAAATTCCAGATTTTTATTTTATTTTTATTTTTTTATTTTTTTTATTTATTTTTTTTTGAAAAAAGGGAAATTCCAAATTTTTTATTTATCAAAAATTCATTACATTATTTAGCGAGTATTTTACATTATTTAAACTAACTGCACAGATACTAAAATAGCGAGAAAAAGAGATGCGTCAGAATTGCCCATATCCTATCTCTGTTTTAAGCCTTACGATAAGTATCAAAAAATTTCAAATCTTAATCAGAATGCAAAATAAGTGTAAACACTTGATTGTCTTACGATTGATCGCCGTAAGTCTTACGCAGCCATCGTAAGCCTTGCGCAGAATATCAAAAAATTTTGATATTTTATCGTAGGACTTAAGGTTGAACTAGCAGGGTAGAAAGTGAAGGAGACAAATTTGAATTGAAAGGTTTTTCAATTCTATTCAAATTTTCAATTGAAATCAAATTGAAAGAACTCGACGCTCATTACGCTCATTAATTTCTGAATATTCGTGGATCACTTTCACGTCGCCGTCCTTGTTGCTGTCCCAATTGCGTAAACTCCCTATTGTACTCAAGTCCCGGACGTGGAAATGCAAATACAACTAATATCCAACGCTGTGTGCCCACTGCGATCAATGTCATCCATACTTTTCAACTACTTCTTGAATGAATGAGCTCTATCATCATCGAACCCAGGGTGTGTTGCTTGCTCGATATACAACTGCTTCGATTATTCAAAATATTGTAGTTCGGGATATGGTGTGTCATAGATTGTAAATATGTCTGTGAGTTTGGGGAATCGAGAAGTATCTGTTTGTGTAACATACACACAGATTTCATATGACTGGTTAAGTCTTATCCTCAAACGTGTTCAAATATCAAAACAATCTCGTCACTTAGATCATTTATGAAATCTAAGCTTCGTTTCCTCCTTGAAGAATAATGTTGTGTTGCCATAAGCAGAATCTTAAACGTCGTATGACGTAATGAGATTGTTGTTCCACGAGATGTGAATCCCTAAAATAGGAATAGAAAATGGCCGTAAAAAGCCGTCCAATTACAATGGTAATTTCTTAGGAAATTTCAGTTGTTGAGTATTTTTATAATACACATCTTTTGTTTCGTATCAGAAACAGAATAGATTTTATATAATAAAAGTATTTACAATTCCACTACTGCTACACCTCGTGTTGATGCGATAATTTTACAAAAATTATCACAAGTTTCCCCAGAGCAATTAACAGTTAAAGCGAAAAATATAATTAAGATTTGACAATACAACGCATCAAAACGAGGCTGAGTGTTTACACTTTGACAAATGAAAACTCTCTCAAACAAAGAAACAAAGGAAAATCTAAACTCAAAGCAGCTTCAAAAAATCCATACTTTGTCCGAGGGATTGGCACTCGATTACACAGACAAGCTGATTCTTAGAGTTTGGAGATTCCTGGATTCTTGGAGAAAATCTTGAATGGAAACATCATATCAACAACACTGTCAAAAACAGCTTCGCTACTTTAAAAACGCTGAAAGTTTTAGACGCTTCCTCCCATTTATCCTCAGAAAACAACTTGCTGCTTCACTCTCAAAACTAGATTATGGAAACTTAATTAACGTTGAATATATACCCCAATATCTCATCAAACGCCTCCAGAAAGTCTATTTGCTAACACAAAAGACGTAATTAACCTGTCATGGCTCCCAATCATGGAACACTACGAATTTGTCATAACCAATGAAAAAATACATGAAAAAGTCGTTACAAGTAACATTAACCGAACCCTAAGCACAATTGACAAAGGAAAAACACTAGAATGCAATGACACCATCAAAACATCCTAATTTGAAGAGAAACGAATTAATAACAACCTACCGAAACCATTCAGAGACTATCGAAAATGAAAAACTTCAAATATGAATACACGCTACCTTACAAACATTTCAGACGAAGAGCCAAATTTAAATTTGGATGTGCTGAAATAAATCAATTATCATTTTTATTATTATTATTATTATTATTATATAATCGTATAACATTTTTCTGTTCCTTTGTGTTATTAACTTTTAGAAGTAACGAGTAAAAGATGTTTTAGTTTGCAGGTGTTCCGTTTGTAAAAGTTCCTTTTGAAATGAAAGGAACATTTGACGCACTCCCGAGACCTACAAAGTTACTTAGAAGGTAATAAAGTCTGATATTTAATGTCCTTAACGGTCTTTCGTGTTCTGTTTACTACCAATATTAAGTATATCTAAGATGACAGGTTTGTTCCTTAATGTCGAAAAGACGAATGTGTGGCAAAATGCTGTTGGAAATGATAAAAAACCAAAAGATTAATCCTGAAACCAAATGGCGATGAAGTGTACATATGTCCTGTCGTATAATGTGAAAGTGAAAGCTTTAAAACACAAAGGGGCTGTAGAAAGCATGTATTTTTAAAACATGGTTGGTTTTATTTTTTTGAACAAAAGCCTGATGTTAATACTGTTTTTCCAAAATTAGTCACTCGTCTATTCACACACGAAAAAAACAGGAGAAGCTGCACCTCAGCAATGACAATGTTTGTAAAAATTGTACCAATGGAAAATCATTTACAAAATGGCTGCAAAGCTTAAGTGGTGGTGGGAAAAGCTTAGGTGGTGGTGGGAAAAGTTTAGGTGGTGTTGGGAAAAGCTTATGCCAAGGGGAATAAATAACAGCTTAAGTATTGAAATATGCAAAATTCTGTTGTTCAGATGTTTCTGTTCTCTGGGATGTACCAGAAAGTGTAATAGATTATTGCATTGGATCTGTTTCAATGCTTTCTGATTTTGTAGATTACTTGATAGACACTTGGAAACTTGTTTTTTCTGGAATTACTGGATATATGAATGCCATATCCCACACGTTTGATTATAGAAAGAGTTACGCCATTAAATCTGATAATATACCTGTGCTTATTGCAGCTGAAATTTAGTTAGACCGAATAAAGGAATGTTTAACAAAGCAAATGAGTATTGAATGGAGTACACTCTTGAGTATGGAATACCTTGCAACCATCAATTGTTGGGCAACCCTTGAGGATTTGCAAAATGGTATTTCTTTTCATGCTGACAAATTTTCACAGATTTTGCTTAACGCCAGTAATGCGACTACAATCATTCCGGCTCACAATTGGTCGTTTTGGACTTCGTTTGTTGTAGCAGACTATTTTAAATGGTGAAGGCAAGCCGACCTATGACCTACCAATATTTAACTGTTTCTGGGGTTAGTTTCCTTGTGGTCGAAGGTGACATTGTTGATCAGACTAAATTCAAGAAAAATTATAAGTATGGCTTTGACACTCTTATAATTTCAAAAAGAGTTGTTGATATGTTAAATGGATATATAGCCTGTATAAGAACTCGATTGAATCCGTTTTGTGACTATCTTATAATAACAAAAAATGGAACACAGCTTAAACAATTAACGGATGTATTTGGCAGAATTGTTTACCAAGCTATCGGAAATCACATAAACCCGACACGTTATCGTCAGATCATTGAGGCGGAGAATATGTCTAAACTTACCGAACGTGAACAAGATGCTTTATCGCGTGATCAAAAACATATGTAGCAAGAACACACTATCAGAAAGTTCAGTCAGCCGAAGTTGCACGTCAAGGACAACAATGCGTGGAAAAATTTAAAACTATTGACAAGAACGATTCTGTGTCGAGAAACGATTATTGCAACGAGCACATTATGATATCTACATCTAACAAAACCAATGAAGAAGGTAATGGTCGCGACAGGGAAAATATAACA